>CM053590.1:118029671-118084005 GCA_028646515.1 Pseudochirops corinnae
TTCTGACTTTGAAATAAAAGGAGATTCTGTAAGTCTAAGAATCTATTATAAAGTTTTACTGTCAATAATTTATACTGAAACACAAATATCTTATAGGAAAACCAGTGTGATAAATTACATATTTGAGGAATTCCTTGCCTGTATTTTGTTTTAATCAAAATAAATTCTTTTTTTCTTGGAAAGAAGTTGTGAGCAAACTACAAGTAAAATTCACTATTATTCTTTAAGATAATATTTATAAAAGGCTTAGCTGAGTACCTGGCACATAGTAGGCATTATATAACCGCTTATTCCATCCCCAAATCAAACATTGTATGTGGTAGAGCTCCATATGAATATCTGATTTAAACTCCAGAATAAAGCAATTCATTCCCCAAGAAAAAGGTATAGGAGGTTGCAGACAAATGTAGATGTAATTGTGTTTTTTTGTTGAATGTGATTAGAGAGCCGACTAAGTAACAGTCAAAATGTGATACTAAAGGGGGGGGGGCAGGGGGAAGCAGGGCTTGGATTTGGGGGAAGGGGGGATTGTTTATGCAGAGCTAAGCTGTCAAGTGTAATAAAGCAGCTTGAATAAAATTTAAGCTGAAAATCCACTGAAGCTCCCCATTTCAGGGAGGAAAAAGCTATTAAAAGGGAATGAAGGTCACCCTCCCAGTTTATTTCACCTAATTGACTGCCAATAGCTTACCACGGGCAAACTGACTGCAGATCTGCAATTGAGAAACTGATGAAAGGAGAATTTTTCAAGCTGAGGCTCATTCTTTTAATCCTCCCTGGCTCTTATGTTTTTTCTCCATCTCCAGTTGGGATGTAATTTTAAGCACAGATGGATCAACTGGTCCCATTGTCTGCAGACGTCATTGGACTATGGCACTGCTAATCCGTAGAGCAGCATGTCTAATTATCATTACAAAGTGTCTGAGGGAACCATAAAGACCAGCAGGGCATCTTCTCACAAGCAATTAACATAAATTGATAAATGAGTAATTTGAATCTGCTCGGGGCGCTCACAATATGAATAAAATCAGAAAGGACGGCTCCTTGTTTCGGCTACTTCTTTCACTTAGACTGGAAGGGCAGAAAACACGAGAGACATTCTGGAGACTCTGTGTCAGGGTGGGGGGTGGGGAGACCAACTCATGCAGTAGAAGGAATGCGCAGTTCACCAAGTTCATTGATGCACAGCCAATGCCCTGTGATTGACAACCAGTCACAAGCATGCAGTATTAACTGATCTCAGCATATTTAAAATCAAAAACTTGGTGAAAGGCTATTAGAACACCATGTCACACAATTAACACTTCTTCAAAAGCAATAGAAATTTCTTTTCACTGGTGAGCCCCTTTAAAATTCATGAAAGTTGTACAAGAAAGAAAGAGGAAGAAGGGTGAATAGTTATACAGGTTCCAAGTACTCTGAAAAGCAGAAGGCAAAAGCAAAGATAACTAAATGAACTGAAGCAATATAAAGCTCAGCCTTAGCCTCGCTGATCCCATGCCACAGAAGGAAGGGAAAGAAAAACATTTAGGAGGCTACTAATCTGGAAGCTTTTGTTTAACTAATGCAATACTAAAAGTCTTGTTATTGCTAACGCAATGAATGCTTGCTTAGGAGCAAGGAACAAGCTACATTTATAATCCCAACACAAAATAAAGTTTTCTTGCCCCTTCCCCTTGCTCCACCAAAAATACAAGTCTATGAAAATACATTTTATCTACATAATAACATCAAACATCAAAAGTATCTTTATGGCAAACTAGTAATCAATAAGAAATGAAAGCTGGTTATACACACTGTAGGAGGGAGCCCTGGAAGACCACGTACCCCGATGATGGCATTCAACTCGGCCATGGTCACTTGCTTGGCACGTTCAACTGCTTGAGCCACTTGTTGCTGATGCTTTGGAAGTAAAGAGAGAAGGCAAGGAGTTAAGCCAAGTTAAGGCAAGGACATAAGTAGTAAGCCAAGAACTATACTGGTTCCTTCCTAAAACCTTTAAGCATGGGGAAAGTACACAAGAAACACTGGCTAAACATAGCACAGAGTAAAGGCAGAGGTTTTAAATGAACTACCGTCCTCATAGGCTCCCTGACCTGTATGCTGTTTACATACATGAAAATACATGCAAAGCATTAGGCAGAGGGAACCTAAAAACTACTATTTTGAGAGCTCTGTATTTCACCAGTACAAATTCTCTGATGTCTGTTTGTGATTTTTTACATCAGTATATGAAAAAGATGTCAGAACAATAAGAATGAATTGACTATGATGAAATTTCAAGATATAAATGTAAAATCCTATACCTGGGTTCAAAAATTTAATTTCACAAGTACAAAATGGAGAAGAGAAATGTCTAAGACAGTAATTCACCAAAAAAATTAAGATCTAGTTTTAATGAATGAACTAGAAGCCCAATAAAAATTAAAAGAATGAAAAAAGGATAATTTCATCTTAGGCTACATTAACAAAGGTATAACTCCTACAAATTCACCCCCATATTTATCATAGTAGTGTTTCCTAGTCAGACTTCATCTGGCATAGTGTGTTCAGTAAGGGATACTTTAAGGACTTTGATAAACTGGAAAAATTCACAAAGCTAACAGGTTTCAAGATCTTGCTATATGATGGTCAGTGAAAAAGATCTGGGGATATTGAGCCCAGAGAAAAGACAATGTGAAGAGGGTATATGATAGATGTCTTCATGCATTTGAAGGGGTGTATTATAAAAAAGGAGTAGTGTCTGGTCCCAAGGGTCAAAAATGTTTGTAAGTTGCAAAGACACATATTTGATTTGCTGTAAGGACAATTTCCCTAACAATGAGAACTATGCAAAAGTGGAATTGGTTACTTCTGGAAATAGCGGGCTTCACCTCTTCCTCACTAAAGCAAGGCTTCTTAAACTTTGGGTTGCAACCCTGTCATGAAAAATTTGGCAACAACAAAAGGTTTCTGAACACAGAACAACCAAAAATTAACTCAAAATCATACTTGTAATGAATTCGAGGTATTTCTGGCAGGACTTGTCCATGATGCATCATACAACTTCACTGCAGCCTTGGTTCTGAACACAAAGCATGCCCACTTTGTACTGAACATGCCCTCAGGCCGCTATAACATCAAAAAATGCAGCTGAGAAGAAAAAGGGGCCAAAGGGGCCAGGAATGGAAAAAGTTCAAGAGGCCCTGCATTATAGCACAGGCTGGATGACCACCTTGGAGGGATATCACAGAAAGGATTCTTGTTTAGGTTGGACTAGATAACGATGATGGTAATAATGCTGACTAGCATTAAGATCTGCAAAGCACTTTACATACATAATCTCACTTGATCTTCACAACAACCTGGAGGTGCGATGGGAGACAGGTAGGTGCTGTTATTGTATCTATTTTACAGATGAAGAAACTGAGGCAGACAAAAGTTAAGTGACTTGTTCAAGGTAAAAGAGATAATAAATGTCTAAGGCAAGATTTGAACTCAGGTCTTCCTCACTCCAAGTCCAACACTCTATCTACTATGCCACCTATCTACCTTTTGCACTTTTCCCTAACTCTGGAGTTCCCCCAAAGCGAGAATATTCTAAATAAATTTTTTAAACACAAAATGTATATGAAGCACTGGGCAGAGGTAATGTAAAAATGACCCACCCACACAGTGAACTTTACCTATCAGGCAAAATATAAGCTTGAAGCCAAGAAGCAATTTTTAAAAGGGCAAATTTAATTCTTTGAAGATAAATAATTAAAGCCCAGAGCAATATGTTCTAACAACTCTTGATCTATCTCCAGCTTTAAAAAGTTACCTTGTTTGGACCTTTTTCTCATTTTTATCTCACCCTCCCCCCAAATCTCCACAAGAGAATAACCATATGTTTATCTCTACCCTATATTCATTTTAATTTGGGGAATATACCACATTACTCTCAACAGTACCACTTAATAAATCTAGAACTATGCTTTGGAATGGTGGAAGTAAGAGTTGTGGAAGAAGGCAGGGAGGACTGGGAAGCAATGACCAAGTCTCATTTTTAGTAAACATCCTCATTTAAAAATTATAGCATTACAAAACTTTTGGGGCTAGAAAGAATTCAGCAAGTTCAAATCTCTCATCTCTGGAACGAGAAAACTCACATGCCCGAGTGACTCAATCAAGGCTGCATGGTTAACAACATGTAGATGACTGGAATTCAGGTATCCTAACAAACAATGCTTTTTTTTTTAACATCACCAAATAAAAAAGGCAAGTATAAGATGTGGAACAAAAAGCTCATCTGTATAAAGTCAATGGGCACCATCTATAAAGACCTATTCCTTACAAGGACGATGCTGTCTAGGTTACCAACTCTAAGCCTTAATCAAAAACCGTATCAGACCTTTGCCATCCAGTGCAATTTTCTCCTGCTAAACTGAGGCCCAGAGTTTGAAGTGACTTCCCAAGGTCAGAAAGGCAGTAAAATGGCAAAGCCAAGAATTGAACCAGGCCCTCTGACTACAAACCAAGTACTCTTTCTAAAACACATTTTGTTTCCAAGTATCCATATATATTTTTCCCCCTGTTTTGGAGCCAATCAGGGTTTTAAGTGATTTGCTCAGGGTCAACAAAGCTAGTAAGTGTCTGAGGCCAGATTTGAACTCACCAGTGCTCTATTCACTGTGCCATCTAACAGCCCTACATATACACTTTCAAAGCACCTTCCTGCCCTGTATCTTTCACATGAGTTTATCTTATAAAAGGTACAACTACACAGAAGTGAGTTGCTATTATAATCTCAGATGCCCTCTTCCCCTTAACATTTAAGGTTCACCCCAGGATCTAGTAAAATGTGTACTGACTTCCTACATATACAGGGAAAAAAGGTTTTTAGAGCTAACATTAAAGGACAAACTTTTTTTTATATTTTTAAAAAATGAGGAGCAAGCGATCAGTAGTTACTACCGCAGCTCAAACAAAACAAAACAAAAGCTTTATATTGATAGTCATTTTGCAGTTTTCTTCTGAAAAGAATTAATTTGAAGTTGAGCTATTGTCGCCAGTTCTGCAGCTTGTCCTCAGATCTGTTCAACCAAATAGCAGGGGGTTTGCACACTTCAGCTGTAACAGATGTTCTTCACACTTGCGCGTTGTGATAAAATTAACATCTTAAAACTAGCTAATTTGCAAACAGAGAAGCAACATAATTGCACTTTAACAGCTGAACAGTTTTACTTACTTCCTGAGACAGAAATGGGATGACTTGTGCACAAATTGTATTCAATCTCTTGGCGATTTCAGTCTGTAGAGATAAAAAAAAAAATTACATACAAACAATGAGGCTACTTGGTATCAGTATAAAAAAACACAACAAAAACCACTTCCTAAGAAAGCTTCATATCCCCAAATACTTTGTACTTCTATAACCTTTCTTAATTTGAGGATCTAAAAATGCCTTACGAAGTTGCATCATTAATCTTTATACCCTACTAATGAGGTAAGTGGATAGTTGAATTTAATCCCATTTTACAGAAGGATAAACTGAGCTATTATAGTTTACATGGCTTAATGGTTTCTTAATTAGGTAACAGTAGACTTGAGAATGCTATACTCACGGTTTGCTAACTGGCACTATTTTGTACTAACAAATGGTTAATGTCTAGGACAGGATACAGGCAGACTGAAGATGTGTCATTTACTAAACTGAGTGATTTCCAACCTTTTCAGAAATAAGGGCTATTGTGCCTGATTTTAGAGTTTATGATTATGAAATGCGATATAACAACATGCTTTAAAATTTTCCAGTCTGACAATTTTATGGTACCCCTTGAGGTAACTCAAGATCCCAGGGTGCTACCAAAAAAGCAGGGGAAGGGTCAAGTTCCCTTTAATGTCTACAACTCTAACAATAAATTTTGCCTCTTTGTATCCAATCATTAATAAACCAAGCATTTCTTCTCCACTGCTTACAAGAATTATGAAATCTAGTATAAAATCCAATTTAAGGTTCTGACCCATGGAATGAGACTACCTGGCAAATGAACCAACCACCACATTCTCTCCTATCACCCTTGATCCTCAGTGACTTATCAAAATCCAGGGAATTTGAGATTGAAGTGCATCAAATAGGGCCACACACACTTAATACTTATTGATGTGGGTCTACCAATATGGTTATTTTTTGGGCAACTGTCAATCCAACTTAAAATACCATCATTATTCCTGTAATCGTGTTCCCCCAAAGCAGTATAGGAGAAACCAAAACATGTTAAGTCATTCTTAATTTTAGGGATACTGTAAATGAATTTATATGTCTCATGTAGTCTAACCCCCTCATTTTACAGATGAGGAAACTAGGCCCAGAGATAATAAAAACAACATCTAGTTAGTGGGCTAATGCAGGTCTCCTGGATTCTAATCCAGTGATCATTTGCATCATGGCAGGAGGGAAATCATTATGTTTCTTTCTCTTCCAGTAATGACTCCCTAACCACCCCCACTCTCTATAAAAAGAAAAAAAATTAAGTGCCTATTATATGCAAGGCACATAACTAAATGCTTTACAAATATTATCAAAAACAAGAAAAGAATCTAAATGACTTGGAAACATTTTTCAGGTGGCTGAGGACAACGTGAGAGAGGTTTTAAGACTTTCTGAATTGCTAACTACCTCCAGAAAGAACTGATGAACTCTGTGCACAGACTGAAGCATACTTTAAAAAAAAATTGTGGGGAGAGATTGTTTTCGTTTGCAATTTGGTTAATATGGAAATATGTTTTACATGACTTCATATGTATAAATGATATACTATTTGCCTTCTCAAGGTGTGGGGGAGGGGCAGGAGGGAGAGAATTTGAAAGGCAGTTTTAAAAAATGTTTTATAATTTTTAAATGTGATGGAAAATATTTAATGTAATAAAAATATTAAAACAAAAATTTTTTGGAAAAAAATATTGTTGACATAAGGTCTTAGTTCAGGAGTTCTAAACCCTCTGACAGTTTAGTGAGGATCCCTTCTTAGAATGCTGTTTTAGTATTCATCAAATAAAATACACAGGATTACAAAAGAAACCAATTATATTGAAATAAAGATGTAATTTTTGTTCCCGTTCAAGTTTATGGGCCCCTTGAAACTTATCTGTGAACTCCTTGGAAGAACTACCTCCCCCAGATGAAGACTCTCCGGTTTATCTTTAAGATGATTCAAGACTATGACTGAGAAATATAACCAATTAATTGACAAGTATGTAATAAATACCTACTTTACATAAGGCATTTTGCTAAGCATTAAGAACATAATTTCAAGGAATGAAACAATTCCTACACTCACAAGAAGCTTACATTCTGACAGAAGAAACAGTAAGTACATGGATAAATACATGGGCCATAAATAAGGCAAACAAATAGAAATGTCTTCCAAGTAGTTAAGTACAAGACATTCAGAGGTAAGCATACTAGCAGTGGGAGCCCATTAGTAGAAAGAAGATAAGAAGAAAACACATTCCAGGTGTACCGCAGAGCCAGTGCAAAAGTAAGGAGATGGGAGAGGGAGGGTCATTCGAGAAGAGAGACATGGCCAGTTTGGCTAGATCAAAGAATGACAGAGGAAGAAGAGCTCCCAATAAGACTGAAAAGAAAGGGTGGGGCCAGGTTGTATAGGGCTATAAAAGCTAAAAAGAGAAGGTTATATTTTAACCCAGAGGCCCAACAGGAAGCCACCAGAGTTGAATGAATGGGGGAGTCAGAGCCACATGCTCAGATCTGAACTTGAGGAAAATTACTTTAATGGCAGCATGTAGGATGGACTGGAGGTGGGAAGATTTGAAGTGGGGAGACCAACTAGGAAGCTGGTGCAACAATCTAGGAGAGAGGGATAATGCTAGGTTTATTAACTTAGGAGACTGGAAGGAGGGTGGTGACTCTGTCATAAAAGGAAAAGTCTGGAAGACTTGGAGAGATTAGGGGGAGAGATGAAATTCAACTTTGATTATAAAGCACTTGAGAGTATCTCTGGGACATCCTGTTTAAAATGTTCAAAAGGCTTGGGGATGTGGGACTGAAGCTTGAGGGAAAGACTAAGGCTCAGGAAATCTATTGATTGGTTTGATTCTGTGAATCATTCACATAAAAGTGAGGGTCCAACCTGGGAGCTGATAAGAGAATTCAGAGAGAAGCTCGGGTGATGGGAACATATTCAAGGCTGAATTCACCATAATTCAGAGGCTGCATCTCAGGGACAAGAGAGACATCAGACTTGCTTTCTCTCTTCTACCTCACTTCAATGAGATGTAAGATACATCACACTAAATACACAGAACACTCCAAGTTGTTACCCACTGGATTTGTAAATCTATAATGACAAAAAGCCAGGAGGTTAGTTATTTTAATTAGGAACCAGTGAGTTAACATGACCGGAATTACATACAAATATGTGTGTGTGTGTGTGTATATTTAACACCAGTCTACAAGCATGGTGTGAAGATAGAAATTTAGAGGCACATAGTCTCTCCTTCCAAAGAATTTTGAAGATAGAAAGCTATTTGAAAATAAACACATGGGCATGTATACACACACACACACACACACACACAATCTATATGGACATACCACATATACATACGTTTTAGTTAAGTATGATCCCTTACAAATGAAGCGCATAAAATGCTAGCAACAACATGAATGGAATGTGCTTTGTATACAAAATACATTACGCCAAGATCTAAGGGGAATGGACCATATTAAGGTAGGCACTAACTGATATCTTCATTTTTCAGAGGGGAGAAATGTGACTCAGTGAGGGGTAGTAGTGGTAGGTGGTAGAGGAAGAGGAGGAGGAGATGAAGTAAGTGTAGCAGTGGTAGCAATAGTTGTTAATGTTTATATAGCACTTACAACATGCCAGGAATTGTGCTAAGTGCTCTATAAATATTACCTCATTTTAATCTCACAACAACCCTGAGAAGTAGATGCTATTAGCTCCATTTTACAGATGAGGAAACTGAGGCAGAGGTTAAATGACTTGCACAGGGTCACACAGCTAGTGAGTGTCTGAGGTCAGATCTGAACTGCCTCTTGTGCAGGTCAAGTCATTTACCCATGGTCACAAAGGTAGGAAAAATACAGGAGGTAGACTATATATACCTAGACTCCACCCCAAGGTGGTACTCTTTTAACTACCCACACTGCCTAGGTTAAACTAATGACCTTGAGCTCATTGGCACAATGCTTCAACCAACAAAAGTAAACAGTTACCATACTGGACCGAATTTATAGGTAACTGGTTACCTTTGTTTAGATGTGTGTGGGCATGTATATATGTATATATATGTATATATATATATATATATATATTAGTCTAAACCCCTAAAATAATTATTTAAAAGAAAAAGTTTCATTGTCTATCTACATATTATTTTTTTTGTCTTTTTGGAAGGGAGAAGGCAGGGCAATTGGGATTAAGTGACTTACCCAAGGTCACACAGTGGCCTGTGTTAAGTGTCTGGGGCCACATTTGAACTCAGGTTTTCCTGACTCCAGGGCCGGTGCTCTATTTACTGCGCCACCTACCTGCTCCATGGTAATATTTTAAAGTCATGTTTTCTGAATTTCATCCAAGCCAGATTTAAGAGCCATAGACTTCGTGTGAGACACAGCATGCTATAATGAATAGATGACTGGTCTTACACTCAGAAAGTAAAGTCCTGCCTCACACATACTAGATTGTATGACCATGGACAAGTTTTTTAAACATCTTGCTGCCTTAGGCAACTCCTAGTATACAAGGTAACAAGCAAATTGCTGCTCTCTACCCATGAAGAGAGTGGGAGTCTCCATACTGGGAGATCCTTAAATTACTGAAAACCCAGGTGACTCATAAGGGGAAGGATTATCAGTGCCCACATTTAGACAGTAACATAAATTCAATGCATACAATTGTGCCAGCTCCAATACAGCGATGGATTAGTCTTATCTCATAGGTGGCTACATCTCCCCACAGAGCGCAATCCAGATTCTCCATTTCTTTGATACTTCAACACAGACCTTCACATAGTTTTCTCCACATAGAATGTGCTCCATCAATGTTTAATAACTGAACTGTTGGGTGTTCATTAATAAGTCATGAAGGTGAGGGTTTGGGTGTGAAGGGAATGAAAAATAACTTTGGGGTTTTACATTTGTCTATTTTTAGGTGGGCAGCAAGGTAAGAAAAGCATAGCATGAGCATTCAAATGGGAAGAACAAAGATCAGGACAAGGGGATAACTATAATGTATAAAATGTTGTAAGAGAGAAAATGCAATTAAACTGCAGTAACCAGAGTAGGTCAAGTAAGGTCTAAACTGAAAAGCCTTCATGGAAGAAATGATAAAGAGCCATTATTTGGCACTTGGGGAGAGCAATGGGAAAGAACACTGGATTAAGAATCAGGAGACCTGAGGATCTAGTCCAAACTGCCAATAATAGGGGCCTTAGGCAAATCACCAGCTCTCGGGGACTCAGTTTCTTCACCTGCAAATTAAAGAAGTTAAATGTGATATCTTCTATGTTCCCTTCCAGCTCTTCAAAATCTATGATTTATGAGTACATTAAATGCATAACAAGATATCAATCTAGGAATATGAACAAGGATTCTTGTTTCTTAGGATCCAAGGATCAAAGGCTTAGAGCAGAAAGGAAACTCAGGTCCTTAGTCCAAAACACTCATTTTTTTTTAAATGGGAAATTGAGGCTCAATGTGAAGCGACTTGCTCAAAGTTAAAAAAAATTTTAAAAAGGAAAATTATGTATGCAAAAACCAAGCCGATTGGCATTAAGTAGCCCATAAATTAGGAGGTAGAATAAGGAAAAATTAAAGGATGATATTAATTAAGAAAGAGGTAGGCCACAGCAAAGAAGTGGAAACTCAGAACAGGAAGGAGGAGGTTTAAAATAGGCTGTCTGGTAACACAAAAAGAATTTCAAGTACTTCCCAGGGGGTAGGAGTCCTAGGCTGTCACCCTTGTTTTGCCATTTAATCACCCTTATGACCTGGTTCCGTAACAGTACTACCATTATTCTCATCATCTACAAGGACCACTCACATTTATATGCCATTTTAAGGTTTACAATCAGTTTACCTTGCCTGGACCTTCATTATCCTCAAGTGATAAATGGAGAGATTTGAACCCTACAGAGTCCCCCCTAGGTCTGATTCAATGATGCCAAAGATTCCTCCCTACTATGTACTTCAAAGCAATGGAGCACAGTTTGACCAGAGGAGGTTATCTCTTCTAGACCTCCAGGTCCCTTGAAGCCATGGCTGATACTCTAAAACCAAGAGACCCAGAGAAGAAAGATCTGAAGGATAGGAGAGTAAAGGGAAGTAAGTATGAGATGTAGCACAACTGAGAAATATGAGGTTTGTCATAAAGCTAGGCTTCTACTCTAGGTCAGACATTAGGTTTCACTTGCTCAATAACAAATGAGTAATTCCAAGTTACCCCAATTTCAGACCTAGAGAAGTCTCTTAGGACTGTTGGCTCATTACAAATTAACAAGGAATCATCTACACCTCTATCATTCTAAATTAGATCATTTTTTAAACGGGCGATCAGAATGTCTGGCCTAGGCGGAACACAAAAAGAAAAACTGGGCTGCTTTTTGCCACTGTGCTGAAAAGTCCCTACCCTGTCCAAGGGTAGCTTTTCAGGTGGAAACTATGTGGCTTATAATGAGAATTTTCCCAGAAAGTTTGAGTTTCTCCAAACTAAAAGTCTCAGGGCAATAAATGTTTTTCCATGAGGGCCAGGCAAGTATTTACTGCTTGCTACTGTTTTTATTTTGCATCTTTCTCATATGTCTGAACTACGCAAAACAATAATAAACTTCCTATATTTTCCTCTTTTGTTTAGGACATGCAGGCCACAAGAACCTATACCTTGCTTTAAACAAGGAAAGTTCAATTCAAAGTCTATTAAACACCTGCTAAACGATGATTGAAGGACAAATAAGACACATGACCTATGTCTATAAGGACGATCCAGTATAACGTTAAATAATATTAAATAGCTCACATATACATAACTCAAATCACACTTTTAAATGCCCAGAGGGACTTGTTGTCTAAAGAAATCCTATGGTGAAGCCTTCCCGCAAAATGAGTAATTACTTCCTAAAGTAGTTTGTAAGTAAAGAATACACCTATGGTTCCGGTAATATCAGCAAGGAAAGAATTCCAACCAGCAGTGGCCAGAAAGCTCTTGTCAACTGTGAAAATCCCAACTGAGGGTCCGAAGACTTAGCAATTTTCATCCTCCCCTCTCCCTTTCTTAATACCTATGACGAAATGTGCCCAAATGCCAAAACCGAAACCCTTCTCGAGACTCTGCATGGCTCAACTAACACAACCTAAGTCCCCAATTACAGACGACCATAGTTTTCGTTTTTTCTTAATGTTCCATCTCTTTACTTTCTGGCAGGCTTCAATAGCATTCTGCTATCGGAACTATCACCAACTGCATGTAGTTTGTCCTCCATCTCCAGATCCTTCACACACAGCTTTTTCTGGAAAGAAGGAGGGGCTAAAAACAAGGCCCTGTATACCCCACGCTGCTGAGAGCCTGCTTAGGCAGAAACAGCAACACTAATTGCCCAGCTCACTGGCAAGGCAGATTGCACAGGCCTGCTTCTCATGAGAAAGCTCTTGTAGTATCTGCATGGCAGCTCTTAGCAGAGCATCTCAAGTGCCCTTAATTGTTTATGTTCTTAATGCAGAGTCTCTTGAATACATTCATTTTTAATAGCAGGCTTGAGTGTGGGGCCTATCAAAGAATGACAAAGCAACTCTATTCATTGGTTCCTGCTCCTACAATGATGGTCTTTTGATTTATTTGCAAATGACAAGCTTGGCAGGCACCAAGATTCAAGAGTAGCCTCTTTTCCCCCCACCCTTGAAGCATCATTAAAAATAACATGAAGGAATTCAGCTGCATTCTGCAAGATGAAGTTGAGCCTGCAACATTGTGCAATTGTTTTAATTCTTTTTTTCCTTTTTTTTTTAAAAAAAATTTGCCTCAGTTCCTTCTAATTAATGACTTAAATGTTTTGACCCAACTGTTGCCAAGCAGAGTGTTTGTGCTTTAATTTGTCATTTCAGTAAAGTTGCATCCTTGACAAAGTGACAAAGGCAAAGCAGCTGTTTCAGTCCCTAAATAGCAGATTTCCATTATTCAGACATCCTTGTTGCGCAGTTCAAGAAGTGCTTGTACACATATGATCTTATTGATTTGTTCCATGTTGTAAAAAGATGGCCTGGTAGGCTTAAAAGAAAGATGCAGATTATCTAATGCTGCAATTTAGTTATATAACTGGCTCTTTTCAATAAAAACTGTAGGGTAAATCATGAGTCGTGAAGCCAAAAATCTACTATAAATGCATGATTTACTGCCTGCTTTTTGATGGTGCTTACAAATTTTTAAGGAGGCTGATAGTGATTAGTTGTCACATTATTTAAACTAAATGTTATGGCCTACATTAAGTTGCCATGAGTATTCCTACAAAACACTACATAAAACCCAGCATACCTGACCTAACTCCTAACCCCTATACTCACTATCTATAAATCAAAAATTTAAAACGCACAAACCTAAACAAATGCCTTTGTGTGGACTGATTGATGATGATGATACCCATGGAGAACTGTTGCATGTTTGTGAAAAGATGGAAATCTTGATGCAATCTCAGTGGCCTGAGAAAATTTTCTTGGAGGAGGAATTTAAATAATGAATGAAAGAAACATGGGTTTGGAGAAGGGATAAAGAAATGGGTTAGGGAGGCATCTTGGTACTAAGGTATCCTGATACTAGCAGGAGACTGACTACAGGAAAGGGCCAAATAACACAAAGAGGAATCACATGGAAAGAACGCAAAAGGAGAAGGTAAACAGGAGGTGGAATAATCTTGAAATAAATTCAAAAGTCTGTGATTACTTAGAGGAGGGATGTGAAGATGGTCAAAATCAAGAGTCAGTTAACTATATTCCAAAATGGCATTTCAAACCAATCTAAAAACACAGCAAACTCAGAGACAGTGAGCACACGAACAGCATAACTGAGATAGCTGTTAAACACCCATGATCTAGACCACGTCAATACCAGATGCCACAAGGAAGGGAATTCTTAGAAAGAAACCAACTTTCAGTGTTGAGCTCTCCAGGAGAGTGAGAGCTCCTAAGGCCAGAAGCTGGTCTGGCTTTTGCCTCTGGAGCCCCTGTGCACTGGGGCAGATTCGAGATATCGGAGTAAGAGTCAGCAATTCTGCCAAGCTCACCCAGTCTGCGCCTCTACAACAGCCCAGAAAAGATACCTGATCAAATTCTGAGGGGCCAAGCCAAGACAGCTGCCAAGAGTAAGTTTTTTCAGCTCAGGACAGGTTAGGAAAATAGAAAGTCTATGGACACTGGGTAAGGGCTGACCAGAAGCCAGGCCAGCAGGGAGCATTTCAGCACCAAGGCACAGCAAAGAGGTTGCAACTGAATATCAAGGAAGGAAGCACCTGACAGAAATCCCAGGGACTCCTAAATGAGAGCTGGGAGCAGAAGACGATGCTAGCTTTCACCTATTACTCAATTACAGGGTGGAGAAGACTGGTCCTCAGCAAGAGGCCCAAGCTGGGCACAGTGGAGGAAACAAATTCCAAAAATTTAACTGTGGATCTGAGCATAACAGCAAAGTTGAGACTTAGTTCTAACCTAAAGGTTGCACATAAGCCTTCAGTGGAGATCAAAGGGAGACCAGCAGTTCAGTCCCAGCCTCCCAGCAAGCTTAAAGGTGTGACTGGGTCCAGCAGCAGTCTACTCAGCCTTAACTACACATCATCTGAACAGACCCAAATATGGGTCAGGAACTTGCAGAGCTCATACCAGGAGAGCAGTCAACAAACTTCTCCCTGGATCACACCACTCCAGAAGCACAAAAGTGAATGTGTTCCCAGAATGAGTTGTGAAAACATCAGCAGGACATAAAAAAAAATAGAGGAGTTCAGGCCATTTATGCCCTCACTTCCCTCAACTCCCAAAACGAGCAGAGCCCAGCACTAAGAAATAGGGTGGTAACATAGGGGGTGGGGGTAAGAGAGAAGGAGGAGTTTACTATGGTTATAGGGAAACTCAAGATAAATACATGAGAAGAAAACTACTTGGAATCATCTACTAGCAAAGCTTAGATGAGTAACGAAGATTGGACACAAACCCAACAAAAAATGTTACACGATTTGGAGATTTTTAAAGACCAAAAAAATTATTTCAAAAAACCAAAAAAGGGCAGCAGAGGAAAAAAGAAATGAGAGATATGAAAGAAAAGTCATGAAAAGAGAATTAACAACATTACTAAAGATAATAACTCCTTAAAAATGAAAATTGACCAAATGTAAGCAAATGCTTCCATGAGATATCAGGAAATAATAAAACAAAATTAAAAAAGAATGGAAAAAATAGGAAAAATGCAAACTATCTCATAGGAAAAAAAAGGCTCACCTGGAAAACAGATTGAAGAGAGAGAACTTAAAACTCACTAAAAAAAATAAGACTCACTGGACTATCTGAAAGCCATGAAAAAAAACAAACAAAAAAAGAGCCTGGACATCACATTTCAAGAAATTATAAAGGAGGGGCAACTAGGCGGCACAGCGGATAGAATAACCAGCCCTGGAGTCAGGAGGCGCCAAGTTCAAATTTGACCTCTGACACTTACTAAGCTGTATGACCTTGAGCAAGTCAGAAACCCAGACTTCTACCGAACAGATATAGATATAGACAGTTAAGAATATGAAAATTACCCAGCTATTTTAGAACTAGAGGGCAAAGTGCAAACCGAAAGACTCCACTGGTCACCTCTTGGAAACCCCAAAATGTAGTCCCTGAACCCAGCACAGAAACTGGCACATTAAGTAGTTAATAAATGTTTTCTGAATTGAATAATGAAGAGAAGTCAAATTAAATACAGAAAAATATTTTCATATGTGTTGTATCTGTGTATATATATGTATAACAAAAAAATCCTAATAATGGGCTTTGAAAAAACCTACTAAAAATAGACTATCCAAAAAAAATAAAAAGGTGGGTTACAAAAGTTAACTGCTCCTATAAAATGACTAGCAATCTAGTGTTTACATGAAATTTTAAGTACTTGTAGCAAAAAACTGCCAAGTGGGGGCCCATCACTTGGAGAACAGCTGAACAAGCTGTAGTATATCAACATAATAAGAGGGTTCTCTTTGTCACAGACCCCTTGAGTAGTCTGGTGAAATCGATGGATCCCTTCTTAGTACAATGCTTTTTAAATGTATAAAATAAAACACACAGGGATAAAAGGAAACTAATTATGCTGAATGCAGTTATAAAAATAGTCTTAAGAACAAGTCTAGAGACCCAAGGCTTCTTAAGAACCTGTTATAATCAAATGTTATAGAGTAAGAAATGACAAATGTGAAGAATTCAGATAAACATAAGATGATAAGTCAACACTTTTAAAGCAAGGCAGGGAGAAACTAGAAAACACGCACAATCACCACAATAATACAAACGAAAATAACACTAAGACAATGCACAAAATTGAGTAGTTGAAATAATCAGCCTTGGTGCCAGAGAAGAAATAAGCAGGCACCGCACCTCCTCCTTAAAACAATGATGAGACTACTGGCACAGAATATTGCATAGACAGTCAGAATGGAGTCACTGGAGAGTATTACTCCCAGAGGAAAAAAAAACCCATCAATAAACTTTATTGAAAAGAAAAAAAGAAAGCACACTATCTAAATGATAGAAAAGACACCAACTTGGTTAAATGAGTTAGTCAATAAATTTAACTTAAGTTTGATCTTGGGGCACAGATAATTATTTAGAGAACCCTTCTTCCCAATTATGGTAGCTTCTAATTTAAAAGAGGTACTGGACTGTAACAGATTTCAGGAAGAAGTACAGGGTAACTCTAAAGAAAGACACAATCATAGAAGCAAGGACAGTTGCTAAGTCTGGCAGCCATCTCCAAATTTCAATGGCAACCAAAAGTATCTGCTAACAGAAATTCACAGGTTATTTTGTAAGGGGGCAAGGCAATTTGTTTTTCTTTTTAAGAAAAAAAAAGTTCTTTGATCATCTATGATTAATTGCCCAAATACTAAAAGAGTGTAAATGGGGGTTGAGACATGTCAATTCACATTTCCCAAAGCGACAGAAACCAAATTTAACCCAAGTATTGTGTTTCACTGGTTTGTACTTGTATGGTTCCCACAGGGAAGGCCTGGCTCAATAATGCTGAACTCCTAGAAGAACAGAATGGACTTCCTGCCATTTATACAGTGAAACACAGTAATCCACCAGGGAATAAAGGTCAATGTTGCACTTTGGGTCATTACTGAATCATTTGAGATGATCTGTGGTGAGGATGAGAGGAAAATCGAAGGCTGTGAGAATGCTGTAAATGGCTTGACCTCAGACCAATTTTCATCTCCATCTGTCTAATAGACATGTGGATAAAAAGCTCTCCTTCTGGGCCACCCCGACTGTTTTAAAATCCAACGTGCAAGCCAGGAAAATCAGTTAAACAATACTTTAATAAGGGAAAATAAACCTTTTAAACTTCATCCCATTCAAAGCAGATTCAGATTTTCCAGCTAAAATTTAGTTTACTAGTCCTTCAAGCAGAATTGTAAAGTAGTGAACTAATAGAAAGAATTTCAGGAAGATGGAAATATTTTTGTAATGCAGAGGTGTATGCCCAACAAAAAAAAAAAGAAAAGAAATCTACTTGAACATGCAAATATATGCATGCTTACACCTCCATCCCCTACCAAAAGACATTCACATAATTTCCATAACATCTGCTAACATACATACCGATATTCAAAGAGGGGAAATGGCAGTTCTGAAAACTGAATATAACTCTTAAACAAATCTTTATTTTTCAGATGTCCTATTAAAGAAGCTTAATCATTAAGGCATTTCAATCCTTAGATAATATTCTTAGAAACATGTCATAATTAAGCATCATTTAAGCTTGTAGTCTAACCTTAAAACACTTACTTTAAGCTAAGCTTCTACTTTGGGGGATTTGGCTGGGAAAGCTCCCTCCCCCCTTTTTGCAAAGGCAATGTTGTGCCTTTTAAAAGTTTAGGCCCCCACAGTATATCAATGTCAAACAACATCGTGTCAAGCCAAGATTCAATTCAGGTAAGTGCCACTGCCAAATTTTCTTGTTCCCAGACGTGCTTTAAGATTATTTTATTGCTTAAAATTTAATTTGTTCCAACTCGTGTCTCCATGACAACGTTGGCTAACCCTGCAAATCATTTGGGTAATTGGATATCTTATCTTTCTATTGCTCTCAAATCGAATGATTCTGCTAGAATTGTAACAGCCAATCAAATTTACAGTCCTCCTGAGTAATAGAGTCAGAAAAGTAGCCCCATTCATCTCCTCCTTACAGCCATATTAAGCAGTATGCGACAAACAGTAGAATTTGGCCTTCAAACTCTATCCTAAATTATAAACCCTGTCAATACTAATGTTCTCACCAGTAGGAGGTTTGCTCAGAAACCCCCTTTTTTTAACGTACCAGAAGACAGGTTTTGATTTAATCTGATAAGCAATTAGTACTCATTCCAAATAAACTTTGAACAATCTCAGCACTTGGGGGAAAACTGATAGACTAACATAACATGATAATCAGAAAAACAGCTTTTTAAAAAATCTGACCTTGTGATAAAATAATGAGCAAATGGATGGCTGCACACAATTAAAGTACTAAATACAATGAGACTGATTTGTGTGCGGCTCTGTATTTGCAGTGGTTAAGCCATACTTACAAATTAATTAGTGAGGAAAAAGGAGTATATACAGTCTAAATCAAAATCTTTGAATGTTCCATTCATTTAAACAAACCCATGTTTAAGCACTCAGTATACCCATATATATATACATATATATACACTACAGAGTTAAACTACAGTCTCCAAATCTGTGTGATCTACCCTCACCTCCAGCCCCCTACACACAACAGGCACTTATCAACTTATTTACTGAATGGAATACAGAAGCAAAAAAGTCAACCATCCTAGTCAACAGCGGACACTATCTATCGCTTGGAACTTTGGTCGGCTCCAGAATGCTGATGTTGGATAAAGTTCAGATAGCTCGTTCTCATCTTCTCTGCATCACCATAAGCCTAACTCCTCTGGATCTGACCAAACACTAAAAGGGCCAGCCCACGTGTGAATGCAGATATTGCTACAGAACCTATACTACCATGACAAGACTGATAAAGCTGTCCAAGAGTTTCTGGGCTGTTTCTTTCATTCCTTTACTCTTTAGCTTCTTGCACCTTTCTGATACTTCCAGAAGGACTCACCTTTAGAAACTGTCACCTACTCTATCTATCTACCATCGTAATGGGAATATGTGCAGGCCCAAGTGCACACGTGCACACGCACACACATGAACAACACATTTAGTGTTCTACCAACTCTTTTTCTCATCCCAAATACATTAAAACACGGGAAGTTATTTTGTAGTACATCATCCTTTAACAAATTCCAACTGCCACTAGTAACCTAAACTCTCCCTCCTTGTAAGGTTTCTATATTTGTCTCATTATAATATTAGTGATGTAATCAGGAGCTCTAAATGCAAAGCCTTCTCCATCTACCTGTATCCTCTGACTCTGGACCTTTCCTTCAAAAGGGTTAATTAGGTCAGATCTTCTTGTGCCTCTAACAGAATCAAAAAAAAAAAAAAGATATCTCCACAATGTATTTGTCAAAATAAACTGGCTGCTCTCGTTTCCCCTAAAACTAAGAAAAAAAATACAAGCAGCTAGTTCAACTACCATGAAATACATGTTTATGGGGCACAGAGCTCAAGAGGACTGACTCCTATTGGCAGAAGAGGAAATAACAAACAGGAACATTTCCCGCTTCTTCATTCTTCCACAAGTTTGTCCTGCTAGTCCAACAGAGAAGGTTTCCAACAGAGGTCATATAAAGAGAGTCACCATCTGGGCCCAGTGATAAAATGTTGATAACTCAGAAAGAAACCGGTGCAAAACTATGAATGTTAAGTTCTGTACCTGAAGAGAAAAATTAGGGTTAGAAGCAAAGAAGTGGAAAAGAATGCTGGGCTAAAAGGAAGTCATCAAAGAATGAATGGGAAAAGGCCGCAAGGCCCAAGGCAAGATTTTAGGGAGAGGAGCTGGTCAGTCCTGATATCAGGATTACAGTATGTGGAAATTTTAGTCCTAAAAATGTTATAAGAGAACCTTTGACATTCACATATACATATATGCTTGCTGCTCTTTCTATGGGTTTGAGGACATTTCTGTAGGTGTGAAAATATCAAGTATGCTCAGGTTAGTGGTAAAGAAAGATAGAGCTTCTGACTCTCCAGATCCAAGGTTGGGTGAAAATACTGTCACGAACTTGACTACATTGGGTTTTAGAAGAACAGGGTTATGTGATAGCTACGTGGTGCAGTGAATAGAGCACCAGCACTGGAGTCAAGAGGAACTGAGTTCAAATCTGGCCTCAGACTTAACACTTACTAGCCGTGTGACCTTGGGCAAGTCACTTAACCCCAATTGCCCTGCCTTCCTCGTTCCAAAAAGCAAAAAAAAAAAAAAAAAGAATAGGGTTAAACAGAGAACTAAAGTCTAGTTTTCAAGAAGTTATACAGAGAGGGGAGGAAGAGGGTACCAAAGAGCTGGCCAATCATGCCGTCTTACTACCACGCCTCAAAGCTTTCTGGGGAATGAGTGATAACAACCAACCTTTATTAAGCTTTATGGTTTGCAAAATATTTGACATCTATTAGACATTACCTCATTTAAGCCTGACTAACAACCTCCCCATGAGGAAGGGTTACTATGGGCCAGGCACTATTCTAAATACTTTACCAATACAATCTTATTTGATCTTCACAACAACCCTACGAGGCAGGTGCTGTTATCTCCATCTCCTAGTTGATAAAAATGATGAAAACCTTTGGTCAGTCAATAAACATTTATTTTTTGTTAAGTCGATGGGGATACTAATATGGAAAAGAAAAGAAAGACAGCTCCTGCCCTCAAGGAATTTACAGTCTGGTCACACAACTAACAGATGGTGGAGATAAGATCTGAACTTAAGTCTTCCTGACTTGAAGGCCATTTAAGGATACATGAGGTGTCTAGTAGTGTGATATTGGTATGTAAGATAGACTAGAGCAGTGGTTCTCAACCTTCCTAATGCAGGAACCCTTTAACAGTCGTGTGTGGGTGTGTCTGCATGTGGGCGACCCACGTGGAGAAGCATAAAGGAGGTTCCTAAGGGCGACCCGTATGAAAGGGTCGTTCGACCGCAAAGGGGTTGCAACCCACAAGTTGAGAACCCCTGGACTAGAGGAAAAGCAGTAGGAAGACCTGTGAGGTGGCTATTCCAATAGTCTAAGCAAGCAGGAACATGACACCACTAGAAAGGCTGGCTAAAATGGAGGACTATTTGGCAGTAGAAATAATAGGTAGGTGGTTACAGAGGAGAGAATGCTGGGCCTAGCATTGGAAGACCTGAGTTCAAATCCAGCCTCAGATGCTTAACCAGTTGTATGACTGGGGGAAGCCACTTCATTTCTATCTGCCTCAGTGTCCTTATCTGTAAAGTAAGAATACTACTAACAGCATCTAACTTTCAAGGTTGTTTTGACGGTCGAATGAAAATATTTATAAAGTTCTTATCTGTAAATCTTAAAGCACTAAATAAATGCTAAGCTGTTATTATTCACAGGACTGGGTTAAGTGATTAAATGTAGGGAAATTGATGAAGAGCAGATTTAAAGGAAATGATGAACTTAGTTGGAGACATGCTGTATTTGAGGGACCTTGTGGACCATGGAGGCAAGGCAGAGAGGCATCAGAGCTATCTATAGTTAAGATCTGGGAGTTATCTACATACAAGTGACAACTAAAGTCATAGGAGGAAAGGGAGGAAAAGACACTTAGTATCGTTTTCTTGACAGGTTAGCTGGGCAAAGGCTCAGGTTTCTCAGTGCATTTGACTTAAAAACAGACACCCGAAATCCGCTCTGTAGCCTCACCTCTTTCCCTATTTCTATCTCTGCGTCACAGCCATAGTATATTCTGGGGTCAAGAAAAGATTTCACACAGAGGTGCCAGCAGGGAAGGCAACCAGGAGCCAGTGGAATTTATTTACAGGAAATGAGGTTGAGATTAGGTCAGAGGTCTAATAAAGATCAACCCAACATTTTGCTTGTCTGTTGCCCTGGGACAGGAATGCCAGTCTCTCGATTCTCTGAATCTCTTTCTCTGCTCTACCCTTAGAACATATAGAATAGGAATTCTGAATTATTTAGCTTAAAATTATTTATTCAATTAGCTCTCTCTCAGGTTCTAATAAGCTCCACCTCTCTCCCCAACCTTACACCTGGCAAAATCAGCACAAGCCACACTATCCTGTGTCAAGGAAGACGTTTAAAAAAAAGTACAAGGACTCCATACTAGGGAGGCAATTGGTAGTTTACGATATACAGAAGGTGAGAAAAAGAGTACATTCAGCCCAGTCTCCTCCCTCCCAATCCCCATTCCCTGAGTTTATGGATCTACTCTCTTCTCACAAAAGCTATGAATCTGGAGATAAGAGAACAACACCCAGGGTAAACACCATAAAATGTTTTTTTCAAAGCTCTGTTCTTCCCAGGCCGATTTCCTACATTACTTTTATGTCCAGAACATCCCTTTTACACAAACCTACAAAGGCCACAATTTACATATTTTACAACATTAGCAAAACTAAATACTACCACTCTAATGAAGGGTCCAACCAAAAAGTAACAGGAAGGAAAGGTATGACGAAGAAAAACCTTACTAATTTAGGCCAAAACCTCACACCCACACACCAAGCTAGCATGTTATCGGTGACATTTTAATGATATTTTTCTCTGAATAAATGAAAAGAAGTTGTTTATTAAGCATTTTCTACATATATGCCAAACACTGAAGTTACAAACAGAAAAACTAAGATAATCCTTGCTTTCAAGTTGCTCACATTAACTGGGAAAGCCAACACATAAAAGCAGGGTCAGTTGTGGAGTGGGTGGAAAGGGCTTTTAAGTCCTAAAGGATGCAAGGGCAGTAGAATGCAAGGCTGAAGGGTCCTCAGGGTGCACCGGCAGGTCAGAGAGGAGTGCCTGGAGATCTGGAGGGTGTATCAACAAGACAGATGGTTGAAGCCCAAAGGACCAAAGTAGGAGAACAGATGGTAAAATCTAGCGGTCCTCAATCTCACTGTAAGGATTTGAGTGGCTGACTCCCAGCTCTGCCAAGCACTATATTTTTTAAGGAATTGCCTTTTCATTCAAGTACATTAGGTAACTAAAGCCAAGCTAACAAAGTATTGTCTAGTGGATGTCCTTAAGGGACTAGTTTTAATGGATAAGGATGATTCATAATTAGTAAATCGGTTGTTTGCATGTAAATTGGTACTTTTAAAATGCTGGAGGTGCCTGAACATTTTATTTTCTAAACTAGTTTAACCCTCCCTAATGTTATTTGCACTATTAATTAGCTCATTAAACCTTCCCTTTATAGAATGGCCAAAGGTCAATTTCCAATTCAGTGTAAGCCAAATTAATACATACTTTCACGTTAACAAAGCAGAGTACCACCTATCATTACACTCCAAACTATTTTAAATGTCTAAAAATGTATCTAAGTTTCAGGGAGAGACTACAAATGAATATATGACCTCTTTATTCAGAGTCCCATTGATGACTGACTAAACTCACTACCCTATAAAGCTCATAAAAAACATTAGGTTCTTAATAGAACATGAAACCATCCAATATGGGATCTCTGTCATTATTTAAGTCAAAATCCCTCAATTTACTCAAAAGACAGAAATTTCTCAACAAGCAAAAACCTGCAAAGATCATTCTCCACCAGTTTTATTAGCCGGGCAGCAATGGCCAGCAGTCTGGATGTGGAGGCTCTTTCCCTATCCCACCTTCTCAATCTTCGTACTGCTAATGCCAGAAGACTAAACCAAGAGGCAAATAAATAAGCTACCCTATTTCTCCTAATACGGAAAGCTACCTTTTTATTTTCACTCACTAATCCATAGCAGCCTTTAAAAACGCACAAATACTCTAAATCAATTTTCTCCTCAGCCATCAACGAGATGTTCCAGCACAGAGAAAGAACAGTCCTTCCCTTCTAATTCAAAAATCCATACTGCCACTGCCCTTGCAAACTGCTAAACAAGCAGTATCGGCAATTCACTTGTGTTCTGTAATATATTTACTGCAAATCCCAATGGCTTGCCTCCTAATGCAGTTTTCTATTGTGTCTGTTCTTGTCAATACACTGACTGGTCACCTTACTTGTAAGCTGCTTTGACCGACTGTTTACCCAAGGCATCAAGAAGCTTCTGGAGAGCCCCCAGCTTCCTGACCAATGCCTTTAAGCAGCCTGGCTCCAAAGGCTAGCAACTACACAAGCTCAGAGATGCTTTGTGTTTCAGGGGCACTTCCAAACAAAAAGTCAGGCCATACTTTAGGTTATCAATTACTCCCAACAGCCTTTCACCCCAGGGAACCTGGTTTGTCCGTGTTATATTTGCAAAGTGCACACAGATTCTTGGACTGGCAGTTTGATTTACAAATCTACTTCCTAGTGTGTACAAATGCTCTCATCTTAAATTCCAGTTAAGCTGTTTTCTAAGAAACAATCATCTATGACAGTCTGAGCTATAACATTTATACCACTAGAACAGTAACTCTTTAATCACTGAAGTCTTATGGAGGCGGGGGCAAGAGATGCTTCATACATTTCAAGTTCAATAATTTTTTTTCCTACAGAATTCATTTCTGAGTCCAGAAATTGAAAGGACTGGCCACACTTCCAATTTTAAATTTAAGTGTATAGCATTTTCCCTATCAGGAAAACCAGGTGGAAACAACCCTTTCTTCTTCAAAGTAATCCTTTAGTATTATAGGAGCACATGGATGGAGAAAGGAAGCCTAGGTCCAAATCCTGACGTCTAACAAATACACCCCCCATCTGTCCAAAGAGGTATTTGCAATTAAAAAAACCCCAAACCCCAATACAGAAGGCAAAGCAATAAGCCATATGCAAATACTAAAGAGAAACGCACACAAACTTACTAAAAACAGATAGCCACTAAAACTGCCTACAATTCAGTAGGTATAATCACCAGGAACAAGTATGGTACATTTAAAAGTCATTCTGATAGGTTCACATCTGGGGGAAAAGATCATAGGATAATAAATCTCAAATTGAGAAACTATCTATTCCAACCCCGTCTTCAGAGATGAAGAAACTAAAGTTGCTCAAGACCTTGCCCAAGGTCATTTCGACATTTTCGTCAGAGACAGAATTTGAACCCAGGTCCTTTGACACCAAAGTCAGAGCTCTTTTTGTTGTCTCTCACAAAAGAAACTCATGGCTCAATCTCCTAACTATGGACCTGAAGTGTTCATTTTAGAGCTGACTGCAAACACAGATCATGAACTTTAATGGAAACTCTAAGCCTTTGACTGTTCATAATTGCTAAATTAATACTTGCTTTCAACCACCCCAACCCTCTCCCATCTTTTTAACAACATCCTTCTGGTACTACCATATGACAATCATAGGACAGCCATCTCTCAGGAATCAAAATCCTGGGTCACTCAAAGGAAGAGAAGCATAAATAAGCATCTATAGAATGCAGCATACATAATACCACCAACAAAATTCTACACAAGAAGCAACATCTTTCTGTACATAAACATTTAACTTCTACTTAATTAGTCAGTCAACAAGCAATTAAGTGTCTACTATTTGCTGGGTACCATGCTAATGCTAGAGATTTAAAGAAAGGCAAAACAAATAAAATAACAGAAGCCCTGCCCTCAAGACTAATATTAATAAACTCACCCCCCAAAAATGCTGAGTCAAAACAAAAACAATAGGCATTAATTCCTTACCAATAACCAGACTTCCCAATTTCTTACAGAAACCTCAATAGTTTAGCTAAATCCTCAGAATTTAGAAGACATGACCAATATAAGATATAACATTTTCAATTTTTTGGAACTCTTTTTGGGATGTGTATGGGGGGAGGGTACAGAATTATACATTGGGGGAAATTGAAGATATATAAAAAATTCACATTTTTAACATCTCTTGCACATCTAAAGTCCCTTTTTTGTTTAGTAACTCACAAGCAGTAAGTAAAACTTGGTTTGCTTACAAATGGGTCACATTTTAAAGTACAGTATTCAGAATTTACTCATTTTTACTAACAGATTACTTTGAGTATGCTTAATTTATAACAAATGGAGCTACAAATAGTGAACATAATGTCAGCTAATATCTTTTGTTCCTGACACTTGAAAGAATCAAGCAAAAACTAGAAATATTGGAGTAAAATAAAAAAGTTACTGTAATGTTTTCTGCATTTAACACCTACCACATGAAATTTATTCTAAACAGACCAATTTGTAGGCTTCTCATCATCAGTATTTCTGACGTTTCCATTTCATCACCCTCAAAGATTTCTGAAAAGGAAGGTTCACCTAAGTTAAGACAAACCTCTTTACCTCTCAAATTAGTAAATGTCTTGATTGGATGTTTCCTTAAGCAGACTAATTTCTTTCACATGGTAAACAAGGTAGAAAGACAGAAGCAAGGAAAGTCAAAATATTGCCACCATGTTGGAAGAGGTGTAAACTCAACAGGATTCCAGGCTTAAATCTAGACAAAATTACTGAGCAGTTCTCTTTCCTATCAAATTTAGAAGTATAGAAGCAGCAGGGCATAAAGGAAAGACAATTGTGGGGGTTTTGGAGCCATAGGACCTGAGTTTCCTCCTTGTGAAAGCTAAGCAAGTCACCTAAACTTTTCTGGACGATCATCATTTGTTCATCTGAAAACTCTAGGGGGGGTTCACTACAGTTCTGAGTCCTACAGAACAAAGGCCTCTCATGTGAAAGATGAGCTACACTTGTTTTTAGGGCAGAATTAAGATCAATGGACAGAAGTTACAGGGAAGTAAAATTTCAGTTCAACGTTAGGAAAGACTTAATAATAGTTGTTAAGTCTCTTCATGATCCCATTTAGGATTTTCCTGGGAAAGATACTGGAATGATTTGCCATTTCTTTCTCCAGTTCATTTTACAGATGGAGAAACTGAGGCAAACAGAAGATAAATGACTTGCCTAGGACCACACAGCTTCTAATTATCTGAGAATGAACCAGAATGCAGATCTTCCTGACTCCAGGTCCATCCATTGCACCATCTATCTGCCTGCTTATTTGTTATGACTCAAGGTTCTCAGAAGTCAGATGGTCACTTGGTCAGGGATATCATTGATGGGATATATAATTTGAGTAACAGTTCGATGAGTTTCTTTGAAGTACCTTTTAACTTTTAGATTCTAGGATCCTATAACCTAATACTGCATCATTTCTCTATTCCTTACTCCTAGAGTATTGTATTTTCCACTTAAAAGTTTTCTTTCCAAAGCTATTAGAAAATTAATTTTAAGACTAGTTAAGTTGGTTGTCCTTTGAAGCAGTAGAATTTAAGCTCCTTGAAGGCAAGGATTTAAAATGTTTTTGTGGTTTTTTTTACTCCTCAGTGTTTGCACACAGGCATTTAATAAAGGTTATCCTAATTTAATTGAAAATAAATCACTGTCAATTTAAACTTATTCTTAATAATTAAATACACAAAGAAAAAACTGAAAACACTTTTTAAAAATACTTTTCAACAATAATACAATAAAGATCTTATTAATCAACCCTAGATATTCAAGTAAGCTTAAGATTTGCTGTTGTTTTTCTAACCTACTCCTGGAGACTAAAATGTTTTCATGAGAGATCAACAAAAACTTCAAATAGTTTCATGAGAAAAAGTTAACTAAATAAATGGGTTTGCCTTCTGCTTCAGTATCATTCAACAAGGGCTCTTTACATTGTATTTACTAAAGGGACAGGTTTTCTTATGAGGCTTATTACTCAACATTAGTTAGGAAAACATTATCTTAAGCCCCCTGGCTTAAGACTGGCTTCATTTGGCATCTGGCTTGGACTAACAATTTCCATTCTGTATTCCTTTTTAAAAGCTTCTCTGTGGGTAATGTTAGTTTTCCCCCACTAACGATGAGACAGACTCCTAGAAAGTTAGAGCAGCCTATACAGTGTCTTACACTTTGTTCCCCTGTTTTTCAGATGAGGAAACTGAAGCCCAGAGATACTTTGTTAAATAACTTGTTCAAGGTCTCTCTCCAGGCTTCTGATAAAATTAAGAAAATAGGACTCAATAAAACATTCCACCCCAAGAAACAAAGACTTGCCCCCTCTCAACTTTTGGAAGGGAAGCAAACACACAGTTAGTGGATTGTAGTTTTGTTAGCAGGTTTGAAAGTGATGAATTTTTCTCTGGCTGCTTGCCATTGAACAAAAGCTAATCTTAACCTTAACAGACTGGGCTTTAAAATCCACATAGAAGCTGAATTTCCATCTTGTTCTTGGAAAGAATTGATAATGGCTGTAGAAAATACACACACAGACACACACAGATAGACAACAGATACACACACACACACACACACACGCCATTTCTATTCCTGATGACAGCAAGACTCCTTGTACCACTTTCCTATTAGCACCTGATGGAGTTTAATACTTAATGCCAATACTCTGGCATACACTCATTTCCTGGACAAAGATTTCTGACCTAGAAAGCACTCTTACTCAAGTGTAAAACCAGAAGAAAAAAAAGGAGAGAAAAAGCAATAGAAGGAACAACTTTCAGGCAGTAGATGTAAAAAATTCACATTTGAGGAATGAATCTATAAGTGAAACCAAAACAACTCTGCTAAAACTCCTAAAAATAAAAGCTGGCAAAACAGAATTTTTCATATACAAAAAACTGCTACAAAACTCACAAAAGAGCTACCTCTGAATGTTTATTAGCCCAGTCCACTACAGAAGTTGTTGCTGAAATGATTTAATAGTAAACAAAGGCTGGATCATGTTTTTTTCCCCCCTGTCCAGCCTCACTGTTGTGATCACCCCAAAAAACTGACTTATGGAGTATAACATTTCCTCTGAAGGGCTTGGTGCCGGCATGGTACACCAGGGTTCTTAACCTGGAGCCCATGGACTTCCTAGGGGGGGTTTGATATAGATTTCAGGGGGTCTGTGACCTTGGATGGAGGAAAGACATTACATCTTTACTTTTACATCTAATCTCTAAATGAAATTTAATAGCTCCTTCAATTTTTATATTTTTAAAACTATTCTGAGAAGGGGTCCAAAGGTTTCACCAGACTATAAAAAGGGTCCAAGACACCAAAAAAGGGCCCTCTCTCTACAATCTCCCCTGCTCATCTACATATTAATACTTACGTATACACACACATACATATTATATAGAGTCAACATTCTTGTGACTACAGAACAAATATTATCCTGTTTTTTGCAAGTAAAAATAGAACTGCCAAGAGAAAAGCTCAGTGTCACAGGAAGGTCACATGGTCATCAGACCTTCAGACTTAGGTTCTTTCTGTTCATGTCTCTCATGATGCTAGATTTTAGTTGAGCCAGCTCCAATGGTTACGACACTGTGCTCAAGAAACCAAGGTCATGGATTGAATCGCCTGCAGGCTGATGAGCTCAGCCTTATTCCCATAATACCCTAACTCAGGCCTGTCCTCACCAATCCCTGTCCAATACCGACTCAAAAGGGGAACGGAGTAAATGATAGGAGAAGAGGCGGTATGTGTATATGAGGACACCAAGAGCACGGTTATACCTGGCATTGGGAGACTGAGGTTTACCTTCTAGCTGTTACTAACTTGGTGACCCTGAGTAACTAATCCTCTGCAGGCCTCAATTTTAACCTCTGAAACAAGGTGGTTTGAGTTAAATCATAAGGTTACCTCCAGAGATAACTTTCTGTGATTCTGATGTATATTCTATCATCACTGTGGGGAAAAAAGGCTTTTTAAAAAGCCTTCACTATGATGATATGTGTAGGTCAATAGCCTTTGTGTCATTAAAAGACAGAATTCTATTATCTTTCACATGGCTTTTTGCCCAAATGTGCCACCAAGACTTTTTGAATAAAGATACACAAAGCACAAAAATACAGAAGGAGCCACTCAGCCCTAACAGTGAGTCACATGAGCCTCACTGCACACATACCAAGGATAACTGACTTATCTTTAGAGTACTTTCAGGTTTACAAAGCACCTGGAAAGTCTTCAGCCATTGAGCCTTAACAAGCCCACCAGATGATAAGAATTATCCCCGTTTTACAGATGAAGAAACCCAAAGCTCATGCACCTCTACCAAGTACCAGCTGTGAGAAACAGTCATTTCCATTTTAGCTCATTCTCATTTCATGTGAGAGCTTTTCCTTATGCGTATAACAGAATTATGGTATGAAATATTCTTTTTTATATCAAAACATTCATAATGCAAAACAGAAGTCGAGACTTCATGAATTTATTGTAATCAATGAAAAAACTAACAAAGAGGAGAAAAAATGTTGAAATATTAACAATATTAACAGAATATATACAACAAACCAAGTCTCTATAAGTAGGCAAACCACCATTAGACCATTCTCGATTTGGATGACAGTTCCATTTAAAAACTGCCAGAGATTTGGTGGTATGATGACACTGGAGAATACAAAATCCAACAAACCCACTGAAAGGGGTAAGGGGTGGGGAGAAGCAACAGAGGAAGAGAAGCAGTCTCTCACACAGGAAACAAGCCTTAAGAACATTAAAGCCTGCTCTGTGGAAAGTTTCCCCATCACTGCATTTTTCAGTAACAAAGATGTTGTCAGAAATGACAATTTTTTGTGTCCCCTGATGATGCCTTGCTAGCATTTGGTTATAAGCCATAAAGCGGGAATAATTTCAGCCTGTCAGGAGTCTAGCTAATGCCCAGTTTCCCCCTAGAGAGAATTCCTGTCAAACGTAATGAGAGCTCCAAAGGCCTCTCTACAACATAATGAGCACTTAGGCCACGCTGGTGATCAGGCAGCAAAAAAGCATCAATTTGAGCCTGGCTACACCCTAGGGGCTAGACGTCACCAGTTTTAATAAGAATTATGATTACTAGCTACCCAATGCCTCCTCAGAACTTATTATTAATGTGTGACATTCAGAAGGATTTTTTTTTTAAATGTAAGGCCACTTTAACACTGAATCATAGCAGAGCCCAACCCTGCACCACTGTAGTTGAGGGTCTGTCATCATCATTTACAATATAAACTGAATTTAAAAGGATTTAAGACTTTGCTATTTTAAAAATATAGAGCATATCAGCCTTTCACATTTTTCAAACTGCTAAACTAGTTACACAAAATACACCATATAATATATACCAATATGTAGACACAAAATATTCAAACATGTTGTTACACATAATTGCCCATGAAACACAAGCACAGAGACATAGCTCTACTCCCAAACACATTTCTTATCCCCACCACACACATCATTCTGACACTTTTATCTTCTTTTCTTTTAAGGTAAAAAGAAAGGTCATACAACTATGCATGGTTTACAAAAATAATAACACTACATATTCTTTGAATTCTCCAATAAATTTAGCATGAGTACAGTGTTCTTTTTGGAAAACAGGAGCTCCAGCAGTACTATGAGCTATTAATTGCTCTGATTTTATGAGTTCAAATTAAAACTCAACCTTTTATTACCCATTCTGTTCAGTATACAAATTCAGTCTTTTAATGCCATTAAAAGTTAAATTGGCAAGTAGTTAGAACTCTGTGGCATAAGTTTGTGAATTCCCATATGCTAAAAAAAAAAAAAAAAAAAAGACCCCCAAATTCAGCCATGACTCCTTCTGATCTGTTTACAATCCCTCGTGATAAGGGAGTAGTTATTTATAACAACAAAAAGCCCAAATAACCCTGAATACTTTAAAAATAAAGTTTACTTTGAAAAAAGCTGTAATGAAAATGACTTAAAAATACAATCAGTCTAAGTGAAGAAAATTAGAATATCTCCTCCCAAACACAGTTGAAAACAGGATTTCCAAAACAACACCTCAGCATTATCAAAATCTGCAATGAATTAAAAAGAATCAAAGAGTTCAGAGTTACAAAAGCAGAATTCAACTCTGAAACACACTTGCTTAATGAAAGTCTTTGAATATAGTGAAGATCTGAAGCCTGAACTAATCAATTTCTCCACTGTGCCCTAGCCGGTCAGCCATGCTCTTTAATTTAATGAAACAAGAGTTTTAGATGAAATAGCACATATACATCAAGCAAGAATTGTATTGTTGCACTTTGAAATGTGTCCAACTGTGCAACTTCATCTAATGATAATTTTTTTTAAGAGGCAATCGATTTCTGAAAGACTTATTGTACCAGCCTCCTGATGAAAAAGTGAACGTCAGCATATCTACACCCTGCCATTAATGCTTTCTTTGGCAGACAATGACTACTCAATCGAGGGTCCTTTGGGCTGAGCAATCATTTAGCTTTTCTTCTCTTATGAGGTCCTTAGTGCCTTGTTCCAGTTCAATACTCTTTTTATTCACCATTATAGTAGCCATAAGTGTGAATTTTATGGGAACTTGCAAACTCATAGTCATAACCAGAGCTTTCCCAGTCACTAATCTTTCCAGGCTTTTAAAACCACTAGGAACTCAGCTACTATCAACATATGCTACACCCATAAAAGGATTTTTTTTTCCCTCCCAGACTCCATCTACTTAATTATTTTTAAAGATATGTTTACCTATAAGTCATTGAACTGGTATCTTCATGCAGTGCGATAGAATTACAAAAGAAAACCAGTGTTTACTACATAGTTCTTCACATACCTTTTCCACATTAATGAAAAGAAGCTCATTTATACAATTTCTCTACCATATTTCTAAGAGGGTACAATCATATCTACAAGTTATAGTGGGAAAACCACTGAATTTGGAGTCAAAAAATACATGACTTCAAAGCCTGGATCTGTTGTTTGCTACCTGTGTGACCTTGGACAAATCACTTCCCTTCCCCATGGCCCTTCATTCTCTTACCTAAAAAAAAAAGGGAGTATAATAAAAGATCTAAGATTCCTTCTGGCTCTAGACACTATACTATGTCAATTGACATTTGTATAGATAGGGCTTTTAGATTTGCGAAGAGCTTTAAATAATCTCATCTTTATGACAATTCTGAGAGGCACTGACTACAGCTATTATTCCTTATTTACAGATGAACCAACTGAGATCGAGATTAAGAGACTTGCACTCAGACCCTGTGAGTAGGTATCTGAGGCCAAACAAATATGAACCCATGTCCTGACTTAAAAGTATATCTTTCTATCCACTGTGCTACACTGATTTAGTCCTACGACTCAACAATATGTATGTGAGTTCGGGTTTATAAACACCTATAACATTCAAACAGTACGGTTTCTATATACCTATAACATTCAAATGGTAAGCATAAACCCATCCATGCATTCATCCAAGTACGGTCAATTTTTATCTTCCTGTAAACAGAAGAGCTTATATTTTCATATCCCTTTTATCAAGTCATTTAAATTTTTCTGCAAATATACTGAGTCGCAGAACTTCTGTCAAATAATTATCAGGATGAAGTATGTGATACAAAAGAAAGAATGCTTGATGTGGAGATCGTCTTAGGAGTAGATTCAAATCTGAACTTTGGGCAAACCACTTCTGGGTCTCAGTTTCCTTATCTGTAAAATGAAGTCCAAATGGATGATTTCTAAAAGGCGATTCTAGCTTTAAGTCTGTAATTCTATGATAAATTGGGCAACTGAGACCTACAAATGGTGTTAGATGACCTATTACCAAAAGCAATGCCAGCGTTACAACTATAAACTGATTCTAGGTCTCGATTTGGAATTTGCTTAAAAATCTTACCTGTTTATGCATTTCAATGTTTAATCCATATGACATTTCATAATACTGTGAAGAAAAAAAGAGAAATAAAAGTTTCATTAACTCATGTTTGGTAATACTAAGAAAATATATTTGTTATGGTATGTGAAAAGAAAAAAATAAATCTTTGATACCTACCATCACATAATGCCTTTGCATTTCTGTCTTTTCACTTGCCAATTTCTCACATTCCAATTTAAGGCTACAAAAACAAAACAGGCAACTTCATGTAAACATTATGTCACTTGTTTTAACATCTGCCTCACATATTTGCACTTCAAGTAAAAACACAGACCAATTTAGAAAAACTATAAACTATCAAAGTAAACACCCAAAAGCTTTGTCCTTGTATTTAATAAGAGAATACAAGTAAAATGAATTCTATTATAGTTTATTTCATTATGATTCATTCTTAGGGCACACAAAACTCCAGGTAGAGAGTGGAAAAATAAGTCAGGCCCTTAGACTAGTAAGTAGTCTTATCATCTGTTAACTCCTGGTCTGTTAAGTTTTTATTAGTTTCATGGTGTGGGATAACCAGCCTCTGAACAGAAAAGTTGAGCTCTATTGCCTGTTTTGACTGGGTGGATTCAAACACTCCTCTAAGTTTTTAAAGTTGTAACTGAAAAATTACCATTCTATCAGTTATACTAGCTTTACCCTTTGTCTTTAAAACACACTAAAACATCATTTCAGGTATCCAAGGAAATGGTATATAGCTTTGGAAGTGTGTGATTAGATAAGCACATGCCCTAAACAGAAAAATTGGACATTCCTGAAAAAAAAGTAGAGAATTCACTGACATTCACTATTAAAATGGTCGTTTATAAGTTGCCTGTGCATTCTGCTGAATTTAACTTAAATTGTGATGGAATTTGTCTTTAAAGTATAAAAGCTACTTTCTTAGTTTGAAGTTAGTTTTTAAGAGTTAACTAACAAGCCACAATATCAATGTTTTTTCTACTGTTTAAAATTCCCACTGATTTGGACAGTAAATCTAAACTTGCACTCAAGTGCTATGATGAACTTCATATGCAGAAGCCTCAGTTCAATGGGGCTCTGAGGATGGGAACTTGAAATTCTATTTATTTTTTGGATCTCCAAAGTCAGCCTCAATGTAAATGGCCCAACAACTATAAACGTTTAAAAGGAGTAAGCTTTCCACAATGAACTTTGCTTTTGTACAACTCTATCCCCCAACATAACCAAACAGTTATTTCAACATTGCATTTGTCCCCTTCATTCCTAGACTAAGACATTGATGGAGCCAGTGTTTTCGGCTCAGCCTGTTGCAAAATAAATAAATGAAAGGCAAATATTGACGGTTCTCATGCAATTCCAAAACAGAAGAAAAAGAGTTCATTTGAACAGCAGCAAATTGGGGGCCAAAACAATAGGAGGGGATGAAAAAAAAGAGGACTGAGAAAAGTCAAGAAAGGAAAAAAAAGGGGGGAGTAAAGTGAATGACAGGTTTTAACTGTGATTCCACACGCCACCGCCTGGACACAAGTACTAAATACAGCTGCCACCCCTGGGATAAGACAGAGTGAAGAGGAGAGAAAGAGAAAACCACAGAGCCCCCAACCCCCACCAAGTCAAATACGTTCCACGCTGACATCCAACCCTAGGCCAGGGACGGAGAGGGTAGTAGGCTCAGGACTTAATGCACCCGCTGCGCCGGCTGCACGCACCTGTGATACTGAGCCTGCAGGAACTGAAACTCCTCTTTGATCCGATCCAGGGACTCCGGGATGGTGAATTTAAAGGGCTGACCTGCAGCCTGGTGCGGTGTCTGGAGGGGGTGTGGGATGGGTGTGCATAGACGTGGGAGGGGGAGGAGAGGAGAGGGAAAGACAGAGTGAGGGGGAGAGAGAAGGAGAGAGGGAGGAGAGAAGGAGAGAGGGAGGAGAGGGAGAGAGGGAGAGAGAAAGAGGGAGAAGGGGAGAGGAAGAGGGAGAGGGGGAGGGAGAGGGGGAGGGTCAGGGAGAGGGAGAGGGATAGGGAGAGATATGGATGAGACAAACAAGCCAAACCAACAAAACCAAAACAAAAGTTACCGTTTATCGCAGGTACAAAAATAAACTATTTTTTTTTTCAGTTTACTTTGGGGGAGGCAGATAGCAATGCTTCCTCCCTGCCCCCATCCCGTTTGCCGAAACTCCCAGTCTGTAAGAAGCTAGGTCGAAAATCTACCCCTGCCTCTCCCTATCCTACTTCTGGGGACACAGATGGAGGATACCTCAGTAATTCAGGCAGAAGTAGCACCCTTCTTCTAAAGAGCCTGGGAAGGTGGCATAAAGATGGGTGCCCGTCCCTCCTATAGGCAATAAAGATAATAGCCCTAGGGAGATTAGTGGAGTAACAAACACCCCCGCCCCACACTCCCAGTTCCCAGAGTCACCTAAGAGGACTCGGGCCATCCCCGGCCCCTCTGGATCCAGGGTTGCAATTGACATGTAAATAAGACAGTGAACAAAGGGGGAAGTGAGTGGGGGCAGCTACTAGGGGTGTGGGGGGAGAGAAGCGAGAACGCTAAATACCTTCCTGTCGTATGTAGGGGGTAGGAAAAGAAGGGATGTGGATGGGGAGAAGAAATCTAAGAAGCTTCTCTGTCCCTGTCCCTGTGCCTGTCCCCGTCCCCCTATCCCCTACCCCGCTGGTCTATGTGGCGCCTTTAGAGGTGGTAAGAAGAGAATTAAAAGTGGGGGTGGGGGGCGGGAGAGGAGGAAGGTGGCCAAGAGTAAAAAATGCCAGAGGTCTGAAAGCGATTACTACCTCCACTCCATTTGTCAAAAAGGGAAAAAAAAAAACCCCACAAAACAAAACCCACACAGCATCTTACACCACTCTTCCCCCCCCAATCCCCACCATCGCCCTCAAAGCAGCGAAATAGGGCTGAGAACTCAGAGAAGCCAACCTAAGCAGCCCCGATCCCCGCGGGGGGAAGGTGGAGCAAACGCAGGGCATGTGTAGTAGACACCCCAGCACAACACGAGAACAGCGCCTCCCCCAGCCTCAAAACCTTCTCCTTCCTCCCCCCCCCCTCAACAAGCACCCTAAAGCACACGCCCAGGGCCCCGGCGCTCCTTACCGGGTGCCGGCTTTGCGGGAACATCGCTCTGACGGCAGCCGCTGCCTTGCTCCTGGGCAGCTCAATTCTCTGCTCAATTTCCAACTTTAATCCCGCCGAGAAAAATTAAGACAGGAAGAAAGAAAGAAGATCCAAGCAAGAGGAGGAGGTGGGGGGGGGGGGTGCGCGTTAGACATGCACACACAAGCGCGCGCGCACAGACACTGACATTACACGCACATACAGACACGCACGCACAACAGCCAGGCAGGACCAGAGCCGGAGTTGGGCCACTTGGGCTCCACAAGGCCGGGCCGCCGGGTAGTACGCTGCCTCCCCGAGCTCAGGGCCACATTTCTCTCTCTCTTCCTGCTCACCGCCCCCACCTCCCACTGGGGCCAACGTCTCCCGCCCGGCCTCGGGGAGTGGGGGAGGGAAGAGGAGAGTTTCTGGGCTGCGGGAAGAAGGGTACGGACCCGAGATGGACAATGGAATCACCCAGTTGCGGCGGTGAGGTGGGAGAGAGGGTGGGCGCACAGGTTTTCCTCCCCGACGGCCAAAGCCGGGACCAAGGTTAACTCCCCCACCAGCAACCACTCCCCTCCGATGCGCGAGCTGCGCAGGTCCGGGGCAAATCAATCCAGTCTTTCTCCCCCCGCCCGCCCTTCTCCGTGGGGGGCAACTTGCAGGTGGCAAAAGAACGCTGCCCCCCTCCCCCAACAAAAACAAACTAACAATCAGGGGACCGGAAACCCCCTAGCAAGCCGGGTGACTGACTTCTTGGGTTAAAGACGATATCCAAGAACAACAACCAGGAGGCGAATTTGGAAGAAATTGTCAACCCAAGCCGCCCAGACAGGGGTTGGTGGGTGCAATGGAGAACACAGGATCACTCACATATAAACGTACACATCCGTACTCGGGCCGGCTAGGCTCAAAGGCGCTTGCGGGAGGAGGTGGGGACACACACTCACACGCACACGCTCAGAGCCCGGGGTGGAGGCTCAGAGCCAAGTGATCACCAGCAACCACAGAGAGAAGGGTAATGATGCAAGGAAAGTGCAGAGAGAGAGAGCGCGCAAGAGGAGGGGGTGGCCACGCAGCATATGCACTCAAGCAGTCTTGGAGTGAAGATTTTTTTTAAAAAATCCCAACTAAAAGAAGCCTAAGCAAGGGACGAGGTGGTTGGTGGTAGTAGAAGGAGGTAACAGTCTTCTTGTGCCGTTGCAGAAAAATTCTATTAGCAGAAAAAGCAAACCAGCTGGGGCAATTCTCAGTTACTCAGAAGGGTGCAGCCCTCCCGGGTGCAGCAGCTTCCCAGCTGCTGCCGCCGCAGCTTCCTCCTCCTCGCGCCTGGAGCACATCGGGGAGAGACTCTCACACACACCCATGCAGCAGCCGCCGCCGCCGCAGCATCTCCTCACATTCAGACACCCGCACGGCCCCTCAGCCCCTGTGCCTTCTGCCGCTGCTAATCCTTTTTTGGTTTTTTTTCCTTTTCTTTTTCCACCCTTGCGTCCCCCGCCCTTTTTGTTTTTTCCTTTTAACAATCGGCGCTCCAGCCACAAGTAAAGTTCCCCAGGAATCCCGGGTAAAACATCCATAAACCGAGGTACGATTGGGAAGAATCCACGGAGCAAGTCCGTTCACTCGCTCGCCGTGATGATCTTTTCTGCCTTTTTTTTTTTTTTTTTTGCAGGCAGGCCGGCAAACTCCACAGAGCTATCGAGAGTCACAGTGACCAGAGGGCCGGGGCGAGGCGAATTGGTATGCTCAGCCGGCCGAGGGTCTCGACGGCCCGTGACGCTACTGCCACTGCCCGCCAAAGCAGTGGCACCAAGCGGGTAGCAGCCAGCCGCCTCTCAAGAAGCCGGACACAATGTATCCGGCGTTGCTGCTCCAGCTTCTTGCTCTTCTTGCTCTTGCTCCTGCTCAAACCTCCGCCGCCGCCGCCGCCGCCGCCTGCGCCTCTCGCGCTGGTAACATTAACACGCGGTTTCACACTCCTCTAGCTAACCAGCGGCCGGCCCCGCCCACCCTGGCGCGGGCGGGGAGAGGAGAGAGGGGCGAGGAGCTGAGGATGGAGTCCGTGTGGATGAGGGTGGGAGGAGAAGAAGAAGGAGGGGGTGTCCCGGCCCAACCAATCATCCCTTCCAAGGCCCAACGTGGGATCCTTACGACACTCCTCCCATCGTCCTATGGCAGGGCAGTACCAGCCTCGTCCTTTCCCCCCCCACCCTCATTCCACCATTCTCCCTCCCCTTCTCTCTTCCATCAGCACTGTCTCCGCTGTCTCTCCTCCCGCCCCCCTCCGCCCAGCCTCATCCTCCCTGGCTCCGCGAGGAAGGGTTCCTGGAGGAGTTGCGGGACGCTCAGGCCAACCAATAGGAAGCGGGGAAACTCTGAGATTGGCACGGAGAATGGGAAGGTCGGTGGAAAGGAGAACGGCGGTACCTAGCTGTCAATCAAAGTAACGTGGGGGAAAGTGAGCGCGCGGGCGCGTCCTGGAGAGAAAAGGGATAAGGGGAGAGGGGGCGAGGAGCAGTGTCGGTAAGAGTATGTGGCTTTAAAAATTCTATCGTTTTCTTTTTTTCGCTTAAAAAAAAACAACCTTCAGATATCTGTGAGAGTAACCCAGTGAGGCAAACCGTCTCGTTATCATTGGGAATTGAGAGTAGTTAAAGGAGAACATATTTTTCCCCTCATGGAAGCCACTCCTTTGATATTATTACTTTGAAAGCGAGGGCACATTAAAAATGTCTTTAAGGTTTGTTTTTTTTTTTACCAATAGTTACCTTTTCACGGACACAAAAGGATTGTACAAGCACTTGAAAAGGCATAGTAGAAGGCATGGCTATACGCCTAATTTCTAGGCGTTTTTACATAAAAACACCCACGTTGAAATTGCGTAGCACTTTTTTTTTTTTAGCATCTCAAAGCGCTTTTTAAAAACCACAGTGGTTTTATTTAGCAGAAAGCTAGAAAAAGGACTATTGACACTTATCACACCTATCCACAGAAAAGTCCTATTCCTTGCTTAGGATGAACTCACACCCTGTTTGAAAATTTTAACCAGCCTATGTTGTGAATCAACCTCAAACTCTTAAGAGCCTTACACTCCAGTGACCACCATAATCTTTCCAAAAGCTGAAAAGAAAGGAAGAAATCATGTAACTCAGCCTTGTGTACTGCCAAACTTGTTTTTCCCCCCAAATAGTTTTGATGGTAAAAGAGCACTGATATATTTCAGGTAATAACTGCAGTGTTGGTTAAATGACAGCTAGAATTCACAGAAGGTGGAATTTCAGTTTAAAGGTCTTTGTATAAATAGGATGCATTGGAAGTTTTCAGTTCCATCAGTGCAAATGTATGCATACAAACTTGAAAGTCTTCAATTTTGCTAAGTTTTCAGTTTTGTTTAAATTATAGTCTTTCCACATGCCCCATGTGTGAATGTTATCTTTGTCAAATGGTAACATCCTTCAATTGGAAATATACTTCTTTGACAAACATGAATTTAGTTAATGAGTCTTTTAGTATTAATGACTGCTTTATCTCAATTGTCTTCTTTGAAAACTCTTAAAAGACTTAAGTCTTTTTTTTAAGCATTTGCTATTTAAACAGATGCACTTTATTTAAAGATTCTTGCATTTACAAAGATCATTCTTCTTAAAATATTTAAAGGATCATTTTATGCAACATCTTTCACTGTTGCAGTTTTAAAACATTTATAAGATTGATTTTTTCATGATTGTATCAAGCCTTAAAGTTCAATTATAAATGAAAAACAAACATTTTTAGGCTGTATATTTGAAGGCTATAATAAATTCTTAAACATTCAGAATTTCATCTCTGAGTCTACTAAATAAGTGGAATTTTCACTCATGAATAATCACAAACATTGCTATTTGTCTTGTTTACAAGGAAAATAAAGTCGATAGAAGCACTTCCTCTTTTTATCAGAGTATATCATCATCACATAAATTGTCTTGCTCCCCCCCTTTACAAATACGTGTCAAATGTAAGTATACATATATGGACCTGTATGCATATACATATACATCTGTGTGTATTTCAGACATGTACATGTTTACATGAGGGCAACATCTGGTGGCTGTATCAAAGATCCACTTTGGTTTGATGGGCAATGTTCAAGTGATGTCCTAGCATGTTTATCTAGAACAGTTCTTCTTCTGCAGTCATAGGATTTTGTTCACTTTTATGCAGAAGGTGTGAAAATATCACAGATATACATGCATATAGGAGGATAAGTGGTAAGGGAGACAGCAACACACCTGCTTACCCAGCTTTGGCTGGTGTGAATTTTAACCTGCTGGCACAAGCTGGTAATTAGATATAAACAGACAAATTAAAACAGTGTATTTTGGAACAGGAACAAAAACAGTGCCGCTTCCCCTCTAGTCTTCCTCTTCCCTCCCTTCTCCCTACCCCCACCCCCATAATAATGTTCTGTAATGTTTTTTATTAACTTAAAATGTTTTTAATCACTAGGTTTTCCTGGCTATATTGGGAGAAAACTCTAGGTTTCTTTATTGACAACTACTTCTTGACCTATGGCAGTTGAGACACCAGGACTTTCAGATTTTCATGTCTGTGTTATCTCTGGAAAATTATCTTTTACAATTGAAAGTCTCTAATTATGTGCCCTAATGATGGCTACTTTTCACCAGTTTCTTCTTTTCTCAGGGCAGCATCCCTGCAAGATGTAGAAGGCTCTGCCCCTTTTCAAGGTCATATTTTCTCGTTGATTGTCAGACTGTAATAATTATACTGCAAAACTCTCATCAAACTGCATTACAAATGATGGTGTTTAAACAATCAAGCAGCTTTAATCTTATGTTTTAAATAAATAATATATGTGCAGATTGCCTACAGTATTATTTAAAAGAAAATAGAAAGTGCGTACTTATCAAATCCATAATTTCTACTCTTCTGTTTGAAGTCTGTTAAACATAATCTTCTTTAACCTTAACATTCATGTATGGATGATGTTTTTACTTGAAAAAAATATTAAATGCAGTTTCCATGTAAAACTGAGCTGATGAACAATGCCTTTTTTTTTTTAAGCAAAGGAAACAAAGGATTGTGGTACTGTTCATTTTACCATAGATGTGCATGTACATTTTTTTCATTCATGTGTTGTTGATTATCAAATCTTCAACCTACCAATAACACAAGTATTTCCACTACATGTCCAAATGAATACTAGATGTTACAGATACTAGACGGTATTGTTTCCTGAATAGGAGAAAATCTTTTCCTGTGATTTATTCCACTGTTCTGCATTGCAGAGCAATGGAAAAAAAAAAGTTAATTGAGGCAGCTAATCATAGAATCCAAAAAATTATGTATCTTCTTAAAATGATTACCTCTTTTTTATGAAACAAATAATAATGGGGTCAGGCTTTTTTTTTAAAAGCCATTTTCATTATCCTCTCTACTTTCTAGTTAATAGTTACTGCTTTCATTATTCATCATTTAATTTTTTTTTGCTAGGAATTTTTCTTTGAGCCTAACCCTATCAGAAGTGTTCCAGAAGGACTTTTCTCAGCATTACTTTATAACCTTTTACTCACGACACTCCTTTACTAAGAGACAGAAAAGAGAAAAAGAAAGACTGCAAAGTAGAAAAAATCAGTAGCAGATCCATGCAGCGGTAAAACCTCAAATAAAATCAGATCCAAAGAATCTCTTGTGGTTTCGCACAATAAGGTAAAATTAGAGATTGCAGGAAACCAACAAAATTAAATTGGGAGCGTTTGAAGAGAAACGACTAGACTTTATGAAAATGACACATTGACTGGTCAGTATGGTTTTTTATCAACAATTTCTTTTTTAAGGCATAGATCAAAGGAAACTGCACATGTTTTCACTTTATTTTAACTAGAAAATTACATCCAGATGTTTAATAGGCATTTGGTTGGTTTTTCAGCATTGATTAGATATGTTGGTACTGTTTGCTTACAAGTGTAGCCGGATCATTAGCTAATGCAAAGAAATGTTTGCTGTGAGTTGCTAATTAGATCTTTTGGAAACTCTCCATGCTCAGGAACAATTTGTATAGTGGTCAGAAGAACTTGTGGTACTTGAGAAGTTGCTTTCTCTTTTGGGGGTGGGAGTGTGTGTGCACGTGTGCGTGTGCGTGTGCGTGTGCGTGTGTGTGTGTGTGTGTGTGTGTTGTAGGAGGGAGAAGTAAGACCCCTCTCCCTAATCTCCCTTTGCCTACAGGGATTGCAGTTTGATCCCAATGGGTTGAAGTGCAAATAAATTAGGAAAAGAGACCACACACTCACTCACATATGCAGAGATAAATGTACTGTTTCTGCCTGAAACTACCTCCATGCTCTTAAAAAAAAAATAGCATCTGAAATGCTTAGCACTAACGGATGGAAAATTCTCAGTGTTAATGTTATCAAATACACATTTTAAAGCATACTTTAGAGGCAGATGGGGAAGCCTTTTATGATAAATGAGTGTACTTGAATTCATTACTGTAGTACTTATAATTAAAAATATCTCCTTTGCAACTTCAGTACTTGTACGGGGTACAAGAGACAAAGCTTAGGAGAAAGGAAGACTTAAGGATGGGAAAAGGTGTTAGAGGAAAGAAAAGAAACTCAAACGAGAAAAATGAGCCTCTGAGGAAATGAAGTGTTTGTTTTCATAACTCACCCTTTTGTTTACAGTTTAAAAGATGAATAAACTTGCCAGAGATTATCCATTTACCCTTTAGTCAAAGACAGTGTTTTAGGCTACTCGACTCTGATTTGATAAGACTCAAGGTCCAGGCATCTCTTTTCAAAAGATACTTGACCCTGCCAATAACATAAAATAAAGACCACCACCACCCCCTCAAAATATCATCCTTTGGCCTTCTTTGAGAGGGATTTTTAAAAATGTATTTTAAAACATAAATTGTAACAGAAGGAATATGTATATAAGCAATAAGCATAGACACAGATATAAATACCATCACAGCATCATAATGTGTCTATATATGAACAATATAAATGTATTTACATATTATCCACATGGCTGAGTAACTTCTAAGTGTTAATATATTCTGATTAATTTAAGATTTTTCACACAAATAGAATAGAGGTGTGATTAGTCTTCTTGAAATAGTTCAAGCAGAGTGCACTTCTACCAGGGCTCTCCACATCTACAAGTGAGATGCCCTTGAAAGGCAAGGACAGTATTTGGGCTTTGTAGAAAAAAATTTCATTTGCAGAGACTATTAATAATGGGGCTCACTGAAGTTAGGCACCTTTTCTGAACCCATTCCAAAGACTGATGATAGTAACTACAATGCCCTCTTTCCCCCTACACTTCTACCACCATCACTACCACTACTACCATACTCTCCAGTTTAGCATTTAGCTCAACAGAAACTGAAAAACATAAGAAAGAATAAAGAAAAGAAGCAGCTGAAGAGAAATTCATTTGACATTTGTTCTGGACAATTTAGGCCTGCATATGCCCAAAATTAATGCAGGCTAGAATTTGCTGTAATGAACTTCCGACCCAAAAGAACAGCAACATTTTTTTTTTAACCATCATTGAATAGATATGCCCGTTTTCTGTTAAGCGGAAAGAGTGTTTATGCTTTGGGAATGTCACTTTAATTACCTTTTCATTAAACTTTAAATATAAAATACGTGACTAATAATTTCTGAGACCAGACAAATATTTGGTTGAACTTACCCACAAAAAGTTCATATTCAGTAAGTTGCAAATATTTAAATCATCTACTCTGACCCTCTCATTTTACAGATAAGAAAACTGAGGCCCATAGAGACTAAATAATTTGCCTAAGGTAGTTAAATGGCAGATGTTGCCATGGAACTGAGGCTCTCTGACTCCAGAACTTGCACATTGTTCCATTGCCTCATGTACCTGAGGACCTGAGGAACCAGAAGAGATATATGTTGGGAGTGGTGTCAAAGATCTCAAAGTTTTGGGGCCTGTGGCTTTTACCTCCTGTTTAATTTGTATGTTAGATGGAATTAAATTCACCTAGTTCAAAGGCTGACTAATAATGTTTTAATTCAAAAAGATTTAAAAGAAATAAGGCTCATCTCTTTTTTTCTGACCACATTAAAGTCCTTTCTGATATAAACAAGTATTCTTGCGTTAAAATTACCTCTCTTTGTCCACCACCTTAATGATAGCTAGCAATTCTTGTAGTACTTTTTTAGTGGGTAGGGAGGTGAATTGAGGCCTGGAGTCAGGAAGGCTCATCTTCCTGAATTCAAATATGGCCTCACACATTTACTAGCTGTGTCACCCTGGCCAAGTCACTTAATGCCATTTACCCTAGTTTCCTTATCTGTTAACTGAGCTGGAGAAGGAATTGGCAAGCCACTCCCAGTATCTGCCAAAAAAAAAAAAAAATCAAAAAACCCAAATGGGGTCACAAAGGGTCAAATTTAAAGCTTTGCAAAGCAGGTAATAAATATTGTCTCATTTTATCCTCACAATAACCCTGGGGTGTAGGTGCTATTATTACCCCCATTTTATAGATACAGAAACTGATTGAGACAGATGTAAAAGTGACTTCTCCAGGGTCCTATAGCTAGGAAATATCTGAAGCTGGATTTGAAGGCCAATCTTCCGGACTCAAGGCCTGTTGTGATCAATCCACCAAGCCACATGACTTCCCTTTGGATTCTTTGTGTCATTTCTTATATTGTGATTTTTCATAGCCCATTTCCTTAATTCTTCTATAGAGATTATTTTACCCCCAATGGTTATCTATTAATATAAAATGGAAATCTTTAAGTAAATCAGGGCATTACATTGGCAATCCCTTAGTGTATTGTTACATGGAGCATCAAGCCCAAAATCACCATCAACTACAATAAAAGGAAAGAACAAGTTCTCTGGATGTTAAGTATTTAGAAACCATGAGATAGTGGAAAACAAAGTTTATTTTCTTTCATAGATGCTCCTCTTCATAGTTGCTTTGCTGGCTTTTTCCACCTCAGTAAAACAAACAGTAAATTGATTTGGACTGGGTTAACTTTTTCTTTGGTATTTTGAAAGACAGTGCAAAAACAGATCATAACTCCTTGTACTGAGATTTAAAGGTTAATGTTGGATAGAAGAGAAAACAGAGCATATTAAATCCTGGACTCTGATGTTATGTTTATTCAAAATCTGAGAGGCGTAGATTGTGTGCTAATGAATGAATATTTCTCCGGCAGAGCAGTGGAAATGACAAGTTTCAAGTGATGAAAGTTGGGGTGCCCTACCCATATGTTTTTCTAGCCAGATGTTTCCTTACAGCATGCTTGTAATTTTTTTTTGATTCCAGTAGAATATTTTTCCCCCTAAAGTAATCCCTGGAGATCCCTTTTAGCAAGTAAATTCCAGTTACACTATCAAATGCAGAAAATCAAGATAAAAATACTTCCAATAGGTGTGGATTAAGGTCAAGAAATGAGGGATAATGGAAAACAAGCACTTTTAATGCATACTGACTAATCAAGACTTAATAGATCTATCGGAGCTTCTCACTAGTCTCCAAATAACTAATGATTATGCAAAATGAAAACACTAAAAAGAACTTGTGCATTACAATGACAGAAAAAGCCCCAAGGGAACCTGGTTACCGTTCTGGTTTCACCCATTTACAGCCTCTACACTTCAGAAGAACTGGCAAGCTACAATTGGCACTTAAGAAAGTGTTACAAAACACTGACAAGTATTAGAGAAATGTTGATTCATGTAAACAGCCTGCCTCAAGGAATAATACCTTTCTTTAGATCATTGGCTTTCAAATTAGTGTTTCTATGGAGACAAGTACCTTCAGGTAACTCCTACCAGGATATCCGTAGGAAGCTGGAGAAAGTAAGGCCTGGATTTTACTGGTGTTGGAGAAGAGGTACTTCATTTACATCTTAATATCTTATAGGTACATGGGACCTCATAAGTCATCTAGACTGAGGGACACGCAGACAAGTGATAAATTGGGTGGGGGGAGGGAGAGAACATTTTTTAAGCTCTCACTGTGTTCCAGGAACAGTTTCTAAGCCTTGGGAAAGCCATCAAGACAGGCCCTGTCTTCTGAGAGCTTACATTCTAACCAGGAAGACAATACATAAACAAGTCATCAGCCGTTATGGTCATAAGTTATCAGAATTCATCCCTTTGCTACTTGAGATCTTGCTGAGATAGTAATGTGATAGAACACTGGACCTGAATTCCACGGCAACCTCAGCCATTTGCTAACCATATGACCCTGGGAAAGTCAGTTAGCCTGTTTGCCTCAGTTTCCTACCTTACCAGGTTGACAGCGCCTGGCACAGATTAGGGGCTGCATAAATTCTCATTCCCTTCCCCCTCCCCTCTTGCTGGGTGTGGAGAAAGTTGATAGATAAACCAGTACATTAAATACCCTATTTTCCATAAAGTGTTTACTTATAACATTTTTTATCTTGTTTTTTTTTTTCTTTTTGGAGGGGGGAAGGCAGAGCAATTGGGGTTAAGTGATTTGCCCAAGGTCACATGGCTAGTAAGTGGTAAGTGTTTGAAGCTGGATTTGAACCCAGGTCCTCCTGTTTCCAGGGCCAATGCTCTATTCACTGCCCCACCTAGCCTCCCTCTAACATTTTTTATCTTAACAATGAACAAAAACTTGTTTCTAAAGTAACTAAAAAAAATTATTTTAAATAGAAAAATAAAAAAAATAAAATAACAAGATATACAAGGGGAGAGGAAGAATTCTTTTTTACTGAATTGCAGATATGTGAGTTCTGTGTAGTATAGTAGACAATTTGTGTGTGTGTTTAAGTGTATTTTCATAGCAAAACTGACATTCCAAAAAAATGTGAAATGCCTGCAAAAAATTCGATGAACTGAATTTTGTTTATTTGGTCCAGATCTGTGATTTCACTGGTGTAAAGGATTTTTGAATCAGTCAGTAAACATTTATTAAGGACCCATGGTGTGACAGTTACTGTGCTAAACACTAGGGATACAAAGAAAGGCAAAGACAGTGAGAAAATCACTTTAACCGATGCAGATACAGATCCCCAAAAGCAAAGGCTCAGGGATGGTATTAAGTCAGAAATGCAGCCACCTTCGGGGGTTTGCTACTTAGCATAACAGGACCACATTTTGTGCAATACAAATCCACAAAAGAAGAACCTTTCAGTCAAAGAAAAATGTGAAATTCAATCAAGAAACATTTATTAAGTACCTTTTTGGAAAGATAGTACGCTGGTCTCTGAGGGTCCAAAACCCCCTACCATCCACCCACCTACCACACTTTCCTCCAAAACAATCCTTTTTCTCAAGGCCTTTACTACTTCCAGAGGGAAAATTGCATAGGATCAAGAAAGACTTTATAAAAGAGGTGGCAGTTGAGCAGATCCCTGAAGGGATCTAGGTATTCCAAAAGGTGGAGGTGAGAAGGGAAAGTATTTTAAGAAGGGGAGGATAGCCCATTGCAAAGGCTCAGGGGTGGGAGATGTGTGCCTTTAACAAACCAGTTTGGCTGGATTGTAAAATTAAGGTGGGCCAGACCCAGATAATAAATAAAAGGAATCAAAGTAGGCAGGAGGCCTCAATTGGACCTAGAATAGAAAAAGAGATTTCTGAATTATATTTAAAATAAAGAAGTAAGTTAGACTCTTTGAAAATAAATAATGACAAATGACAAATGTTTAAACAATCCATTAGTAGTTCATATTTATATAACTTTCTACAAGGATTTGAATCGACTCTGTGGCATATGGATAGAGTGCTGGACTTGACAGAAGTTGGGAAGACCCAAGTTTGAATCCTTTCAACAAGTCATTTAATCTCTCTTGGCTTCAGCTACTTTATCTGTAAAATGAGATAACTGTACCTACTGTCCAGGGTTGTGACATTCAAGTGAGATAACATATGCAAGGTGCTTCACAAACTAAAGTGCCATATAAATGTTAGCTAATCTCGTTGTTACAAAATACCTTCTTGTCCACTTGAAATACCAGAGACAGAGTTACAACTGCGGAAAGAACAGAGGATTTGGAGTCAGAAGACCATAATAATGTGGGAAGAGCACTGGACTTGGTTGGAGTCAGAGGTCCTAGGTTCAAATAACAGATTAATTATTCAACAACTATTTATTAAATACCTATTAATAGAACAAGCATTTATTAAACACCCATTAATAAAAATTTTTTTAAAATCTATTAAACACCTAGGCAGCGTGCTTGGCATGAGGGATACAAAGATAAGAAATGAATGAAAACCTACTTATTTTTTTACTCTGCCTCATGAGATATCAATAGGTAATTGACAATTCAGGACTGAAGTCCAGGGGAGAGATTAGGGTACAATATATAGATTTGATGGTCATTTGTATAGAGATAATATTTGAATCCAACAACAACAATAACAATATTTGAATCCATGGAAACAAATGATATCACCAAGGAAGAGACTAGGGAGAGAGAAGCAAAGAGAGTCTAAGACAGAACCCTCAGGGACACCAGAAGAAGGAAGAATAGAAATAGGAATTGTTGGGTAGGAAAAAACCCAAAAAACCCAGAGATGACTTTGTCAAGGAAGCCACTGGAATAGAGACTATGTAGAATAGTCTATCATGCCAAAAGCTTTAGAAATATGCATGGCAGAGATTAATACTAATGGTGAAAATGGAACAATGAATATACAAGTTGTGTTTTTCTATGCTTCTGTTTAATGCTTATTTAACACAATGAAGATTTGGTCTGATTTATGGCTTATCAAATAAAACTATTCAAGTTTCAAAAGTGTATTTGAATTGTTCTCTTACATTTCACACCAGGAAGTAAAATTCAACCAAAACATTTATGTGCCAGTTATTTTAGTGGTCCAGTCCTGTGACTTCACTGGTACAGGAAACTCCCAGCATCACATCTGTAGCTCAGAGTCTTGGATAGTTGCCTAGGGGACTGAGAGGTCATGTGATTTGCCAGTAGTCATACAGCTAGTTAGCCTTAGAGATATCATCTGTGCTGGAGATAAGTATTGAATCCAGGTCTTTATGATTCCTAACCCATCACTCTATCCTCTAAACCACATACAATACTATTTTTTTTTTAAAGAGAGATTTACTTTAGAAATAAAAATGTAAATGAAGGAATAATTCATAAAGTTACCAGTTATGTTTACATGCTAAAGAAACAGCAAAGCCTTATGTGATGAACTCTGAAAAGGAGAGAGTTGAGTGATGTCTATCTGGGGAAAACCTCAAGACATTTTGAGTTTTGAATAGTATTTTTAAAGTGAGAGAAATGTGACTTAGTGGAGTGAATTAAAGGGACATCCAAAGTTTGAGAAATGCCATATCTGAAGATTTTGAATGTTAGAATGCTGAGACAAAAAGAGGAACATATACCAAGAAAAAGAATGTTTATATTTTGTTGCTCATCTTTATATAAATAGATTTTCAGATTCCAAACTCGGGATTATATTTGGAAGTATCTTTAAAGAATCTATGTTTCTGTGACTAGGAAGAACCCAACTTTTGCCCAGTTTTTTTTGTATTTTATTGTTTTTTTCATTTAAGTTGCATAGGTTTTGAAGCCTGAAGGAACTCTAGATATCATATTGTCCAATTTTTTCATTATTACTTGTGAGGAAAGACAAAGACTTGTCCAGTCATGTTTTATTTTTCTTTTGATCTCTTGCCACCTTCCTTTTCTACATATATCTATATAGAGAACACATACTCAGAACCCAGAGAATACATATATTTATGACAAAATGCCTGTACAGAAAATGTCTGCTATTGAATCCTATTTTCTTATTTGTTTTTTATAAAATTGGAGGTATGCTTCTCAGAAAAAAAAATTTGCCTCTAAGACATTACAAAATCATGCTTCCAGTGCAGCAGACCTAATAAAATAATACTTTTACTTATTGCCTAACAGTTTTTCTCCCAATGAAATTCAATAACATAATAAGTTTCTGCACTTATAGGCAAGATATTTGAATAGCATGTCAGCTGTATAATATCAGTGAGTGCTTTTTTCCTTTAGGCTGCATCATAATAATTCTTTCATTGATTCACTTATTCAACATTCATTCAACAAACGTATATTTAGTATCTTCCACGTACACAAGACTATGCTAAGGGTTGAAGAGAGATTAAAAACTAAATAAGGCACCATCTTTGGCTGCAAGAAGTTTATCATCTCTCACTCAGAAGAACATACTAAGTTCTGATGGGGGAAGAATGGATCCTAAAGTCCAGCAGACTGTTGGCGTAATGGGCAAAGATGAATCTTTTCTTATGGAGGAGGAATGGGATTGGACCTGTGATTCCAAAAGTTTAGGGAACTCCTTCTCTGCAATTTACAGTTTAGGGAAATCTCCTAGAACACTGAGAAATTAAGTGATTTCCCCAGGATTACAAAGTCAGTATGTGTCAGAGAGGAATCTTTGCATAATGAAGATAAAGAAATATGAACCAACTCTAGTCAAGAGAAACTGTCCGTTGAACTTCATCAGATCAACCCAAACATGATTAATTCTTGTCCCTTTTTTGGTATTTCCCTACTATCATACAACCCTCTCTTATAATAAAGATAATTTTTAAAGGTGAGTTAAGCAAAATAAATTAATATATTTACCAACCCTGATAACAGATGCCTCATCACACACCTATAGACTACCACCTATCCACTGAAAAAAAGACATGCCTCACCTTATATAGTCATTTTATTGATCAGTATTCTAATGTCTTTCATTGTCGTTTTCCTTTACATCATTGTGGGCATTGTATAAATTGTTTTCCTGATTCAGGTTACTTCCTTATGTATCAGTTCATAAATATCTCTAAGTTTCCCTGAATTCTTCAGTCAACATCTCTTAAGGCACAATAATTTTCCATTCCATTCATATACCACAATATGTTCAACCATTACTATAGTCTATAGGTGCTCACTTCGCTTCTGTTTCTTTGCCACCAGAAAAGTGCTGCTATAAATATTTTTGTTTACATGTATAGCACCCTGTCTCAACTCCCACTCCCACTGGCAGGTTTGGTCCTCAAAGAGCAATGACAACTTAGAACTCTACAGGTATAATTAAGGGACTGGGGATTTCTGGTACTGTCATTCGCAAACCCCCAGCCAGTATGCTGTCCATTGATTATCAGCCAGAGTTAAATAGATTTTAGAAGGAGTGTTTATTAAGTAAGTATAGCAAGAATAATTGTTACAAAAACATTCCTCAAACAGGGGGCACATTCTTCCCTTAAAATTTCACGTACGTATATGGGATTTTACATATGCATATACCAATACATGTGTGTGGTATTTTACAAGTATGCATGGCATATGATTGTATGTATATAGATACACATACTAGAGAAACTCGTATAGATATACACACACATACCTTTCCCTCTGTCTTTGGTTTTCTTTTGGTATATGCCTAGGAGTGATATCACTAGGTCAAAGGGTATGTATGGTCTGGTGACTTTTCTAGTATAATATAATATAGTCTAATATAATATAACATAATATATTCCCATTTCCACATCATTACACATGCATTACTCCTTCTAAAAATGCCTTTCTTCACTTCTCTGAAACCTATCCAGTCTTAAAGACCCAGTTGAAGTTTTGACTTCTCCATTAAGCCTTACTTGACCAATTGATCCCTCCATGACCTCTCCTTCCTTAATATGTCTCTGGCACATGGTTAGGTAAGAGCCAATGGACTGGCATTCTACAGAAGTCAACCCAGGAAAAAAACATATGACCCTGGAAAATAGAATTCTGACATTTCAAAGAGAAATTGCATGCATGGGGAACTCAGGACAAATGAAAAATTTTAAAAGACATACTGAAGATGCACCAAAGACTGGTAAAAGAGTACAGAGTAGTACAATTCTATGATAATAATAATAATAACAACAAAACAGCTAACATATAGCATGTTTAAAACTTTACATACATAATTTCATTTAGTTCAGAATGAGTTGAGTCTGATAAGGAAAGTAAAAGAAGAAACAATAGGCTATTATTATTTTTGTGGTTGTTATGGTAGGCAAAAGAGGAGGAACGCTAAAGACAGGTAGATGAAGCAAAGACAACAGATAACTGAAGAAAGGTAGAGAAGCTCAACTAGTACATTGCATCTTTTTCCAGTGTCAAAGAATGATGTTTGCACTGGGGAAAAAAGAACAAAAATGGCTAATAGGGAGCTTGTAGGGATAGTGACTAGAGACCTGTGATTTATTCATCTGCTTTATCAACACAGGTGGGCACCTTTTCTGCAACTTATAGAAGTAGATATTTGGCTAGAGCAGTGAGTTTAAGTAACTTGCTCAGGGTCATACAACCAGTATGTTTCAGAGGTGGGATATGAACTCAAGGTCTTCTTGTCTTAAGGCCAACTCTCTATACTTAAGATAAACTGGAAGACAGTAAGAGAACACCTACCTGTCCTTGTTGTGAGGATCAAATGAGATATTTATAAAGAACTTAGAACAGTGCCTTGGCACATAGTAGGCTTATTCCCTTCTCCTATCATGAGTTCACTTCATCTGGGCAGGTGAACTACAGGGCAGGATACTCAAAGAATGAGACAATTTTCTGAATTTCACAAAAGGGAAATAAAGTAGATTTTACAAACTACAATCATTGAACTTGACTTCAATAGCTGGCAAAGTTCTAGGCTATAATATTAAAAGGTTAGTCTGTGAATATCTAAGAAAAGAAGCAGAGGTCAGAAAGACCCAGCTTTGTTTTAGCAAGAAAAAGTCATATTGGATTAACCTTGTTTCCTTTTTTGGATAGGGCTGCTAAACTGGTAGACCATTTTTATCATAGAACTGAGTACTAGAAGAGACATTAGAGGTCAGGGAAGTAGATACAATTTGCCTGCTATTAATATTTTGATGTTAATTTTGAAGTATATCTTGTATTTTTTTTTAATGTTTTGTGGATTTTTTTTTTTATATCCCATTATCTCCCAGTAACTTTTCTTTGACAACACTTCAGGTGAGTTTAAATTTCAGCAAATATTGAATAAACTTTCCTTAATGATCTTAAACCATTCACTTAATCTTTTTTCTGGGGTCTGTTTCCTTTTTCATAAAATGAAGGAGGTAAACTATATCAGTAGTTCTCAATGATTTTTGTTCTGCAGACCCCTTTCATGAACAACAGCAACAATATCTTGTGAAGTCCAGGGTAATTTGATATACTTTACATAATATTCTTTGAGATTTATTTGTTAGGTGCTTTCTATAGTTTCAAGGGTAACTTCTGTCCAAAAAGCCTCTAACTTAACATTTACATCTTAATTA
>CM053590.1:118084505-118106226 GCA_028646515.1 Pseudochirops corinnae
AATACCAGAAAACTGAGTCCCAAAACCAGAAAGTCAAAGCCAACACAGTAGTTACGAAGTTGGCACATGTAGTTAAAGTAGTAAACACCCACATTCTCAAGCCTTCAGAACAGGACAGGTTACCTCAGGCAAAGATCCTCCTCTCCTCACGCATGCAACTGCTCAGTGTCCAGGCAGCCTACTCCCAGCAGCTCCGGCCCCCCCGCAGTTCCCGTCCCTGGCAGTCCTCAGCAGGAGTCCTTAACAGAGATTCTGGCCTGCTCAAAGCAAAAGGAGTTTGCAACCGCAGCCATGGCCTCTGCTGCCGCTTCCCATCAGCACCGTACGGAGACTAGCTTGGTTCCAGCATTCTCTTGCTCTACCCCTTCCTGCTACATCAGCAAGTTCAAGGGGCATGGAAGATCTTCAAATCCCACTATCGTTACAATGGCCAATGTGGAAATATGTTTTGTTTGACTATGCAAATTTGTTAGAAGGGTTTGAATTTTTTTTTATTTGGTGAAAAAAGTAGAAGAAAAGGAAAAGGTAGAGACGGGGTTGCCCCTCTCCCACCAAAAATGAATAAATGAAAAGAAAAACCAGTGAATCATTGCAGCAGTTTTTAAAAATGCATGGAGAACAGAAGGAAGGACAAAAAGAACCAAAAACAAATAGGACAGCTTTGAAAGTTATCTGTTGAATTTGCTATATAATTGCTATATAATAGGCTCACAATTTCATGTAGAATCATTTTTCTGTTCTATTATGTATATTAAAATGGAAAGGAAGGGGAAGGGGAAAGAATACATGTATTGTATTCAACTAATGGACAGATGAGCTAAGATCTGGACCATTATTACTGGGCAACAAATTAAAAAGGAAAAAAAAATTCATATTCCTATGTTGGAAGAAATCCAATTTAATACTTGGTATTTGAATTAAAACTGAGAAAAGTTCATTGTCCTGCCAAATTCAAGCATTTCCTGAATTTGTGTTTTTGTTATAATGTTTCCCAACACATTTACTCATAGGCCATGCAAATAACTTCTAAATAATTATTAGACTTCATAAATGTCTTAGTTTTACATGGGTGAAATCTGCAGGAAGAAGTCAATGTACTTTTTAATCAATCAGTGAAGAGTAAAATAACAGCCTTCATTACAACATTATGGACTGTTAATTTGAATGTTTCATCTAATGTCAGGCATCAGATACAGCATCCCACACTGTGCTTTGCACCTAGGAGGCAATCAGCAAATGTCTCTTGGATGATCAAAAGAGCTAATGTAGGTAAAGCACTTTGAATGAATGAGTCAATAAATGAATGAATGTTATCAGAAATTGATCACATATTTTATTTAGGTAGGAAACACTTTGCACTGTTCGTCTTGGCTCTGCTCAGTTCAAAGCTTGGCAAGAACTGGCACTAAATGGGATCCCTGATTGACCCCTCACCAATTTGGAGAGTATAAAAAGGGATACCTAAGATATTCATATAAAGAAGCAGAATCAGGAAATTAATATATAAATGACCACAAGTAAAAAAAAAAAGAATACTAAAACAAGGCTAAACACTATGCAGTTTCAATAAGCAATCTTGTCTCTCCCTAAGAGTTAAAAAAAATTAATTTATTTCCTTTCATTGGAGAAGTACAGGACTAAGGGTATAAAATGCTGAATCATCTAACAAACCTGCTATGTTGTTGATTGGTTTGTTCAACAGTTTTTCTTCATCACAAGACAATGTACCTGAGGGGTGGTGAGGACAAAGAGAAAGCAGAGTAGTAGGGAAGGCATAGCTGGAAATGACCATGACATAAAACAATGGTGTCAAACTCAAGTAGAAATTGGGGCCAATAAGTCATATGAAAGAATCCCTGTGGGCTACATACTGACTTGGAAAATGATATATTAATATTATCTACGTTTTATTATATCTTTTCTTATTTTGGCAAATATTTCCCACTTATATTTTAATCTTGTTCAGGCTGCCCTCAGAAGGGTTGAGGACCGCACATAAAACATCCACACTTAACACTCACTAGCCATGTGACCTTGGGCAAGTCACTTAACCCCAATTGCCCTGCCTTTCCCCCTCCAAAAAAAAAAATGATTGGGGTAGAGGAGAGAGTAATGGGGTTGAAGGAGAAAGAGTTTAGAGTGAGTTAACTGATAAGCAGTGGGATAAAATGGGGTTGAAGATAGTTAATTAAAGTTTTAAATATTTAAGATCTCAGATGTTTTTTCATGGGGTTCTTACTTTATATAGTGTATTCTTCCTTTTTATCAAATAGACTCAGTTTTAGTTGCTATAACTTTGACACACATTTGCTTCTTTGGGGGCTTTCTAGATCGGAGAGGTTTTTAGAAAACAGCTACTCCATCTACTGTCATTCATCCTTCATTTTCAAAGATGACCAATAACATCATGGGGAATATCTTGACGACAACAACAAGAAGAATTCCAACTATTTTACCATCTCATCAATTATACCACCTAAATTAAATTTTAATTTATGAGAGTTTAATTTTATGAGAGTTTATTTTATTAAATAAAATATAATTTTATTTAATTTATGAGAGTTTTTGTTAGATGACATTTAGTCAGGATACCAAGAGCTCTGATTATGTTTCTTCACTGTCCTCATTCTTTGTGTCTATCTATAAATTTTTTTTTGTTCGAGTTTGCTTTTCTGAAATAGAACTAAACCAATATGTCAGACAATTTTTGCTCACAGTCATGTATACTTCACTAAGTGTCATGAATATATTCATATTCTTTTTCTGACTCTCTCACTCTGGGTCCACTTGGATCTTTCTCCCAAGCACTTTCTTGTACCATGCTGAGACTACTAGGGGTTCATAACTACTCCATTCAGATAGAGCATCTGTCAGGGTTTGTCATCACTGTCTCCAGATATAAGAATAGAGTTGTAGAGAGATACTAGGATCAGCACACATTCAAACTCACTGGCTTGACAAGTAGAGTGAAGGTGTCCTGCCTCTGTGAAGTATCTTAATTCTCACTCCTCTCTTCTACTTTTTTTTTTTTTTGGTCAAACTGCTGGAGGATACATACCCAAACATACTCCCTTTTACGTGCACTGATTTACTTATTATATCCACTGATTCACACTCTGCTCCTACATAGTCACATCACTCTCTAATCACTCTCTCCATTTCTGACTCACACAACTAATCACTTCAAACATAACACCAACTTTCCATTCTCATCCCATTCTCCAGAGACTTCCTACTCTGCAACCTCAAAGTCTGGTTTGGTAGGCAGACCAATTATCAGTGTTAGGAGTTAATCCTGAGTATTCCTTTATATTGGGGGAGGGAGAATGTTAAATAAGCAACTAGGACCTCCACCACAATCCCTGAGGCTACTTCCTAAAACCTGTAAACAGTCCCAAGATACACTTGACAGCTACAGGCAGCTGTGTGCCTTTGAGCCTCTAGCACATAGTTATTCCTCCTTCATTGACTTCTTCAACCTCTGATACAGTAATTTTATGGTCTTAGCTTGTGATAACATGCAAAAAGAAGTTGTATTTTAAAGGTTTTCAGAAAACTGTATCTTCAAAGAGTTTATATTGGTTAAGTTGAGGGTACGGAAAAAACAATTCAATCCATGGTCTGTCTCTAGACCCATCATATTTTCATTTGATTGTCAACTAGATAAATATTCTTTCACTCTGCCCCTAAGTATTTTGTTCATCTGTGGCAAACAAACAAATATTTGTCTCAGAAATACTGTCTTTCATTTAAACAATTTATATCAGTCATATTCTTGCCAGGTAAAGATGACCTCATGTTGCCAATTCATTTTCCATCTGTGATTGTGTATGAAATGTTCATATTTCCCAACACTTTTACCTCCATGAGCATCAACTTGGTCTTTCTTTCTCCTTTGCAGAACTAATTTTTTGTCTTGTTTTCAAGCCATTTTCAAAAAAGGCCCTGAGAAAACTATTCCTTGTCTTAAGCTCTTGCTATCATTTTGAAATTTTTCCAGGTTTTTTCCAACTGGTGCTAAACTTGTGGCCTTTTTGCTGCAGCCAGCTATTTAGGATTGCTGAAAGCATTGTGAATCATGGAATAAAGCTATCTCAGAAGAATCAGAATTGCAGGTGATCCAAAGGACAATGGGAAGATGTATAGGGGGTGTAAGAAGGTACAACGACTTACGTATGAAGAGTGATACAATGGTATAAAAGGAAATAAGCAAACACACAAACTATATGTCCATAAAAGATAGTGGGCTCTTCTTGTAGCAACTATAAGAAACCATAAATGAACTGCCCAATTGTTGTCTTGGTATCCTAGAGATTTCTGTTGTTTTCTCCCCCTAATGATCAAGGAGAGTGACCAACAAAGCCCCACCTTTCCCTGTCATGGCCACAGATTCTCTACAATGTCCCCGGACTTAGTGCTTCAGCCCCGTCCCTTATAACCTGCTTCTTCCAAAACACACACATACACACACACACACACATACGCAGAGGCATACACACTCATTAGGAATCCCTAGCCTAGGAGAAAACTCTTTTTCCCATTACCTTAGGCCCTCAGTCCTACCACGACCCCCTCCTCCCCATGAATCCCTGCTCTTTGGACACCCCACTTCTATTCTATTGTTAATAAACTGCCTTTCATATCAGACCTCTTACTTTCATATTATTTTCATCTAGCACTTATGGAAACCTGTCTCCCTACAGAAGATGCCGTGCCCATAGCCATACTCTATTGGGTGAACCTCTATTGGGTGAACCTTCTCTCATAAGACCCACGCTGGACCAGGAAGAAGAGTAGGCCTACACCTTGATTGTCACTTCAACTTACAGACCTTCCTTTTTCCACTGTCACTTAGTAACCTGCACTCTTTTGAGGTTTACTCTATCGATCAGTATAATCTTCTTGAGATCTGAGTTGCTGTTATCTACTGTCCCCAGGTTATTAATACTCGTTTCACAAGGAATTCAGTACATGATTAACAGTTTTCTTCTCTACTCCAGCCCATCTTCTCATATCTGAGTACTTCAACAACCATATTCCTTCAAATATTTTGGTAAGTTTGTCAACCACTTAAACTGTCATGATCTGTAATTTCATTCTATCTTGGGGGTTGCCATATCCTTTATCTCATTTCTAGACTGAATCTTTTGAAAAGGTAAACTAGGCCATCTTTTGCCTAAAAATCTTACCTATCCTTTAACCACTAAATGGGTGTTGCCTCAAACAAACTGAGACTTAAGAAAGACCTTAGCTTAAAAAGGTCAAGATTTCCTACTTCATTCTGGGCCATCACTAGTGTCTTGACTTGTGTCTTGCTACTGGACTCCAAATGACTCTGGAGGAGAGAGTGAGGCTGATGACTTTGCACAATCCTGCCTCACTTAAACCCAATTCACTTGAAAGTCAAGACATCACCCTCCTAATATCATTTTTCCTTTTCAAGAACAAAGGATGAACAACAACAAATAACAACAATTACCCTTGATCTCTCTATCAATAAAAATAAGATTTTTAAAAAATCCTACCCATATTTCAAGGTTCAGATCAAGGCTTTCTTCATTTAAAAAAAAAAAAAACTTTCCTGGTCTCTACTCCTTACCCCTCACAATTTGGAAGTAATTCTTTCTTCCTCTGAATATCCATAACACTCTGTTTATACCTTACTTGTGTCACTTTCCACATGCTTATTTACATTGTAGGTATAATTGTATGTACCTTATGATTCCTGCTAAATTATACAGTCTTTGAGGATAAGGACGTGTGTGTGTGTGTGTGTGTGTGTGTGTGTGTGTGTGTGTTCCTCATTTCTGTTTGCTGGACAGTGCCAAACAGAGCACCTTTTAAATAGTAAACCCTTAGGAAGTATTTATTATGGAGCTTATTCTTTGAAACTACCTTCCAAGACTACACCTGCATTGGAAACCTGGGTCCCCAAGAGATGATTACTATGATCCCCCTCAGGGTTCTAGAAGAGAGGGAGTTTCCTAAATATTATAACCCATAGGAGCCCACTTGGGGAAGAGAGGGAGTAACCTTCTCCTCAAGATTATTAGATATACCAATTAGTTAATCAGATTTAATTAGATTTTAGAAGGCAGTATTTACTAAAGTGGCATTGTAAGTGCAATTGTTATAAAATCTTCTGCTCCAAGGTCTATCTACCTCCCTAGTAAATACAAAATTTCAGAGAAATGAGGTTTAGGTTTAGAAAGCCCATGTGGCAAAGGAGTAATTCAAAGTTCCTTGTTATTGAAAATTTGTTCCTTCTCTTTCTGGGGCCCTTGTGAAGTTACCTTTAGATATACTCTACCTTCTCTGCTGAATTCCTTATAGACGCTTGAAATTGACTTTCTACAATGTGTCTAGTTTGTCCTCCACTCAAATTTGTCAGTTATTCAAGAGACACTGCTAGGATGGGGATGCCAGTCCTCTGATTTTGAAGTTCATAAGCTTCTATTCTGGTCAAGATAGGGGAAGGAGAGGAGACCAGGACCAAGACTCTCCCTACAGCCACACACCCATTCCATCACCCATGTGGTTCCTTCTCAGGGGCTTGACTAGAAGGTCTCGCCTCTGTGCTGGCAGACATTCAAATTCCCAATTCTGAACCATTTTTTCTGATTTATCCAAGCCCCACAGGGTATAACCAAGTTACTCAACCAATCTGAACCTACCTACTTTTAAATATAGTTGAAATGTCTCTGATTGATTGGCTGATTGGTTCATTTGAGGTATCCAGGATTTTTTCCATATCTAATAAATGATGGAGATTATCCTCACCTGATGAAGTTATCAGAACATGTAGCATCTTGTCCCTTTCTTTACATGAGTCATTGAGTTTTTGAACTTCACTCTTATAGTTCAACAAATTAATGAAATGGATGCTTCTAAAGTCCTTGAAAATAGGCTAACTGCCCCCCAACTATTCCATAATTTCCACAATTTGTTCAGCAAATTCTTTACATATTTAAAGATAAACCAGCCCAGTCCCATGTCATAATTGGCCTATATCCTGAAAGAATAGCATTCTGATAATGAAGGTGTCTGAAATTTATAGGAATCATCAGATGGAATAGCAAGTATCGTTTCAATAGACTTCTCCCCAAAGGCAACACCTGGAAAGAACACTAGATCCACTGATGTCTGCCCCCCTCCCTTTGGGAAAGGAAAATCCCTTCCCTTAAAGGATGCCAAATGGCTAAGATTTCTCAATGTTCTCAAGAGTTTGAAGAAGAAAGGGACCAATAGTCTTCTAAGGACACGCTTTGGGCTTTTGTCTGCCATCAGTTGGGTACTAGATAAGTCACATTTTCCTGAACTATAATTTAAATGAGAAAGGGCTATTATGCCACTCAGTAGTAGAAATTACATAGAATTGGACTTCTACCATTCAAATAACTAATGGAATTACCTGGGGTCCTTTCCACTTACACATTATAAATCACTAGAAAGGGGTAAGGAATAATAATACTTTATACTTATAAAGTACTTCCCACATAAGGATCTAGTAGATCTAGTAGAACCCTGGAAAAATTAAGCCTTAAATACTTATCTTCCCTCTGCAGAGAGGCAGTGGACTACAAGGGCAAACCATTGCACAGATTGTTAGAATAGTCACCATATCCCTTGTTTTTTCATTAAATTGTTTTTCTTTGTTTGAAGAAAGGGTTCAATTCCTGTAGAGTGCCCCAAAATGACTAATATAAAAAACTAAAGATATTGATAAAACAAATTTATTTTTTAAAAATTTCAGAACAAATATCATTTCACATGAGATGTGGTGAGTAGATGTATTCCCATCATACAGATGAGGCGGAAAAAACGCCAGTATAAAATGCCTTGGTCAAAATCGCAAAGTCAATCTGTGATGATGCCAGAGAATTGCCTAATTGTACTGCATCAGTATTGTCAGAAGACCAATGGAGGCAGCTCCAATACAAGCAGCATGATGACAGCACCAGAAGACATCAGTGACTCTGAAATGTGATTTATCCCTCTATATGTGCACCTTGGTGTCATGTGTTTCCTATGTGTGTGACTCTCCTATAAGTATTCTCTGCATGTGTTCACTCATCCCACGTGTTTTTGTGTAGCCTAGGTTTAGGAGGAATTTTTTTTATTTTTTTTCCTACTTATCTGTCTTTATTAAATGAACTAATTGTGTACTCTTATTGATTATTAAAGGTAAACACACTGGTGAGCCCTTTAGTGAGCTAGGGTTTTAGGGGATGTAACCCCACAAAGTACGTTGACCTTAGGGAAACTATCCACTGGCGACCTGTGAGTTGGGTGTTCCCCTTTGAACCTTGTAAGTGTTACAGGGTATTATCATATACCAATTTTCCTGGGAATGTCTAGTTCAAGTTACTGAGTAACTAAGTATCAAGGTAACTAAGGTATTAGCTACTAAGTACTAAAGTAACTAAGGGACTAGTAACTAGTACCTTATTACTATGTATCCAACATCATCATTATCTTTCACAATGTTATAGTTAACACCTGACACATTATAGCTGTCAGATTGAAGGAGGCAATAGAAATTCCCCTCCCCACACAAATACCTTACTAATAAAGGAAGGCTCCCCAAATTTGTTAGAGGAATGGAATGAGACCCTCTCAACTCAATGATGTGGTGCCCATGAAGATGTGTGGACTGGATATCTATATGGCTTCTTATTCATGCAATGGGATCAGATTAACCTACATGGAAACCCAGGTGCATAAGTCATTTCTTCTTGGCAGAGCTTCCCAAGTGAACAGATATTGCCTCACCCTTGTTGGAGGAAGAAAGGAAGAGCAAACATCACTTGAAGCCTATGATCTAGTTTGACCAGAAGTAGTAGACAGAGTTTTCTGTATTTTTGCTCTTTGACCTTGCTTCCTCCCTCTCTGTCTTGACTATAGGTTGCTGAGAGAGTCAGAGCCTAGAACCTCCTTTCATATTTTTCCTTTCCTCTTTAAGCTGTGTATGAAATTGGTAGCCCTCAGTTGAGCTTCAGGCCTTCCCTTCTGGTGGCTCTAAAGAGTCGTAGCCTTTTTGGCTGGGTTCAGAGATTCCATCGCTCTGGGCCATGGTTGTTGTAATGCATCTGTTCTGACCTCAATCTGAATCAAGTAGCAGGGGCCTGATTTCACAGTCTGAACTTTTAAAGCCCTTCACAACCTGGCACCAACCTATCTTTTCTGCCTCATTGTATATTACTCCCCTTCTCATATGCTGTGATACAGCCAGATTGACCTTATCTCTGTTTCTCACACAGGACAATAATTCTATGCCTTTGCATTGAAGTACACTCCCTCCTCACCTCTGCCAGAGAATCCCTTTCTTCCTTCCATATACAGCTCAAGTATCATCTTCTATATAAAGTCTTTTTCCCTTCCCTCTCCTTCTCACTAGTACTCATGCTCTCACACTTTGTATCTGACTACTTTTTACATATTCACATTTATTCTCTCCACATTAATTCTGTATATACTTATATATGCCCTTATTATCTTCCTTGTTAGAACGTAAGCTCATTGCGAGTAGGAATTGTTTAATTTATTGTTTTTGTCTCTCTAAGCTAGACATAGTAGACACTTATAATATTGCAGATTAATTTTTTTTTCTTTGCTTAGAAAATAATCTGTCCAGTAAGACCATGTTGGATTTTGAATCTAGGATTGTAATCTGTCTCAATCTTCTTTATAGAAATATATATCTGCCTCATATGTATTTAGAGGCCTTGGAAGCTTTTTTGATAATGACATGTTTTAAGTCAAGAATTCCCCAATATAAAATGTGCTATAATACCTATTATAAACTCCCTCTCTAGAGAGAAAAAAAAATTGTATTTTTGTATATCTGTGGGGAGGAGCTGGGGAAGATTGAGGTTTATAGAGATGCTATGGCGATGGTTTAAAATGATCCCAAGAGGTTTAAAATCATCCTAAGTATCTGTTGGCTCCCTAACAGATTTGGGGGATACAGAAGATTCCATAGATGGTAAAAGTTGGAGATTTCTCTTCTTTTGGCAAGCATAGTAAGGCAGCATTCCAGTTAGGCTGGCAGAGATTATCATCCCCATTTTACAGATGAGGAATCTTAGGTTAAGAAATTTGGTATCTTATCAAGGGTCTCGCAGGTAAAAAGTAGTAGCACAATAACAAGAACCCACTTTTCCTAACTCCTTTTCCAATGCTTTTCCCTCTATACCATGCTGTTTATTGACTTGTCAATGACATAAATAAAGTCGATTCAGAACACGTAACTACCATTGCATAAATAATGAACTGAAGAAACATTTCATTCAGTTCCTCCTGCTTTTTCCTTTGTCTAACTACTAGACACAAAATTTGCACATAAGCCTTTAGAAATAAATAATTCAAATGTTTTTCATATGTGAAGGGGGGAGAGTCTTTTGGATAGTGGCAAACTACCAACTTTGCCCCATTCCCATCATTCTCATATTTCTAGTGTCTGCTTGTGATTTTTTAACCTCTAGACAATTTTTATGATCTGGTGCAAGTCACCAGGGAGAATGACAGATGGTGGAAAGGTAAATGGAAGAGATGTGTTTTTATTCACAGCCTCAAAAATTAGTCATTGGAGAGTCTGATTATGTGATAAACACACTACTTACACCGAAAGACAGGAAAGAAGTAAGTGGACTTGAGTAATCCTAATTAGTTAAGGCAGGTGGACCTTCCCTTAAGAAGGAAAGGAAATCTTAAAATTTTGCTGAGACATTCATTCTTGTATCATCTGACTGGGAGATGACTGCAGTTGTATCAGCAATATCAGCAGAAAGGCAAAGTTTCTAAATGACTGATAGAGTACCAGCAACAGGGTGGCAAGAAAGTTTTTGAACCATGCCAATGAGCTGCAGGGAATAGTAGAGCAAAGGAATAACAAGGCACAGAGCCAAGGTATGGACAAACACACCTAAGACCTTACCCTTCACTAGTGCTGAATCACAGGAATTGTCCACATACTGAAGGAAGGTGGAATTTACCAGAAGGGAAGTCATCCGGATTCTCTAGAAACTCTAAGTTCTTTCCACCCTTGGCAGGGCTCCAATACAAGTATGACACTAAAAGTCTGAAGCAACTGTGAAGAATCCTGGAGGCTCACCAGAGGGGAAAGTTCTTTTAATGTCTATAGGCTTGCATATGAATCCTTAGATTTTTCTTTGTTGGGTATAATACATGGCCTATGTTCCATGCTTGTTAGTTCCCAGAGGAACCCTAGCTGAGGACAGAAGCCAGGGAGCATAATGTTACTCTGAGTAGACTGACCATATGTTCTCATTCAACACATACATTGCTGGAAAATTTGGAAATTATATTTCTAGGATTCTGTTATGAATACAATCTCCAACTGTGAAAACACTACTATTAGAGACATCTCCCAATAGGGCAAGATCTCACCCCCAGTACTAATAACAACCACTACAATAATAAAAACTCAAAAAGATTTTTGAATAGACATATCATATTTTACATGTTGGCCAAGAGTAATATCAGGAAAGTTGCTTGAACAGCTTGTGCTAAGGTGTCTCACTTGTTAAATGTGTTTCCAGTTACTATTGCCCTCCCTTTATTCTATCCCTCTTTTCCTTCCTTCTATCCTTCCCTTCCTCCTTCCTTCCTTCTTTCCTTCCATCCTTACAGAATAACATGAATTTTTTTCCTTTCTGTCTTTCATTTGCAAATAGGCACATCTCTTCTCTTCTACTCTATTCCACTCTTCTCTTCTCTCCTCTTTATTGTTTATTGTCCCAAAGAGTGAGGAAAGTCTAATCTCAAAGCCCACCTGAAATATCTTCCCTAAAACCTACTATATATCCTCTCTCCATCACTGTCATACTTCCAATAAAGGAAATGAGATCAGGAAGAAGAAAGGAATCAGAAATAAAATAGAATTTAAAACTGAATGTTCTGTATTTGTCATTCTGCTTCCTTTAGCATGTCTCTTGTAACACTCCAGCTGCTGAAAATCTCAAAGGCAAATGTTGTGAACTCTGACTTATAGGTCTGTTAGGAATAGTAGATTCTCCCCAGGTTTATCCCACCCCCTCCTTACCCTAGGAGAAGAGGGAAGAAACCTCATACAAAATTTGGAAAGGGTCAGGATGGGAGCACATATAGGCTAAGGAAAAGCAGGAACTGTGGTCACCAAGATGGAAAAGCAGGACAGAGCCTGACCATTACAATGGAAAGCAACCTGGGTGAACAGGGTCATCACCCATGACAGGCAGATGAGGATGATGCCAGAGCATTAGAAGAAGCCCTAAGCAGCAATAGATTCCCCAAGAAGTTAAGTACTGTCTCCTTCCTGCCCCCCACCACCCCACCCCTCTTCCCTCTGTTTAGGTAACACTTTAAAAAAAACCAATAAAATGAATTTTTTTAAAATCGTATCTCATTTTGATATACCAGATACAAATAATAGTTTCTAAGTCTGATTCTCCTTTTTTGTAAATAAGTTTGTTTCCACTAGTCCAATTGATAAGAAATTTATTTAGCATTCACTATGTGCCAGGCACTCTGCCAAGTCTTGTGGATATAAAGAAAAGCAAAAATATGGTCCCTGCACTCAAAAAGTTAAAATTCCAATGGAGGAGACAACAAGGAAAAAAAATTGTACTCATAAGATATGCAGTGCAAAGTGGAAGGTAATCCACAAAGAATTGAGGAACCCAATTTTTCAATGCTACAGAAATTTTATAAGAGAAACTGGGGTTCCTTCTTAAGGAATTTGATGGGTGATTGAAGGATGTGCTTAGTGCAAGGATTTAATCAATCAATGGACTAGTAGTGTTTATTACTGAATCAGGACCCATCTGTCCAGATGATACTTTGTTTTACTTCCCCTGATGCTAGGCTCGCGCAAGCTAGTGCAGATGATGTGTGTACCATCCATGCCCAAGTGACAAAATACGGAGCCTGCATCTTTCTAGGACACATATATTCATTTCTGTGTGTACATGTTCCTGGGCATATAGGTAGTATAGTCTACAGAGAAAGTTAGTAAAAGTTGGCCTCTCTGGCTACAGAGCTCACTGATATAACAGAAAATATGTGTATTAGAGGCCTTCACAGCACAGTCATGGTCTATCTATTAACAAAGTTGCATGATGAGAGGAAGGGAGCCAGTGGAGATCCCAGTTTGCAATCAGAGTGTGCATGGGGGATAGCCTGGATGGTTTTTGTATTTCACAGTCTATCTATGATAGGACCCTGCAGCTCTAGCACAGGAGGTTAAAATGTCACCCTGAGTGCTATCAAGTGACAATTTAGGTTTCTGAATGATCCTATAACTCTCCAAAGCAGGATTAAAATTTAAACTTGGGGCTCACTTGGATTTCCTATAGACTAGCAGTTCTTTTGTTTTGTTTTTTGGAGGGCAATTGGGGTTGAACGACCTGCCCAAATTCACACAGCTAGTAAGTGTATCAAGTATCTGAGGCCAGATTTGAACTCAGGTCCCCCTGACTCCAGGGCCAGTGCTCTACTCACTGTACCACCTAGCCAGCCCTAGACTAGCAGTTCTTAAAGTGTGGTCTGTGGACTGCTAAGGTATCAGAAGATGCTTGTAAGGGGTCCATGAGGTCAAAATTATTTTCATAATAATATGAAGATATTTTCATTTCTAATATGGTAAATATTAATGTATATGACCTATATAAACCAAAGCTCTTGGGGAGGGGAGTCCTCAATAATTTTCAAGATGGTAAGACCAAATAAGTATGAGAACTACTACTCTAGAAACATGAACTAATTAGAGCCATGATGCCTCTTAGAGCATGAGTGCTACTTCCAAAGGCAAACTCTGGGTTTTACCCTATAAGGAAAAGGGAGGGAGGAGGAATTAGAGGAGAAAACTCCACTTCCAACTAGACAAACCCAGATAACCATTATTTGACATTCCTTAGCTTGAAATTATTGTTGAAGAAAAATGTGACCTTCATTGTCCTTTCCTGCTCATAAGGGGTATTTTTTGGCTTAGAAATGAAGTTACAATAAATTTCTCCTGAAATTTTGCTTTTCAACAACATAGAGTCATAGGCTATTAGAGACAGAAAGTATCTTAAAGGTCACCTAGTACAATTCCCTAATTTTACAGCTACAAGTATTAAAAATAAGTCTGAAAAAAAGTTGGCTGGGATAAATAGGAGTCCTAAAGTCGTCTACTCCCAAAGCCAATTCTTTATTTAAGTATGGGCTTCTGCCTTTATCAGGGACATTAAAGCACTGTAATATGTGTATGTGCATGTACATATGTGCCCATACATAGATGCAAACATATTTGCACATGAAAATATGTTTGCTAAACTTAGTTCCCTAGATATGAAATGTAAGCCAAGAGGAACACAAACATGATCACACAAATGTAAATATGTCTTCATATACAAAATGCCCTCATGAAAGCAAAGCCCTTACCAAAAAAAAAAAAAAAAGGCTGAACAAAAGTGAATTGATTGATTTTCCTGTAGAATGACTATTAGCTAGAATTCAGTCTTTAATAAATTTATATAAATCCAGTAATGAAAATAACAAAAGATTATTCTCTGACATATATCCTGAGTCATTATTTTTATTCAGACTTCTACTCAACTATACTATAGTTTGAACTTTTATGCTTTGTACCTGCTCTGGGACTTTCAAATAAAACCTGACATTTTCTGGCCTCCAAAGGATGAATATACGCGTGCATATTTGTAAGTGTCATAGCTATAACTGTGTGTTGAATCATAGTCAAAGTTTGTATGTTAGCTAACATGGAGATCATCTAGATAATTTCAAGATTAGCCAGATAATCTCAAAGTTAACTTTAGGGGTTAGATAATATTAGGTTGTAGAGGTAGTGCAGGAGACTGACAATTTCAAGAAGCTTTTGTTCTTTTTTTCTTTTTTAAAGAGAGCAGAAAATTATCTTTTTTTCCATCACTTCTTCCATAAATACAGTAGCCAGGGAAGTAATATGTATCACCACCAAAGTATCTCAGAATAGCAAACTATCAGAGCTAGAAGGGGATTTAAAGACCACCTAATTCAATCCCTTTGTGTAATGCATCCCAACAACAATATAACAAATGTTTAAAGCACTGTAATATGTGTATGTGTATGTGCATGTACATATGTGCCCATACATAGATGCATACATATATATGTTGATCAATCAATGAGTATTTATAATGGACCTTCTGTGTACCAGGTACTATGCTAACAATGACCAGATTTTAAGCACAGAGAATAACCCTTTCAGTCTTCAAAAGGGAGGGAAGGAGGGAGGGAAGGAGAGAAGGAAGGAGGGAGGGGAAAAGAGAGGGAGAGGGAGAGGGAAAGAGAGAGGGGCGAGAGAAAGCACAGAGTGGAGGAGAGAGAGGGAGAGGGAGAGATTATGTTAAAATATTTTTGTTTAGTTAGCAACTTAAAATCAATCAAAAATACATTAGTTCAATCTGAAAACTAGTGAGACCCAATTTACTAAATTATTTTCTAATTTATGTTGCTTTATTTTTTGTCCCCACTCAGAAATGTTTTTAAAAATTAGTGTCATTGTTTTTAAGCTTCAAATAAAACTCTCCCCTATGGTTGAACAGGACCTGTGCACCAGTTTTTAAATGGGTCGCTTTCCACATATGGGCCTTATAAAATAGATGAGAAATGACTTTAAAAGGAATGTGACTGCATTTTTTTCAGATAGAATTTCTGCATATAAATGAGAGCTGTCCTCTTCAAATAGTTACCTTGAGAAGTAGCCACTTATTTCAATTATACATTCATTGTTTAAAAAAAATTGGAACTAGCTTCAGATTCCATAACACTTTTTTTTTAAATATCTTCAGAAACAGAAAACCAGAAATCCCTCAGAGCCAAAATTGGTAATTAAGGTGGATAATCAAGCTGGCTAACACAGATTTGGTTGAAAACCAAGATGTGGGTAGAAATTCCTAATAATGATTTTTGTGTGCTGCTCTGTGGAAGAAAATTTCCAAAAATAATTTGAGAAATGGCAACATCATCATCAGAATGAACAATTAACCTCCCAAGGTGACTATTTGAAAAATCCAACACTCATTTTGTGGTCTAAGCTCTAGAACAATATTTCAATGGAGCCATAATCTCGTAAGAAAATAGCTTTAAAGCTAGAAGGGACCTTGGGAAATCATCTAGTCCAATCCCGAGATCCACTGAGGCAAAATAATTTGATCAAGGTCACCTAAGCATAAGTAGTTGAATAAGATTTGAACCCAGGTTTTTTGCCTCCAAATGTAATGTTCTTTCCCTTGCATCATGCAGTTACACTTCTTGTACAACTTAGAACCTATGGGTTTTTTTTTTTTATCGCTTTTTTTTTTTATCTCTTTTCCATGTCCTCTACACGAGGGTTACCTAATATGCTAGGACCTTCCTTTGACTTTCTCTCCTTTAACTCCAAATTCAGCATTCTTTCCACTGTGCCATATAAAATATCCAAGGGATATCCAAGAGAGCTACTCCCAGGTATAAAACTTATGGATTATCCTTCAGCCACTCCTTCCTCTCACTACATAGTCTACTTCTTTAGCCAATAATACCCTTTTACTGTTTCCCCTTGCCATTCCTAGGATTACAGATTGAAAGCTGGAAGTTACCTAAGAGATCGTGCAGTTCTACATATACACACACACACACACAAACACACACACATACACACACACACACACACACACACCACTTTTTAAATATGAGGAAACTGAGGTCCTGAGAAGCTAAGTGATTTTCTCATGGTCACACAGTAGTAAGTGGCAGAGTTGGCATTTGAACCTAGGCGCTCTGACTTCAGAGTCAGTGATTTTCCCACTGTCCTATGCTACCTCTATACTTCTTTCTGCCTACTCATACTCACCTTATATCTCTCCATTGACCTTTGTGTGACTTTCAACATTCTTTAAAGACTATGCTATGCTATGATGCCATAGCATCACTGGAAAAATGCTATTCAAAAGATGGACCCCTTTTCAGAGAGAAGTTTTGTGTTAATAAAAAAGGTGAGGAAGGCACTGCTAATGACCAATATCACTCCTTTCTTTAGGGGTTGGAGGGCAAGGGTGGACAGAAGGAATACAGATGCAGAATGTAATATACACTGACATATATGGTCACTGTGTCAGTTGATTTTGTTGATTGATTTTTCTTTGTTACAAGTGAAATTTTTATAGCAAGGAAGGGAAGGATGGATAAATCAGGTAAATGACTTTAGTGTTAAAACAAAGGACATCAATAAATCTTTTTTTTTTAAGAACTACAATTCCCTCCCCCCCCCACAAAAAAAAAAAAAACAGCCCAGCCTGCTCTCCCCCTCCTATTGTACTCTATGCTAGCCCTATTTCATTACCCATTCACAGGGTCTGTCCAAAATACAAATACTGTTGAATCAGCTTAATGGGTCATATGTGTACCTGCATATCATAGTCTGAGAAATAGGTATTTCTCATGCATTTTGTTTTTCCTGTGTGGATAGTTAAGCCAAAACTCTTTTGAATGATGAAGTATTTCTTTTAGGAGGCTCTACATTATTCTTGGCCTTGAAGGAACCAGCACAATGTAATCTATATACCAAAAACAAAACAAAACAAAAACCTGAGACCTTCACCATCGATAGCAGAGGTTGCTTTAAATTATTTTTTTTTAATTTTCAGGTAATTAAGAGGATTTTGGGAAGATGGCAGAGTAGGCCAGAAAATTCCAAACTCTTAAGATTTTCTCCCACAAAAGAAATAAAACAGCATCTTAGCCCAAGAAAAATATGGGTGAAAATATATAAGAATAGGGGCACAACCAGAATCTTCTTGGGACAATTTGAGAAGATCAGAAGAAAAATCCCAGGAGGAAGTTTGGTCCCAATGAAAAGTAAACACCTCCAGGCTAGGGTTTATTCAAACAACACATAGCAAGCTCTTCCAGTTAGTTGGTTTGAGAGGCTGCCTCAGCCCCAACCACAGGAACTTTTACCCCACTCCTCACAGTGAGGGTAGTTGGGTGTCTAAGTCCAGGAAGATCAAGGGAACCTCTGCTGACAAGGAATGCCAGACCCAGCTGCACTGTTAAGAGCTACAGGGGTGAAAAGGAACCAGCACATGACCAGTGAGTGCAAAAGCAGTGGGGCAGAAAGCCCTGGCTGTGGGTACTCAGAGAAGGTTGGAGATTTAGTTTTGATTCCAGGCTAGGGGGGAAACTGAAGATCTGGAGCAAGAGGCACCATCCCCAATACCTCAGGGCTAGAGGTGATTACAAAAAATGAGCTATTATCAGTAAAAATGCACAGGCAAAGGAGAAAGAATCTAACTATAGAAAGTTAGTATGGGAATAGAGAAAACAGGGATTCATCTCCAGAGGAGGATATTGAAGTAAAGAAACCCCCAAAGAATAATGTCAAATGGTCACCTGCCCAAAAAGAATTCATAAAAGATCTTAGAAAAGACTTTAAAAACCAAATGACAGAGATGGAGAAAAGACTTTAAAATAAAAAAAGAATAATCCAAGAAAAAACAAGAAGATTATGAAAGGGAAGTCAATTGATTAGAAAAGGAAAATACAGAATCTTAAGGAAGAAAATGATACCTTGAAAATTAGAATTGGGCAAGCTGAAGTCAGCAAAATTATAAGAGATCAAAAATAATTAAACAAAACAAACATAATGAAAAATAGAAGAGAAAATAAAACATCTTCCAAGAAAAACAGCAGATTTGAAGAACAGATCAAAAAGAGAAATAATCAGACTAGCTGAAAGTTATGATCAAAATAAGAATCTTGATATAATAATACAAGAAATAATTAAAGAAAATTGTCCTGTAGCTTTAGAACAAGTGGGGAAAGTAGAAATAGAAAAAATCCAGCGATCACCACTTAAAAGAGATCCTATGAGGAGAACTCATACAAATATTATAATCAAATTCCAAAACCATCAGCTCGAGGATAATATATTAAAAGCAACAAAAATAAAACAATTTAAATATAATGATGCCACAATTAGAATCACACAAGACCTAGCAGCATAGACATTAAAGGACTTCAGGTTTTGGAATACAACATATCAAAGAGCAAAAGAATGAGGACTCCAGCCAAAAATATCATACCCAACGAAGTTAAGCATAATCCTGACTAAAAAAATGGATGTTTTAAATATATATGTGAGTGTGGGCATGTGTATTTTCATGTATACATAGACAGAGGGCACAGGATGAGTTTAATATGAAGGGATGATATCTTAAAAATAAAATTAAGAGGTGAGAGGAATTTATTGGGAGAAGGAGAAAGGAGAAGATAGATTAGGGTAAATTATCTCACATAAAATAGGCAAGAGAAAACTGTTTCAATGGAGGGAAAGAACAGGAAGGTAAAAGGGAATGGAACAACCTTATTCTCATTGAATTTGGCTTAAAGAGGGAATAACATATACACTCAATTGGGTATCTTACCCTATAGGAAAATAGGGGAGTAGGGGATAGGAAGGGTGATGACAGAAGGGAGCGCAGATTGGGGGAGAGGGTAGTTAGAAGCAAACATTTTTGAAAAGGGATAAGGTCAAAGGAGAAAATGGAATGGGAGGGTGGGATAGGATGGAGGGAAATATAATTGGTCTTTTACAATATGACAAATATGGAAATAATTTGGATAGCTGCACATATCCAACCTATATTGAATTGCTTGTCTTCCCAGTGAGGGCAGGTGAAGAGGGAGCACGGGAAAAAATATGGAACTCAAAGTTTTTAAAACAAATGTTTAAAAAAATGTGTTTTTTACATACAACTGGGAAATAAGATGAACAGGCACTGGGATATAGAGGTCTGTCTTGCCCTGCTAGAAAGTTAAGGAGGTGATGGGGGAAGATATGGGGAGAATGGGTTGGGGAAAGGGGTATTCAGTAGGCTTGCTATTTTGGGTGGGGGATGGGGAAAAGATGGGGAGAAAAATTGTAACTCAAAATCTTGTGGAAACAAATGTCGAGAACCAAAAATAAATAAATAAAATTTTTAGAAAAGAAGAAGAAGGTCGGTGGGCTTTGACCTAGGTCATATGTGGTGAATTTTCATGCAACAGAGGCCAGGGTTTGCTACAAACCAATAAAGAAAAATAACCCCAATAATAATAATCATAAATGGATATTTGATTAACTCCCAGACTTTCAAAATTTTGTTCAAAAAAAAAAAGAGCGTGAACTTAATAGAAGATTTGACATACAAGAGCCAAGAGAAATATAAGATACATACCAAAGACTGATTACAAGGGAATCAATAGGGACAGACTGTTTACTTTTCATACATATAAAATGTATGTCTAAGACTCTTACTAATAATTGGGTGGCTCATAAGAAAGATTGGGGATAAACTTAAGTATGATATGAACTTAAAAAAATAAAGCCATTAAGGAACAGCTAAAAAGAGTAACTATTTTATACAAATGACATGCAAAAGAAAGAATCAATAAAGAGGAATTAGATGGGGTAGGAGGTCTGGTAGTTCTGGTAACCTACTTTCATCAGGAATGGGTTTAAGAAGGAATAATACATATATATTTAGAAGGGTATAAAAGTGGTCTAAATTCAGAAGAAATAAAACAATAGGAGCATAGGAAGGGGGGAGAGGACAAGGGAGGGATCTTTAGAGGGGGAGGTGAAGGAACAGGTAAAAGGGGAGGTAGAAGATGGCAGCGCAGAAGCAGGAAAATTCCACAGCTCACCCACAACCACCTCAAATACCCATAAAATATGACTCTAAACAAATTTTAGGGCTCCAGAACTCACAAAATTACAGAAAAACACATCTCACACTGAAGGAAGCTTGGCAGGCAGGACAGGAAGGGCCCATCACAGCAAACTGGGAGCCAAAACCAGCCCGGTCTGAAACCACGGCTTGGCCCCAGGGCCACCAGGACAAGCTGCAGCTGGAGCCTTCAGGAGAGTGGATCAGTGGCAGCTGTGGTGATTTCCAGAATTATCAAGCCATAAGAAATGAGGATTAAGTGAAAGGTTAGTGGGACTCAGCTAAATTGGGGGGACAGGGTCCAGCCAAACTGCCTCCAGGGCAAGGAAGCAGCAGAAGCGGCATGGCCACATGGCTGCATCAGAAGCTGCCAGCCTGCATATTGCAGGGGGGCCAAATGATCATTCAGAGGCTAAGTGTTCTTGCCTTAAGCTGCCTGGATCAAGATGGTGGTCTTGGGTGGTGGTGCTGCGGTGTGTTTTCAGTAAGCCAAAGTGGATGAGGGATTCAGCAGCCTCCTAATAGCTCTGGCAGCTGCAAAAACCCCAGTGATTTGGGACAGAGCTTTCCTCTCTGGAAGCAGAGTTCCACAGAGCTAAAAAGTCAAGTAATTGACTGGCAACATGAGCAGGCAAAGGAAGCAAAGCAAGAAAAGCAATTCAATTTTAGATTCCTTTTTTGGGGACAAAAAGGATTAAAGCATGGAATGGGAGGAAGACAACACAGTCAGAACTCCCACACCAAAAGCTTCCAAGAAAAATGTAGACTGGTTCCAAGCCATAGAGCACCTTAAGAAGGATTTTGAAAACCAAATAAGAGAAGTAGAGGAAAAATTGGGAAGAGAAATGAGAATGATGCAGGAAAATCATGAAAAGAGAGTCAACAACCTGACTGAAGAAAATAAAATCTTAAAAATAGATTAACTCAAATGGCAAAAGAGGTCCAAAAAGCCAATGAAGAGAAGAATGCCTTAAAAAGTCGAATTTGCC
>CM053590.1:118106726-118133841 GCA_028646515.1 Pseudochirops corinnae
TGCATTTGCATATATTCTTTTGTTTTTCATAATGTTTATATATAAACTAACTTTGGTAAGTAAAGTATCTCCTCAGATATGGCTTTCTTCTCATCTGTCACTGACTGCCATACCAACTACACTCTCATAGAAACTCTACTAGTTGACTGACCTGTGTAGCCAACCAATTCATTGAAAAATCTTCTCCACAGAAGAATAGTAACACAAGTAGAAGATAAATTTAAATTGGAAAATAGCCTTAATACTACAACAATAGGCAATATAAGGTTTGTTTTCGCAGAACATTTGTGATGGCTCATGATGGCTTCAAGATAGCTTGAAATGCTTATGCCTAGTGATCATGGTTTTCAAACAGCCTGACATTTGTGCTGTAAGGATGTAAATGTTTGTAAACATCTCAATTATGCTATTATTCAGCTGTTATCATATGATTACAGGGTGACAGAAGGGAAGCTATACTGGCACAGTGCATGAAAGGGAAATGAGGAGTAGGAGCACATATCTGACCATCTATTGGGAACTGTGATGTAATGTTGAATCCTTTTGGTGGTTTGGAAATAATTTGATGATAGGTTGAGAAATCATAAGAATGTGTTGTGCTTACTCAGAAGTGGTCAGAGTTTGATGTAGTTGCTCCACAAACATCAAAATCATTGTGCATGTGACCATGATGATTTTGAATCACTGCAGAAACAAACCTATGCTTCAAACATGCAAATGATTGTTGTCACAGAAGAAAAATGTATTTGTACTGTACAAGACAATTATTTACTACATGAGGTTTCATTAAGGGAATTTTAGTATGAACCCCATTGGATCATTGTTGTGAACCCCATCATTGTGATCATCATTTAGAGGTTCACAAACTACTAAATAGGAAATACTGAACTAGATGATCTTTAAGGTCCTTTTCAGTTTTTACATGATTCTTCAGAGCTGGGAAAGGGGGAAGAATATTTGACTTCAAAATCTTTTTTTCAGCTTTCTACTCCAAAACATTTAACTATTTGCTTAAAGTTTTCCATTCCTTTTTCCACTATCCCCATTATTCAGGCTTCTTTTATTCAAAATGTAAAGAAACAACTGAAATGAGTACCTAGCAAGTATTATTAATGAAAACAAGATGCTTCCAAATGGCCTTCTTCTTGAGGAGTAGGTAACCTTCCCAGAACCTACTCATGGTTCCATAGAACAGTACCCCACCAAAAAATATTTATTAATTTCTTTCCTTCTTTCTTTCATCCTTCTTTCTTCCTTCTCTCTCTGCCTCATAAATAGGCAGATATTTGCAAAATATTCTCTATAAAGCACACTTCATCTTTATAACCTGAAAAGTGTAGAGAATACCATATCCTTTGTGTTTATTATTTATCGTTAACAAAAAAGAATTTGACTACCTAGAATTAACGCAGGGCTTTAAAGAACATTTGCCAACAAGGAATCACTCCTATATATGTTAACCTCCTACAATATTTCTTGAGCTACCTGCTCAGCAACCCTCTGTTTATTGTCAAATTTATTGTCAATTGGAAGATATATGCTTACCAAAGGGGTTCACTACTGTCATGGAGAATGTCCTAAAGAAATGAAAAAGGGATTCCATCTAGATAATGAAGTTCTCTACAAGCTCCACTTTTGTGGATTCTATTTCATTAATTGAATCAATCTTGGACTATTACAAGGCCTCCTCAATACAAATCTATGAGTACTCAAAAGAGATTGGTCTAAATAAAAACCCTAAATGGATGAAAAATGACTATTGTCCAGATGGACTATTGTCCATGGGTTGAACTATTGTCCAACCCATCCAGTTGGGTGGTCAATTCATTAAATTAGTACCTCAGTGTGTTTATGTGTATGTATTTGTGTGCATGCACATGTGTATATGTACATGGAATAAATATTGCAGATAGACAGTGATTTGGGACAATATATGATTAGAAGGAAGATAACTGTCTGAATTGTATTTGAAAACTTATTGCTATACTTTTGTTTCCTAGAGCAAGGACTCATTTTCATTTTTAGATGTAAAAGTTCTCCTAGCTATGCTGTTTAGTTACAAATCTTGGAACAATAAGACCTCTAAAAGTTCAAAGTTGCTGGTAACCCAACAGGCAATAGAGGCATGAATAGTAGGTCAAATATGTGGCATTATATTTAAAGTAATGACCTGTAATGGTAAATGGAATTTAAAGATCCCCCTTATTGGCTTGGTTTTCAGGTTGAGTGTTAAAACCCAGAGCTTGTGAATCCCACTTGTGGGATGGACTTGTTGACATGAAGAGAGAGGGCTGAACTGGGAGGAGCTGGTGCTTTGGATTTAGAGACAGGCCCAAGCAGAGAGATGCCAGAAGAACTTTTGGGGAGCAGTATCATGGAGGAAAAGAGAGAGGAGAATTGCTGGGGGCCAGAGTTGCTGAGACACTGCTGAGGGCCAGTTGGAGCTGCCCAGGACTTTTGAGAACTGCCACCCAGAGCTGCCAAGGACTGAGGAGACATGGCTGTGTTGCTGGTATTTTGTCTGTCTGTTTTGGTGTTGTTCTGCCAGATTTGTCTGCTGATGAAGGACAGTGCTGTTGTTGCAGAGGTCCTAGAACCTTCTGTTGGTTCAGAAGCCCTGAAGAAGGATTTTCTTGTTGTATATGTACAGAAATCCTGGAAGAGGGTGTTGATGATGTTTTCAGGGGTTCTGGGACTATTCTGCAGGCAGAGAGTGGCTTGATGAGGACACTGGCAATGTATATTGTGGCTATGTTAAGTTGTCTCCCCAGGAATAGAGATTGCTGAGTACTTGCCTCAAGTCAAGATAAAGAAAAGACCTCTCCTTGGATATTAAATGCTATGATGATATCTTAACCTTGTAGTTTAAGGGTAGATGGCCTTTTGTGCTCTCCACTGCCCCTTTTGAGAAAGTACTTGGCATTAATGGATGATATTGTAATTCAGTTGTGATCCAGAGGTGGAAAACTTTTGACTTTTTTGTGGTCTGTAACTGACCAAATGAATGTACTTTGTTTATGATTGGAAACTAATCTCCATTTGAGAAGAGAGACTTTGTGACTGACTAAATTAATGTACTGTCCAGGGGTGGAGTAGTACTTGGATTGAATTGAGAATTTACTATTAAATGAATATACTAGCCAGGTGTGGGCTACTTTGACTATGTACTTTGTGACTGAATTGAGAACCTGCTAAATGACTGAGTTACAAGGTATTTTGATTTTCTCTGTTCTGTGAATGTTTTTGCCTTAATTTGTCACTGAATAAAATAGTTAGTTACTATGCTGGTATTCCGAACCTTGGAAGTTGCCTTTGCTTGGCATTACATGACCTAAAAACAAGAAATGAAAAAGGAATTCTATATGATCCATGGATACCAAGAGATGTTGTCAAGGAAATGAATGATAAGAAAAGGAGGTAGGACAATCATGTGATGAGAAAGAGAGAGAGATCATAGGCAGCCCAAAGTTTCAAGGGTACCTAGAAAATGTGAAAAGACCTGGAGAAAGCCTATTAGATAGATAGCATGATCTATGGGAGGATATGAAAAAGAAGAATGTAGGATGAGAAGGCATAGATGAATTGCAGTCTACACTGATGGGGGAAATACCCACTTCAAGATTCCCTGAAGTGTTGAATCATAACCCTGGCCATCAGCCAGCACTTGCTTGTACAATGATTTTATTTCTATTTGTGCATAGTATGTTTCAGCTGAATTCTCCTATTCTCATCCTCTTCTCTGGAAGCAATCAGGTTTATTCCCCTTTTCATATCCCCATCCCCTACTTTAGAGAATGTATCTTTGCCCAAGGGATGAGCCTAGATCTCAGAAACATTCATCTACATTACGTGTGGCATAAATAGTGACGGAGGCTTTCAAAATATTTTCCAGATGCACTGAACCACATAACACGATATCTCTTCTTCACATGGTTCTCTTAGTTTCCCTCTTTATCTCTCTTCTTCAGAACTCTGCTTCCCACAAAGAGTAATAGGACAAAAATAAAATGGAGGGAGCAAAAGAAAAGTTAGAGTGTGGGGGAAACAAAAATGAAGGATGAAATAAAAAGAACTGAAAGAAAGAGATGGGACTACAATGTGGAAGAGAAAAATGGAAGGATGAGCAGAAAATAAGAGTAATTATTCTAACAGAGAGAATCATGGAAAGTAGATACTACACTTCAGTGACCTGAGAGCTTATTATTGTGGATATTCCATCTTTATGCTGATTGCCACCCAACCGTGTCTTCTCAAACTGTTTGATGAGAAAGATAATAGTAGGAGGTGCTGTCCTAAATTTTAATTATGTACCCCCATTAAGAATTTTCAGAAAATGTTTCCCTCTGCTTTGTGAATAAAATAACAATTAACATCTCTATTAAGGGGGGGAAGTTTCCCGATCTCCCACCTCCAGTCTACTACCATCCCTCATTTACCCTTCTCAGTATATGAACAGCTTGAGACTTATTCATACCTTTGGAAGAAGTCTTACCATAAAATCTATTGTAGAAGTAGGTATGCATTTGGGAATAGGGGAGAAAAGAAAAAGACAATGAAAGGCGAACTATAGCTCCTTACTTTTACTGTTTGAATGTTTCACACTGCCCATTTTTGTAATTTAATAAGAAAAATAATGACAAACAAGCATAAGGTTAATGGAGTGGGGTCCCAATTTTGTTCTATTTGAATGTCACACAATCTCCCCTCTCCTTCCCTCCTCTAGCTATGAAAGTCTGTGTTTGAAAGACCTTGAAAAATACATAGAGAAATTACACAGTTTCATTAGCCATTCACATGGCTGTCTTTAGGATGTTGATCAAGTCCAAGGTTATTTTTTGAAATCTGGGAATTTCCAGTTTTCCCTGGGAGATTTTTTCTTTTATAGAAGCGATTTTATGAGCATTAGCTGAAGCTTCTCAAATCTGTGAATAAGGTTTAGTGAGAATTGATGAGCCCTGGTTAAATAAGAATCCTAATGGCTGTGGGTTGCTGTTCTATGGTGGAAGTCAAACTCAATTATCTTTAAATTCAACAATTCTGTGTCTACTGAGAGACTCTTTAGAACCTCTTCTACATGTCTCTCTTCATTTGGAATCTTTCATTTGAAATCTGGCCTACTTTGGAAAGATGCAAAAAAAAAAAAAAACCTCAGAGCTCAAAAAACAAAGACTGTTTCATTGCAGGGTTGGCTCTTTCCAGTAAGCAAAAAATGCAGATTTGGACAATCGTGTTAACTCTCTTGACTTTTCAGGTCAAGCACTGTTTTTATTTTCAGAGATTTATGAAATACTTACATTGTATAGGAAAATTCGACCAGCTTTTGTGTAATCAGACTTTACCAATTTCCTCCCCCTTCCTCTATTCAGGTCCCAAATGTCCCTCATGCACCAGCCATGTCAGATGTCTGCAAACACTCTCAATCGGAAAGGACAAAGTATCTTTATGCTATTAACAGTGCCTTTTTCACTTGGGGTGGGTTAGTTTATTATTTATTTATTCATTTAATTGCATGAGTTGAATGAACTAACTCATTTAATCATTTGATAAATTATCTCTACGTACCTAGTATGTGCAAAGCACCATGAGGGATACAAAAAAGAATAAGACATAGTTATTGCACTCATGGAACTCATAGCTTAATTGGTGAAATAAAACACATATAAATAGCAATAATATAGCATAGGATATGAAAATGCAGGAAGTCCCAAACTGTGCTATCTCAGAGGTGGATGAAGCTAGTTCTTACTGGTAGAATGAGGAAAAAATTCATGGAAGAGGCTTCCTTTGAACTGGGCCCTTGACCTCTTGGGAAATGAACAGGCAAAGCAGAAAGAGAGAAAACATTTTAGCTAGAAGGAACAGAGTGATCAGAGGCGTACTTCAGTTTTTCACAGAATCACTGATCTCATCTCTCTTGGTTCCTAACAACACATCCATACACATAACTCATATATCCTTCACTGAGTACCTAGCCAACATTTCTAAGACTTTCCTCTAATTTTTTTTACATTCTGTTGAAATTGATGCAACTGTACTGTCCCAATAATTATTTCTCACTCCTGCTTACATGATTTACTGGCCATGCATTTCCTGAATATCTTGTACATCACTTTTTGAATGTCACTGGCTTTATTCTGTAGCTTGCTTATTCCCACCCCTATTATCCTTTGGGGTACCTTTAATTTTGATTTCTTCTGACTGTGATGTTTCATGATACTTAGCTATATTGTGTCACTGAAAGAATATTGTTGTTACAAATTTGTGTTTTTGTGTCAAACTGAAACTTGGGATCATCAAAAGTGTCCTGAGATTTCCTAAATGTAATCTTGTTTGTTCTTTTCCTAGTCCATTCTTATCATTTTAGTTAAGGAAACTGAGATCCAAGGAGATTTAATGTCTAATCCAATGCCATACTCATTATAGTTGTGTTCAAATAATTGAAAAACTGTCCCGTGGGAAAGGAAATAGAACACTTGTTCTGTATGGCCTCAGAGAGCAGAGCATGGGGGGAAAATTTCAAAGAGGTCAATTTATAAGAAGAAGCTTCCTAACAATTGGAGCTATCCAAAAGTGGCAATGGGTTTTTGCCCTCAATGGAGCTTTTCAAGTAAAGGCTGAGTGAGCATGTGCTAGGTGTGTTGTAATGGGAATTTTTCAGGGAGGGTATATTTAAACAGTTTGCTGATCCCTTCCTATTCTGAAATTCCATGATTCTGTAAAGTAATATGTTTCCCACATTGAGTATGAAAAGTAGAAACACTGAGGTAGCTACACTTTTTAGAGCTGACTCTGGACTTGACAAAATCTTAAATGGATGTAAGTTGCGATATCTGTCTCTGGGCAAAACTATAAAGTTTCCTTTCTGGCAAACTGGAAAGAGCTGAATTTGGAGTCAGAGTTCCTGTTTGAATTCTGGCTTTGTCCCTTGCATGACCTTGAGCAAATCAATTCAATATGCATTTTTAAACTACCTACTGTGTGCCAAGCTCCTCAAGGAGCTTTTTATGGGTAGGAGAGGATCCAGGACAGGGTGGTATCTATACATACAGGCCAACTCAAAATATATACAAAGTAATTTCCTGGGGAATGGCAAAGGTCTAATACAGAAACTCTTAACCTGGGGTGCAAGAACTTGTCTTTTTAAAAACATTTTGATTATTGTATTTCATTGTGTTTGATTTCCTTTGAAATCCTATAAATTTTATTTCATGCATTAGAAAACATTATTCTGAGAAAGATCTATAGGCCTCACCAAGACTTCTAATGGAATCCATAATACACAAAAAAGTTAAGACCCACTGATCTAATACGAATGGTAATTTGATAACAGTAAAATAGGGATTCTAGAGAGCATGATGGAAAGGTAGGGAAGAATGGAATGGGAATACTGAAATGAATAGCTATGAGGGAGCAGGGAAGGAATGGTTCTCATGGAAAGGAGTTTGGCCTATGCAACCTACCAGTCAGAATTCCTGGGATTCGGAGTGGAGACAAAGAGCAATATATCATCACACCATTCAAAGGAACAAGGGAAGGATTGATTGGATTATAAATCCCTCAAAAAAGACAAATGGTATGGTAGGGAGAAGGGGATGGTCTTGCGGGATAGTCAGATGGGTGGGGGGATGTTAATGGAGTCCTGGAGCTAGGCTGGTTATGGAAAATGGAGAGAAAAAGGAGAGAGGAGAGGGAGAGGAGTGAATGGGGTGGGCAAGGAGACTGATTTTTTCATAGAATTACTTTAATTACACCATCATCTCCAACATATTTGCCTCAGGACTCACTATAGTCTTGAGGGGGTTATGTGTAAAATTAGAAGGTTGGTCTGGAAATGGATTCTAAGGTCCCTACCTGTACTAAATATCTAATCCTGTGATCCTTTCAGGGTCCAGGATCTTGATGTTGTCATTCATTTTGTCATCCTTCACTAGGTTCTTTCTTATTCCCAGAACATTTCCCAATGCTTTGACCCTTTCTTGACCCCATGCCCATCAAAACTTATTTCTTCTTTTTGTTCCATTAACTATTATCCTAGATAATCTGATGAAGTAATTCATGCTGTGTCAATGTGTTAATGGTTTAAGGTATCCCTTTCAGATAACAGATCAGTACTATCCCCATAAACATTTATCAGCCTTTATGTTAGTAAACTCTTATTTATACAAAAAGATAATCAGTGATTTCTTCCCAACGTCAACAACAACACAGTGTTGAAGTGTATCCAATATCATTACTCCCATTTTATAGAGAGGCAATAGAAAGATAAAGTGACTTATATATGTCACGCTGTTACTGAGTGTCAGCTTGGATTCAAATATTGGTCTCCTGAATCCCCAGCTCAGTACACTTTGCACTATACCTCATTACTTCTTTAAAGTAAAAGAAATTGAGGCATATAAAGAGTTTTACAATGTGATCCCTGCCTTTATAGAGTTTATAATCTAGTTGGGGAAAGTGTGAGTTTAGTAACTAATAATCCAACAATTTATAAATTGCTAGTCTGGTTTCGTTTCTATGCATAAAAATTGTATGGTAGGTGAAGTTTTTTTTTTTGAGCAAATTTTGTGTCCTTTCAGTAGGATAAAAATAAAAAGATAAATAACAGTATAAAGTAGAAAAGGCTCATTGCCAAATAAATCATGTATAGAAGAAATCCTTTGGCAGTGAGAAAGAGAGAGAAAGATAGAGAGGAGGGTGGGGGTGGGCTGGGGAGGAGACTCACTTTTTCATAGAGTTACTTTTATAATAATGGACTTTAATAGAGTGGAAACTCCTCTAGGTCTAGCACTATTTTTCATTCTATGTACTGGTGCCTAGCACAGATGCCTAGAACACAGAAGGCACTTAATATATATTCATTGAATTAAATTGATGGTGGAAATATTCTCAGGAGCCTCCAATACTAACCCTAAGCATTGGTGGGAGTTTCAGGAACCCATGAGAGAGGATGAGCCTTTTGACACCCATCAAATTATAACACACAGTTTGCTGCCAACTCCCTTTATTTCAGAGATGTTCCTGAACATATGCCTGCACAATGCCCATTTGTAAGGTGTGGGGAGGGCAAACAGGAATATGTCACAAAACATTAACGATCAGAGGGAAATTCCACCTTCCCCTACTATCTGCCAAAGCAGTTACAGAAAATTTTGGACTAGGGATGAAGTCTTTCAGGTTTGCCAGCCTCTGAACCGTTTTTTTACCTGGGAGCTATACCATAAGAGAGTCCTTAAGAAGGCTTTAATAACATGGATACAATATTTTTCTTGCCCATAATCTCTGGCCACTGGCCTGTATTACTGTATTTCTATAAAGTTCCTGTCAAAGGTCCCTGGAGTTCTTTTCCCTGCAGCAGAATAGGGTAGACAGAAAAACGAATAGGTACTTTTCCACAACCTAGGTCAAGGGTAGGGGTACGGTTAAGAGTTGGGGTGGGGAGTGGGAGAATTGCTAGAGAAGTGGTTTCTAATCCTAGCTGGGGGAAAGGGGAATAAGAACATATCCCTGACAGTGACTGAAAACAAAGCTGGATACAATTCTGAGGTGAGGCACTGTTGGCCAGTTATGCCACCTCTCTATTTGCTACCCCCAATCCCCAACTCTGGGTATCTTTATCCGCACAATGAAGTGGTTGAATTAGTCAACAAATTTTGTGTTCTAAGATGCCTTCCAGCTCCAGATTCCATAATCTGTGGAAACTATTGGAGATGTTCAGGGTGAGCAATTGTACAACACACTGGACCTGTCTAGCAGCTGAGCCCTAATAGGGAATAATTCCCTTACAAGGCAACCTCTGACCTCGGTAGCCTGGTTCTTATTTATGTGGTTTGGTGGTTGGCAATCTGGTAATCACCCCTGCCAGGAGGCTGTTGGAAGTGTGAGCTAGAGAGGTTTCACTTGTTAAAAGTTTCAACAAGTTTTATTTCTTTATATTTATAGATGTACACTTTAATAAAGAAAACTATACAGATATCTAATATTGACTCAAGAAATGGCATAGGCCTATTCAATGCTTTTCGTTTAAATAGTGCAAATCCCCATACTGTTACTTCAATTGTTCAAATGTTCTTATAAAAAAAAGGTTATGAGAAAGTTACTGTTCATACAGGTACGTGGATAATCTTAAAGACTGATAAGTTGGCTGTTTTCCCTCTAGCTTGAGAACAGCAGGCTGTTCATCTTGTGGAAAGTCAGGCCAGCAAATTACAAAGCCGGTTATGAGTAGCAGGAATGCAAATAGAGAATTGGAAACCACCAACTCCTTTTATTCCCGTCACAGACTTACATAATTCAGACCAAGCAAAATGGATTGCTTAGCAATGTTGAGAGAGAGAGAGAGAGAGAGAAAGAGAGAGAGACAGAGAGAGAGAGAGAAGAGGAAAGAAAATAAAGAAAAAGAATAAAGGAAGAGAAGGAGGAAGAAAAAAAGAGAATGTGCTGGTTTTGTCTTGCAGCGGTTTTACCATGGGATGATTTATTTTTTTTTTTTTAATAAAAAGTGGGAAATACAAGGGCAGCAGAGCCTGGGTTCACAATGGAGGAATGAGTTGGCCTCTGAATGCTATCCTTGCAGTTAGGCAATGCCTTAGATATAAGGAGACCCATTGTTTTCCAAATCAGAAGTTATCACTCTTTCCTTTATCCTTTCTTTTGGCCCAGTTAGTGTTTGCTTAATCAGAATATTTTAATCTCTAATGCGGTGACTTGTTGTAATTTATCTTGTTAAGCCACTTTTATTTTCTCTTATTTACATGACTAATATTATTGTGTTTTATAGAGCTTATATCAACAGACTGTCTCCTTTGTCCCATTGTTTTCAGTTCAGGGCAGAAAAATCAACAAATGAAGTTTTATCTTTCAAATCTTGGACTTCACCTACTTGTCGTTCAGTTTGTATAGATTGAATGAAGTGTATGTTCCTTTGAAAACAAAGCAAGAATTCATTTTTATGACTTAAAAACAAACAATTAGCTACCCATAAAGATTCAGGTCATCTGTTTTTATGAGCATAGGCTGAAAAAGACTCACTTTTAGGAAGAGAGGAAGGGGGGAGGAGAAGGAAATACATATGTGTGTATATATATGTGTATGTATGTTTATATATGTATTCCTGTATATATAATACACATATGTGTGTGTATGTGTGTGTGTGTGTGTGTAGAGAGAGAGAGAGAGAGAGAGAGAGAAGAGAATGAGAATATGAAATATATATCCTTATGGGTAGGAAACCCAAAGTCCCCTAGCAATAATAGCCCCTCTTCCTGACTTATTTTCTTTCAAAGAATGTACAGTATTATAAAGGGAGAAAAACCTAAGGCTGGGACCTTGAGAGATTATCTACTCCATCCCCTTGCCTTCAGGCAAGAGACTATAGCTAAACCATTCCAGATAGATGAGAATGATATTTTTTAAAAAGACATCCAAAGGAAAGGCTGTAGCCTTCCTTGAAACCAACTCAGATATATTTTAAACTGTCACTGTCAGAAAATCTGTCATACCTAGCTTAATAAATTCTTCAGGCTGCAGTCTGTCATTTCTTCTTTTTCCTTACTCAGTGGAGATTGGAATTTCCTGCTTAACACCCTCCTTTGGTTGAATGACAAATCATTTTTGAGCACATGCTAGTTATTGGGCACCTGTGGGGGTCACGAAAATAGACAAGACATGATCTCTACTCTCCTGAAAAGAGGATCTTCACATTTTGTGTGTCCTGGACCTTTTTGACCATCTGGTGAAACCTATGGATGGACTTCTTCTCAAAATCATATTTTAAATAAAAAAGAAACAAACCACCAATATTTGTAGGATTACAAAGAAAACCAATTATTTTGAAATATTCTTATCACAATACATAAAAAACAAATTCATGGATCCTTGAAGTCTATCTCAGGACTCCATTTCTTGCTTTCAAGTGAACTTTGGCAGAAAAAAAAAATACTGGTGGTAAAACTTTCAGTAATAATAAAAGCCAGCAAAGGAAAATGCCACTTTAAGTAATGTCATAGAACTTTAAAGACAAGAGAATTTACAGTAGGTTGGAGTAGACAAGGAAGGCGTCATAAAGGTGAGCCTTGATGGATGATTTTGGAATTAAGAGAGGTGGAGAGGAAGAGGGACTGTATTATACTGGGAGGAGGAGTCACATTCATAGGAAAGTGCAAAGTATGCTGGTTGGAGAGTGAAGAAATCAGAAATGGCTAGAGCAGAACCTTTATGTAAGAAAGGAGTGTAAAGAAAAAGTTATAAAGTTGACCGAAGCTTTGCATTTAGGTACTCAGTCATTTTTTTTTTTTAATTCAAATGGAATTAATTTAAGTGCTAGACTAAGGGATTTGAGCTTTATCTTAGAGGCAATGGGGAGGCATTGAGTTTTTAAGTGTGGGCCCGGAAAATGGTAAAAGTGATATTTTAGGAAGAATACTATTCCTACAAAGTACAGGAGAGTGTGTGAAACTGCCTGGCACCCCTGCAGTCAGGTGTTGTTACTTGTTTGCCTGAAGGCTCATGCCGGCCCACGGTCTTAGACTTCTTCAGGCCTTACATAAAGGGCCTCAACCTCATAAGGCAGGTAGTTCCATATCAAGCTTTATTATTACTATCATTACTGCTAGTGCCCATTAATTAGACCTATTGCTTAGATCCTGACCTCTTTGTGCCTGTGCTCCTGATCTAGTATTTATAAGGGAAGCAAGATATTGTAAGGGATAGAATGCTGCTGAACTAGGAGTCAGGAGAACTTGGACTCAAATCCTTCCTTTGATACTTACCAGCTGTGACCATGGGCAAGTCATTTTGAGCCTCAGTTTCTTCATTTATAAAAATGGGACTAATAATATCTGTATACCTACCTCATATGCTTGTTTTTAGGACTCAGATGAGATTGTATAGAAAACACTTTGCAAAACCTCAAAGCACCATATAAATGTCAGTTACTATTATCATTCTATTCTGGGTCCCTGGTCCCTACACTTTTCTTGTAGTCAGGTGATCTTTTGCACCTGCTCACTTATCTGCCTGTCTGTGTTTGTCACTCTCTGCCTTGACTACTCTCTTTGGACTTGGTTCACTTGATTTGTGCCTCAGGTTCAGCTGGAAAATGCAAGTATTAACCTCCCAACTCTGAATCCATGAGTTTACGTTTTGGGCCATTCCTGCTCTTGTCCACCTGAAACCCGGGCCCTGGACACTCCCCCCATCCTCCCACCCACCTTGGCTGGCCATCACATCCTTTCCAGAAAAAGATTTTTGAAGTGAAGAGAAGCAAAAGGACCAGTTAGGAAGTTACTAGAATAATTGTGGACTAGGGTGATAGCAGTACTTCTCTTTCTCTCCCTCTCCCCCCCTTTCCCCCCCTTTCTGTATTTTTCTCTCTCTGTCTCTCTGTCTCTGTCTCTGTCTCTGTCTTTGTCTCTGTCTCTCTCTCTCCCTCTGTCTCTCCCTCTCTTCCTCCCTCTCTTCTCCTTCCCCACCCCCCCTCATTTCTACTGGCACTAGACCAAAGTGACCTGAAACTTGAACTTTTCCCCCAGTTCAGTTAGGGCGAGCCTCCATTTTTAAAGGGCCTCCATATCTCTGCTCCAGGACTAGAGGTTCATCATTGAAGTTCAAACTGAGTAGAATGGGCAAGTAAGTGCCTCAAGGTAATGCCTGTTTAGACAACCACAGTATAATGTTTGCTGTAGTAATCTTTTTCCTGCAAAGATTCTTAACTTCTTAAAAAAGAGTTGACTAATGCCTTTCTTCCATTTTACCCCGGGGCAAGCAGTCTTCAACTTATGTTGTGAAAACAAAGTTTATATTTAGCCAACACCCAATTTGTATTTTGCTCTGTCAATGTAACTCCTGAGGTTTTTGTTTGTTTGTTTGTTTTGGTCCCGAGAGATTTTTTTTTTAACAACTTTTGTTCCAGAACAAAAGTACACCTAGAGAGAGATATGAATGACTTTCTCTTTATAAGTAGTCATTTTGAAGGACCACAGAAGAGAAGCTCTGCTGCTGTTTTGGGAACCAAGAGACCTCCACTCTAGGTCCCTATTAATTTCATTGTATGATTTTGATTCAGAAGCTTCTTATAATTTATAGCTAGAAGCGACCTGGAGATTAGGTAGTATAACTTCTTCTTTTAATATGTGAGAAAATTGAGTTATGAGGGTTTAAAATTACTTGCTCAGGATCACATGGAAAGTCAGTGTCAGAGCCAGAACTAGAACCTATTTCTTTTCAAGTCCTGGACAGTTTTTCTGAGGGCCAGCCTTAAGACCCATTGTTGTCATTCAGTTGTTTCTAGTCATATTTGATTCTTTAGGATCCAATTTGGGGTTTTCTTGGCAAAGATACTGGAGTGGTTTGCCATTTCCTTCAGCTCATTTTATAGATGAGGAAACTGAGGCAAACAGAGTTAAGTGACTTGGCCAGGGTCGCATAGCTAGTAACTGTCTGAGGTCATATTTGAACTCAGGTCCAGCACTCTATGCACTATGGTGCCACCTAGCTTCCCACCTGTGATCTGTAGAGCTGTTTAAGTGGTGGGATATATGACTTCTGACTAGCTGAGAGAATGTTGAGCAAACACGATATTGTAAAGGAAATTGTTGGAAAAATACTTAGAGACAGGGGGTCATGATAGGCAAATGCAAGCTTTTGAATGGTTATTGGAACCCTCAGAGTCTCTGGGGAAGCTGGTCCCCACAATAAGTTCCTTGACTTCTAATACTTAAAACCTTAGAGACTGCTAAGAATGGACTTCCCATAGTAAGATCATTCCCTCTCTCCTTGGTTAAGCTAGGTGGTACAGTGGATAGAATGCCAGGCCTGGAGTCAGGAAGATTTATCTTACTGAGTTAAAATCCTGCCTCATACATTTACTATCTGTGTGATCCTGGGTAAGTCACTTAACTTTGTTTGCCTCAGTTTCCTCATCTATAAAATGAGTTGGAGAAAGAAATGGCAAAATATTCCAGTATCTTTGCCAAGAAAACCCCAAATAGGGTCACAAAGAGTCAGACATGATTGAACAACATTGTTTAGTCTACCTCAAACAACTTTTTGATCTGAGGACCTCTTTATACTCTTAAGAATTATGGGGATTCCAAAAGAGCCTCTGTTTATGTGGGTTAAATCTAGTGATGTTTACCATATTAGAAATTTTAAAAATTATGTATTAATTCATTTAAATAGCAATAACAAATCATTGCATGTGACCATAAATAACATTTTTAATTAAAAAAAAACTATTTTCCATAACAAAAAATTTAGCAAGCAAAACAATATGACATTGTTTTATATATTTTTGCAAATCTCATTAATATCTGGCTTAATAGAAGACAGCTGAATGTTCGTATCAGCATCAAACTATTACTATAGTATTATTATTATTTTGCTTTTTGGAGGGGGAAGGCCAGACAATTGTGGTTAAGTGACTTGTCCAAAATCATACGGCTAGTAAGTGTTAAGTGTCTGAGGTCACATTTGAACTCAGGTCCTCCTGACTCTGGGGGTGGTGCTCTCTTCACTGCGTCATTTAGCTGCCCCTACAATATATTATTTTGGTTGAAATGTATGAAGAAAATTCAGCCTCATACACATATGTAGCTGGAAAAGGGAGGAATATGTCAATAGGCAAATGACGTCTTAATATTATTAGGAAAATAATTTTAAGTTAATTGTCCCCATGAAAGGGATTTGGTGACCTGCAGGGTCCATAGACCCTACTTTTGAGAACAGCTGGCCCTCTCAACTCTCTCTAACTTCCCTTGTGTAATAGCTATGGAGGAAAAAGTGAGGCTGGTGACTTTGCACAGCCCTCCCTCATTTAAATCTAATTCACTTACATGTTGTGGTATCACCTCCCTGATAACATGGTCTTCTTCAAGAATGATGGACAATCAGCAACAACTTCTGTTCACTGTTTTGCTTGTATAAATAGGTTTATTCATTATACACTATTTGTGATGATCCTATGTATAGCTGGTGTTTGGAAGGAAGGAGCTAAATTTATGATGTTAAGCTATTACCTTCTGCCTGAGAGCAATCAGAGGAAGTAGTTTGTATCCTGGACTTTCCCTAAAGTATTGTACCATTTATTTGAGATCTAGTTGATAGTTCTAGCTGATACCTTCATTGAGATAGGGAGGGGAAGGAGCAAGTGTCTAGCTCTGGTTTTCTTCCTGCTTCGTTCAAAGGCAGAAATCACAATCTCCTTTGGAGAGGGGCAAACCAGATCAGATATTTATCAATGCCCCAAATGTGTCAGCCATATTTATATATTTAGATAGCACATACATGTCTATTTTACATTAGTCTAGAGCTCTTTTTTCCACACTACGCTGATTGTTGATAATATAAGAGAGATTCACTCAAAACACTGTTTGCTATAGAACAGGCAGAAGTTCACTCCACCTTAGTCCCTGTCCAAAAGAGTTTAAATGTCCGAATACCAAATGGAGGAGCAAACTGACGACACGGGTAGTGACCATCAGAGTCAGGCATTGGACTTTGGATTCAATACTCTTTCCACTGCATCTCCTTGCAGAGAAGAATTGGGCAGTGTGGATTCCCCCTTCTGTTGCAGAAGTGTGTCTTATCTACATTTAGTTGTCTCCTTCCCCATGTAACAGCCACCAGTTAGAGTGGTTCTCAACCTTCCTAATGCTGTGACCCTTTAATACTCATATGTGGGTGTCTCTGCATGTGGGCGGACTCACCTGGAAATGAATAGAGGAGAGGTGTCTCTTTTCCTAAGACCATCGGAACTATGTGTTTTCCGATGGTCTTAGGTGACCCCTGTGACCCCTGTGAAAGGGACGTTCGACTCCCAAAGGGGTTGCGACCCACAAGTTGTGAACCGCTGAGTTAGACTCTCTTTGCAGGTGGAGGGTGAATGAGCTGACTTTCAAGGCTTGCTGCACCATGTTCTCTCTTGAATAGAAGAGTTACTAGGACAATTCTAACAGCCCAAGTTTCTGAGCTCAAGCAGGTTGTGGTGAAGACAAAGAATTATTGTCCTTTGCTTTGAAATGATTAGCATTAAACTCTTCTTTTGGAAATTTTATGGAGGTCAGCCCAGGAACCCAGTCTGTTAATCCTGTTTTGGCCTACAGAGTAAAAAAACCACAACAATAACAATGATGACAGTAGCATTTCTTTAATTTTTCTTTGAATATAGTTATTATAATATTAGATTTTCTTTCTTAGGCTATACCCATTTCCTTGAATTTTCTGCCAAAATTGTTTCTGAGAAGTTTACAACTTGCCTTTTTTGTTCCATGTTAGATTTAAGTATGTAGTATGAAAAAGATTAGTGCTTTGTCTCCCCTCAGAATTAACAAGTCATTGCTAGATCTAGGACCTTTGTTTCAATGTCCCCCAACAACTTCTCCCAGGAAGGACCTAATGTACTTAACATGAAATAACACATTCACCATTTCTCCTGTGCTACAATTTTTCTTTGCTGCAAATGGCATCTACAACATGTCACAACCACTCAAGTTGAAAAGGCTCCACAGAGATCTCATTGTGTAAGAAAGACTATGCTAATGACTGAGGTTCTGATGTCCACCATTTCCTTCCACCTACTTAGGTTTATCTATAATAACAACAGTGTTACAAAAAACTACCCAGGGTGTATTATGTTTAGTTAAGGTGGAATGTTTCAGGGGGAAAAAATGAGCCAGTGGAAAATCCACTCTGCCTTACCTTTCTAGGTTGTCAGGCTCTGCTGATGCAAACACAGCCAGATAAGATGCCTCTGGTCATTATTCTGTATGGACCCACATTACAAGATTTAAACTATGAAGACTTGGTCAGGACCAAAATGTCTAGCCGTGCTCTTTGAAAGGAAGCAGCTAGAGAAGCTTTGAGGGAATGCTACTGGGTCAAAGTATAGGCCGTGCTTAGATCCCTGCAGTGGATGCCACTGAGTGTTTGACTATCTTTACTTTGCAACAGATGCAACAGATGAGCTAACAGAAGGAAGAACTGGAGATGATTTTCCTTTCCATATTTGAATGCTCTAGTCAACTTAGTTTCCAATACTTGCTTCATGAGCTTTCCTCCACTTATGACAATTAATATTATTATTGTTTATTCTAAACTTGATCAACAAAAACATTCAAATAAATATTGAATCAACATTCAAATAAGAACAAAAAAGATAACATGTGTATATGTGTATACACACACACACATATACAAACTTGCATTCTTTTCAGTTTGTTAAAATGTGCATATTGTTTTGACAAGACAGTTACAATAACATCCTGTCTGCTTCTATACTCCCTTTGAAGTTTTCCATGTTTTAATATGTCGTTATTATTTATTCATTCGTTTTCTTATTTATTATTTCTTTCTCTCTGTATAATTCCAGCACAGTCTAGATTGTGTATTGTTTTTATTCTACTTTACTCTGGATCATTTCATACAAGTCTTTCTATATTTCTTTGAATTCTTTGTATTCCTGATTTTTTATGGCAGTTAGCCTATAAGCATTTATTTGAGCACCTCCTGTATGCCAGGCTCTGTGCTAAAAGTTAGAGATACCAAAAAAAACCCAACCCCAAAAAAGGCAAAACACAGTCCCTACTCTGAGCTCACAATCTAATGGAGGGAGACAACAGGAAAACAACTATATAAACAAGATATAGACAGGTTAAATTGGAAATAATAGAGGAAAGGCACAATATACTCCTATTACATTCATACACTAGTTTGTTCAGCCATTCCCTAACTGGCAGATACATATACATCTTTTTCTGTGGCAACAAATTTTTTTTTTCTGTAGAAATAGCAGTTAGATAATTCACTCTACTACAAGCTCTATTGTTCTGTGGGAACAGTGGCACAGTGAAGAGTGCTGGGCCTGGAGTCAGGAAGACCTTAGTTCAAATGCAACCTCATACACTTACTGTGTGACTCTAAAGTGACTCACAGAGGGGAGCACAACTTGCCTCAGTTGTAAAACAGAGACAATAATAACGTCTACCTCCCAGGGTTGTTGCAAAGATTAAATGAAATAACAATTGTAAAGCACTTAGCACAATGGCTGGAACACACTAAGCACCATGTAAATATTAGGTATTATTATTGAAAATAACATCCTTAAATTATAGTCTTGGCAGTGGCCTTACTGGGTCAGAATATGGCCAGTTTTGAGGCTCTTTGTATGATGCTGACTTGCTTCTCAAAAAACCCAAACAAATACATAGGTGTTGTAGCAGCATACTCTCATAGTTGCTCCATAGACCCTATCAGCACTGACTTTTATCATTTGCCTCTCTTTGCCAGTGTAATGGGTCTAAGGTGGTTGTGAAAAGTCTGTCATCTTTCTTTGGAACTTCAAGAGACTGAAGTGTATGTATACTAGTGATGTCAAACTCAAATACAAATAGATCTCTGTAGCTTACATCATGACATAGAAACCACAAATTAACATTATCTGTGTTTTATTGTATTTTTATTTATTTCTATTAAACATTTCCCAAATACATTTAGTCTGGTTCGAGACCTCACTTCCGATGTGTACTTATAAAACAAACACATTGAAAGTCCAAATATGTTGTTAAATTGCTTAAATAAGAGTTAAAATATAAATATATTTATGTAAATTTCTATATACAAATAATAAAATATAATATTCATATGATTATGAACCATGTCTTCTTACAGATGTATGTTTTCATGAGCAGCAAAATGATAAAATCTCTTCAATAATCCTCAACTTTCTAGAGGTTCTTATGGCTCTCCAGACAAGTCAGTCAAAGATTCCAACAGTTTTAGAGGATAGATTCTGGAATCCAATCATGCCAAGTCTCCTTAAGAGATAATCCACTCTACTTCAGACTCCATTGTTCTGTAGGAAGCCATTCTTTAAGGTAAGGAATGGGAGAATTTCCCCCTTGACTGTGTGGATGGTAATACATCCATTAATGCATACATTTGGGAACAAATTAACCATTTAAACAAAAGGGGGTTGGTAATATCTGCTGGCCCAAAGATCAATATAGAATTAGCTTATGATATCCAGATATTTATCAACCCTCCCCATAAATATACACACATATACACACACAAATACACAAAATACAGACTACTTTGAGTGTCATCCATGTGGATGATACTGGGAAGTGCTAAAAGTGTGAATTGTAGGTAAATAGAGGAGGTCCACCTTTTCCTTTTGTTCTGAAGGGATCAGCATTAACTTCTGTTTCTTATGCCTTTGTTCAAACTGTTGCCCTGTCTAGAATGCAATTCTGTCTATTAGACACTGCATTTTCATTCAGAGCTCAGCTCAAATGGGACCTCCTTCACGAGGTTTTTCTTGATCTCAGCTCCTCATGCCTCCCCCCTCAAATTTATTTTGTCTTCCCTAAAAATGTAAACTCCTTTAGGGCAAGGACTGTTTACTTTTCACCTTTTCAATCTAAAAAGCCTAACAGTTGCTGACACATAGTGGGTTGTTAATATGTCTGTTGATTGGTTCTCGGATTCCTTATTGACTCATTCATCATTGGTGAGCATATGAAGTTTATCAGTCCATGAAGTACAGTCATCTAGAAAATGGCCTACCCGACTAGCTGAATAAGGAAAGAAGGAAATAAGTATTTATTAAGCATTTTGTCAGGCACTGTGCTAATTGTTTTACAATTGTTACTTCATTTAATTCTCATAACAACTTTTCACGGTAAGTGCTCCTATTATCTCTATTTTATAGTTGAGGAAACTGAGGCAAACAGATGTTAAGTGACTTGCCCAAGTTCACAGAGCTAGTGTCTTGAAGCTAGATTTGAACTTAGGTCGTCCTGATTTCAGGTCCGGCATTCTGTCCACTGTGCCACTTAGCGTGGTGAATATCAGAACTTATTTAAATCTAGTCCAATTTAAACATTGAGGGAATTCAAATGCCTTGTTTTGCAACCAAAAGTTTCTAGACATCTTACTTGAATATGTCTGTTGCAAGACTGTAGCTTAAACTTCATTAATTACCAGGGCTTACAATAACCAAGGTGCCCAGTTTTGGTGGAGCCCTGAGCCAATGAGTCTGTTCACTTTATAGATGAAAAAAGATGTGAAGGCTCAGTAATGAACCCAAGTTCACATAGGTGGGTAATAATTTAAAGTCTCTTCTAGCTTTAGAATTAGATGATTTTAAAGTGAATTCAATTATTATCTATGTGTATAGAAATTCCAAATTTATGTCTAGCCTCACTCTAGTCTGGCACTTGCAACTGTTGGTTACTTTCACCTTTGGTATCTTGCTCTCACACTTCAAATTCAATAAATCCAAATAAGAACTTATCATCTTCTTTCTGAAAATGCCTCCTCTCTACTTTGCTATTCCTACTAATAAAGCCACCATTTCTTCAGTTATTCAAATTTGAGTACTCAGAGTCATCTTTCCTCTTCCTCTTCCCCTATACCCAATCAGTTGCTACCTCTTGCACCCAGTCCTTTCTTTTTCCTCTGCATCCAATCTAAATAAGGCCCTCATTACCTCTCATGTGGCCTGCAATAGTCTCATTTTTTGGTCTTCTTGCTGCCACTCTCTGCATCCTCCAACCTTTTGCACAGGTTTAAACATGTCACTGTCATGATCAAAACTCTTCAGTGCTTTCCCATTGTCAACTGAACAAAGTATAAATGTGTCTTAATCTGGCACTTAAAGCCCTTCACAAGCTGGCTTCAATCTTACTACACTGTGTGTCTACAAACACTTCTCCCTTTACTTTCCTTCTCACCTTCTATATTCCAGTCAAAATGGATTGCTGCTTATTATCCAGCTTGTCCTCTGTGACTGGGACAAGCTCCCCTGTACTTCTGCCTGTTGAAATCCTTCCTTTGCTTAATCATGCAGCACAGGTGCTACCTCTTCTATGGTCTTCTATGGATTCAAATCCTACCTCTAACAGTTGCTGTCTGTGTGAACTTGGGCAAGTCCAAATCAATCTGGGTCTTATTTTCCTCCTCTAAAAATTAAAGGTACTACAGTAGATGACTTTCATAACCTCTTCCAATTCCAGGGCCTATGCTCTGGTTTATATACAGGATGTGACGCTAGAAGATAGCATAACTTTTTCAGGCCTCCAAGATTGTATTTAACAAGTCTTTAACAAGTGTTTCAGTGATGCCTATCAACTGCATCCTATATTGAAAACTTGTACTGTGTTGACATTATTTCCTTTGAATTTAGGATGTGTGTGTGTGTGTGTGTGTGTGTGTGTGTGTGTGTGTGTGTGTAAACTCTTTTAGGCCTCTAGGGTTATGCTGTTTTTAGTAAGAAGCTCTTTTTCAGTGTTGTAATTGGAAGCCTGGAGGCCTGACAGATTTGCTACAGCTTCCAACCCAATTTAGTAACCCAGACACTGGTATTATATGAAATATCAATGCAATGTTAAGTTCTTTAATGATGCTGTCTGAAATTGGCCATAGAAAACAACTACTTCCTACAGCTAGTTTTTGTTTCAGCATCTTTCCAATGGAGTGTTAAACTGCTTGTTCAAATAAGCTCATTCTACTTATTCCTCAGACTGTAAATCTCTTGCAAGCGGGAGCGTTTCATGCATTATGTTTGTGTCTCCAGCATCTTAGTACAGCACAGGAGATGCTTAAAAATGTTTTTTGATTGATTTGTAAAAGAGTTCAGGATTTTCGTCTATTTTTCACCTAACTGGATCACTCAGGATGGATGTTCACTTCTTCATTTATCTGGTTCTTCTTTGAAGTAAGGAAGATGGGAGAAAAAATAAGGCCTAAATAGCCTGCTTTAAAAAATATACCTGGGAAGCCCAAAGGTGAATGAAATAAGCATTAATTTAGGGGTGTAGGCTGCATTGTAATTAAATTTATGTAGGATTGGACAACCTTTTTGAAATAAGCTGGACTTTATACCTCCTTTATTTATAAGAAGTGAGTTTGTCAGTTTTAGAAAAACATGAATGAATAATAAATAATTTAGAATAGAGAAATGCAAATTAAAGCAACCTTGAGATATCATTTTACACCTACCAGATTGGCTAAAATGATAGAAGGGGAGAGTAATAAACATTGGAAGGAATGTAGAAAAATTAGGACACTAATTCATTATTGGTAGAATTGTGAACTAATCCAATCATTTTGGTGAGCAATCTGAAATTATGCCCAAAGAGTAAAGAGTTATTAAACAACCTTTGACCCAACAGTACAACTACTTGGTCTATTAAAGAACTGATAAATAGAAGTATGTATAGAATGATTTTACATATATAATAGATACATATATATATACACACACATATGTACACATATTTGTGTCTAATGGTGGCCTCCTCTAGAGTGGGGGGAGGGAAGAAAAAAAGGAAAAAATTAAATTTACATAATAACTTTATTATATATTTAAAAGGAATAACAAAGTTGTACATAATAGATTTTCAGTTTCATGTGCAATCATCATTTTAAAAAATCTACTGTGTTATGGATATTCTTGTTTTAGTTCATAAATTAACAACAAAATAAATTTTAAGAATAAGCTGGAAAAAAATCACAATCATGCCAGGTTGCTAAATAGAATTCTTATGTTGTCCTGCCTCTATCCCTTTACCCCTACCTCCTAAAGAAAAAATCACATCACCCCAATTGAATAAGCACTTATTGAAATGTTCACTTATTTATTTACTGAGAAAATGCCAGGAGAAACTATAAATTACCTTGTAGACTTCGTTCCCTTTCTCCTCACCTACTACACTTAATTATGGAAGTTGAGTTGAAATATCATGCTAAAGAGGGCCCAGGAAAGCACCATTCCCCTCCTTAAAGGGGATGGAAAGCTACTAACAAAAGACTTTGAAAAGGCAGAGCCTTTTGGTGTGATTTTAACCCATCCTTAAAAAAAAATTCAACAATGATAGGAAAGTGAGAGTGAGTGCCGTCTGTGATGGGCGAAGAATCCAAGCTAGGAGAGAGAAGGAAGTGATTGAAGAGTCCTTTAAAAAGCTGAATGTATTCAAATCAGCAGGGTCTGATTATATGCACCCTAGGGCTCTTAAGAAATTGGCAAATGTCCTTGCAGAACCACTAGCCCTTATTTTTTGAAACTTTTATTGGGTCTTGAGCGTAGGAAATGGTTAGACAGAGCGAATACCTGCCTTTTACAACAGAGAACAGGACAACTGCTGTAATTAGAGACTATTCAGCTTATCTTGGCTACCTGGGAAGATACAAGAACAAATCATACAACGATCAATTTGCAGCCATCTCAAAGAGCGCAAGGTGCTGGGTAGTAATCAACATGATTCTGTGAAGAACAAATCATGCCAGACCAATTTAATTTCCCTCTACAGAGTGATGAGCCTGGTTGAAAGAGGGGAAAGCAATAGCTATAATTTATCTGGACTTCAGTAAGGATTTTGTTTCTTTCTTATCACAATATCAACAAGCTAGGACAAGATGGCCTGGATTATGCTACTTATTAGGGTGGTGCACTGTCATCTAGAGGGTGGCAAGAAAAGTGTCATTAGTAGAGGCTCAGTATCAAACTTAGACAATCACAATTCATTAATCTGTGATGAAGAAGAAGATGATGGTGATGAATCAAAGCTGTGGCATTATGGGCAGAGTGTTGGCCTTGGAGTCCCCAAGATCTAGGCTCAAATCTCACCTCAGACATACTTACTAACTGTATGACCATGGGCAAAGAATATTTATTTTAATTAACAAGTTAAACTAATAATTTACCTCTTATCCTTCAGTTTCCATATCTGTTAAATTGTCATAATAAGAGCATGCTGGAAGGATCAAATGAGAATGTATGCAAAGCCCTTTGTAAATCTTCAAGTGCTATGTATATATGTCAGCTATTATTACTATTACACATGTATACATGTGCATATTATGCACACATACATATATACACACGTACATATGCATACATACACATATCACACACATTCACATACATATATACATACATACACAGACACAGACACAGACACAAAGACACACACACATATATATATATATATATACACATATATATGTATATAAAGTGAGAATTTGGTTAGACATAGAGAAGAAGCATTTTTTTTGATCAGAAGAATAATTAAGTACTAGTGGACCTCCCAGTAGAAGTTATAGGTTCTTCATCTCATTCTGAACATTATTAGAAAAGAGGACCAGCAACTTTTTCAGACAGTTGGGCATCCTCCTGCCTGACAGCAGAGGGCTAAATCCCACAACCCCTGTAGGTACCTTCTAGCTTTGTGGTTCTATGGGATATCACCAGTTTCATGTATTGTTTTCTTTTCTTTATCATTGTCAGTAACTATTTTCCACATCCCCACCTTATCCCTATTCCTGCTACTAACTAAACTCTTACATGTAGCCAAAATCCAAGAAAAGGAATTCAAGGAAAATATTTGTCCTTGATCATTCAGATAGCATATGTAAGCCTTTGTACTGATGGTCCCATTGGAGGGTGCAACAACTTTCTTGCAAGTTCACTTAAGCTTTGCCTCCTTTTTAGCATATTAGCTCCAAATAAATTCCTCATACTTCAAAATTGATGACCAAGATTAGAGCTTCTCAATTATTTGGGAGGAGAAAATTATTTTCATGACAATCAATTTGTTATTTCACTCCTGCAATAGCAGTGATATTGATGTCAGTTTTTTACCTTATCCAGTAATCATGTAAATAAATATGAGTGGTAACCTTTGACCTTCTGAGATCTTAATCTTCTACGGCAATGTTTGTTTGCATGTGTAAATCAGAACCTCTGTGATCTGTACCTTAACCCTTTACTGTGGTTCTCTTTTAGTTACATATTGGTAGCAATTCCTTTGTGAAATTAGAACAACCAAGTTGAAAGTAAAAGAAATTGTCAAAATATTGGCTTTAAATTAGAACACCAAAAAGGAAATGTACTTTGGTTTGTTTCTATCCATCTTAAAGTGATGACTATTGAGCAAAAACAAGCATTCCTGCACAAGGTAATGAAAATTTGTGCTAGGAAATACTATTTGAAATGTTTCTTCATATTGCTATTTTGCTCTGTCATATCCCCTCCCATTTTGCTTCATAAGAGAATATAATTTAGGTTTAGCCTAGAGGGGAGCCTACAGGACATTGAGTTCAACTTCTCGTTTTACAAATAAGGAAACTGAGGCTCAGAGAGGTTAAGTGATCTGCTTGAGGTCACATAACTTATATGTATCTGTGGCAGAATTTGGACTCAGTTCTTCCTGGCTCCTAGCCCATCGTTATTTCTACCCATACATTCTCACATCTAGTTTAAGTCAATTGGGGAGCTTCCCTTCAGTAATACAAATCTAACTGCCTATATTTTATGGTCTTGTAAAAGGTTAATTGAATCACATAGATTGAATATTCTCTAGAGAAGGTCTAGTAGCAAGAAAATAATAACTCATGTTTATACAAAACCTTAAGAGTTATCAAATGTTTTCCTTCCAATATAGCCTCTAAGATATGTAATACGTGTACTTTAATTACCATTTTATAAAAGAAAAAGAGATTCTGAAATGTTAACTGAATTGCTCAAGCAAGATCACATAACTAGTAAGGTATCTCAAACTCAGCAGGTCTAAAACAGAACTTTTATTTGCCCTGCAAATAAACTTCCAGTATCAACATCCTTCCAAAGACTCTGGTTTAGAATTTTGGAATAATGTTAAACTTTTCCCTCTTCCTCAAATCTCTGTTCAGTCATTTACCAAGTCTTATCAGTGCTCCCTCTGCAACGTTTTTCACACATGTCTTCTTTCTCACTCACATAATCTCTAATTAGGTCTCTAATTCAGGCCCTAATTATCTCTCACCTGGACAGTTACAGTCACCAATCCAATTCTTTGCACAACTGCCAAACTGATCTTCCTAAAACACAGATCTGACTACATTATTCCTCTGTTCCCAAACACTCAGTGTCTCCCTACTCCTTGTGGGATAAACGTAATCCTCAGCCTAGAATTTAAAAAGCTTTCCACAAGGGGGGCGGAGCCAAGATGGCGGCATAGCAGCAGCAACACATCGCAGCTCTCACATAGCCACCCCAAAATACCCATGGAATAGGACTCTGGACCAATCCTAGAACTTCAAAACGCACACAAAGATACTTCCCACTAAAGTCAGCTCG
>CM053590.1:118134341-118189953 GCA_028646515.1 Pseudochirops corinnae
TGTGACCTTGGGCAAGTCACTTAACCCTAATTGCCTTGCCTTCCCCCCTCAAAAAAAAAAAAGAAAGTGATTGAAGATCAAGTGAGAGGAGAGGAATTGGAGGCAGCAAGAGCTGTCAACCTTTTCAAGGAGTTTACCTGTGAAAGAAAGGAGAGATAGGACAAAATCTTGTGGGGATGGTTGGACTTAGGGGAAGCTTTTTAAGAATGAGGACGACTTTAGCAAATTTGTAGATAATACAGAAGGAACCAGTGGGTAGGGAGTGGTTGGAGATTCAAAAGAGAAAGGATGATTGAGGCTGCAATTTTCTGGATAAAATGGGAGGGTATGGGATCAAGTACATGCATAGAATAGTGGCTTTGGCAAAGAGAAGGGCTACCTTTTTGTCAAAGACTGGAGTGAATAGGAAGGAGTGGGAAGTAACATTAAGGGGTTTTGAGATGAAGAAAAATGGGGAAGAGGGATATCACCCATGTGGAATGGCCTCAATTCTCCCCCTCCCCCCCATGATTTTTGGAGGGAGGAAGGTAGGGCAATTGGGGTTAAGTGACTTGCCCAAGGTCACACAGCTAGTTTTTGTGTTAAGTGTCTGAGGGCAGATTTGAACTCAGGTCCTCCTGACCCCAGGGCTTGTGTTCTATTCACTGCACCACCAAGCTGCCCCCCCTCAGTTCTTTAAAATAAATTAAGATACAAGGCCCTTAACTGAGAGAGAGGACCTCCAGGGAGACAAGGGGGACTTGAAGAGGGAAGAGGAATTTTGGTACCAATATTGTGGATAGGAAATCCATTATGGATGAATAAAAAACAAGACTGCCTTGCTTCAGTGAAAACCCATTTGCAGTTAGATAACAAACTTACACTGTACCAAGTCAGTGTCCCTGTGTGACTTCTTCCAGCTCCATTCTATAATTGTTGTTGTTAATGCCTCATTTTGGAATGGGACCAATGACATCACAGGGTGATATCTTGACTCTGTCATGAACTGGATTTAAGTGAGTTCAGAATTGCCAAACTCATCAGCTTCCCCCTCTCTTCTAGAGTCATTGAAGTCCAGTGGCAAGACAAAAGTCTGGAAGACTGATACTGACCCAGGTACAGTGGATGAGTAGAATGGACCTGGAGTCTTCAATGTTTGACCAAACTTTAAGCACTTTAAAATGACTTCCTTCATGATTGTTGGAACAAATTGTTCTCATCCACCCAGCCCACTGAGGGAAGTCTTCACAGGCTTGGGGTAGACATTCCTTTAAGTCACCAATTGATTTGAAGTCTATTAATTACCCTCAACCTAGTTTAGCCTATCTGCTGAGACAGTTTTAACGGGGTGTGGCTACTACACATGCTGCAGCTTTTTGGAGCCACAGCTGAGAATTAGTGAAAGATGGATAACTGGACAAGCCTTCACACTAGAGGTGCCAATCCTCCTTCAGTGCCCCATACACCTCTGTTTTGCAGTATTTAAGGAGGAAAAGAGGAGGCAAATGGCAAGAGTAGTTCAGGGCTGAGGTTTTCTAGAGATAAGTGGCAATGGACAGAAAAGGTCAGAGGGCAATATCTAGAACTAAATTGGTGAACAATAGAGTCAAGATTGGGAAAGGAAAAAAGACAAGCCAGGAAAATGGCCTGAGAAAGAACTGTGGGGTGAAAGGATGTTAAAGTCAAAGAATAGGTTTTAGCAGGGGCTGAAGCATCAGCAGAGATGGAATGATAGGATGTTATGGTTAGAAAGAGAAATGTCAGAGTTTCTAATCAAAGAAGTAAATCAACAACTTGTCTGCAAATTATGGTCTTAGAGAATTCCCGGGGTTATTGAGAAATTAACTGACTTGCCCTTGGTTACACAGTGAGTCTGTGTTTAAGGGTAAGACTTGAAATCAGATCTTCCTTACTCCAAGGCTTGTCCTCTATCTCATGTACAAATAAACCATGTTGACCATTGATAGTATAGTCATTTTTTGTCCATCCTTTAAAGCTCAACAACCTAAACTCTGCCTCTTCCATATAGCCTTTCCATAGTCATCCAATACCTTTCCCCTCATTGCATTTTTCAAAAAAATTTTTATCTTCTAATGCACTGATCATCAAAATGTCCCATTTTATGTAGTAGCACATCACAAAGTACTATTTTATATTCTAGCTATCTATGTATGTGTATTTCCTTTTAGATTTCAGCTCTACAAGGGAGTCCCCATTTCTGATCTAAATAATAGATCTCCCCCAATATTCACTAGGAATGGCAATCTTCACATAGTAGGCACTTAAAGGTCTATTGAACTGAATTGGATTAATGGGAGCAATTCTTACTGGCAGGTTCTAGGTAGCAGTTAATTTAATTTACTTGGAAAGAAACAGAGTGGAGAGGGTATAAATGGATGGGAGGTAAAGCAGAACAGATTTAAGTAGAATGACAGTGTTTCTAAAGTGGACTAGTAGAGCTTCTGATCTAACTAGCAATGAACATAGCATTTTATGGTTGGGCCAGGCCTGCCCCTTGGGTGAGGGCTATACTGCTTAAGTTTTAAATTCCTCTGTATTTTTTTCTTTATTCTCTATTAGTATGCTGCTTTGAAGGATGTGTTGAGTTTAAATGTCATTTTAAAGAATGTACATAGTATTATAGTGTCCCAAAATTCTTAGTTCAGTTTTATGCTTAGAACTGCACTCAAACTTTTGGGACACACTATATATACAACTAGGAAGAAACTTAGAAGACATCTAGTTTACTCCCTCATTTTATAGATAAGGAAACTAAGGTCCAAAGGTAAAGTGACTTGGTTAAGGTCATACAGATAGTAGTAGAGGTGGTACCAGAACCCTGATATTCTGACTCAAAATTCTGTTCTTTTCCTTATGTTAAACTTTCTCTTCATACTGAAAACATAGTTAATACTTGCTTGGAGGCAGTATGGAATAGTAGGAAGAATTCTAGACTTGATCAGGAGGCACCTGTGTTGAAATCCTGTCTCTGACACTTATTAGCTGCATGACCATGGGCAAACCACATAAACCTTCTCACCCTTAGTTTCCTAATCTGTAAAATGAGAACAGTAATATCTGCAATTATTTCTATCATAGGCTTTTTGTAGGGTTGAAATAATATATTGAAAGTTAAGTACTATGATATGGAAATTCTAGCTGTTATACTAGAATCACAGGAACATTGATTTAGACCTAGAAAGGATATCAGAGGTCTATTGCTTCTGGAATAAAGCATAAGTTCTTCTGCTTAGCTTTCAAAGCCCTTTCTAAGCTGGCTATGACCCATCTTTCCAGCTTCATTTCTTAGTAGTTGGGTGTTGTTGTTTAGTCATACCCAACTCTTCATGACCCCATTTGGGGTTTTCTAAGGAAGAGATACTGGATTGATTTGCCATTTCCTTCTCCAGCTCATTCTAGGGAGGACGAAATTGAGGCAAACAGGGATAACTGACTTGCCCAGCGTCACACAGCTAGAAAGTGTCTTAGGCCAGATTTGAACTCAGGAAGATGAGGCTTTCTGACTCCACACTGGAGCCATTAGCAAAATGTGGGAAGATACTGCTTCACCTCCCACATTTTGTCAATGCAGATAAACTAGCCTTCTCTATGCTTCTGAAACATGATGCTCTTTCTCCCGCTCCTTGCCTTTGCATTAGTTATTCCAAATGCTTGGAATTCACTCCTACTTACTCTCTTTTATTGAGGTATAGCATAAGTATCATCTTCTGCATGAAGCATTTTTTGATACCACCAAGTGCTAGTGCTCTCCCTCCCAAACTACCTTGTATATATTTGTATTGATTGACTTGATATTTTTTTTTTTTTGCTTTTTGGAGGGGGAAGGTAGGGCAATTGGGGTTAAATGACTTGCCCAAAGTCACATGGCTAGTAAGTGTTAAGGGTCTGAGGCTAGATTTGAACTCAGGTCCTCTTGACTCCAAGGCTGGTCCTCTATTCACTGCATCACCTAGCCACTCCCTATTGACTTGATATTTATGTGACATGTTATTTTTTTTGAATTATTTTTTGAGGTTAAAAGCTGTAATTTTGCCAGTGTAAGCAGCTCACTGTGTGGAAATTCCTTCTGTTGATGTAGATCACCAAATATCTGTAACTTATTTTAGTTTTACTGAGTTGCCTGGGGGCATTGAAGGATTCTGCAGTTTGTTCATAATCGCTTAGACTTTATGTGTTAGAGGCAAACTTTGAATCCAGGTCATTCTGACTCTAAAGCCAGTATGCTTTATCTAAATACAGTATCTAAACACCCTATGCCAAGCTTCCTTTCAATTCAGAAGAGGCATTTTAGAATATAAATGATGGACTTAAGTACTATGAATGACTGAATAAAAGAAATCTTGGTAGCATGAATAGTAGGCTGACTTTGGAGTCTGGTAGACTTGGGTTCACAGATCTGTCTGTATCACAGACTGGCTCTATGACAAAGGGCAAACCATATTACTCCCAATGCTCTTGGCAACTCTAAAAGAATAAATGAATTATAGATGAGTTATTGTCATAACTTAGGGAATTTTCATACGATTCCCTACACAAGTGAAATCGTCGGTTTGAACCACCACAACCAGAGAGAGAGAGAGAGACAGACAGACAGACAGACAGACAGAGACACAGGATTGTCCTTTGGGTATTGGATTTGGAACTTTCTTGGATATGGGGGAGAGGTGGGGGGAACACTCCTCGATTAGGAAACTCCTTCAACCAGTTCAGGTCAATGCTCTTTCTGCAACTTATAGCCTAGGACAAGGTTAAGTGATTTGCTTACATTCACACAGTCAGAATGTGTCAGGGGTTAGATGTAAACCTAGGTCTTCCTGAATCCAATGCTCCTCTATTTATAACCCCAACACTACCTCAGGGCCCCAGTTCTATAAAACTCAAAAAAGGTGATTATAAATTGTAGAGCTACATCAGGGGATTGAATTTCCTCATCATAAGTTCACTAATTGCAAAATCCCAGGCCCTGATCTAAAAAAAAGTTATTTTTCCCCTTTCCTTTTCCACAAAAAATTATGATTTTCATTTAAAATTTACTAAATGCACAAAATTGGGAACTACCCAAAGCATAAAGTATATGTAGTCTCCACGGTTAAAGAAATGTAAGTGATAGCTCCCTGATAAGCCTAATTTTCTTTCCGGAGTTTAGAAGAACATCAGAAAAGAAGTCTCTTGAGCATGCAAAAGAGAGGTCCCTGTCCCAAGCCCTCTCAAGAGCTGACCAACAATTATAGTTCCTAATTTCAAGGACACTACATTAAATCTGTGGCAAATGGGTAAAAAAGGCTGAAATGAGCATGGTTTGGGGTTACTTCAAATTATCAAAAGACAGAAATTAAGGAAGAGCTTTGTTGTCTAAGACATTCATGCATCAGTGACCATTCTGAAGGATCTTAGGCTATTGAGAGAAAGAGAGAGAGAGAAAGAGAGAGAGAGAGAGAGAGAGAGAGAGAGAGAGAGACTGAACCCTTCTTATGGTTGGAGGAAGGGGTATAGCTAAAGATGACTAGAGATGCCTGAGTCAGCAAACCACACCTAGAGTTGAATTACTGCAGGTTAAATATTGGCAGATTATCTTTTTTAGTTATCTGTATATTTTTCAGAAGTTGAGTTCTCAGTCTTCACTTGAACCCTAGTAAGATCACATTAGCACTAATGTGTTTTCACTATATAGGCCCAAAAAAGAGCTTTAAAATTTGACTGAATCTGTGTTAAAATATTAAGTAAGGCAAGGCATCTGTGGTTAAGGACAGGCCAATGTAGTGGGAAGAGTTAATAAGAAGGGAAGGACCCAGTGTGAAAGAAGGAGAGCATGGGGCTGCATTGCCTGTGGGGCTTCCTGAAAATGTGTAGTACAACATTATTCAGTCTTTACCACTGTAACTTTTTAAATAGAAAGTGTTAGCTCTTTGAATAATCAGGTAATCAAAAAAAATAGTAACCACTTTGACTTTTATTACAGGTTCTTTAGCCACTTGTATTTAAAATTTTTTAATGTATCATTATTTTAAATACACATCATTATTTTAATTATATCCAATTAAGTATACCTGTATCTTCTCAGCATGAGCCGTTATGCACTTTTAGTAAAAAGCACTTTGAATTAAATTGCACGCTGACATTTTTCATTATAATTTATGTGTACATGTCTGCAGCAGATTTATACATTCTGAAAATAAATGATAAGTAGTTTGTATAGACAGGACAGAGGTTTGAAACTTTATCTGTATTTTGTTTTGCTTAGTTATTTATAACTTTATAGTATTATTTGGTTGTCCTCTGTGAGGTAGCAAATGCCTTTATTTTGTTGCCTTTTGTTAAGTGAAGACAGTGCAGGCCATATAGTGAATTCTTAATAAATGCTTGTACGTTGATTGTTTTATTGATAAATACAAGTCAGAGAGCCTAGCTTCCAGATGTGTGGAAGGAAGGTTCTAGAGAGCAGTAACAAGGTAAAATGTGTAGATCTCAGATGTTTGGATTTCATTTTATGTGTAACAGTTTGTTCTTGTCTCTTAACATGGAAGAACCCTTAAGGTGGCTTGCCTGTCAATGCCCAGATTTCCCAAAATGGAAATACTCTTTAGCCCTTACCATGTGGGTAGGTTTAAACTCATTTGGTTGACTGCAACTGATAGAGGCTGATTTCTAAAAGAAACCTATAAGACTGAGAAAGTCACTCCTTTTTTTGGGACAGTTGCTCTTTTCGGCTCTCTGTGTGCATCTTCTCTGTCCAAGCTGAACTTCTTTTCAGAGTCTTCTTTGAGTAAAGCTAAGAGACTGAAGAGATCTCTTCTCTCTCCCTTTCTGTCCTACTCCTCACACAGAAGAGGGACTTTGATTTCTATCAATGAGGAGAGTATCTCATACCAATAGATTTTGGGGCTCAAGTTACATATGAGTTTGCTAGCATTTCACTGCTAAATAAATTTAGTTTCATTGTCTCCCCTTCCCTCTATAACTTAAGTAGAACCAGAAAACTTAGAGTTCAGGGAAGCAGAAGGCAGTATTAGGAAAGTACAGTTTATCCCTTCCACATTAAGATTTTTCCCATCTCAGTTTCAATAAACCAAAAGTCAACAATTAAATGGGAATTTTTGGGGAGTTTTGTGGAAGCTGAAGATGACAGGGAAAGGCCAGCAGAGGATACAGAGCCTATTACCAAATATTTCACCCAAATTTTACAATAAGGTACTATAAACACCCCATAAAAATAAAAGAAAAATATCTGACTTCTTCCCTGGGACAAAGGGAGGGCCAAAAATTTTTCCTTGGATTTTCCAGATTTGGGGGAGGGGTTGTGCTGTGCCCCTAACTGCTTTCCCTCTCCCCTAATGTGGAAAGGATAACTATAGAGGAAAACCAGAATAAGATAGGATGACTTAGTAACATTCGTGTTTCCAGTTTGGACAAACCACTTAACTTCTTAGAACCTCAGTTTCCACATCTCAAAAATGGGGATAAAAAGAAAAAAAGCAACAGCCTTACTCTATCTCCCTTACTAGGCTATTGTGATGAACACTTTTAAAAATCCTTTTGTTGTTCAGTTGTTTTTTCAGTCCTGTCTGACTCTTCATGACCCTGTTTGGGGTTTTGTTGGCAAAGATACTAAAGTAATTTGCCAATCTTCAAGGTAGTTTTCTTGTTCTCCATGAGTTATCAAGATAAATAGCTAATTGGTTCAGTTTTCTTCTACTTTTTATTCTCTAGGATGTATATCATCATGTTCTCTGATTTGAATGCATCCAGTTTTTAGAGTAGAGTGTAAGCTCATCAAGGGCAGGAGCCATTTTTTTTTCATTTTTGCTTTTGTTTGCAGTATATTAAGCAAGTACCAAATAAATACTTGTTGGATTGGATTGTTGGATTAAAGACATTTTCAGTCAGTTACTTCCTATGGCAAAATGACCATTGTTCTTCCCTTTGGATTCCCAGTCTTTCCATTGTTATTAATTTTTTTAAATAGTAGAAATATGAAAACTCTTCCTATGTAGATTATAGATTTAGGACCAGAAGGGACCTTAAAGGTCATGCTGCTCTACCCTTCCATTTTATAACTGAAGAAACTGAGGACCAGAGATGGAAAGTGATTTTTACAAGGTCAAAGAGGTAATAAGTGGCAGAGATTTAAGCCTAGCCCTTCTGTTCAGGCACACTAATTTTAATTGGGCTATGATGTCAAATCTTACTTAAATACTCAGTTTGAAAGAATGTATCTATTTTCTCCTCACTATGAATTTAGTTTAGGACAGAGGCCTTAGAAAGTATACTCAATTACTCAAATACACACACACACACACACATATTTCTCTTGCAAGATAAAGTGCTGGGTGCTTGTTCTTTTTCTTTTCACAGAAAACATACTTTTATTTGTACTAATCTTGATTGATAATCCATCAGTTTATTATTGTGCATGGGATGATATATAATTCCAAGGAGAGATAATAAAAAATCCCTAGCTTGATATTACAGTGTTGATTACAAGGACTAGAAGAGAAAATTGTCTTGTGAAGAAGATTATGTTAAACATAGACTTTCTGTTAACAGTTGCTTTCAACCAATCCTTTTAACCATTTTGTTCTAGATCTTGGTAAGTCAGTCAGGGCTAAGCTTTTTGCCATTAGGATTATTTGGGATGGTGAATAAGAAAATGTTTCCTTAATGTAGCTCTGTGAAGTTGTGAATTTCTAACACTAGCCCAAAATGAGAGAAATGGTAATGCTACACCTATAGAGTTTGTTATATCAGTATACACATGAATGCATGTATATGTGCGCATGTGCACACACACTCACACACACATCTGTGAGTGACAAATGGAGAACAATCTGTGCCTGGAATTAAACAAGGAATTGAGAGTGGTAAATTGCAAAGCTCCATTAATAATCTCAAACTTCACCCTAAAACAAAAGGGCCACCTTTTAAATGCCAGTAATCTCCCAGTGTTGCTTTGAGTTGTAGAATTTCATTATTGAAGAACTGAAAATGAGATTCACTTAGAAGCAATGGAAAGTGACATTAGTCATAAATAAAGTCAAGTCATTGAGTCATTAGGAGGTTGTGACACACAATAGATAAGGAACCTCAAAGAAGAACCAGAGTAAAGGATATGAAAGAAGTGTAGGATTGAAAAAGATGTGCCAAGAGTAGAAATAAACAGTGGGATGCCCTTGAGCTCTGTTTGTATCCTAACAATGTAAAAGAAGTTAAAGAAAGTATCAAGCCCATTGGGTAGATTCGTCGTGGAGAATTTATAGGACATCACCAATGGGGGCCTGGACAAAATGGGCAGTTATGGATGGGTTGCAAGTTGCATCACTGGAAGGAATGCTCACCATCATGAAATTACAGATCTATTGGCTTTTTGGGTCCAAAGTATGCTAATGCTTCATTGAGTGCATTCTTCTTTGCATTACAGTTTCAGTAATAGATGGCTCTCCTTGAATTGTGCACAAAACATTGAGAGTCAGGCTATGTGATCCAACCAAACCAGATTGGCAGGGTAAATAATTAAATGAAAGAGCAAACAGTTGGCATAGATTTCATGGCTGCAACCACAACCAGTGTTGCCTTAGCAATGACCAAACTGGAGGCAACTACTTGAACCTTGAGGTCAGAATGAAAAATTGAGCGGCTTGCTTTTTCCTTTCCTCCTTCACTCCTAGTTGTTACTCTTCCTTTACCTAAAATCTTTATCTCCCTCCCTCCAACACCTCACTCACCTTTAAGAGCTTCATCTTTGAAATCTCAATCCATTCCATAGGACTTCATTACTTTCCAGTGTTGGGGAGCTTAGTAATGGTTGAATATAACAGCAATGCCATACTAGCAGAGGTATCAAAGACAGGAGATAGGTAGGGGATAACAACCAGCAGCATCTGTGACTGCTCTTGCTGACTGTGTGCTTATAGAGATTATTTTAGTCACCAGGACCACAGCTTCACCCTGATTGCTCCACTGTGTCTATAATATTCGGTAAGAGTAAAGGGTCACTGAACTGTCCTTTTAATGACTGAAATAGGCCTTGTTTTCTCTCTTTAACCAAAATCCACTCACAGTTTTTTCTAACATCATCACTTATCTTACTTTTGTACTTGATAACTGAGAGAACGTCCTCCCTTGTATTCCCATGCCAGGTAGAAACACACACTAGCTCATTTCTGTTGACAGTCAGAGAAGGAGATGATTATCTCTCCATTTTTAGATTTCAGAAATCTTCCTCCACAAATGCAGAACGTTTGGGTACTGAAGAAACAAAGTATTTAGGGTTTGGTGGAGGTAGTTATTTATTGTTTGTCTTTCTTGGGATCTTTGGTTTGGGGTCTGAAATATCAGGCAGGTCGATGGAGAAGTGGATAGAGTACTGGACCTAAAATCGGGAAGACTATCTTCCTAAATTTAAATCTGGCCTCAGACACTTACTACCTGTGTGAACCTGGCCAAGTCATTTAACCCTGATTGCCTCAGGTTCCTCATCTGTAAAATGAGCTAGAAAAGGAAATGGCAAACTACTCTTACTATCTTTGCCAAGAAAATCCCCAGATGGTGTCACAAAGAGTCAGACGTAACTCAACAACAAAAGGATTTGAAAATTCTGACTGGCTCCAGAACTAAGTTCTTAAGGCAGTTGAGTATAGTACAGTGGAATGAATCCAACTTCTGAGTCCTAGGAATGCCCTTCAAATCTGCTCTCTGACATGTTCTTCCTATGTGACCTTGGTTAAGTCACTTAACTTGGTCTTGTTTCCTCACTTGTAATAAGAAAGGGGTTTGTACCTGAATTCCTATGAGATCTACTCTAGGTTTATGATATCTCCCCCCCTTTCATCCCACCCCCCCCAGGTATAAAACTGGGAGGATAGCTACTCCTTCCTCTCTTTCCTCCAGGTGATGGGAAGATTAATTAGATGATGTTCATACATCTCAGCTGTGAAGAGAGAAAGTGTTAAGCTTCATTTGGATGGATTTGGTAAGCACTGCATTCCCTTCCCAGTACTTTTGACAAACAGAGTGACAGCTCATCTCTGTGTTTAAACAAGTTAATATGTATGTTCCTTGACATAAGGAAGTACTCTGATCATGAAATACAGCGCGCATGTCATTTGGTTTAAAGATTTTATTGAGCACTACTAATCTTGACATGTTTTGGTTGGCACCACATTCCTGGTAGAGTGGGTTAGTGGTTGGAGAGTTTGCAGAATTTGTGAAACAAGATCTTCATTTAATGGCTTAATGTGGCTACGTTTTGAAAATATACAAAAAATATAATGTCCTTTTGTTTTACAGGGAATTTCTCCCCTCCCTACCCCCCTAGTTTGTGGCTTTTGGGTTCCCTCCTCCCTTCCTCAATGCCTTTTTAAAAAAAAATATTTTATTCTTATTTTATTTATTCTTATCTTATTACTGCTGCTATTATTATTCTTATTAATCTTTACACATTTGGATTGCAGTAGTCTGGAAGGAAAGCCTCAAAGAATGAAAGCTTATGAACTGACTCATGCTTCAGGCAGAAGAATCCTCTTTGTGTTGCATCATGCCAAGAACACATTTTCATTTTGGCCTAATCGCTCCAAACCCTTCACATGTTACTGTACTGATTCAGAACATTTGAAGGCCAGGATAGAAAAATTATAGTCCTAGAACTCCCAGGAAAGCTCCTGAGCTGGTCTTCAACAATATCTCAGTCAACATCGGCTGCAGAAGTCATTGAATTAGATTACATCACGTTAAAAAGAAAAAGGTAAGCAGTCCTTGCCCCTTATCTCCATATTCTCTTCCTCAACTTTTCCTCTCTCCTGCTCCCTTGCTCATTCCTAACCTAGGAACAGGATTTGGAAAGCTGTAGCTTGATTTAGGCAGTTCTCTCAATTACTTTGGCTCTGACCTTCCTAAGTACATTTTACTATCTCTTTGTGAAATAAACAGGGGCACTCACATTGGCAGGGCAGGAATCTCTTTCTGTTTTAATTATGCATTTCCTAATTAGGATTCCTGGAACTGGAAGCTAAACATTGCTCTTTGGAGAACTTCACAGAGATTTTTCTGTTATGACATAGTTTATCTTTTAAAAAAATAATAGCAGTAGAAGCATTTCTAAGGAGAAATAAAGCAACACTACTCATGACTGGCTTCTTTCCATGTAGAGGAGATTACAAAATCAGAACAGATTTTTTTCCCCCTTGGGGGGAGGGAGGATTTAGATTGTTGAACCTGACCATTTGATAACAGCTAACATTTATATATATTGCTTTTAAAGTTTTGTGAAGTACTTTACAGACAGCAGCTCATTTGATCCTTACAACAACCCAGTTAGAGGCTGTTATTAACTCCATTTACAGATGAAGAAACAGGTAGATGGAGGTTAAGCAATTTGTCCAGAGTCACATAGCTAGAGAGAGTCACATCAGAGAGAGAATTTGAATTCAGATCTTCCTAATGCCAAGTCTAGCAATCTATCTATCCCTTGCATCACATAGCTGCCCTATTTAATAGTACCTGCTTTGGGTATAGCACTTTAAGGTTTACAAAGTGCTCTACACATATAATCTCATTTGAGTTTCAAGACAAGCATGTGAGGTGGGAGCCTATTATATCCGTTTTATTGTTGAGGAAACATAGTTTGAGAAAGGTCCAAGCAATATTGTCCATAGTCAAATATCTAATAAGTTTCAGTGGTGAGGTTTAAGCCTGGGTCTTCTTGACCACAGCCCCAGCCCTCTTGTCATTAATGTGCAAAGACCAGACTTTTAAATTTCATCCTCATTATTAAGCATTCTCTCCATCCCTTTCTTAAGTCTAGACAATCCACCTAACAGTAAATCAAGCCCTGAGTTCTAGTATTTGCCAATTTCTGAGGTCAATGTGCTCATACTGGAAATTTAGCAGTTGGCTCTCAGAGAGGTCTTCAGCACATCAGTGCTCATGGTGTCATAGACTTAGAGCTGGAAGAGACCTCAGAGGCAATCTGATTTAATCCCCTCATTTCACAGCAGAGGAGAGTAATGAAGTGATTCGTCCCCCTTACCAAACATCTTCTCCCTCCTCACCTCTCCTGCCTGGAATCTGGAATTTTTCTTTGAAACGTAACTCAAATGCCTTCTTCTAGATGAAGACTCTGCTGAACCCTTTCCCCACATGCCAGTTCCCTTCCTCCCCAAACACCTTGGATTCGTTTTGAACGTAAGTGGATTTCATGCCTACATACAAATAAAATGATGTTCTCAGAACATAAATTCACAAGGTCAGAGACACCATCTTTGTATCTTCAGTAATGGGCACTTAATAGGTGTTTGCTGATTGATTGCCTGGGGTCAGGCAGATAGCATCAGATGCAGGATTTGAACTCATGTCCTCCAGAATCAGTGCTTTCCTCTCCCTACCCTCCTGATTTATGCTTTTTCCCTAATTAAAGTACCCCAATGATAGTGATTGTAATCTAGATCAATACTTCTGAGTACCTGGGGGTGGAAAAGTATTTTAAAATATGATTTTGAATTTTGCTTTGGAAAGAAGCTAATAAAGCATGCAGCTGGGGCTTTATAAGCACCCTGGTCCCTGAGGGATATTGATAGAGATCCTACCAAAGTCATAATGAACTGGACTATAGCCTTGAGTTATAAAATTCCGGTCACCCCCCAGATGTTCAGTGACAGTACACTTTGTTGTTCTGCTGATATATGGAGAAATCACAAAAGTGTTGGGATGATGGAGAGATCGGTGACAATGGTGGGGGGAGGGAAAGCTGTTTCTCTGTTATGAAATAGGTTTTTATAGGTAATTTTGATGTACAGAAGGTATTAAATAGAGCAACTAAAAGATGTCTTATTTTAGATTGGTGCCAGAGTGATATTTCCCCCATGGCACTCATAATCCAACAGACACCACAAGCCTATGTCCCTTTCCATTTCTCAATCCCCCAGCACTTCTCTATTCTGGTAAACTGGTGATCCATTTCATAGAAATTGCTGCCTTAAAGCAACAGCAACCTTAAATGTTTTAGTGATTTTTAAGAAAGGCTACAAGGTCAAGGACTGGACATGTGGTTCATTAATATCAGGAATTCCCTGGTGAAAAAATTCCCTCTGACAATGGAGGTCACTGCCTTCTCTGCAATTCACCATCTCAGAGATGAGATTGTGAGCTCCTCCAGAGCCGGGACTGCCTTTTGCCTTTCTTTGTATCCCTAATTTCGCACACTGACAGGCACATAGTTAGGGCTTAGTAAATAAATGCTTGTTTCCTTCCCTCCTCCTCTATATCTATCCATTCATCTTTCCATTCATCTGTTTATCTCTTTTAGCTTCCCTAACTAGTCTTCCTGATTTCAGTCTATCCCTTCTCCAACCCATTTTCCCCATTGTTGCTCAATCATCCTGATGTACCTCTATGATCCAGACCAGGGATGGGGAACCTGTGACCTCAAGGTTACATGTGGCCTTCTAAGTCCTTGGGTGTGGTTTTTTGTTGGAGTCCACGTTTTGCAGACCAAATCCTTTTATTAAGGGGATTCTAGACACTCTTTCTAGTCAAAAACCTTCTGTGCTCCAAATGAAGAATGGGTTATCTTTTGTCTTAGTTCTTACCTAACCCTTAGTGATTGAATGGGCCTTGTCTTAGACAAACTGAGACCTGGGAAAGACCTTAATTTAGAAAGGTTAAGGTCATCCGATGCATTCTCCAGCCATTGTCATCTTGACTTTTGTTACACCACTGGACTTTGATAACCCTAGAGGAGAGAATGAGGCTGATGACTTTGCACAGCTCTGCCTCACTTAAATCCAATTCATGGCAAATCAAGACATCACCCTCATGATGTCATTGGTCTTCTCTGAGAACAAAGAATGAGGAACAATAATAACAATCCCTAGCACTTAATACAGTGATTGGTATATAGGAGATGCTTAATAATTGCCTGATTGCTGAGTTGTCCATAGCAATGAGAAGTCAGGAAATGGGGATAAAATATATTTTTGGAGGAAAGAAAATGGGATTAAGGAGGGGGTTCCATTTAATTTAGCTATAGGGATGAATCCCTGTGTTCCTTGTATGCTACTATGCTCTTTCCTAGGGTGGCCTTTTAAAAGTTTGTGATTATTTAAGACACTCCTTTCCTCTCTGCATTCCACTGGGATCCAAGGGACACAATAGGACGTTCCAGTATCTTGCCACTCTATGTCACATGTTCCTTGTTTAATTATATGCTTCTAGCATACTTCAAGTGCTGTCAGAGGGACAACAATGGGAAGATTGTTGCTGAAACCACATGGTTTCCATCATAGAAAGAAAAAAAAATAAGGCCAGTGTGGGCTTTGAAGGTTGTGAAGGTTGGACCGATTTAAATTATTTTATTCATGTGAAAATGTAAGTAGATGAGAAGCACATTAAAGAAGGTGACAGAATTGAGGCAATGGTTTGCCCTCCCCCCACATTTAAGCACACCCCTCCTTTAGCTAGAGGATAAATTTTCTCTCCCACCCTCAACCCACTCCACTTTTTTTTTAATTTGTTAAGATGCTGAAATCTGCTTTGTGTGATTTATGAAGGAACTTGAAGCGATTAGTTTCACAGTGCATGAAAATTCCTCAGGTTCAGGGGGATGTCCAATCTGTTACACTGTTCGCTGTTGACTGGATGGGAACATGAGCAGCTCGGAGCCATAAGGAGATTGTGTTGAGTTATTAAACACTTGTGCTAAAGCTGCTTATTGTTAATTCCCCAATGTCCTGCTGAAGCGATAGGATAAGATCAGATCGGATTAGATCAAAGAGCCTGGGAACCAGCCTTTGGAGCAGATTCATTTAATCAATAAAGAGGACCTCCAGAGAGAGGGAGAGAGTGTGGGGGCAATACTAGGATCACAAGAGATTAAGATGGGGGGGAGGGTTGGAGACACATAACAGATTACATTTTTTTTTTTAACTTTAAGATGTAATTCTGTAAGTGTGGGTGATTTCAGTCAAGCCAGGCTGACCAAAGGAAATGTTTAAGACTTCGTTATTCCACAGACATTCAGATACATCTATATATTTATATCTACATAGATATAGATATGTAGATTTATAGATAGAAATCTATATACACATACATATATAGTACATTTATATTCTGTTAATGTTACGTATATACATGTGCATATATACATATATAGCTTCAATAGAATTTCATATATATAAAATTATTATTTGTATATATGTATATCAAATTCTATTAAAGCTATTTCAAGCATCTGGGACATGTCAGTCAATTGTCCTTTGTCTTTACTCATCATCCCTGTGATTTCCCAGACCAAAACACTGTCTCCTTGTCTACAATTCTGCCATATGTGTTGTTTTCTCCTAATTGAATATAAACTCCTTCAGGGCAGAGGCTGTCTTGCTTTTTGTACTCTTATCTCTAGTGTTTAACACTGAGCCTAACACATGGGAAGTACTTAAGACATGTTTTTCCTTTCATTGATTCATTCATTTACTCATTCATTTATGTATCATTCAAATGAAATAATTCTTTATGGGTTAATCTGCAGGATTTCCAGCCTTTATAAGAAAAATTTATACATCCTTCTAAAAAGCCACACACCCTCTCATCCTCTACAAGTAATTGTTGTACCTGATATAATGGGCCTAGTCATTGCAAAAGTGGCTTCCTTGATTTTGGTTGAATAAATTAACCATTGCCTATTTATTTCCCAAGAGGTAGACTGATATAGTGGATAGAGGTCTGGCCTTGGAGTTAAGAAGATCTCTGCTCAAACCTTGCCTTCCATAAACGTCATCTGCTGTGCAGGCAAGTCAGTAAACCTTTAAGTGCCCTAAGCAATTCTAAGATTTTAAATTACAGATGAGTTGCCCATCGACATCTCCACACATGGCCGTAGAACAAAATATCTATTTCCTAACCACTACTAAAAATCAGCACTCACGAGTAACACAGTGTAACTCATTAGGAAGTTAGCTGAAAAAAACAAAGAAGTTAAAAGCAAAAAAATAAAGTTAAAAGCAGAAAGTTAAAGCAGAAAAATAGGGGAAAATGAAGGATAGAGCAAATTAGGGGTGCTAGTCTCTCATTGGCTATTGGCCTTAATAGGATTATAAAAATGATGACGGCTTTTGCAGGGAATAATTTATATTCAGAATTAAATAAGGATGTGTATCTATAAATCCCTTCTATAAAACTTAATTTTCCATCTAGATATGCTGATTACTTTGGGCCTAGCATACCTTTACTGGTTGTTAATTACTGTGGGACGGTTTAACACTATTTTCCAAATCAGCATGCATGCATAAAATGACTGCAATCCAATTTGACACATTATTAGTGATGATTATTGTCATAGATAAATTAGATTGAACAGAAAATAACCTTCATCCTTAGCATGTTTTAGCTCTCAGAATTAATGTGATTTGGTGAACACATATAAATAAAAATCTGATGAGTCCCTGCTGACTACCGGGCCTGCTGGTGCTGAAGTGTATCAATTTCATGCAGATGATGAATTCCTTAAGCATTCAATGATAATCATGCTTGATTTGACAAGACTTTCTCATGCTATTTTAGGGCCTTAATTTTCTGTGAAGTTCTGTCAAGTGCTCATCAAGCACCCACTTATCTCCCTATCTTAACCTGGCAGCCAATCGCAAGGTTGCCTAACAGAGCAGCTACCAAGTGCCAGCCCCATTAATATTCCAGTCATGTGACTGTCCAAGGAGAGAAGCCAATCAATGGCTGATTAACATTCAGGTCACATGACTCCCAAGGAGAGTAAATGAGTTACACAGTAAGACATCAAACAAATTTTCATCTTGAAAGAGTGATTGCTTTTTCTGCCGCTGTGATGTTTGTCAAATTCGCTCTAGCCTTGTCCAATTAAGCTCCATGAGCTGAATTAATAATGAAGAGATGTAAGCACTGTGCCCGCATGGTAGCTAGGAGCAGTGCCACTGAATAAGAACTGCTAGAAAAAAATTGTCAGAATGATTGAAAAATCACATCTGGATAACAGGAATAATTGCTTTTGCAATCTTGATGCTGTTTTGTTACCACATTGAATCATACTATGCCCTCCTTGGGTGCTTGGTTTGTATTCTCCTTAAAGGATGAAAATGATTTTGAGTTAAGAATTATTCTAGGCATTAAACAAATATATGTTTATTGGATTATTGTGGGTGACGGTAGTAATGAACTTCATTTGTGGCCTCCTAGAGACAGGAGGCCCTAAATTTTTGCAGACTATCAATGGAGGAGGATGAAATCATTCTTTAGGCTTGTACCCTGGGAGGGAGAAGGGCCTTGTCAACTGAGCCAAGTGCTGTACAGAGGATATGTCAGCGGAAAATATGCATGAGGGTGCTGTTCATTTTAATAAGACTTTTTGTTTGTCACTAAATTAAATTCACAGAGGAGACTCAAAATACACATTTAAATTCGATGGAAATTCTCTGGAAAAGGACTCTCTCTTGTCGTTGTTATCTGGTGACAGTTTCAGTGAAAGTGTTCTTCAGTCACAAAGTCAGTTGCATTTCAGTACTGATACTGTACTAAATTCAGGTGGCATGTTTAGAATAGAGACCCTATGACTAATAAACCTTTCTTTCAGTCACTTTGAGGAGTTAGAGTTGTCTAATGGTTTATTGGCAATATCAAAGAATGTCAAATCCCACTTATTAAGTTGTAGCATGAAATCAGCAAGATTCCCAAAAGTCTTTTTTTTTTTTTTAAGTGAAATCAAATAAAAAGTGTTAGGGGGAGGTGATCAAGGTGTTAAAATTGGCCACTCGAAGGTGACCAGAAATAAATTTACCCATAGGCCTGAGGCAATGTTTATGTATACAGTTAATAACCTTCTTAATGGGACTTCTTGGTTTGGTGATTCTGGGTGCTGTAAGGGATAAAGATGTGGAACACACTGTATTCTAAAGACCATAAGTCAATTCCCAGCACTGTTAGTCAAGGGAGAGAGGGAAGGAAGGGGAGAGAGAGAGAGAGAGAGAGAGAGAGAGAGAGAGAGAGAGAGAAGGAGGGAGGGAAGGAGGGAGAAAGGGGCAATAAATTTCCGAGGTTCAGGGAGCATAGAGAGGAGAGGGGCAGATGAGCTGGTCACTTTGGGGAGGAAGTGAAAATGTTAGAAGACAAGGATGTCAAGTGACTGTTCTTGATCCCCTACAAGGTAATGAAGGCCTAGTTAGCTGGAAGAATAAAAAGCCTTCCGTTGTTCCAGGGAAATGTCGTGTCAGTGGGAGGCCTCAGGAAAGGAAAACTGGTAGAATAATAGGGAGCTGACTACAGCTATTAGAATAGAATTTCTGATACTTGTTGGGAGGGGGAAACAAACCCCCAAAACAAGCACCAGCACTAAAACTGTCCCATGTTTATTCCAGAGGGCCTAGCATACTCTCTGTAAATGTAATTTTAATTCATTCTTTCAGATTATTTTATTTTTGACTTGCTTTGGGCTGATTTGGCAGCCTCAGACAGCTTAAGCATTCCCCCCTCCACCCTTCATGCTGAATATTAATATAAGCATCCCCACTTCCTGACACCTTCGGATCCAGCCAGTGGAAGGTGTCTTAACTTTGCCAGTCACTTTAGACTCTTATGAATAAAAGAGTATTCCACTTTCTGCATAACTTTACATAATTAATAGTTTTCCCTGCAAACCATTGTTTGCCTTAATTGTTGTTTCAACAGCTGTTTTCATTAAATTGTAAAGCTCTTTGTGTCTAATCCTTTGAGCTGCACTATTGATAACAAGGAGGCTCTGAAGCTAGCTTTAGAGGAAGAGTCCCTGCCAAGCTGGAAAACCATCCTGAAGTTACTTGAAAAATAAAGCCTACAGTGGGACTGGTTGTGTAGCTAATCCATTAGTCTTTTCAAAAGGGCCATGCTCTGCACCCTTATGGCTAAATTGACCCAACAACCAATCAATGCTTTTATTTGCTGAGTGGCTGCCCCTGAAGGGTCTTATTGCTGGGATCCAAGCAGTAATCAAAGCTTCCATCAGTCCTGGGGCACTGATGACATAAATGGCCAAACTTTCAACGTGCCTGGCCAGGTTCCAGTCACACCATTTTGAAGATACAAAGAGGCTGTGTTGTGCTGTGGAATTCATTTTCTTGTTTACTTCCTACAGAAACAAGAGCACAATCAGCACTCAGTGCATGGGATCAGACCGCTGAGTTGTTGACAGAAGCCTGGAGAGGCTGGCCAGCTTTCCACATGAAACACTGGCTTTCTTCTCATGCACCCCCTACCGTTTGTGTCCCTGCCAATTGTGGCACATCAGAGCGGCCATTGAGATAATGACCGTGAAGTCTCATGATACACTTTGATGAAGTGTAACATTTTTTAAAGGATTTTTGTCTCTGCCAAAATGATAGAGACAGCTGACTAAAAATCACCCCATCAGAATCAAGGCTGATGAACAGTAGGCAAAGGCATGTGCATCCACAAAGAGGGAGGAGAATTTACAGGCAAAGAGTCTTTCAGGGACTCTGTGCATTGCAGTCTTTTTTTTTTCCCCTCAAAAAAAAAAGCTTTTCTTTGTTTCACATGTATATGTGACAGTTTGTTGACATTGAAGCCCCTGACCTTCCTCCCCTCCCCCCCTATTTTTCCATCACACTTAAAATTACAGGGTAATGATTCCTTAGACAGACCTTGTTGGTTAGGAGTGATAGTCCTAGGATATAATCTCATTTTGACTTCAGTAGGTAAAAGCAAACACTGGAGTTCAGTGGAGAAGCAGAATTTTTCAAGCAGGTCCTGCCACTACTGGAAAAAGTAATAATATGGTCAAGATAATAGCTAGTATTTATACAGCTCTTTAAGGCTTTCAAAGCACTTTGCATATGCTTTTCTGAGCCTTACAATCACCCTGGGAGGTAAGTTCTGTTATGAAACCCCTTTAATAGATGAGAAAACTGAGGTTGAAAAATGAGGTTATGTGACTTGCCCAGGGTCACAGTGCTATAAATTATCTGAGGCAAGGCTTGAATTCGGGTCTTCCTGACTGGTTCAACATTCTACCTACCCATCGTGCCACTTAATAACCTTTAGGGGATGAGAAGGGTCAAGGTTGGAATATTCACATCTAAAAAGGAAGGTTTGTATTATCTCCATCAACTGAAATCTTAGTTGAGTGAATACACAGGCAGAGTGGGGAATAAGCATTTATATGGTGTTCCAAGCACTATGCTAAGTGTTTTTACAAATCTTATCTCATATGATTCTCACAACAATCCTGTGAGGTAGGTGTTGTTATTATCCCCATTTCACAGTTGAGGAAACTGAGGCAAATAAATAAAGCAATTTGCCCAGAGTCCCACAGCTTGTAAGTTTTTAGAATTGGATTTGAAGTCAGATATTCCTAACTCCAGGCCCCAGTGTTCTGTACACTGCCCCACCTATATGACTTTGCTTAATAAATGATGAGAGAGATAAAGAGACTCCTGATTTATGGAGAGAGAACAGTTGATGAGAATAAATAAAATAGCCTGATGCTTTTTCCTTCTAAGAGGGTAAAGCCTTTTATTTTTTTCTCTTTGTATTTCCAGCACTTAGCATAGTATGCCTTGGCGCACAGGGAATGTTTAATAAATGCTTGTTGAGGGGTGACTAGGTGGCACAGTGAATACAGCACTGGCCCTGGAGTCAGGAGGACCTGAGTTCAAATCCGATCCCAGACATTTAGCACTTACTAGCTGTATGACTTGGGCAAGTCACTTAACCCCAATTACCTTGCATTGCCCCCTCCAAAAAGCAAAAATATGCCAAACAAACCCCAAAACAAATAAATGCTTGTTGACTGAATACAGGAATGAGAACAGATGAAAAGTGATCTGATGGTTTGCCAGCCGCAGAACTCAGATTTGTCTGGTAGGGTTAGATCTTGATCTATCAGTCAAAGCTATGAAGCTCAGTGGCTTTTTTCAGGGAGGCTACAACACATTTTAGGCTTAGGGTCTCTTCCTATACATTGTACTTTCTTGCTTACTGAGCTAATGAGGGACCAACCAGGAGGAAGTGTGGGTTTGTGGGTTATGACTTTTCCCAGCAAGTCACAATTAAAGAAACACCTGTGTTTAAGTAACACTGTGCTAAAACCACAAGGTGGCTAAAAGGATTTCAGTTTAGTTTCCTTTAGAATCTTTTACTTCTTATAGGGGGAATGCTGGGGAGAGGGGGAAGGAGGTAGTGGTGGTAGAGGCTGGAGCCTGCAGGGTAAAGGAGGTAGAGATTTTTTGTGAATTTGTAAGCAAGACACTGCTTTGCTTATACATTTTAGAAAGTGTGCTACTACTTTGCCACCTTAAAAAACAGCCACCAAAGAGATGACAAAAACTCCCATTGCAGAACAAAGGCACAAGGCTAATTTTGAATTTGAGAGTGTTAGACCGTATGAGGAAATGTATTCACTGCCAGTAGACTATTGGATTGCACTGCACTGATTCAAAAGAGAAAAAAAAATAGTTTTATAGTCAGGAGGTATTCATGCCAGTTTGTACTTGCATTTTTAACTACATATTTAGACTTTTTAAAAAACTGCTACCACCTAGTCTTGTAGAGATGTTTAAGTAACCAAATGGATACATCTGGCATATCCTGAGAGAAATAAAGGCTGCTGTAACAAAGAGATTGTGTGAGAGTGGTGAAGAGGAACTCATCATTAGAAAAAGAGGTAGGAACTGAAAGTATTAATTAGCACTAGGGAATTTTGTATAAATGGACTATAAGAGCTGTTCTTGGAGGTTTGTATGGTTCTCTCAGTTTCTCCCTATTCCATAGCAAGGATTTTAGTATTGATTTCAGAGGGTGACTCCGAAACTGGCTGGGCTCATTTCTAAATGAAAGTGCTGTTTCCTTCTTCAAAGAAGAGGCCCTAGTTTATTCCTCACAGGAGCACCAGAATGGGAGCAGACCCCACAGATTACTGTAATTTTTGAAAAGGAGTCCATGAAACAAAGATTAGCCCCCTTTCTCTCTCCCTTTTACAGTAAGGGCAGGAGGTAGCTGGTAGTTTGAATTAGGCAGCTTTGCATCACCAAGTGGGGTCTGTCACTGATGGACAATTTGGAGGGGAATTTGCAACAGTAATATATTTTGAGGTCTGTTAGGTGATTTATTCATTGTAGGTCCTAGGGTCTTAATAAATCTAGAAGAAAAGAAAAAAAATGGGGGTGGGGGTTGGGAAAGAGGTCTGGGTGGGAAAGATGTCATGATGAGGAGGGAAAACTGTTGATTAGGAGTCTAGACATGTTCTTTTGACCACTGTGGTTCTCAAAAGTAATGAAGCAGAGACCACTATTTTCTGACTCTGGTAAAGGATGGGTTCCCCTTGCCACACACATTTAAATCTCCTGCCCACTGGGGAATATCTATAAAGTTTAAAATGGTATTGTTTTCTGGAGACCACCATGTGAGAAATAAGGAAGTACATTGTTGTGAGGAGCAAAGTATGGGTTTACTTTAGACATGTGTCCCAAATATTAGACTGTCTCACATCTGCTACTTTCCTGCCTCTGTCTTCTTTCCAACCACATACACATTTCTAGATTCCAATGTCTTTGGTGCCCAACTTTGTCATAAATTATCTCTTAGACAGAAGGAGGACTTCAACAAATTATGAAGGGTTTGGAAATATATAGATAACCAACCAAATTTTGTGAGGCAATTGTATGGTCCTCTATGACCTTTGTTTTCTCTTCCTCCCTTCCCCTTGCTCCACCTCCCTTCATCTGTGAAGGAAGTTGGAAGGAGTGAAGACAAGTCAAGGTAGAAAATAGGTTTGCATACCCATTCACCCACAAAAACATGCTGCCAACAACTTCTCAAAGCAGTGTTGACAAGTTACTCCTTCTCCGCTTATGAAACAGAATCTTTAACACTCCCTGAGGCCCTCCTTAATGCTAATTCTGGCTCCTTAAAGCACTGTGGGGTGGAGTCCTCTCCAAGTGTAAGGTAGTACTAAAATCTCTAATCTCATAGGAGAACATTGCCAGCTGGAAACCAGAAGAGTTCAAAACTCTTATCCAACCTTTTTAAAACTTCAAGAAAAGTTCTTGACGTTCTAGGTGAAGGTTTGCTGGGTGGGGACAGGGACTTTTATTTTATTAGCTTTAGTGTGCCCTTTACTAAAGTGAAAGTCTTTGCTTGACTTGACTGAAGCTAAATACATTATTTGCCTGGCCTAAGTGAAAGGATTTTTCTTTTCATCTTGATAAATACATTCCCTGAAAAGAAGAATTTTGCTTCTTGCATTTTTCCCCCTCCATATCTCTTAGGTGGTGCTTTCAATGGTTGGTACAGCTTCATTTACAGAGTTAAACAATAAATTTAGAAGGAAAAAAGAGAAAAGGTAACCCCTAAAGAGAAATGATTTTTATTGAAGCAAAAGTAGGTTTTCCTTATTTGGGAATCAGTTTGTCTAAAGCCCAATTAAAGCAAAATGAATCAGCTTGGTATGATGTCAAGGGAAAGCACCTTAGGACCATTGCAGCCAATTGTATTTTGACATTTATGAGGTCAGTAGGTACTTAACCTTTTTGTGTTTGTGCCATGAACCCCTTCCTAGAAGAATGTCTTTAAATGTGCTTAGCACAGTGCCTGACACATAATAGGTACTAAATAAATGTTTATTAATTGATTGAAATCAATCAAATAAAATACATAGAGTTACAAAGGAAACCAATTATACTGAAATATGCTTATCAAGATATTAAAAAGAAAGTTCACATTCCTCAGATTAAGAACTGTATAGATGAACAAATGAATGCAAGAATGAAAAGCATTTAGTTTGTGTCAAGTGTTAGGTTAAATGCTGGGGCTATAAATGCCAAAGCGATCAGTTTCTATCTTCAAAAACCTTTCATTCTAATAGGGGAAGACAACAAATATAAAAGAGGGATGACTAGAGAAGGGTGTTTGGGTCTGAGAAATTGTATGGATTGAGGGTGGACCCAGTGGGGTAGTTACTTGACACATCTTTGCCAGAAGCAATGGGGGTGTGATACGTTTCTTACAGGTATTATAAATCCTTCCCTCTTCGTTTTCATCCCTCAAATGACCCCTCATTTCTACCATGAGCTTGATTATCAGTCAGTAAATTTCCCTCAGGTTGCTGGAAAAATTCTAGAAGATATTATTTAAAGGGAACATCAGTGAATATTTAGAAAAGGAAGTAGTGGTCACCATGCTATCATGGCTTCCTCAAAAGCAAATCATGGAGGAAGAGATTCTATTTCCTTTTTTTTCTTCCAGTTTTACTATATTAGCATCTGGCACAGTGATATTACATCCACAGGAGCTGGCAAACTCTGCCAATCCCTGTCTTTTACCTGCCCTTGTCTTTTGCCCTGGGTTCATTGTTCTGGGTTTGTCTATCTTCTCAATAGGATAACTTGGCTTTATCAGAATTTCAACTCTACCCTCACAATGGATTCCTGAGGAGTAATTACTTTTCAAAAATTCTAGTTTAAGGGTTTTTCCTAGGAAAAGTTGGAAGTAAAAGGATACCCAGAATAAAAACAAAAATCAGTCTATGTAACAGATAGTTTATTCCCACACAGCAAAGAGAATGCTAAGGAATAGCTTGGGCTCTGCTCTTACTGTCCCAAACCATATGTGTCCTACCAGGATAGATTCCCAGAGCCGAGCTAACTCCCATCCCTATTCCTCAGGGTTTTAGAGGTATGATGGTTCTTCTCTAATGCTACCAACTCAAGCCCTTATTCTGGTATGTTCCTTCCACTGTTAAATGCTAGTGATTAGTGTCCCAGTTCCATTTAATCAATTAATATCATTTAGATTTTACAAAAAGATATTCATTGGGAGGATATAGTAAGAACAGGAGTACAAACATTTCTCAGCAACACTCCCTAATGCTACCTTAATCCTTTGAAAGAATGAACTGAAGCATAGAAGTTTCTATATAACAGTGGTACCACAAAGTTCACTTCCAAATGTGGCATAGACATTGAAGTCCTTGGGTCCTTCCCTCACCTACCACTGGGCTGGCTCCTTCAGATTATTCCTTAGGATCTCAATACTAAATTGTTTGTCTAAAAAGCCTGACATGGACTTTGACACCCAGACTTCTGGTGGTTCTCCAAAATGACCTTTCAAGCTCACAAGGTAGTAACCATCTCCAATATTCCTTCACATAAAAGCAGTTAAGGATAGACACTATAAAGCAAGAAGTAACCACAGGACCATGTATTCTAAGGCCAGTGCTTAGTAGTGCCTGGTGTGTAGTAGGTTCTTAATAAATGCCTATTGACTGACTGGCTGTCATTGTAGTGGCCCCAGTAAGTTTCAAAATATAAAGGTCAAAGGCCTCTCTGTCCACCCAAGAGATTTATAGCGTTCCCTGCTTCTACACTGTATTATAGATAGTTAGGAAAGAAAACAAGAGATTTGCTTTGGTTAATTAGCACCTTGTAGATTTCTCCTAATTTGAGCTTCATAGCCAATCATAGCCTATTTACCACATGGTTAAGAGCCCAGAACCAGTTACAGAATGTCTACATACACTCCAAACTAGGCAGCAAGTTCCTTCTATCACACAACATCATGCTTGTCTGGAAATAGTCTCCCCAGCTTCTTCGTTATGGGGGTTATATCAGCCAAGCACCACATGCCTGTTCGCTAGTGCCTTGTCACACTACAAAGAATCATAGAATGAAATCATAGGATGAACGTAACTTGTCATTACTAGTATAACCACTCAAGAGGCTAATATTTAAGTCTTGTTGGGACACTTACAAAAAGTTTCCTTTAGAGGACTGCTAATTAACCATTTTGCATTTCAGCTCCATGGAGTATGGCATGGTCAGTGCCAAATGGGTTCTCTCTTTTCAAGAGTCTGTCTATCTGTCTGTCTGCAGGTGACTCTGTCTCTTTCACCTAGCCTGCCCCTGCTGCTATAAATGCTCTAGGAGCTATTAACCCTGCTGTTCTGGTGCCCAGAAAGGATAAGATGCCAGCTGCCTTTTTGATATCCCACAAGCACTGTATCAAAGGAAAGAAGAAACAACTGGGAGATGGCTCTCTTTCACGTATAGGCTTGCTTAGGAGGTCATGAATCTATGGTTTGTGGACAGGTTGGAGGCCCCCCCAACCTTACCCTATTTGAACCTCTGAAGAGCTCAGACAATTATGAAGAGGTGTGGGTGCCCTTTTGGCATATCCATGGAGTTCTTGCTAAATTAAAAGATTTTGACCCCAAATGATAGGAACCCCTTAATCATTATGATCAGCAAAAAGAAATGAGAGGATAATCATATCTACTTTGAAGAGTGTGTGTATTGGGGGGGGGGGCAAGTCCCTCCATCAAGCCTGCTTAGAAGCCAGTCAACTGAAGCTTCCATATACTTGATTAGAATGCCAACTGAGAATACTCCAGTGTATGTAAAAGAGGGGACATAGGGAAATGCTACAGATATAGATTATTTAGATTTTTGCAAAGCAGCTTACAAACTTCTGTTATTTTTGTGGATAAAACAGGAACATTTTGGGCCAGATAATAGTACAGTTAGATGGATTTAGGATTGGTCAAAGGACTAGATTCAAAGAGCAGTCATGAATAGGTCTATGTCAGTTGGAAGGAAGTCCCTAGTAGAGTATCCCAGGGATTTATGTTTGGCCCTGTCATTGACTTGGATGAAGCCCAAGATTTTGCAAATACAAAACTAGGAGATACAGTTAACATACTGAACAATAGTCAGGATCCAAAAGTATCTCAATGAGTCAAAAATATTTGGCTCAATCTGATAAGATGAAATTTTTCATAGCTAAATGTTGTCTTATACTTCAGTCCAAAAAAATCACCCTCATAAGTACAAAGTGGGAAAGTGTGAACAGATAATAGTTCCTATGAAAATTATTAGGGTGTTTTAATGGATTGCAGATTCAACAAAACTTAATAGTGTGACAGGGAATTTAAAATAAAAAATTTTTTGACTCTAAATTGTATTAAGAGAGGTATAACATTGAGGCCTAGAGACATGATAAATCTTAATATACTTTGACCTGGCCAAGGTACCTGGAATATTGTGTTCAATGATGAATCCTGTACTTTAGGAAGGACATTCACAAATTGGATGTCATCCAAAGGAAGACAAACAATGATAACAAACTTCAAGGTCATACCAAATGAAGATATTGTGAAGGGATTGGGGCTATTTTGTTGATAATGTTAATCTCTTCAATTATTTGAAGAGCTGTCATGTGACAGATTAGATTTATTCTTCCTGGTTCCAAGGGGCAGAAGTAGGAACAATCAGAGGAAGATGCAGAGAGGGAGATTTCAGCTTGATGTAAGGAAAAACATCCTGCCTCTCCCCTCTTTGCATACATGTATGTGTGCTGTTTCCCTTGGTAGATTGTAAACTCTTTGAAGGAAGGATTTTTTCATCTTTGTTTTTTATTATTTTAAAAATTTATTTATTTTTAGTTTTCAACATTCACTCTTACTTTTTTTTTTTTTTTGCTTTTTGGAGGGGGAAGGCAGGGCAATTGGGTTTAAGTGACTTGCCCAAGGTCACACGGCTAGTAAGTGGTAAGTGTCTGAGGCCATATTTGAACTCAGGACCTCCTGACTTCAGGACTGGTGCTCTATTTACTGCACCACCTAGCTGCCCCATCAACATTCACTTTTATGAGATTTTGAGTTACACATTTTTCCCCTTCCCTGACTTTCTCCCCTCCCCAAGATGGCATGCAATCTGATATAGGCTATAATATGTACAATCATATTAAACATATTTCACATTAGCCATGTTGTGAAAGAAGAATCAGAACAAAAGGGAAAAACCATGAGAAAGAAAAAAAGAACAACAAAAAAGAGAAAATAGTATGCTTCAATCTGCATTCCCACTCCATAGTTCTTTCTCTGAATGTAGATGACATTTTCCATCATGAGTCTTTTGGAATTGTCTTAGATCATTGTATTGCTGAGAAGAGCTAAGTTTATCAAAGTTAGTTATTGCACACTGTGGCTGTTACTGTGTACAATGTTCTCCCAGTTCTCCCAGTTCCACTTACTTCACTCAACATCAGTTCACATAAGTCTTTCCAGGTTTTTTCTAAAATCCACCAGCTCATCATTTCTTATAGCACAATACTATTCCATTACATTCACATGCTACAACTTGTTTAGCCATTCCCCAGTAGATGGGTATCCCCTCAATTTCCAATTCTTAGTCACCACAAAAAGAGCTGCTACAAATATTTTTGTACATGGTTTCTTTTCTCTTTTTAATGATCTCTTTGGGACATAAACCTAGTAGTGGTATTGCTAGACCAAAGGGTATGCACAATTTTACAGCCCTTTGGGCATATTTCCTAATTGTACTCCAGAATTGTTGGATCAGTTCACAACTCCACCAACAATGTATTAGTGTTCCAATTTTCTCCAACAATTTCTCATCCAACATTTCATCTAACATCTCCAACATTTGTCATTTTCCTGTTTTGTCATATTAGCCAATCTGATAGGTGTGATGTGGTGCCTCAGAGTTTTAAGTTGTGTCTCTCTAATCGACAATGATTTTTTCATATTATTATAGATAGCTTTAACTTCTTCATCTGAAAACTGTTGTTTATGTCCTTTGACCATTTATTAATTGGGGAATGACTTTTATTATAAACTTGGCTCAGTTCTCTATACATTTTAGAAATGAGGCCTTTATCAGAGATACTGCTTTAAAAATTGTTTCCCAGTTTTCTGCTTCCCTTCTAATCTTGGTTGCATTGGCTTTGTTTGTGTAAAAACTTGCTAATTTAATGTAATCTATTTATGCATTTCATAATGTTTTCTATCTCTTGTTTGGTCAAAAATTTTCCCATTCTCCATAGACCTGCATCTTTGTCTTTTTATTCCCAATATATAAGACAGTACTTGGCCCAGGGTAAACATTTGTTTAATAAGTAATAATAATAAATGCTTACAGATTGATTAGTTCTCTAATATGTAGATCCCCATTTGTGACATATAAAAAGGTTGAGAGATATAATTTCTGCATAATTAATCATTTTATTAAGCATGAGAGCAGATAATAAAAGGGGTCAGTGGCCAAAGACCCCTTCTGGAAACCACTTAATGCTTATATGACCTTGGAAGAGAGGGTGTTTCTGAGAGTAGCAACAAACTCTGATTGGTTAACAATTAATGAGAAGAATGAATATTATAGTGATGGATGGGCCAATTCTAATGATTACTTTGATCACTCATGCTCCCAGACTACCCCCAGCCTCTGCCAATCAAGACAAAATATCTACTCCCACCCAACCCTGAGTAGGACACAATGGGCCAGAAAATTCACCTTCAATTAAATTCTTTGTAAGACTCTCTAATGAAGTGGGGTCTCCCATTCATGATTGAAAAGCATGTACCCAGAGAATTTGGGCAATCTCATCCATCAACAATGTTTCTGAAGGTTTCTGAAAAAAAAATCCTGGTCCTAATTCAATAATTGATTATTAATATGAGAGGGAAATTATAATTTCTCTCAGGTTTAAGAATGGATTGAACTAGACGACCATTGAGGACCCTTCTAACTCAAGAGATTCTGTGATCCTGATTCCTATTTATCCCTCTAGTTTTTCATTCAAATTCCTCTTCCTTGGTCTCTGCCCCCAGCACTTGTGGTTCAGCAGAGATTCACTGGGACCTTGGTGACATTATAGATGGGATTCCCCTGAGCCATCTGAGATCTCTTCAGGACTGGTGGTAGCTGAGCACGCGTGGAAGCCAGAGAAGTCACAGACAGAGAGCCATGAACGGGTAAGTATTGCTCTAACCCTTTTCTCTCTCCTATGCTTGTGACTTTGTCAATTAGCAAACTCTTTTTTGGTGATACAAAAAAGCCACACATTCCTAGGATAATTTATGGGGAGTTTTTAGCAGATGGTAGAAGTGGCTTATTTTTAGGGAGGTCAGCATGGTCGCATAACTTCAAGGCAGCTATTTCTAGGGAGGACACATGAAGGGACTCCTGTCTGTGGTATACACTCTCAATGAGTACCCTGAAAGGGGCTTACTGTACTTTTGCACCCAACCACATTTAATCCATTTATAAGACTCCTTTGTGTGAGATGCCTTATGAGAGCACATGAATACTGGGCAGCTTTTAAGGCTGTTTGGCAGTTCTATAGAAAAGCAGTATGGTTCTGAGAGCAAACTGATTCTTTTCATATTGCCTCAGCTTGAAATGTCCCATGTGTAATGTCACCAATCAGCAGTGATAAGTAGAAGCTGTGCTTTTTCCCACTGATGGAAGACATAATGGAACAAGGCCATCAGATCCTCAGTTTACTCACTGCAAATGTAAATGAATTTAAGAGCATGGGCTTGGGTTGATGAGAGGTAAGTGGAAGTACCTGTAAACCAAGATATAACAAAATAAGATTCAGGGTCATCCCTACCAATCCTATCATGGAATCACAGAATTTCAGAGTTGAAGGGGTCTTATCAGCCATCTAATTCGATTTTTTTGTAAAGGAGTTTTCTCTATAGCAAATAAGAGGCAGTATAGAGCTAAATACCTGGTCTTAGAGTCATGAAAACCTGGGTTTGAATCTCGGACATACACTTGTTTGGTAACCTCAGGCAGGTCACTCACCCTCTCAGTGCTCAATGCAGTTCTTTATGACTCTAGGTTGCAGTCAGCCAATAAACATTTATTAAGCACTTATTGTTTGCCAGGCGCTGTGCCAAGTGCTGGGAAGATGTCAGGCCTGAACTATGGAAGGAATTTCCATGTCAGGGAGTTGAAATCACAGGTCAAGTTCTATCTTTATCCACAGCATACCTGACATTGTCATCTAACCTTTGTTTGATGGCTTCCAGGGGAGGGGGGAGCTCACTGCTTCAGCAGCATAACCTTTCACCTTTCCGATATCGTTAATTGTTAGGATGGGACAGTGAACTGGTGCAGTGGATAGAATGCCTGGCCCGAAGTCAGGAAAACTCATCTTGCCTGAGTTCAAATCTGGCCTCAGTACTTACTGACTGTGTGACCCTAAGTAAGTCACTTAACCCTGTTTGCCTCAGTTTCCTCATCTGTGAAATTAGCTGGAGAAGGAAATGGCAAACCACTCCAATGTCTTTGCCAAGAAAACCCCAAATGGGGTTGCAAAGAGTTGGATACAACCAAACAAACAATTTAATTTTTTAATTGTTAGGATGGTTTTCATGACATCAAGTTTAGATTTGCCTCTGTAACTTCTACCCTTTACTTTTGTTCTACCATCTGGGACAAGGAGGACAAGTCTAAACCCTGTTCAGTGTGACAGCCCCTCAATTACCTGAAGAAGACACAAGGCAATCACACATGCTGCCCTGTCAGGAAGTGCTTAATCTAAGAGCTGACAAAGAAATGTTTCTGGGAAACCATGAGGACAGTTTTGAACTGAGGTAAAGAGGACATTTTTGCCTGTGGAGATCTTTTATTGTAGACCAGCAGGCTTCCCTCATCTTCAAAACGTCATGTAAGTGTAAGGTAGTTTGTGTGTATGCTTTCTTTTTTTACTGAAATCTACATTATTTCTGATGATGACATCATAGTTTGTCATACCAGGTGATATTCCCAAAGCACAATGGACTGAAGAATAGTGAATATATTTTTGAAAGTGTGTGTGTGTGTGTGTGTGTGTGTGTATGAGTATATAAGTGTGTATGTGTATGAGTATATGAGTGTGTGTGTATATGAGTATATGAGTGTGTGTGTATATGAGTATATGAGTGTGTGTGTGTGTGTGTGTGTTGCATAATTGTAGCTTGTCCAGTTCTGAAGGTCTACAGATAAAACTGTGTATGTAAAAACTAGGGAAAACTGGGTTGTGTTTAAAGACAAAACTGAAATCACATTACACCACTATTTTGGTTGCTGTGACTGTGGAAAAGAGCAGGTAAAAGAATGAGATATGGGGAAAAAAATGAAGAAGAAAAATCCTCTCAAGGTTATCTCAAATGTCTCTATTTTCATTTATACAGAAAGAGATCCAGTTGCTGTTCAGTTGTATCTGACTCTTTGTGATCCCATTTGGGGTTTTCTTGGCAAAGATACCAGAGTGGTTTGGTATTTCCTTCTTCAGCTCACTTTTCACACTTAAGGAACTGAGGCAAACAGGGTTAAATGACTTGTCCAGGGTCACATAGCTAGTTAGTATCTGAGGCCAGATTGGAACTCTGGTCTTCTTGACTTCAGGCCTGGCATCTATCCACTGTGGCACCTAGCTGAGAGACACTAAAAGAGATGCACATAGGTACTAAATAGGACCTCAATTTCCTCAACTTTATATGAGGGGGTTGGACTAGATGACTTTTGAGATCATGGATCCTCTGATCCTACAAATTAGAGGGTAGATCTTGGAAGGAAGAAGACCTGCTTTCAAGTCCTTCCTCTGACACATATTGGCCACATGACCCTGGACAAGTCATTTGACCTCTTAGTACCCTATCAAACATCTAAAATGATAAATTATAGACAAGTTGCCCATCTGCATTGGTGGAGGGAGTTTCCATGCTAAGAGTTTTCTATCTCTATGAAATCACAGGTATAGACCATTTACAAAGTAGATTTTTATGTGAACTCAAAACACTTTGCAAATATATATAGTCAAGGCCTGCATTAAAGAATACCTCAGATTGTTTAATGTACCATGGATAAGGGAAGTGACTGTCAGGTTCTAGGAGGTCTAACTCACTCATTTGTCATATTAGAGTTTGGTTTCTTTTTTATAAAGTTGTCAGTTTAAGTTTTCTTGATTCTAGATCTTATGCTGTATTCAATCCATAATTTTCTAGATCAAAAATAGCAAATAAAATTAGCTTTTCCCCCTCATTATTCCTGCTATGAATGTCTTTACTAAAGGCATATTACCCAACCCAAAACCCTGTTCTACATACATTTATTTAAAGGATACTTTGCTTAGTTAACCTCACTCAGGACTCATAGATGGTAACTTTACCGATACCATTATTCAGACTATCCTCAAAAAAATCAATATAGTGTAAAAATACAACATAAAAATCTCAGAGGAGCTTGTGCAGGAAAATATCTTGACTTTTAGACACAAGAATACTCAGTAAGGAATGATTGGCCTTTTATCTATTTTCTCCCAGGCTATGTTTATTTATTATTTCCCCAGGCTTTCTTGACAATAGCCACTTCTGGTATATTTAAAGGAATGATGCGCCTGTCCCTATGTTCTTCAAGACTTTTCATTGCCTCTATTAAGAAGCTTGCTTTCAAAAAACCTTAGTAATAATAAGTTTGATTCTTTCCAGACATCCAGTGAGCTAGCTGGTTTGCTATTTTCAACAAGCCCAAAGTCTAATTAATCTAAAATATACGTGTCACGTTGTGGCTAAGGTCTGATTGTAACTTTTAAGGCAAAGAGCTTCCTTTATCTTCTACTGTCCTCATTTCTGTATAAAATAGATTAATTGCAAGCCACGGAAATTCACTGCCTGTAATTATGTCATATGTGTAAGAAAAGGCCAATTCAAATACGGTAGCATGGCTTCCCTCTTGTAAAACAAGATCTGACTGGGAATCTAACCAGGAAAAAAAATCAACCCATATTTCACTAAGTTTTATTATGAAAGCTAACAATAGGATGAAATAATTTTACAAAATACAGAAATAACCTATACTTAATTTCACCTGTAACCCATTATTAAGTCTCTATCTGAACTCTACAAAGATTTAAGATGAACTTAAGTGAGAATTTGGAATATATTATTTAATGCATGGTCTAATGACCAGAATCAGTGGGAGGCTAGCTCAATGGTAGGCTGAGACAGAAAACAAACAAACAAACAACCAACCATACACAACAACATACTGTCACGTTGTCTGGGAATAGAAATGACACTCACCGCTTTCATCTGAGGAAGGTAAAGATGTGACCTCCAATGACATGATGGTTAATGCATATTTCAAACTTCAAAGAACATTGAGACCAACGTTTAATTTGCTGATTGGCTGTTCTTTGACTGCCTAGGACAGACATACTGTTCCTTATGCTCACTGCAGTCTAACTGTTAGCTTTTCAGCAGCTAAAACAATTTTTATTAAAAATACCTTGCTCTTTTATTAATTTCACATGGCTTATACATCACTGTAGCAATAATAATCTCCGGTTGGGTTATTAACTGCTAGGAAATGCTCTCTTTGATGGCCTTCATTCCTTAAGTCATCCCCATTATTTATATCAGCCTCGTAAAAGGAGAAGAGGGTTGGCACAGATTTACTGATCTCCAGTACAATGACAATTTACTTCAGTTCTAATACTTTTTTTTTTTTAAAACAAATGTCTTCTTGAAGCTTTTTTTTTCTTTCTTTCATCACAGTGACTTCCTCTACACAGCCTCCTCCATGCCACTACAATCATAATTGGTTTTTTTTTTTAATTTCTGGAAACTTCACATTTCTTCCCCCTCTCCCCATTTAATAATATTTTGTTTCCCCCCCAATTATAGATGAAGATAGTTTTCAACATTCATTTTTATGAGAATTTGAGTTCCAAATTTTTTATCCCCCACCTCCACAAGACAGCAAGCAATCTGATATAGGTTATACATGTACAATCATATTAAACATATTTCCACATTAGCCATGTTGTGAAAGAAGAATCAGAACAAAAGGGAAAAACCATGAGAAGGAAAAAAACAAAAAAGAGAGAAAATAGTATGCTTTGTTCGGCATTCAGACTTCACAGCTCTTTCTCTGGATATAGATAGCATTTTCCATCACGAGTCTTTTGGATTCATCTTAGATCATTGTATTGTTGAGAAGAGCTAAGTTTATGATAGTTGATCATTACACAATGTTGCTGTTACTATGTACAATATTTTCTTGCTAGAACATTTACTTGTAACAAAAACGTACAGCTAAGTGAAACAAATTGACTCCTTAAGCATATCTGATTGTACCTGCCTTATTGCTCCATTATGATCCACCACTGCCTAGCCTAGAAAGAGGAAGGCATTCTTTGTTATCAGTCCTCAGGAGTCAACATTGATCAAAGTTCTAATATCCTTTCTGGGCTATTTTGATTACTTTATTGAGTTTCACTAAGTTTTCTAGAATGTCATTTGACTATTTCCTTTAACCCAATATAAGAAAACAGAAAAACCAGTGAAAATAAAGATATCTCTCTCTCTCTCTCTCTCTATCTTTATCTCTGTCTATCTATCTATCTATCTATCTATCTATCTATCTATCTATCTATCTATCTATCTATCTTAGTATCCTTATGTGGATAAACTGGACAGATGGCATTTCTGAGAATGGCATAAAGCATTCAAAATGCAGATAGACAACAAACACATATTTACAGGAGTGGAAGAACCATCCTTTGTGCATTTGCACTAGTGCTGCAAATATAAACACACTTTGGTCACAGATGCAAAGTTTAAAGTTCTCATGGCCGTGTCTGTTTGTTCACCTTGAATATTGGGTATAATAAAATAATTAGTCAACATTGTCAGTCAACAACATTTATTGAACACCCACTGTGTGTTCTGTGTTCATTGGTATGGGGGAGTTACAAAGAAAGAAGTTCAAGGACCTTACAGACTAATAGAGGAGACAGAAATACGAACATATGCATAGAAATAGGAAGGCAGATATACAATCCCATATGACTACATAAAGTCATATGCAGAAGTGTTGAGAATCTAGCAACTTGGGAAGAATGAAGGAAGGGACACTTAAATGACTAGAGTAACTGAAATTAGGTAGGACAGTGTGGCAAAAACTCTATGGAAGTGAATTAGAGCAGTTCTGAAACCTTGGATGGTGGTGGTGGTTGGAGGAAGAAGCTGCAGTTGGACAGGGGAAGTGGATAGAATGTAAGTTCCGTGTGGGTGTGGACTAATTCATCTTTGTTTTTGAATTCCCAGTACCTAACATAGTAACTTGCATATAATAGCTATTTATAAAAATATTTATTGAATTGAACTGGATGTATTTTGAATAGGGAGTATAATTTATATAGGTAGATTGGGATTTGAGATGATTCAAAGATTGGAGATCACAAAAATGGCAAGTAGATTAATGAAAACAAAAGCAAAGCTGGTGCAGTTGGGAAGGTGTAAGGGGTTGGATTAAGGGGAGAAGGAAAGCAAAGAGGATAGGGTGGGAGGTAGAAAGTGGAGGGGTGCTGGTAGGGGTCTGTAGAGTTCATAATCAGGAATTTCAATAAATTGTGTAACTCTAGCATAACCTATAAAGGCAGTGATTTTGAATGAATGTCTTAGGAGGTTTTTGACTTTTGCATTTTCTGACTTTCATGAGTATCTTGAATGTTACAATTCCATGAAGCTTTTTACATTTAATTTTCTCTTCCTTTAAAGAAAAAGAAAACATTAAATCATGGGGTAAAATAGGGAAAAACATGAAAAGAAAGACCCACCAGAGATTATTTCTTAAAGGTATTGGTGTCCAGTCCCCTTCCTCAGGACTGATGCTGAACAAAGATAATTTACTCCACTGCCACCATTTTCATTTCAAAGTAGCAGCTTCTTTTTCGCGTCGATTACAGGAAAGTGACTAGTATTTCTGTAGGTTTGCAAAGGGCTTTGTGTATGTTACTTCATTTGAGTCTTACAACAGTTCTGTGAGGTAGGAACTATTATTTACCCCATTTCACAGATGAGGAATCTGAATCACACAGATTAAATGTCTTGCCTGGGGTTATACAACAGCCTGAGGCAGGATTCAAACTCAACTCCTCCTGACTCAAATTTCCACTACCCACTATGCCACCTAATTACCATGTGACTCAATAATTGGTTATTGAGAATTAAGCTTCTGGGTTTGAAGTGCTGTTCCTCTAATTTTCTCTTAGGACATCTGGTTAGCTAGATGAGTGTTTTCACAATTTACCTGAAAGTGGGTACAGACTGGTTGTGGGTGGGGTGACTCAGTTATAAAACTGCAGCTAGCCAAGAAACCCTGATTGAAGCCTGAGTCAGTGGGATGCTTTACTTTTTACTTTTGATAGCATCATAGATTTACACCAAGAAAAGGACTTCAGAAGCCACAGCTAGTCCAATTTCATCATTTTATAGAACAGGAAATGGAGACTAAAGAAAGTTAGATGATGTGTCCAAGGTCATAAAGGTGGTAACCCTCAGAGCTAGGATCTGAACGGCAGACATTCTTTCTTTCCAATGTACCAGTTATAATAAGCTATAACCTACTGCCCAAGAATCCTTTATGCTGTTTAAAGACACATTAAAGAAGGGAAATCTTCATAGTATGTGGCAAGAGTATATCTTAAGGAGCAGGTAGGTGATGTGGTAGATAAAACACTGGCCCTGAAGTCAGGAGGACCTTAGTTCAAATGTGGCTTCTGATGGTTACTAGCTATGTGACCCTGGGCAAGTTGCTCAGCCCTGATTGTTGAGAGAGAGAAAGAGAGAGAGAAAGAGAAAGAGAGAGAGAGAGAGAGAGAGGGAGGGAGAGAATGAATATCTTGAAAGGTTAAAGAAAATATTTGAAAAAATATACTGGAGACTTGGTGTGTGCTATTCTCATTTCATATCAAACAAACAATAATTATTTCAAACAATCAATAATTATTTATTAAACATGTACTATGCCATACATGGTGGGTATTTAATCTGATTCTTGAAAGAAGAAGGGATTCTATGAAGTAGATGTGAGGAAGTAATGTATTCCAGTTACAGTGACCCTTTTGAAAAAAATATCAGCCTTTGCCAAAAATATGAACAACTTCTAACAATTTCACTTATCACTTTTCCCCAAGCTGTGTTGATTCTTCCAGTGTGCTGCCATTTTACTGATCACCTTACAACAAGAAAAGGCTGGTGCTTTCTGCCATCTACCCAGCAGAAAAGACTGATTATTTTCCTTGCAATTTGTAACCTTTCTTTTTCCTCCTCTCCCTGTGCCTGTGCCCCTCCCTCTCCTTTTCCTTCTCCCTCTCCCTTCCTCTCTCTTGAAGCCCCTCCTCTTTTACAGAATGGTTGTTGACTCAGATCTCAATAAGAACCCATGTTCCACTTACATTTCATCTTACAAAGAATAGGGCCTTCACTAATGCACTGACATCATCAAACTAGAGTTCATTGTCAGTTGTTTACATTTAATGAGGCAGCTGGTCCAGGTGAGGACTGAGGCAATGTATGCTCAGATTGACTCAGACCTCTGACCCCTGGCAAACAGCAGAGTCTCAAGGTTTACCTATCATCACAATGTCATTCCCAGTCATATGGTTAAACCTCACATCTCTTCAGGTTTAATGTACTGTTTTTTCTGCCTAGTCACTCAACAGGTTTTGACATTTTTGGTAAATGTTTTTTTTCTTCTTTCTCTCTTAGTACAATACACTGTAAATAATAGACATGGCAGGGCTTGTTTTAATGAACTGTAATTAGGTGCTTCAGGTGTGTTCTGAGTTGCTTAACCACCCATGGTGCATGCAATATAATATATTATATATAACATAATGTAACCCAGCATAACATTTTTTTTTTTTCTGTTTTGAATAGACCTGTGATTTCATCAGTGCAGGGAGCTTTGATGAGGAACTTTCTCACCAGTTGCAGATGGGCACCTTCTCTGTAACAGTTTATAAAGCTGCCTAGTGGGACTTTGTGTCTATTGGTAGCCATCTCTACAGTGGGGGAAGGGGAAGTGAAGAAAAAAGTGAAAAAAAGAAAGTTACACAATAACTTCATTATATATTTAAAAGGAATGGCAAGTTGTACAGAATAGATTTGCAGTTCCATCTGCAAACATTTTTTTTCCTATTTTACTGTGTTATGGAAATGCTTATTTTATTTCTTGAGTTCAGAATAAAATAAATACAAAAAAAAAAAAAGATTAGGCAACTTACCCAGGGACACAGAGCTACTATAAGACAGAGGCAGACTTTGAACCCAAATCTTTCTTACTCTCAGGCTGGCTATCTACTACATCATGATGTAATATATTATTGCTACATAATATAATATAATATAACATAATATAACATAACAATATAATATGATATAATATAATATATAGTATAGTATAATGTAATTAATATGATGTGATGTAATATATGGCATGACATAGTATAATATAGTATATAATATATATTTATATGATACAGCATAATATAATATCAGTATAACCACATATTCATGCTTGTAGCATATGCATAAGAAACTCCTCATTGGTGGAGAGAAGGATGACTCCATCTTTGTCAGGGATAGAAGGGATATGAGAACTTAATCGATAGGGGTGGGGAACCTGTGACCTTGTGGCCGCATGTGGCCTTCTAGATCCTTAAGTGCAGCCCCTTGACTGAATCCAAACTTCATAGAACAAATCCCCTTAATAAAAGGATTTTTTCCCATAAAACTTGGACTCAGTCAAAAGGCCAAACCCAAGGACCTAGAAGGCTACATGTGGCCTCAAGGCTGCAGGTTCCTCACCTCTGGCTTAGAAGAATATAGACTTTCTCAATTCTTGCTTCAAGAGAAGACTTTTATGGTTTGGCCCTTTTTAGGAGGAACTCCGGAAAGAAAGGAAACAGACATTGGAAGGCAGACATGTAGGTGAAAGTTGGCTCCTCGACATGTCCTTGACTTACAGCTTACTTTCTGAGAGACTTTAGGGAATTTCCCTTCTGGCAAAGCCACAGATTCTCTCTGGGTTGGGTTGAAATATTTTGCTCACAGTGGGAGAGCTAACTCATTCTGTGTATTTTAAAAGATATTCTAATCTATATAGTTTCTCTGATTTTAATTTGCTATCTGCTTGGATAAATGGGTTTATTTGCTATTCACTATTTGTGATGTTCTTTTATAGAACTAGTATTTGGTAGGACAGAATTATGTCTGCAGATATAAGTTTGGGGGTGTTCCTTCCCTTTTAAGAGATTGAAACCAGAAAGTAGGCTTGAAGTAAGGGGGAGAAATAAGTTCTCCAAGATTAGCAATATTTGTGTGTATGTGGGCAGATAGATATAATTCTAATTCAATACTTCCTTCTCTGAGGAAAGTAGAGTAACTGGCCTTGTAACCCTTCCTTCTGCTTCCCTTCAGGTAGGAATTAAAGTCTACCTTGGAGAAGGGTGGACAAAATTCACAAGATATCTATTAAAGTTCCCTTGTGAGCTGTATTTAAACAAACCCATGTGGACATACATTTAGCCTACAATAGGTAATGCACATATTCCATGCCTATAGTATAATAAAATGGTAGAATTGGAACAGATCAGACAAAAGACTTTGTTTATCTTTACCCCATCCCATCCCATCCCATCCCATTCCATCCCATTCCATCCCATCCCATCCCATCCCATCCCATCCCATCCCATCTCCTCCCATCCTATCCCATCTCCTTGACTTACTAGTTCAATCCTCTCTTTTTACAGATGAAGAAACTGAGTAAAGTGAATAAAGTGAAGTAATTTCCTTCAAACCAGCCTGCTGGATGTTCCCTGTACAACAAATTTTGTCTCCTGCTTCTGTAACTTTGCCCGTGTGGTCCCCCATGTCCGAAATATACCACTTACCTCCATCTCATAGGATCTCTAAATTTCCTTCAAAGCACGGCTCAGATTCTACCTTCTACTTAAGGCCTTTTCTCATCTCAGTCTGTGCTTTCTTCTTGAGATTACTTTGTATATATTTTGTATGTATGTGCATATATTTTATCCCTCCCCCCCAATAGAATGTAAGCTCCTCGAGGGCAGGGGCTGTTTCTTTCTTTTTCTTTTTTGTCTTTGTGCCTAGCTTAATGACTTGTAGCTAAGTGGATGCTTAATAAATGTTTGTTGAATCGAATTTGTCATGGCTATGAATCAAGTTGGTGGCAGAGACAAGACTTCCTGCCTCCCAATCCCATGTTCTTCCCAAAATGTCTGACACTTTAAAAGGACTTGTTTCTTTTCTCCAAGTGGATTGTCTATCTTTGTTTCATACAGTTGAAACGTTGTATACTCTGAACAAGATATGATACCATGAACACGGTAGGCACACATATATGAGATGAATAATAGGTATGCATCTAGAGACTACGCTTAAAACAGTAGCTTGGCATTGAAATACAGAAAACCCTAGATCGATGGAGAAGTAAAACAAGAAAGGGAAGTGTGCAAAAAAAAGACCCACATGGGACTCCATCTATATCTATATGTCTATACTCATACATGTATATATGCACACACACACACCATCTAAGATTATAAATTGAAGAGACATTTAGAGGAGAAGGAATGGGAATAATACGTGGTATAAAAATAGACACACTTAAGAGAAAAGTTTAAACTAACTGAAAAAATAATTAGTCTAAGGTAAATGGTTGGAGGTAGGGGAGGAAGAAGTAAACTTTGAAATTAGTCTGGAGCTAAAACTTATCTCTCTCTAAGGGAACCAGAGCCAATTCAGAGTGTCTGGAATGTGCTGCCTGGGTTCTTAGATTGTGCAAACAGCTATGATGGTGTTTAGGCCAGAAACTTAGGTATCTTTCATGTGTGTGGACCTAGAGGTAATTGCATGGAATATAAGAGTGTACATACATATACATATGTGTATACACACACATATATAAAATGAATTTAAAGTCAATCAGATACTTTTGTTATTCATTGTCTAATTTTAGTTAACTAATCATATTGACAGTATAATGATGATGAAAAAGAAGTGAAGATAATATATTACCAAATGCAGGATTTTTACTATCCTTTAGAGTCTCCTAGTGATTGCCTCCAATAGATATAATTTTGATTGATATGCTGTTTTTTATATTTCTGTGCATTTTGGGTCTCTAGTATTCTTTATATACTGATTTCCACTCCCACCCTACCTCTAACTTACTAAAAATGTAGTGAGCGTAAGAAAAGTTTAATTAAAATTAAGCAAATTATTTTTCTTTTTTTTTTTTTTATTAAAAACAATGATTAAAAAGTTACTTGGTATCACTCCAAAGGAAACACCTTCTCCATTGGCTCTTAGCATCCTGTAGTTGAGGAAACAGATTTGCTTAGTCTGTCTAGATAAGATCATTACTTAGGGAGAATAGGAAAGAGGATTCTTAAGAGATCAAATAATGGCAGAAGAAAACAAAAAAATAAATGAAAGAAAAATAACAATAAAAATGAAATAGAAGAACTAGAGAAACAAAAGACAAGGTATCAAAGTATAGAGATATGTAAAAGAAAATCCCATTTGAAGATAGCATTCTGACTCATTGAGATTAATGAAACTGACTGCTAGTTGCATTCTGTTATCTCTTTTAGAGAGAAAAAAGTAGGGAAGCATGTTTTCCATTTTGTTGAAACTTTTTCCCACAATGCCATGTCTATAGATTTGAATGATTATCCAGTAGCTCTGATTAATATCTGTGTGTCTCCTTTCTATATTCCAAATCTATAGATGATATCTCTCTCCTCTACCTTCTAGATGTTATCTTTTCTTCTTCAGAAATTAATCCCACATATTGATAGGGGTTAAATAGAAATACTGAATTTGAATTTTTATTTGTGTGTGCCATTTCATTTCTGTTTCAGGCTAGATAGTTAGCTTTTATTTTCAAATAATCATTTTGGAAGGTAAACAGTGGTTGCAAATCTTTTCTCTTCTGGTATGCAAGTCTTTTATTAAACAAATCCTAGGTAAGTTTGAATATTCCAGGAGCACTAGACTATTATGTTCCTGCCAGTCATCTTTTTAAGTCACTAACTCAGTATACTCATTATCAGCTTTGCACAGTAAATTCAAATAAAGGGAACTGCTCCATCTAGAGTTCCACTTTGCAAATAAATTTGTTGCTATCTCTAGGTTATTCTCCCAAGTGATCTTCCCTTCTTCTTTCTCTTCTTTCCTTTTTTCTACCCCTGTTTTCTTCTTCCTCTCCTCTCTTTTACTTTATTCAAACACTAGAACTGCTGGGCCAGAAAAAGTCCAAGACAAACCAATCCAGAGGTGGTGCCCCAACAAGTAATTTATGGCAAGCATTTGGAAGATGTCACATAACTCTTTATCTTCTTTCCAAACAAAGTAATCTTTCTAGTTTGTTTACTTTTTCTTCTTAGAGAAATGTTCTTCCCAACCAATTAGAGTTGTCCCAAAATGAATGATTTTGGGCAATGGCAAGTTCTGTGTCAATCAAAGTCTTTAATTGTAGGCTGGAAGATCACTAACAAAGGATATTGTAGATGGATTTCATGCTTTTGGCAGGGGTTGAACTAGATGACCCATTCAATCCCTTTCAACTCAGTTCTCTAATTCCTCTTTTCTTGGCCCTTCTTTTGATTCAGTCAGCTGAGATCTCCTACTTCTACTGTAGTTACCTTGAAATGATGTGATCAAAACCATGTTACAGCATCACAGAGTAAGAAGAACAATTGTTTTATGCCATGCTGCTTTTAATTACTACAATCCTTACCTTCACAATGAACTATTTTCCTCCTGAAAAGCATCTGAGAGGTAGGCATTCTTCAGTTTGGAAGGATTATTGTGATTTTCATTAAAGAATGTGATAGACAAAAGTAAACACTACAACTTTGTAAGGTGTGCACAGAATTTTTGTGTCTTTGAAGTATGGTCACAGATATAGTAAAGACTTGATACTAAGGAATTGTGGTTCTCTGTTATGTCAACCACTATTGACCCACAGCTATTTTACAGTAGAGCAAGATACTAATTGCCACATGCGTTGTAGAGCTAAATTTTGCTCAGTTACAGGTTGGACTTAATGTCTCATAAGATCATAGAGTGGGTGCTGAAAGTTCTTGGATAAGTTGGTATGATGTAGGAGGTGGGATTTTCACTCTGAATCAAGAGACAGTTTTATTTCTACTGTAATATATAGCATCTTACTAAGTTTGTAATATATTTTCATATATCCTTTATCTGTGGCAAGATTTAACAATTTATTTCTGATATTTAGTGACACCACAGAATTTAGGTTCATATCCAGTCTCCGAGGCTTACCATCTCCATGACCTTAAGCAAGTTTAATCTTTCTTCTTAGGGGTCTCCTTGGGCCTCCATTTCTTCTTCTTTAAAATGAAGTTGGAGTAAAGACTTAAGCTTTTGGGACAAGAACTTATTATTTAACAAAATTTGCTGGGAAAACAGAAACATTATGACAAAACTAGGTATAGACCAATGTCTTACACCATATACCAACATAAGGTCAAGATGGGTACATGATTCAGATGTAAAGGGTGATATCATAAACAAATTAAAAGAACAAGGAACAGTTTCCCTGTCAGATCTTTGGAGAAGGGAAGCATTTATGACCAAAGAAGAGATAGAGAGTATTATGAGACAGCTGTAAGATGGATAATTTTGAGTATATTAAAATAGAAGTTTTTGCACAAATAAAACCAATGCAAACAAGATTAGAAGAAATGCAAAAAGCTACAAAATGTTTTTTTATAGCAAGTGTCACTGTTAAGACATTTATTTCTTCAAAAATATAGAGAACTGAGTCAAATTTAAAAGAATACAAACCATTGCCCAGTAGATAAATGGTCAAAGGATATAAGCAAGTAGTTTTCAGATAAAAAAAATCAAAGCTATCTATAGTCCTATGAAAAAATGCTGCAATGCTATGCATGAGCAGCTTTCCAGAAGAATGCCACTGTGAACAGCTTTTAAGGTTCTGATTATACAGTATAGTGAACACTCTATTCTATAACAAATCAAAGCAAAACATTCACAGAAAATCAAGGTATAGCATTCAAAATAATACAACATATCACAGAAAATTACAATATAGTATTCACAGCAGCTTATTATTAAAATGGCCACATAGTTTTCACCAAAGTGGTCACAAAGTTTTGAACAAAGAACAATCATCTGGTATCCCTAAGGAGGTTTGCCTCCTTACTCATTCAGTCATCTCAAAGTACAGTAGTCACAGTCTTCCACTCATGGGGCACACTAGGTTAACTCAGTCACTTATTTAGCAACCAGTTACTAAGAATCATTAATCAGTAAGTACAATAATTAGAAAATACACAAACCCCCCACCCCTAGGTCACTAGTAAACCACATTATCATCACAGCATTCAATACCCAAAGAGAAGTCTTTTCTTCATCTTGACAAGGCAAGTTCTCAGCAATCTCTGTTCCTGGGGAGACAAAGCTTAACAAAGCCACAATATACATTGCCAGTGTCCTCATCAATTCACTCTCTGCCTACAGAACATTCTCAGGACCCCTGAAAACATCAGCAAGACCCTCTTCCAGGATTTCTGTAAACATACAACAAGAAAATTGTTCTTTAGGGCTTCTGAGCCAACAGCAAGTTCCAGGACCTCTGCAACAACAGCACTGTCCTTCACCAGCAGAAGAATCTGGCAAAACAACCTCAAAACAGACAGACAGAATACAGGCACCACAGCCATGCCTCCTCAGTCCTCTGGCAGTTGGGCTGGTCCTAGGACCCAGAAGAAATCTTAGCTGGCTCCCGGAATTAAAAATCACTCCTCACAGGTTTTCAAAATCAAAATTGTTTTCTCCAGTGGGGGTAGGGGTGGAGAGGGGAGGCTTTCCTTTTCAGCCTTCCCGGAAGCAAAAGCTTCAGCCTCCATGATTCTTGTCTGAAGAAAATTCTGACTCAGTTGTCAGTCCAGTAGCAGCAGCCCAGCCTCCAGATGATGCTGAGAGAAACTCTCTTTCTCCCCAGCAGAACAGATTCTGCCACCAAATTCTGGTCTCAAAAAATTCTGACTGTGCTTCTCTGGGGCTTTTCTTATATACACATAGCATTAGCTTCCTGCTTCAGTCAACCCCTTTCTGTTATGTCAGCAATAGGATACAGGAGTTCATACCTTCTGTTTCTTTCACAGGGGTTTGATTAGTTACTAAGGGCTAAGTACCTGCTTACTTGCCAATACAAAAAGAGGTCTTCAAATTCAAATTAATTACCAGTGCATTCCACCCCTCCAGGATCCTTGGCCTTACAATTTCAATTTAAATGGCCATGGATCCTGGAACAAATAGAGGGACTATACTTTGTAATCCTGCTGACTGTACTGCACTATTGATCAGAAAAATACAAATTAAAAGAAATCTAAGGTACCACCTCATACCTATCAGATTGACTAACATGATAGAAAAGGAAAATGATAAATATTGCAGAAGCTTTGGGGAAATTGGGGCACTAATATATTGTTTGTGGAGTTGTGAACTGATCTAACCATTGTGAAATACAATTTGAAACTATGCCTAAAGGGCTATAAAACTATGCATACCCTTTGATCCAGCAATATTGCTGCTAGGTCTGTATTCTTTGGGATACATCAAAAAGGGAAAAAGGACCTATTTGTATAACATTATTTATAGCAACTCTTTTTGAGATGGCAAAGAATTGGAAATTGAGGGGATGTCCATCAATTGTGGAATGGCTGAACAAATCATGGTATATGATTGTAATAGAATAATATTGTTCTGTAAGAAATGATGAGCAAGATGGTTTCCAAAAAACTTGGAAAGACTTACATGAACTGATGAAAAGTGAAGTGAGCAGAATCAGGTGAACATTGTACACAATAACAGCAATATTGTATGATGATCAAGTGGGAATGACTTAGCTATTGTCAGCAAAACAATGATCTAAGACAATTACGAAGGACTCATGATGAAAAATGCTATCCACTTCCAGAGAAAGAACTGATGGAGTGTGAATGCAGATTGAATCATATTATTTTTCATTTTATTTCTTTTTATGTGTTTTAATTTTTTAGAGTCTATGTCTTCTTTCACAATATGACTAACATGGAAATATGTTCTGAATGATCGCATGTGTATGACTTATATCAAATTGCTTACTGGCTCAGGGAGGTTATGAGGAAGAAGGGAGAGAGAATTTGAAATTCGATATTTAAAAGAAATAATGTTAAAAATTGCTTTTACAGGTAATTGGGAAAAATAAAATATTATACAAAACAATGGAGTTGGAGCAAGTGACTTTTGAGGTCCCTTCTAGCTTTATCTCTTTGATTGCACAAACTTATGTCTTTCTTCTCACTCTTCCCTATGAGCCAGGGCCATCTTTGAGAGTGGGCTATGCCTACATAACCCAAGCTTAAGGAATTCTACAAGATTCTTTTTTTTTTTTTTTTTTTTTGCTTTTTTTGGAGGGGGGAAGGTAGGGTAATTGAGGTTATGTGACTTGCCCAAAGTCACGTAGCTAGTTTTTGTCTTAAATGTCTGAGGTCAAATTTGAACTCAGGTTCTCCTGACTCCAGGGCCCGTGCTCTATTCACTGCACTACCTCGCTGCCCCAGTTCTGCAAGATTCTACCAAGCTGGGAAGGCTTCTAGGATAGATCTGGGAATAAATAGACTGTATGTCTGTTATCTGGGGACTAGAAACAAGTTCTCTGTCAATGGAGCTTTTCCATCACTAACCATCAAATGGTGAATTTGGTGGTAGCAGCTCATTGCTTAATAAAAGGCTTGCATACCTGCAAAGAACCTTTTAATCCATTGCTTAAAAATAAGAGCTAACACAAGAGTGTGAAACAAAAGGTGGTTTGGGGTTGTGTATTGGTGAAGAGAGAAAGTATATTCTTAGATCCTAGATCTTTGGAGTGATGAAGTAAATACTTAAGGAAAACTAGACACCCTCTCAGTAGCATTTCATTAAAGCACTGCTAAGTTTTCTTTTAATTCAAAGTAAATATAGTACCAAAGAAAAATAGGTGAGGAAGAGGGTCTAACTTGCTAGCTCTGTGACCTTTGAAAAGTCACTGAATCTCCCTAGGCCTCAGTTCTTTCATCTTTAAAATGAGAAGATTGGCCTAGAGCAGTGCTCCTTAAACTTTTTCCACTCACCACCCCTTTTGGCATTTTGGCTGTTGTGTTGCATGATTGAGGCCATGGGCAATGCAAAGTGTGCATGCTTTGTGTTCAGAACCAAGGCTGCAATGAAGTCGTGGCAACATGGGCAAGTGCCACCAGAAATACCTTGGATCCATTACGAGTTTGATTTTGAATTAATTTTTGGTCATGTGTTCAGAAACCTCTTACTTGCAACCCCATGTGGGGTCATGACCCACGGTTTAAGAGAGAGAATTTAAGATCCCTTCTACCTCTTAATCTATGCTATGGGAATGTCTGGGAAATGCATGATCTCTTCTCTTTTGCTGAAATAATCATATTAATCACTAGGTTTGCAAAATGCTTTACAAATATTATTTCACTTCATCCTCATAGCAACCCTAGGCAGTAGATGTCATCATTATCCTTATTTTACTGATGAGGAAACTAAAACAGACAAAGGTTAAATGACTTTCCTAGGGTCTCATAGTTAAATGAGTGTCCAAGGCCAGATTTGAACTCAGGTCTTTCTAACTCTAGTTCTAGTGCTCTATCCACTGTACCACCTAGCTGTCTCATGGTCCATAGATTTTTCAAAGTTTACTTTAAAAGTTGACAATCCACAAAAATATAATACATTGTATCTCAGACTCCTGACATTGTTTTGTTCCAGGAGAAATCATTTTTAGCCGCTGAGTTGAGCAAACAAGATACTATCTCCTTATATCTTTAGCTGCCAGTTCTAGTTCTCTGTTTTCCTTTGGACAGGAGTTTCACTGACTTTTGAAAGTTCAGCTCTAACACCTGCACCTGCAAAGACATTTGTTGCTCTGTGGAACTTTTAATGCTACTTAGAATTATGTCACAGTCTTAGATGAACTAATGCTGAGTGAGGGGAGCAGAACCAGGAGAACATTGTACAGTTACAGACACATTGTAGACTTGGCTCTTCTCAGGAATGCAAGGTTCTAAGATAACTCTGAAAGGCTTGTGATGGAAAACACCATGCACATCCAGAGAGAGAATTATGGAGTCTGAATGCAGATTGAAGTGTGCCATTTGTTCTCTCTCTTTTTTGTTTTGTTTTGTTTCTTCTTTCTCATGGTTCATGCCATTGGTTATAATTCTTCTTTACAATATGACTAATGTTGGTATATCAGATTGCATTCCATCTTGGGAAGGGAGGAGGGGAGAGAGGGGGAGAAAATTTAAAACTCAAAAGCTTGTGGAACTGAATGTTCTAAACTATAAACAAACAAATAAATAGATAAACAAACAAATAAAAATTATGTCACCATTCCAGTTACTCGATTGGTCCTAAAGTGACCCTGTTACTTTGAGTGGCATTAAGAGAAAAAAAAAGAATCTGTATCTACATCAACTATATTTATGTCTACCTATGCATACCTTACCTATCTTTATGTCTGTGCCTATACTTTTATCTATACTTCTGTCTAAATTTATCTCCAATATCCCAATATGCATAAAACAATCCCTGAGTGTCACCCTCTTTGGGTATTGAAGTGGTAGGACAGAAAACCTTGATTATCAGTTTGAGCTCAGTGAAATATACCGCAAACACAATATTCTTTTCACTTCAGTAATTAGAAAACAACAGCATTCACTTTAGAAAAATTAACCACCTACATACTGGGTTCTCTGCTCATATTCTTATGTTGGCAATACAAAGTAAAACAGAACAGATAAATCAAAGAACATCATGAAAAAGCTACTAGGCAGTAAATTGTGCAGGTGATTCAGGGATGGTTTTTGTGGATATTTTTGTTGCTTTCTAAGTTAGGCATTTTTTTTTTTCATGAGCGATGATATAAGATTTTCCTTTCCTACCCATTTCTAGAACATTATTTGGATATATAGATGTCAAGTTCAGTTGGTCCCCTATTTGAGCCCCTACCTACTATCAAGTAAAAGTTGGGTCCCAAATCACTGTCTCAGTTATGAGTCTGTGAATAGAGTCACAGTAGGTTGCAAGTTGCTAATAATTCTGCCAATATAAGACTAATGCTGATGGTTCCTTACTAGAAAAATGCACATGGTGCAGACCCATTCCCAAAAGACATATGTATAACTAACCCTGTCTTGATCTAATCAATACAGCTTCTGAACCTGGGTCAGGGCATATAGGATTTACCCTCAGTGAGGGGAAGGAAACAAGTGATTCACCCATAGGTGCAAAGGTAGTGTACTTCAGATTGCGTAGTTTTAAATTCACAGCAAGTAGAGTTCAGATTCAGTGCTGGTGTATTAGATAACTTGAGGATGAACTCAGGAGATTGAGATACCTGGAGATGTAGAGATAATAACCAGAAATGGAAAGAATCCATTTGCTGATTCTTCTTAGCCCCTGCCAGGTGAATGGGAAAACAATGAGTTACCAGGTAGAGCCACCCTGGCCCCTACCCCCATCCCTTTCACTTTTAAGCTATCAGGGGTATGAGGATGGGCACAAACTTGTTGAGTCTCACTAAGTGGCATTATTCATATGGTGTTAGTACCCAAAGTGGTGAAAGGTATTTTCATCTGTTGAAATGTAAACATGAGTAAGTTAGTGAGAATCAGAAGACTATGATTCAGGTCCACTCTCTGTCTCTGCCCTTTGTTCGAGGGGACAATTTTCACAGGCTAGATATGTCATTAGTCTCTCCTGCCCTTTCCTCAAATTTAGAAGTCAATATTTTCTAAATGGATCATCAAAGTCATCAACCACACCACTAAGGGTAAAAACACCAGCCAATGCACAGCTCATGTATTAAAAGTGAAATTTATTGAAGGAAATGGTAAAGACATCTGGATCTCAGACAATAAGCCTAGGAGAATGAAGTTGCTTGCGAGGTGCCCTCAGGGGCTTCCAGAGATGGGGCATATTCCTCCAGGCCTATAGAATCTCTGGTCCCTAGACACAAACACCAGCGTTAGGGTGGGACTTGTTGACAAGACTCTAGGCAGTAGTATAAATTGGGGATCCATTCCTTTTGCTTTTATAAAGCTTTGAAGGCAAAAATTTTTGGTTTTGTCTTTGCCCAGCACAGTGCATGATAGATAGTAGGCATCTAAAATGTTTGTTGAATGAATGAATAAATGAATGAATGAATGAATGGATGGCATCACAAGTGGCTATTACCTAAATAGGAAGTCTTCCTGCACCATGTGGCTTCTCACCAGAATCCTAGGGATGGCCTGATCCCTGCCTTGGAAGTCTGTGGAATGTAACCTCACAGAACTCAGGAATGTTACATACAGCAAAACAAAACAAAAGTATAAAACTTTTAACAAGCCAGCAGTTGAATATATAAGAAGTTATGCTATGCTTCTCAAAAACCCTTAAACTTTTTAAACAAGAGACAGAGATCATAATAAATTTCACTTAATAGAAACTTTTCTACTGAGGAGAGTATTCTCTCAAAATGGGAGAGAAGATAAGGTCATATTGGCTGTTATAGTAAATAAGAAGCAATAAATGGGCTCAATTCCATAAAAGGGCTTGATTCACTATTCAGCCTTCTTGTTTGAGGTAGAAAGTCATACATCAATGGCACTTTATACCGTAAGGTTGGCTATAGCAATCACATAAGGCACTAGCCAGAAAACAAGCACTTACTAATTGGTGACCTTGAACCAGTCACTAAAACTCACTGAGCATCATTGGCTCAGAGCCAGAAAGGAGAATCGAAGTCATTGAGTCCAGTCTCCTCATTTTGCAGACGTGGAAACTGAGTACTAATAAAGTTAAGTGACTTGCCCAGGACCACTCAGCTAGTAAGTATCTGAGATAGAATTTGAATTTGGATTTTCCTGACTCCACCCTACCTTTCAGTTTGTTCATCCATAAAATGAGGAATGATACCTAGTCTCCTGGAAAGAAGTATTTTTCAGTCTCTTCAACTCTTGGGTTCTCTTTGCTTCTCTTTGGGGTTGGCAGTCACTTTTGGCACTTTTGGCTTCTAGTTTCAAGAGAGAAGATAAATAATGACAACCCCATTTCAAGTGACTGACAATAAAGACTCTGAGAAAAGGCTGACATGAGAGGAGCTGGCAGTCTCCACCATATGCCTATCCCCAGCTTGCTACATTATAGACTTCAGGGAATATACCCTGGGGGTAAGATCTTGGTTGAGCTGAGATACCTCACTCCTCATGGAAGAGCTCCTTCACTCTGTTTTGTCTGGTATATTTCTCATTATGTATACTTCCTCTGATTTCTGTTTTTGCTATTGATTTGGATAAATGGGTTTTGCTGCTATATACTATATGTATGTTCATTGTGGAACTGGTATTTTGTGGGAAAGGAGTCAAGCCTTGGATATAAAGCTTTCCCCATCAATGAAGCAGTGATCAGAAGTTAACCTGAACCTGAAAATCACATCTCCTAGACTAACAACATCTAAGGCAGTAGATAGATATAATTCTAGCTCTATGCCCCCTTTCTCTGAGAAGAGCAGAGTGACCTAGCCTTTGGCCCCAGCCTCCTACTTTCCATCCTAGTAGGAAATCAAGTCTCCCTTGGAAAAGGATGGGGGGGGAGGGGGAGAGAAGAGTTAGAGAAGTATATTCTACCTACCTTAAGATCACAAAACATCCCCATGCTACATGTATGGGAAAGCCCTTGCAGTATTTGAAAAAATGAAATTAAGACAGCAATCATCACTCCTGTGATGTTACATGTAATGAATGTGTAATTGATACATGTGAAGTTTGGAATTCAAAGGCAGATACATTACTTGGCACTTTACAGTTTACAACTCAAACTACCTTGGAATTGGGTTACTCCATGGAGTTGGGGTTTCATGAAACAAAAGAAAAAAAAGACCATGGCCTTATTTCTAGATAATGCATGAGTAAAATAAAAAAAAAAAAAAACCCAACCCTGCTACTTACTTTCTGAAAACCAGGAAAACGAAGCTTACCTGTCCTTGCTAAATGAGAAAATTTGTGCTGGAATGGTAAGTTACACAGATGAAATGTCTAGTTCTCCACTTGACTTTGTGGTGCATAGACCTAATTTCAAGTTACACCATACATGATCAATGCTAGCAACTGGAGGCTGGGGAGTTTCAGGTCAGCAATGGAATAAGTTCTCATTTGATAATACCATTTTCTAACATCACTTCTAGCAATTGACAGTAAATAATTAACATATGTAGATGGTGATTTTTTAATGCAAAAATCAAAGAGCAGCTCATGCTGGGCTGATGCATAAACTGTCTAAAGCAGGTTCTGGAATGTTCAAAGGTAATTTTTTTTCTTCTTTGGGATAGAGTCAGTATATTCCAGGAAGACCTATTCTCAGTCTTTGGAGTGTGAGAAAGGAAAAGAGTTGTGGTTAGTAATAGGCAGCAGGGTGATAAAGTGGGAAAAAATACTGGCCTGGAAATCGAGAAAACTGTGTCCTAGTTGTAGCTCTGATGTTAGTCATCTGTAGGAAACTCATTGGGCAGGCAATTTCTCCATTCTGTGCTTAAATTTCCCCTTTTCTGTCAGATGAGGAATTGAGGTTCTCTAAAGTTCATTTTAGGTTTCAAAATTCTGTGGTAGGGGTTGTTAAATAATATTCTGAATCAATGTTGTTGCCATATTTTGAGACTGTTGGTTTAAAAAAACCCTCAAAGGCATATTTCTTTAAAAATTTTGTTTTATTTTGAACTTAACAACCACCAAACAAAATGAATATTTCCATATACAAAGTAGAACACAAAGACAGGATACTACATGGAATCACAAATCTTTATTACATATAGCTTGCTTTTCCTTTTAAGTATATAATAAACTCAACATGTAACTTTTAAGACTTGTTCTGTTTGTTTCTTTCTATTTAAATATCTTCCCTTCCTTCTTTCCTTCCTCCCTCCCTCTCTTTCTTTCTTTCTTTCTTTTCTTTCTTTCTTTCTTTTTCTTTCTTTCTTTCCTTTTTTCTTTCTTCCTTTCCTTTCTTCCTTTCTTTCTTCCTTTCCTTCCTCCCTCCCTCCCTCCCTTCCTTCCTTCCTTCTTTCCTTCCTTCCTTCATTTCTTTCTTTCTTTCTTTCTTTCTTTCTTTCTTTCTTTCTTTCTTTCTTTCTTTCTTTCATCACTAGTCTTCATTCTTATCCCTCCAACCTCAAATGCAAGAAAAGACAAAACTTTTGTAACAAATAAGCAAAGTCAAGCAAAACAAATCCACCCATTACAAAATTGTATGTCACATTAGGTACTTGAGTCCATCATTAGGTACTCCAGTCCATTTAGCACTCTTATTCATCAGTCCCATGTAATTGTGATTGGGCATTGGATTGCTCAAAGTTGGATGGGTAGAATATTCATTTATTCAGTGCCTTATTATATGCCAGACATTGTGCTGAGCACTTTATAAATATTATCTCTTAGATCCTCATAACAATTCTGGTAGACAGGTGCTATTAGTGTCCCCATTTTATAGTTGAGGGAACTAAAACAAACAGAAGTTAAGTGACTTATCCAGTGTCACACAACTAGTAAGTATTTGAGACTAGTTTTGAACTCAGGTTTTCCTGACTCCAGGAGCAGTGTTCCATTCACTGTACCATGTAGTTGTCTTTGAGTCCTTAGGTTTTTCTAAGTTTTTTTTTTTAAAACTATGTTGTTATTGTACAAATAATTATCTGGGTTCTGCTCACTTCCTTTTGCATTAATTCATAAAGCCTTCTTAGGCTTCTTTGATACTGTCCATTTAATTATTTTTCAGAGTGTGATAATATACCAGCACATTCACAGACTATAATTTGTTCAGCCATTCTCCAATTGATGTCTCCCGTTCTTTGCTATGATAAAAATAAATTCTATGAAT
>CM053590.1:118190453-118204968 GCA_028646515.1 Pseudochirops corinnae
CCCATGAAACAAAAAATAAAAAACAAAAACCAAAAAACAAAAAAACAAAAAAATCTAGATTTTTTTATCAGTTCAATACTTTTTTTGAATTTCAGTCTTATTAATCTCATCTTTTTTTTTGAGGATTTTCAATTTGTCATTCAATTGGGGTTTTTTTAATTTGTTGTTTTCCTAGGTTTTTTTTTTTTAGTTACACACCCAATTCTTTGATTTTGTTTTTTTCTCTCCTATTTTGTTTATGTAAGGATTTAGAGAAATAAAATTTTCTGTAACTACTTCTTTTATTCCATCCTATATAGTCTGGTATGTTGTCCCATTGTTGTCATCCTCTTTAACGCAATTATTGTTGTTGTCGTTGTTGTTGTTGTTTTTTACTATGATTTGTTCTTTCACCCACTTATTCTTTTGGATTAGATTGCTTAGTTTCCAATTAATTTTTAATCTTTCCTTCCACTGCCCTTTCTTGAATGTAATTTTTGTTGCATTATGATATGAAAACAATACATTTAATATTTCTTCTTTCTACATTTGATTTTGAAGTTTTATGCCCTAATAAATGGCCAGTTTTTGTGTAGGTGCCATATGCTGCTGAGAAAAAAGGTATATTCCTTCTATTTCCATTTAGTTTTCTCCAAAGGGCTGTCATATCTAACTTTTTTAATATTCTATTTACCTCCTTAATTTCTTTCTTGTATACTTTTTGGCCGGATTTATTGAATTCTGAGAGAGGACAGTTGAGGTCCCCCACTAGTATAATTTTGCTGTGTATTTCCTCTTGTCACTCACTTAACTTCTTAAAGGATTTGGATGCTATAGCCCTTAGTGCAAAGGTTTAGTATTGTGTTTGCATTGATATTGCTTCATTGTGTATGTTACCTTTTTTTTTTAAACAAGATGTAGTTTCCTTCCTTATCTTTTTAAATTAGGTCTATTTTTGCTTTTACTTTGTCTGAGATCAGGATTGCTACTTTTGCTTTTTTATATACTCAGTTGAAGCATAATAGATTGTGTTCCATCTTCTTTCCTTTACTCTCTATGTATGTCTCTCTGCTTCAAGTATTTTTCTTGTAAACAACATATTGTAGGATTTTGGGTTTGAGCCATTCTGTTACCCACTTTCATTTTATGGGAGAGTTCATCCCATTAACATTCACAGTTATGATTTCAAACTGTGTGTTTTCCTCCATTCCATTTTTCTTCCTGTTTGTTCTCTCTCTCCTTTCACCAGTGTTTTGCTTCTGTTTACACCTCCTCTAATCTTCCTCCCTTCTGTCAGTCCCCCCTTCACCCTTTTACTTAATTTTCTCCTCTCCTAATACCCTGTCAGGTAAGATAGATTTCTATATTCATCTGATTGTATGTATTATTCCCTCTTTGAGCCAATACTGATAAGAGTAAGGTTCAAGCACTGCTCATCACCCACCCTCCCATCTTCCCCTCGATTGTAATAGGTCTTTCACACCTCTTTATAAGGGGTATTTCTTCATTTCCTCTGGGCTACACTGAAGCACATGGGAGTCTGGCTGCTGCTGGCTGCCTATTTGCATATGGCTATGCTCAAGCATGTGGCAATTCTCATAATTGGTCTGCCCATTCCCCTTGGTACATCAAAGCCCACGGGGATCCTGGTGTTGGTGTTTGCCTGCTCCACCACACTGGGGCTGAGGATCTACTGCTGATTTACTGCAGTGTGACTTGCTGCAGGCTTGCTGTGATGCTTCCTGTCCTAGACTGAACTCCCCTTTTACCCAGGTGACACAGACCTTTCCTGCTGTTCTTCCAAGTTTCTTGGGCTCAAAGGTTACTTCACTCTTTCTTTTTGCTGGTTCTGCTGTTCTAGGATTTGTTTTGGAGCCCTATTTTATGGTTGTTTGGAGGTGAATATGGGAGAGTTAAAGCAATTTACTGCTTACACCACCATCTTGGCTCCTATAAGTCCAAAGCCTGGTAAATGTTTAGCAACTGATTTTCTGAAAAAATAAACTGCATTCAAAAATGCTTTTATGTTTAATGGACACAATTAACATTTCCTCATCACTTTCTTAAATTTAGACCACCATGAAAACAATAAGTTCACCCCTGGATTTTTAGCATTTGCCAATTTCTGAGGTACAAATGCTCCTGCTAAAATTTTAACAATTAGCTCTTTTGAAATATTAAGCACAAACTCTAGCACAGTATTGGGCTTAAACATCTAACAGTTCTAACCCAATCAGCATTGCCATGACTCCTTTACCCTCAATGACTTGTCTATGGGAATGGTCATGTGTTCCACAGGGAGATATCTTCAAAGGCAGAACAAAGTCTTGTATTTTAACCTCATCAGATTTTCCAAGATTGGGCATTTGATCATTAGTCACAGAGACCTGGGTTATTGGCTCACCTCAGACACTAACTGTTTGAACCCAGGCAAGTCACTTAAATTCTCTTTTCCTCAGTTTCATCTGTAAAATGAGGAAGTTGGTCTTTATGACCTCTAAGATCCCTTTCAGCTCTAAAACTATGATCCTATGGAGGAGATGTCTTTAATCATCTCAACAGGAAAGTCTTCAGTCCAGTCCTTGTTGTATCCTTTATAGTTAATGGAATTACCAACCTAGGTCTCAGTAGTGGCCTTTTTTTTTTGTGGCAAATCACAGAATAATAGCCACATCTACACAATAGAAGATGAAGTTAAATCTAAGGCATTGTGTGGCAAGTTTGAACTTCATAGAGCCAAACTAGATAGTTTTGGTGACTCAAAGAAAACACAAAGAAATCCATTTGAGAACTTGAATTGTTCTGTTTGCTTTATATGTATTTCACATTGCTAGTGTTCCATTCCATTTTGTGCTGTGCAAACCTAGCCTTACAATTTCTCTGATTTTAGAGGAGGAAATGTCTGGCAGAGTTGTTCTCCATTTATTTTATTTGCATCATTGACCAACCTTATGAAAAAGAAGTAGTCCAGTTGGTAATTGATTTGGAACGGAGTAAAGTTAGTAAAAAAATCGACCAGTTGTCCAGTAAGCTTTGTTTACCTAGATTACATAGGAAGGGTGTAAAGTTAACCAGGTGCAGGTATGCGTGTATGGCCACATAAATGTATATATACACACATGCATCTATACATAAGTATATATGAATATATACAAACATAATATGTACACATATGTATGTCCTCATATACAGTTGTGTGTGTATATGTATGTGTGTGTATGTATATGTAAAATTCTTAAGTGGAATCCTCCAAAGATAAGGTACCCAGAGAATTGTTCTACATGTTCAGGTGAGAACTTAAATAACAATGCAAGAGTTAATAGATGCAAGAAAAGATTGATGGAGAAGTCCCACAGCAGCTCATAATTTCCTCCCAAATGAGTAGTTCAGACAATTTATGCTATGTTTTCGTAGGAGTGATTGACGACTTCCAAGCTGGTCATCAAGGAAAGCTTCATGGAAAAGGTGACATTTAAGCTGAGTCTAGAAGTCAGGGTTGAAACTGGGATAGATAGAAAGAAAAGAAGAGACAGTTGTAAGAGAAGATGACAGTTGGGGTGTACAAATACATGGAGGCATAAATGAAGATAATCTGAATAGCGTTTGTTGAACAATAGGTTCAGGTGTATACTGGTAAATGCTTAACAACTGACTGAAAAAAATGTATGCAGAATACACTTTAAGTTCAATTTGCATTATTGACATTTTCTCCATCATTTTCTCAAGTGAATACAATCACAAAAATAGCAAATCAAGCCCTATTTTGTGGCTTTTGCTGATTGTTATAAATACTTAGTTGTAAATACTCACATTGAAAATTTAACAATTAACTCCTGTACAAGCTGGCTTCAATACACTCCTGAATTCCCTAACAGCAGAATGGATATAAAGTTAGAAAAATGGTTTGAGATCAGATTGGATCACACTGAAATCATGGGAATTTTCTTTACAATTTGCAATTGCAGATAGGTGGTGACTTATAAATGGTCATACAACTTCTCTGGGAATTTCTTTTTTCTTCTTCTTTTGAATACCAGGCTAAGGTGTTTGAACTTTATCCTACAGATAATGGTAGAAAATAAAGGATTTTGCTGACTGCAAAGGACTGAGTACTTGGGCCATGTCAGTAACTGAGGAATCCAAAGATGTGTCAATGGTGGTAGATAGTCATAACCAAAGGAATAGCTAGGAATAGAAAATGTAGGACAAAACACACTGAAGCAGGATAATCAAAGCAGTCAAAAGACATAAGATCCTAGGATTTAGAGCTGTAAGTGACCTTGGAGTTCATTTAATCCAACCTAGGAAACTGGGGCCCAGGGAGTGAATAGCAGAGTCAAGATTTGAACCCAGTTCCCTGATCTCAAAACCAATGGTCTTTTACTTTACTATGTTGCCATTGTCAGGAAAGTGAATAAGTATGAGCTGAGAAGAATCAATCAAGCAAATAGAAATTAAGAAATGAAGACAGATTGTCATGCACATCTCTCTCTCTGGTTTCCTTTAATAACAGTTAAGTTGAGGCATGCTGGCCACATTGTGTATTCAAAGGGAATATCTTGAAGAGATTTGGGAAATAGACACTTTAGGAGAATTCATCTAGCAGCATTGTGGAAGATGAATCAGATGGGGGAGAGAAGCAGAGATGAAAAATATGGAAATCAATTTTAGAAGTTCCTGGAAAAAATCCCAAGGTGAATTTATGAGAACCTGGGCTTTTAGGGAGAATGAAAAAGCAATAACAAAAATGAAAGATCTTACAATGGGAGAATTCTCTTCCTTTTCCATTTTCACTCTTTTCTTTCATTTTTTTGGCATTTAATTTTTCCCCAGTTACATGTTTACAACAATTTTTAATGTTTGTTTTTAAAACTTTGAATTCCAAATTCTCTCTTTTCCTCCTTCCTTACCCCTCCTCATTAGGAAGGCAAACAACTCCATATAGATTATATATGCCTAGTCATGCAAAACATGTCCATAGTAGTCATGTTTTGAAACAAAACATAGATAAAAAATACTCATGAAAAATAAAGAAAGTAAGAAAACCCAGACAAACCAAAAGTTGCTTTAAATCTGTATGCAGACACCAAAAGTTCTTTCTCTGGGGATGGATAGCATTTTTCATTCTAAATACTTCAGAGTTGTCATGGATTGTTGTATTCCTGAGAATAGCTAAGTCATTCACAGGTGATTATTCTACAATATTGCTGTTACTTTGTAACCCATTACATTTGACTTTACATCAACCCATGTAAATCTTTATAGGTTTTTCTGAGAGAATCCTTCTCATCATTTCTTATAGTACAATCATATTTCATCACAATTATATTCCATAACTTATTCAGCCATTCCTCAACTGATGTACATCCCTTCAAATTTCAATTCTTTACCACCAGAAAAGAGCTGCTACAAATATTTTTTGGACATATAGGTCCCTTTCCTTTCTGGTTTTTTAAAAAAAATCTATTTTGACATATAGACCTAGTAGTGGTATTGTTATGTCAAAAGATATGCATGGTTTTATAGCCCTTTAGGCATATTTCCAAATTGCTCTATAGAATAGTTTAATCAATTTACAACTTTGACAACAGTACATTAGGCCTTATTTTTCCCCATATCCCCTCCAATGTCCCATTATGGAATCTAATAGGTATTAGGTATACTTGAGAATTGTTTCAACTTGCATTTCTCCAATCAATAGTGAGTTAAAATATTTTTTCATTTGGCTATAGATAGCTTTAATTATTTCAACTGAAAACTGATTTTTTCTTTTGCTCATTTATCAATTGGGGAATGGCTCTTATTTTTTCTTATAAATTTGACACAGTTCTCTATCTGTTGGAGAAATGAGGCCTTTATCAGAGAAGCTTCCTTCAAATTTTTTTTTAACAGTTACTATTGCTATCTATATTTCCCTCTATCCTATTCCTCCTACCCCTGTTTATTCTATTATCTCTCTTCTTTCACCCTGTCCCTCCTCAAAAGTGTTTTGCTTCTTATTACCCCTTTCCTCATTCTGCCCTCCCTTCTACCAGCCCCTTCTCTTATCCCCTTCCTCTTCTATTTTTCTGTAGGTTAAAATAGATTTCTATACCTCATGGCCTGTGTGTCTTATTTCCTGGTTACGTGTAAAAACAATTTGAAACATTTGTTTTTATAATTTTTGAGCTCCAAATTCTCTCTCCCTCCCTCCTTCCTCACCCTTATTGAGAAGACAAGCAATTCTATATAGGTTATATAGATGTGGTCATGCAAAACACTTCCATAATAGTCATATTATTTCCTTTCACACAATCCCTCCTCAAAAGTGTTTTCTTCTGATAACCCCCCCACCCCCCGAATCTACCCTCTCTTTTTTCACCATTGCTCTTTTATCCCCGTCCACACTATGTTCCTATAGGGTAAGATAGATTTCCATACCCAATTGGGTGTGTATGTTATTCTCTCCTTAAGTCATTTCCAATGAGAGTAAAGTTCACTCATTTCCTCTCACCTTCCCTCACTTTCCCTCCACTGTAAAAGTTTTTCTTGCCTCTTTTATGTGAGATAACTTACCCCATTCTATCTCTCCCTTTCTCCTCCCAATATATTCCTTTCTCATCCCTTAATTTTATTTTTTAGATATCATCTCTTCATATTCAACTCACCCTGTGCCCTCTGCCTATATATATATGTGTATATATATGTATGAATATGTATACACACACACACACACACACACACACACACACACACACACACACCCTCTAACTATCCTAATAATGAGAAAGGTCTCATGAGTTACAAATGTCATCTTCCCAAGTAGGAATGTAAACAGTTCAACTTTATTAAGTCCCTTATGGTTTCTCTTTCCTGTTTACCTTTTCATACCTCTCTTGATTCTTGTATCTGAAAGTCAAATTTTCTATTCAGTGCTGGTCTTTTCATCAAGAATGTTTGAAAGTCCTCTATTTAATTGAATATCCATTTTCCTCCTGAAGTATTATATTCAGTTTTGCTGGGTAGGTGATTCTTGGTTATAATCCTAGTTTCTTTGTTCTTTGGAACATCATATTCCAAGCCTTCTGATCCTTTAAGATAGAAGCTGTGTTATCCTGACTGAGGTGCCAGGATACTTCAATTGTTTCTTTCTGGCTGCTTGCAGTATTTTTCTCCCTGATCTGGGAACTCTGGAATTTGGCTATAATACTCCTAAAAGTTTTCCTTTTGAGATATTTTTCAGTGGTTGATTGATAGATTCTTTCCATTTCTATTTTACCCTCTGGTTCTAGACTATCAAGGCAATTTTCCTTGATAATTTCTTGAAAGATGATGTCTAGGCTCTTTTTTTGATCATGGTCTACAGGTGGGCCAATAATTTTTAAATTATCTCTCTTGCATATGTTTTTTAGGTCAGTTGTTTTTCTAATGAGACATTTCACTTTGTCTTCTATTTTTCCATTCTTTTGGTTTTGTTTTATAATTTCTTGATTTCTCATGGAGTCATTAGCTTCCATTTGCTCCATTCTAATTTTTAAGGAATTATTTTCTCTGCTCAACCTTTGGACCTCTTTTTCCATTTGACCAATTCTGATTTTTAAGGCATTCTTCTTCTCCTTTGCTTTTTGGACCTGTTTTGCCATTTGGCTTAGTCTATTTTTTGAGGTGTTATTTTCTTCAGTATTCTTTTGTGTCTCCTTTACTGAATTGTTAACTTGTTTTTCTGATTTCCTTGCATCACTCTCATTTCTCTTCCTGATTTTTCCTCTACTTCTCTTACTTGATTTTCAAAATACTTTTTGAGCTCTTCCATGTCCTGAGACTGATTCCTATTTTTCTTGGAGGTTTGGATGTAGGAGCTTTGTTGTTTTCTTCTGAGTATGTGTTTTGATCTTCCTTGTCACCAAAGTAATATTCTACAGTCTGAGATATTTTCCATTGTTTGCTCATTTTCCCAGCCTATTTCTTGACATTTTACTCTTTGTTAAAGTAGAGTTCTGTTTCTTTTATGGAGGGTGTACTGTCCCAAGCTTCATGATCAAAGGAGAGTTGTTCCTCTCCTGACCTGTGTTCTGGTCTGTGAGTGACCACAAGCACTCTTTTCTGCCCTGGAACTGTGAGAAAGGTTTCCTCTCCACTGCAGCCACAAATTCTGGTATGCAAATTCTCCTCCTCACCCCAGGACCAGCACCCAGGACTCTGACCCAGACTGAAGTATGGGCAAAACAACAGAGTCCTGCTTCAGTGCCAGCAAAGAGGCCCCTGTAATCTTCTTCTGACCAGTTGTTTGATGCCTTAACCATCTGTGGGTTTAGAGCTTTGGAAACAGCTGCTGCTGCTGCCACTGCCACCGCAGCCACACTGCTGATTTAGTTACTCCCAAGGCCTACTCCTGGTTTGCTGGGGCTGGGGCTATGTTAGGTTATGTTCTCAGTCACTCAGGTCTGACAGCCCTTTCCTACCACTCTCCTAACTTGTCTTTGGCATTTGTGGGTTAAGAAGTCTGGAAACCACCACAGCTTCCAGTAATTCAGTCCCCTGAGACCTGCTCTGGGTTTGCTTGAGATTGGTTTGTGCTGGTGGGGCCTGTGACTACAGCACTCTTCTTTCACTGTGATGCAATAGACTTTTCCTGTTGATCTTCCAGGTTGTCTTGGGCTGGAGATTTGTTTTACGCTCTGTTTTTGTGGGTTCTGTTGCTCTAGAATTTGTTTAATTTTTTTTTTTACAGTTATTTGGAGGGGTTTAGGGGGGAGATCTGATGAGTCTCTGCTTTTGCTCTGCCATCTTGGCTTTGCCCTCCCTTCTCTTCCATTTTGTTTCTGCATTCCTTTCTCTATCTCCTATTTCCCTTTATTTTAATTTTCCTCCTATCACATATTTTATCATTTTCTCTTTTCAATTAAAAAAAAAACACAACAAAAAAACCCAAACCCTTCCCTCTCTTTTTCTTCTTTCCTATAACCCTTTCCCTGCTTCAGTATGAAGAAAAAAATAGTTGAAGCAGATAGGTACAAAGTGGGAGGAATTTAATTTCTTTTCCAGTAGACCTCATATGCTGCAGAAAATTTTCCAATTGGTCAGATAGAAAGATAGTTCTCTGTAGTTCAAGATGAAGTATAAGATTTCCATTTCCTGTAGGATGAATTCACCATTGTCAGACAGAAGCATAAAATAGAAGGCATCAGTCTTGCCCCAGGTCTGGTGACATTTCAACCGTTCCAGAGAAAGAGAATCCATGGGACTTTTAAAGTTCGTGAAAGAAGAAACTTTTACCTCTCTCATGAGATCTAATAAGTACTCATCAAGTGTTAGTGCTATTTATACTTTGAGGAGAGACAGAGAGAGAAAGAGAGAGAAAGAGAGAGAGAGAGAGAGAGAGAGAGAGAGAAAGAGAAAGGGAGAGCAGAGAGACAGAGAGATCTGCAAAACTCTGATACTTCCTGCTTTCTTTGCTTCTTTAGTCAATGTGGTCAAACTGCACCTGCCAGGATATAAGACAAAAGATCTTAAGGTGGAGAAGCTAGCTAGCCAGCTAGGTGTGCTTCTCATTACACACTCTACTGATCAACACAAGGTACAACCTTTATCAAAGGATTTTGAATAAATATGGTTCCTGCCTGAGTCAAAGTTTATTTTTTCAAGGTTTTATTTGACTTTTGTTACTTGGAATTCCTTGTCATTTGTAATTCCTTGAGGCAGGATCCCTAGAATACTTCATAGGAGCCTAGATTTAGAGTCAGAAGTGCCCTTATGGAGGTCAAATAGTGCAGTACTCTTATTTTATAGGTAGGGAAACTGAGGCAAGAGAGGTAAAATAACTGCCAAGATCACATAGTAAGTGGCAGAACTTGATTCAAAGCTAATTTCTTTGACTCCCAATTCTTCAGTTTTCACTATATGATGCAGCTGAATGTCTGCTATGTAGAAGCACATTGCTATAATACTGTAACTGATGTTATGTGTGAACTGTAATTTTATTGGTATACCAAACTCTCTTCTCTGATAAAGCTTACACATGTTCTTCTAAGTGACTTGACCATGATTACATGGGCTATGTCAGAGGTATGACGTGAGCTCAGATGTTCCTGACTCTGAGACTGGCTCTCTAGCCACTAGACAATACTGCCTTTCTGTTATGTAGTACTTTATACATATGACCTAATTAATTACTTTGCAATAACCCTGTGAGGTAGTTGTTAAAGGTATGATTATTTGCCTTTTACATTTCTCTCCAGGCTGTCCTTGGGACTCTCTGCACTCTCTTTCATGTTATAAAGACCTCTTCCCCTTATTCCACCCCTAGACCTCTCACATTGAAACTGTCCTCTAGTCCTATAGCCACTCCCTTTGATTTGTTGGTTCCTGCCAGAGCCTCCCTTTTAGGAATGATACCCAGGTCAGCCACATCTTTATTCTCCAGATTTTCTCTACAAGTACCATAAGTTGCTATGTTTTTCAATTTTTTTTTTTTGGTTTAGGTATTGTTTCACCCATTAGGATGTAAGCTCCTTGAGGGAAAAGAAGACTCTTTTTTTCTTCTTTTATTTGTGTTTCTAGTTGACTCGAGGTCAGTGCCTGGGATAGAATAAATGTACTATACAAACACATATACACACATATGCATACTAAGTATATATACATGTAGTAATTATATAGTATAAGCTACATATGTGTGTATGTACACATATATACATATGGAGAGAACTTGTAGACTTGATGAGGAAACTGAAGCTCAGAAAGGTTTAGTGTCTAATTTGATTTAGAGTCACATACATAGCTAGTATGTATCACAGACTAGATTGGAATCCAGTTCTCCCTGATTCCTAATCAGTCAATCAATCAATAAACATTTTTTAAAGTACCTAATATGTGCCATTGTACTATCTTAAGCACTGAGGATACAAAAAGAGGGCAAAGAGTCCCTGCCTTCAAGGAGCTTACAATCTAATGTCTAGCATTTTATCCACTCAGTATCCTATAGTGCTTCTTGTGCTGCCATGTTGCTATGAGTATCAGGGCAGGTTTCTGTGTTGGAGCTTAGTTCATTCTATACTTCTCAATCCCATCACATTCTTCATAGTTTACTAGTGTTCTCCTCTCTGGATTTATTACATACACATAGCTGAATTCTCAAACAATGAGCTCTACCTTAGTTTCTCTAAGGACAGGACTTGTTATGGAGGCAAGTGCAGTAAAGGCTTAGTCTAGTATTGGGCTCTTACAAAATGTTTTTTTGTGGCTGCAAAAGGCTCAGTCCTTGGAACATGCCTTGAATGTAGTTGTCTACCCTACAGCAAATGATCATAAGTCAACGCATAATAGATAAGAATTTTAATTCAGTTTATCATATGTTTATATATTTAAATTTAGGAGTAGGATTGATATAATTGGTAACATTACACATTTGCTTTGATTTGAGTTGCCAAGTGATTGGAAAATCTTTAATTTCTGAGTGAATTACATAACTGTTCTTGTTGCTTATTCGAATTTATCTTTTTTTTTGCATAATTAGGATGGAATAATTTAATTTACAGTTTTCTTTTTTAATGATTTAAATGATGTATGCTGAGATGCTAGGAGCCGCATGATTAGTTGAGTCGGCTGGAAGATGCCTATGTCTCACAGGACTGGAGAATTTAAAAATCTAACTTATCTTCCTAGGAACCTGTGGAGATGGAGTTTTTAAGCTTGATCATTTCTCCTTTTATTGTTTGCTTTTCCTGGCTGCTTTCTGCTTCCAGACTGAGCAGAATTTACATTTGTTTCTGGAGAGTCCTTTCTTCTAGCTCTTTGTTCTGTTTTTGTTGCTTTTACTTAATTTTTTAGTGCCCCTCCCCTTTCCCCAAGTCCAGCAAGGAGAAGGTTGGTTACTCATTTGGGCAATGCTTTCATTCTGCCCACAAGCTACAGCTCCTCTCTCGGGTTGGGGAAAGCTGATTTTTACTCCCATTCCAGATGACCCACACTTCCTGGGTGCTGAAAACACAAACTTGCACTCACTCACACACACTAACTCACTCACAACTCTTGTAGATTTCATCCTCTGGCCTTGGATGCTGAAAAAACCAAAAGAATTGTTAGGGTAGGAAGAGACCACTCAGCTTTATGGTATTTGCCCTTTTAGGGTTTTCCAGGCTCCTCCCCTCTGCTTTGTCATTATTTCCTTCAACCTCTTTTGTCCCCATAAAAATGTCTGGCTCCCAATTAAACTCATTTGTGTAATTTGTGATGATGGTTGCACTTAACTTATTCCATCTGTTTGTTGCTCTTCTCAGCAGAGTGGCTCAGCCTCCAAAGCCTTATTTATTCCCCCTTATGTGATTCTTTGATTTTGTTCTCAGCACATGAGCAATCTGGGATATCCTTAGCACAGCAGATTTCCTCCATCATTGAAGATTCCAGCAGTCTATGACTTCATAGATCTTCCTTCCTTCCTTCCTTCCTTCCTTCCTTCCTTCCTTCCTTCCTTCCTTCCTTCCTTCCTTTCTTCCTCTCTCCCTCCTTTTTTCCTCTCTCTCTTTCTTTGTCTCTCTCATTTAGATACAGGTGTTCCTGACTTTAATTCCAGTCCCTTATCCTCTAACACTCTGTGTCTTGGATGATAATAGGGTTGGGGGGGGGGGAAGGAGGGAGAAGAAAATTATATGAAGGTTGTAGCTGTGAGAAGAGAGAGGAAGAGATATATATATGAGAAATATTGGAAACGTAGATTCTATGGGAAATGGTAACTGATTGTATTCAAGAGGTGAAGAAAAGAGAAGGGTCAAAGATATCCAAGCAGAAACTTCCCTTGACCCCCAGCTTCTAATGAACTACTTTTCCTATCTCTAGATTTTTTCTTGCTTCTGCTCATATACTTGAATTTCTATTTGGTATATAATTCTCTGCGATACTGTAGTCATTCAGATTCTTCTGGCAACCCAACAGGCATATACTGACTACTAGCTTACTCTTCCTAAATAACTTTGTCCAGTTATTGGAATACAAGCCTTCCATGCAAACTCTTGCTAATATTCTCCCCTACATTCTCTAGACTTTCCACCACACCACACCACACCACACCACACCACACCACACCACACCACACCACATCACACCACACCACACCATACCACACCACACCACACCACCATTAACACCTTCTTATGTGCTGTCCTATAGCCTACTTTATTGTCGACCAACCAGATTGGAAGCAACAGAGATCCATACTCTATATTCCTTGCAGTTCCCAATACAGTGTTAGGCACATAAAACACCCAATAAAAACTTTTCGATTGACTTATAATAAATTGTTCTGTAAATAGATATGGGTTTAAGTGCATAAAAGGAGCATCTAATGCTGAGGCACATTCAGCGATGGAGACAGGGAGGAAGGGTTTTCCTTGCATGTTAGTGTAGTCAAAAATTAACAGATTACAATTAGACATTCTTAGCTCTCAAAGGGTTAGCTCTGAAAGAATGACCTACATACTTCTGACACTTACTAACTGTATGACCGGGGTTGACAGTGTGAAGAGAGTTGACTCTGAAGGGACTTGGGATCAAATCCTGCCTCTGATGTTTATTTCCTGTGTGAACTTGGGCAAGTTGCTTAACCTTTCACAGCCTCAGTTTCTTCATCTGTAAAATGAGGGGATTTGGATTTGATGACATCTGAGATCTTTCCCAGTTCTATATCTATGATCTTTTGGATATCTCTAAGCCTCTGTTTCTTTATATGAAATATAGGAATGAGAACATCTGTAGCATTACCTTCACAGTTTTGTTGTGAGGATCAAATGAGATTAAATGGATGGAAAACCTTTTGCAAACTTTTAAACCTTATGTAAGTATCAGATATTATCCAATAGAATGTAAACATCTTGAGGGCAGAAATTTTTTTCTATTTTTCTGTTGGATTATAGCAGATATTTGAAAAAATTCTTAGTGAAATGAACTGAATTACAATGACTGTCAAGAGTGTCCCACAACAACCCAGGTTACTGAGTAGAAAGTATCTTTTTCTGATAAAGTATTCCCATCTTGCTGTGTTATTGCTGTACAATAACATGATACTTGCTCAGCACTGGAATTCTTATGTGGTATGTGTGAAAAAAAAAAAACCCTACAACATTTCTTATATTTAGTAATGGGACAAGTCATTCCTTCCAAGTTTCAAAATGATTTTCATGTGAATTGCAAGGGAGAAATTAGAATGTTGGGCCAGTTTTAAAAAACAATAACAAACTTTCCTCCATCATATTTTTGGAATAACATTTACAAAACATTTGCAATCATTAGATAATAATGTGAATGTAGAGGTTAGTAGCTTTATTCTAGAGTGACTAATGGGACAAATGGGATTATTAGGTATGAGGAGTGTTGGGATAGAAGCAATGTTGCTGGAACTCCTGAAATGCCAACTTCCAAAGTATAGATACCAAAGTGGTAATCTTCTATCTCCTTCCTCCTCTTGGACTTCTTAATAGAAGTCAGACACCTTTCTCTTTGGGACATGTGGAAAGTCTCTTTACCTTTTTGTTGTTTTAAATGTTTAGTTTGTCTTTATAAATAG
>CM053590.1:118210919-118230586 GCA_028646515.1 Pseudochirops corinnae
CAGGCAGGCTCACTGTAGTAGAAGGGTGGGGCTGTGGTTTGCTGACTGGCCAGGTGGTTCTAAAGCACACCTGGGCTTTTGTTGTTAGCACTTGCTGGCTCCACTCACCTGGGTTTAGGCTCCGTACAGAACAGTCTCCCTTCCCCCTTCCTCAGTGATTTCCAAGCCTGGGGCTGTTTACACTAATGCAAGAATGTACTCTAGTTGGGGCTTTTACCTCTTGATTTTCTGTGTGTCAGGGAAGAGGATGAGAACCCTTGGATTTCGTTCCTCCATCCCAACTTCTGAAAGTCTGGGCATGTAGCTTCAAGAATCCAGGCCGTGGGTTGCTAGCCCCAGGAAAAACCGCTGACCCTGCTATGCGCCCTGCGTTCTCTCCTACCCAGTTCAGTTGGTCCTCACCTCAGCTGTGAGAGGGCTGCAGAATCTTCCAGCTGGGTGAGTCTGCTGGGCGGGGCTTCCCAGTCTACTGCACTCTGCTCTCAGGTCTGGGCTGGTGCCACTCCTGTGTGCTCTGTTCTCCCTGACCCAACCTGATTAGGCACTTCTCTGGGCTGGGAATCTGTCACTCTCTGTCTCCCAATGGGTTCTGTCACTCTTAAATCCACTCAAATTTACTTTTTAGTTCCCAAGGACGAAATTCTTGGGGAGCTTGGAGAAGTCACTGCTTACTTTCCGCCATCTTAGCTCTGCCTCCCCAAACTAAGCTTTTAGAGGAAAAAGTCAGAACCAGTCCTACATGACTATTTCTCTTGGCCTTTATTCCATTTTTTTTTTGAGCTCTATTTCTCAGTCCCTAAAGCCTGTCAGAGACTTCTTTCTAGATAAGTCTTAGAAACTCTATGTCATTTCAATGTGCTAACCTGTCCCCAGCATCTCTTTCAGAGGCAAAACTTCCTACTAATTGTCAATACTCTTGAGGTTAGGGGTCTCCAGTTTCTCAGTTCCAAAGCTTTTCTGTTCTTCTATTAAAATAAGGAAGGGAGAGAAAAAAAAGGAAAAGAAGCTCAAGAATAAGGGAACTATGTTGGCTTCTTTGCTGTCCAGCTGCATTCCTAGCTTCTCTTGGGCTTATGTGACAGCAGGGCCTTTCCAAATTTTTATCTGACCTTTGTAATCAATGTTTGTTGAACCCCTGTTCCTGGAATTTTCATTTCTAGAGTTTTTATTTTGTGACTTATTGCTAGTATAAATTTTATCTCAAATCTATTGGTTGCCATTCAACAACACATTTTTTTATACTTTAAAATGTTTGCAATGAATGTTGAAAACTAAAAATAAATACAAAAAATTGAAAAAATGTTTGCTATATTCCTAAATGAGATTTTAATATGTAGAAGGAGGATACTTCTTTTTACCCCCTTAACCCTCAAGTCTTATCTTTGGTTTTACAATGAAAGAAAAAAGGAAAAGTAGGCTTCTGCTTAAAGAATTCATTTCATTGCTGATTCCCATAGTTACACATACATGTGTATTTCGTTCCATACAATGAACACTTTTCTTTGTTGGAGCTCATTACTTGAAAGTGTGATGTAAGAAGCTTTATTTGTTTATAAAAATGATTAAATAAAACACTTATTAGATCAAAGATTCTTAACCTTTTTTTGGTGTCCTGGAATCTTTTGGCAGTCTGGTGAAACTTATGGACTCTTTCTTGGAATAATGATTTTAAATGCAAAGATTTAAGTGTATAGGATCACAAAGGAAGCCAAAAATTAAGGAAAATAAAAGTGTAGTGAATTCATGGACCCCCGATATCTATCCACAGATTCCCCCATTAGGTGTCCATGGACCCGAAGATAAGAAATATTAGATCCTTAGAATAGTTAAGTTGCTTGTCTTGAACCACAAGATACCAAATCCTTATTTTTCAAGGGAAAACTCAAGTTACACCCATTTGGTAGCTTTTTGCTCTTTGCGAAATGCTAGGAAAAATACTGCTTTGGTCAGGGTCACAGTAAATATATCTAGTAGACTAAAAAGAATCAATAATTTAACTCAAGGCAAATTTGTGAAATGCTTTGTGTGTGCCATAGTCACCCAAGCATGATCACATTAAGATGCTGGGAGGTCTCAGACTTAGCTATCCTGGAAGATTTGTGATCTCATTACTGTGAGTCCTGTCTATGTCATACTCTTCCTCTCTCTTCACTGTAGTCAGTTCTTTCTTGCCTTGACAAATGTGGTGGAAACACACACAAATTTGGGGTTGGCAAGAGTAGGAGGAAGAGAGAGTTAGTGAATCATGGAATATGTAGTAAGTGGTATAGCCAGGATTAAAACCTAGGTCTACTATACCACAGAGAGGAGATATTAAATTAAAATGTCTAGGCCTTGACTCATGCTCTATTTACTGCATTGTCTTTCAATGGATTTAAGAATTTTGAGGAAGTCTTACAGCGGGACTCTTAGGAAAGGTAAAAACTTTCAATTAGAAATGGACCATGCCTGCAGTGCCCAATTTTCCATTTATACCTGGAGATGTGGATAATTGAGTGGATGACCCAGCTGGTAGCAATAAAAACAGGTGGGTTAAGTGTCAAGTTGCTAACCAAATTATCGTAGAATGGCCACCTCAGTTTGTGCCAAGTAATGTCTCGATTGCACATAAAGTTTCATTTTTCAAGTGTAGGCTGTGGAGAGAGATTCAGGCTTTATTGTACTGTGCTCTGTACTTTTTTTCTATTTCTCAACCTGTAATAACCCAAACAACTAAGTGCTGAGGGAAGTACAGGTGTCTCAAGCACAAGCAGCACAGCTGGAGAGAGCTCATCAGATGCTACATTTGTTAGCTCGCCATTCAGTGAAGAGTAACAGAGTTTGGAGCAGAGAAGCTCAAAAATACCTCTACTGCTTCTATTAATGGAAGAAGGAGAAAGATACAAGCTGTCTTCTTCTTTCCTGGTGAAATTTTTTTCCTTTGTGTATTAATAGGTTTGCCATTAATTATTCTTTATTCTGACAACGGACCTACATTTTTCCTGTGTCTGGGCCCATGGCATGCTTTATTAACGTACTCAATGAGGACTGTTAAATCAATTGATCGAGAAGTTTTCTTGGGAAGTCATCCATTCCTAGTAATGGACCAAACAAATTCTCTAGACCGTCAGTCAATCAGTCAACAAACGCTTATTGTCATATTTTGTACCAGGCACTGTTCTGAGAATGCAAAGAAAGGCAAAAAAGGGAAACAGAAGCAAGAAAGTTTTGCTCTTAAGAGGCTCACAGATGTGCATTGTGAGCGCATGGGTGCGTGTGTGTATGCATGTTTGTGTATGTATGTGTGTGTGTGTTGGGGGGGTGAAGATGGAGGGGACAAGCACTTAGAATGATTTTTTGTGTGCGGCCTGCCTAAGGAAGGCAGATGTTTATTCAGGGTTAATCCAGGGCCTTGTCTAGGGGAGAGGCTGAGGATTCAGAGTGGAGTATGTGGGTAGTTAAGGAGTGGTTAGGAAGTAGGTGTAGATCTCAGAGCTAAAAAAGGCAAAGAATGATATTTAAGGCATGAAACTCTAGTAGGTTAAATCTGGAAGCAGGTAAGGAAACCAGCTGATCAAAGGTGGAGCAAGGTCAGATACAGCAGGTGGTTAAATAAGCATTTGACTAGATAAGTCAGGCCAAGAGAAAAATGAGACTGAGAAATCATTGTGGAGTTCAGGATTAGGGTAGGTAGTGGCATGATTAATAATAAAGACAATAATTTAACCTAAAATGCACATAGCACCCTAAGGTTTAAATAGTGCTTTACGTGTCATTTCACTGGATCCTTGCAACAACCCTGTGTAATAGGTGCTACTACACCAGGATTTTAGAGTTGAGGAAACGGAGGCACAGAGAAAGTAAGTGACTTGTCCAGAGTGCCACAGCTGTGATGCATCTGTGGGAGGATCTGGCCCCAGCTTTTCTGATCCTAAGCCCAGTGCTCTATTTGCTAAAGCATACTGTCTCCAGAACGAGGAAAAAAAGCAGGAATAAAATTAAGGATTTGCCACTGGGGCAGGTGGTTTACAAGGGGAATATTGTAAAAAGATGTGGTAGAGTAGTGGGAAAGGCAGACATGCAGCTTAAATGTTGGGGATGAAACCAGAGCCTTACAGAAACGAGTGAGGGCCAAGCTGAAGGCAGAGGCCATGGCTGGGATTTCTCCGAGGAGCAAGTGGTGCTGAAGGCAGCTCCTTTTGCTAGCGGAGCTGAGGGTTTCCTGAATAGTCTCATGGGGAGGGATAAGGAGGAAGATTTTTTTCCTAATCTAAAAGGGGCTCAGTCTGTCCAGGAGGTGGATGGGGTGCTTTGGCTTAGGAGTCTTCCTTGAGAAGCCATTGGCTTTGGAGGCCAGAAACCACCACACCACATTTCCTGTGAGGCTGTCCAAAAATAGTCTGAAAGACTGTCAAAGAGCATTGGTAGTCCCATCGCAAAGGGCTTTCCGTAGTCATGTATGGCCTCTTCCAGTTTGTCAGTTAATTCTATAAACCAGGTTTTTTGGTTAGCTATGTGATCTTGGGCAGATTATTGAACCTCTCTGAAGCTTAAATTGCTCATTTGTAAAAAGAGGAGCTCAGAATAGATGACCTTCGAGGTCCCTTCTAAATCCATAACCCTATGAGTGCAGGACCAAAGTTTTATCCCTTTTTATAATATTAGCATTCAGCACAGGTAGGTAGGTACCTCATGTCCTTGGCACTCAGTGAATGTTTGGTGATGATGGTATTTATTTCAAACTGTCCTCAGTGAAACTCTGTTAAGGTAACACTTAGCAAGAAACCTAAAGCTTTTCAAGATGAACCCAGTCAGATTCGCAACTTACAGCAATAAGGTCGTGATAGCTTGTGCTAAATATTGTGTGAAATGTGTTGTGAGGACATGCTGGAAGGACAGCTGTGAACACCTGGCTACTCACCATTTACTTCAGGGGTGATTTCCCTCTCCATATCATCGAAAGAGTCTGAAAATGATAGTCTACTTCATGAGTTACCCCTCTGCATGCTGCCCCTCCCCATACCCCTCCATATCACTTACTGCCTATGTGTCTAAATTTCTGCAATTAGAGTCACTGAAAGATTTTGGGGTCTTTGAGAATCCTCTGTTAAGGTATAGTCGTGGGAAACAAACAATATGAACTGGTAAAGGCTTATACTTCTGGGAGATTAGGATAGTGGAGAACAGGTTGTATCAAGACTGGGGCCCTGGAGAGAAGCAAGGGGTATCACCAGGAGGCTAGGAAGTTGAGTTAGGAGTTTACTCTCATTTCACAACCCTGTTTCATGCTGTCACTCCTAGTGGTCCATCTTATTTAGATAAGTTATGTTCTATGTATGTGCCTTTTTAGTGAGATTTTGCGTGTTTTTTCTCTGTGATTTTATCTACACTATTCTGTAGATTTCTAAATTGTGACCTTTCTGCTGCTGCATTTAGAATTTATGGTTTTATCATGGTAGAAATGGTAAATTTTTCATTAAAAACCAACACCAAGTTGCACTAAGTGTTCCATTTAGGAGTGCACTGCTACGTTTAGTCCTCACATTCTCAAGAGGCTGTTAATGGGTCCCATTCAAATGTAATGAATTAAAAATGGTCTAGTGACAGGAAAGTATCCAAACTTCTAGTCAGGCATGCCAACTCAAAGAACAAAGATAAAGCACTGGGAAGATCAACATGCAAATAGGGAAAGGGTTCATTGTGTCCGGGTTTTACTGGTTTGAATGGGCCTTGAAAAAAGAGCTCAACTTTTGATGGCCACCACTGATTACCTGAGTTATAGCCTAGCTTTGTATAGATTTCAAAATATTAAAATTTGGTCTCATTTTTAGTTATTTCTTCTTCCATTTAACTATAAGATAAAATTTAATAGGGAAAAATGAAAAACTCTAAGTTTAGGTTTAAATAACTAACTTTACAAGTACAGAGTTGTTGAGAGATGATTTATGATCAGAGGACAGTTTGTCTGAAAAAGATCTGTAGGCTTTAGGTGATTAAAAATTTTATATGAGTCAACAACATGACATGGCATCCAAAAAAAAAAAGATCTGTTTTGGAGTTTATGGGGAAAAGCAATGTCCAGAACAAGTAAGATGATAGTCCTGCTATGTTTTGACCAAAGACAGCCACATTTGCTGTAGTATTTAATTGTAGACATTATTTTTTAGGAAGTACATTGACAAATTGAGGCATTTCTAGAGGGTGGGTGAATAGGATAGGGAGGGGAGTTGGAGGTTCTGCCACTGGATGGTTGATGGGAGAGAGTCTTTATTCTAGAGAAGCCTTGGAGGGCATTGGGGAACAATACCTGGTTTCACCTATTTAAAAGGTTATTATGTGGAAAAGGAACTAGATTTGTTCTGCTTGGTCACAGCAGGCAGAAAGAGTAATAGATACAAGTTGCAGAAAGAGGGATTTCATCTTGATGCAAGAAAAAAATGTCATTAACCATTATAGCCACTCCAAAGTTAAAGGGCCACCTCTGGATATAATGGATTTCCCCTTACTGGCAGTTTTCAAGTGGAGACTGGATGACCACTTGTCAGATAGGTTGGAATCTTGTTTAGAGTATTGGTTGGAGTTAATAGCCTTAGGGGTCCCTTCCAACTCTGATACTCTATGAATCTGATATCTAGAATATCTAACGATAACTTTCCCTTCTCTGAAACTGACAGATATTTATTGAATATGTTCAATGTATGATATACTAGGTGTTGTAAGAAGAAAAAAAAAAAGGGCCCTCATGGACTTTATCAGAAGATACAACAAACATGTTTGAAGCAGTTATCTAACCATGACTCCAAGAAAGAAAAAAGGAATTGGCAGAAGGGAGGGATTAGTGCAGGCTACCAGGCTTTATGATAACACAAGCAAGGCCTTGAGGGATGACTAGGATTTAAATAGACAGGAGAATCCACAGAAGGAAAAGAATAAACAAAAACAGGAAACTGGGAATAAGTTTGGCATCTGTGGACAGCAGTGAGGATAGTTTTATTTGCCAAGACATGAGATGTATATGCAGGAATAGTTAGAAAAGAGGTCAAATGGAGAGGATGATGGAAAGCTTTGGAAGTCAGAGTTTAGTGGTAATATAGTTGGCAGGTGGAAGCCACTGTAGATCCCTGAGCAGGAAAGTGGTAGCATAAAAGCGGTGTTTCAGGAAGACTACTCTAGCCATATTCTAGAGAATAAATTGGAGGAGACTGAGGATAGAACTAGATATGAACTATATGTCTCCTGTAATATTCTGTTCCTGGTATGCTAGTGAGAGCTCAGACTAGAGGATGCAGAAGAAGGAAGAAACAAGGTGGTATAAGGTGGTAGATGGAAAACAGAGATGAAGGAAAACATATGAAAGATGATACTTAGATTTCTATCTTGAAAGACTGGGGAAAATAGTTGAGGAGTCAGTTTGGGTCAAGAGGGAATGAAAGTAGGTTTGTCTTTGGATACACTGAACTTATGATGAGTCATCTTAGTGGAGACTACAACAGACAATAACTAGGTACTTATAGTTTGCAGACCATTGGAAAAGATATAAAACCTAGAAATACCAGATTTCTGCCCTCAAGGAACTTACAATGTATTAGAAGGATGAGATAGTAACACAGGTGAACATAATACATACTTATATGGTAATTGCTTTAGTTATTTACAAAATGGAGTCCTCTGTAAGGTGTGAGGGGAAATGTCATTTCTACTCAGGGGGATATGAAAAAGCATCCTAAAAGAGTTAATTCTGATAATAATGAGTACTTATTATAGTTAATGTAATTTTCATAATAAATAATTAGCATTTATATAGCACTTTAAAACTTTGCAAAGTGCTTTAACATGGCTTATTTCATTTGATCCTCACAATAGCCCTGTGAAGCAGGAGCTACTATCATCCCCATTTTATGGATGAGAAAGCTGAGTTTGAGAAAGGTTAAATGACTTACCCAATGTCACACAGCTACTAAATGTCTGAGGTAGGATTTGAACTCAACTCTTCTTAGCTATTAAAGGGTTGCATGGGAAGAGAATTGTCTGTTTGGTTCTAGAAGTATCCCTTAGGGTATTAGAGATACTTGTCTAGAGCTCAGAAGAAAGGTCATGGCTGGATTTATTTCTGTTCTGTAGTACTCAACCTTAGCGCACACACACACACACACACACACACACACACACACATACACATGTCAAGCCCTATGGGCTTTTGCATATCTGCCATGTCACCAAGAACTCCATCACAACCTTGTTTTAGTCAGTGCTTAAAATTGATGGAGATGGAAGTTGTGAATAGATGACAAATCCGTGAAATACACACACTACAAAAACCTCATTTTAACTAAAACACCACCAAATTTTTGCTAGAAGTGTTAACAAGTACTGAAAGTGACAGCTTTGAATTTCACTTCCTTTCTATTTTCCTGCCTACCAGTCTGGTGGAGGTGTAAATAAGCAATTAGACGGTCAAAAGTCATGTAGCAGGAGAGATAACAAGGAGAAACAAGGGTATAAATTGTCAATCAATGAGCTAATGAGTCCTTGAATAATCAGGAGTCCACATTATTTAGCATTCATTTTCACCACCAAGTGGCATAGTCTGTGAAAAGAATCCACAAAAGACATTGTCCCTGCCCTCAAAGGGCTTTATCACTTCTCTCTCTGTGTTTCTGTCTCTGTTTAGTCTTTCTGCCCACCCCCTCATTTCTTTATTTCTCCTCATGCTGCAAGGACTATGCAGCAAGTTCTTGTTACAGCCTTGACCAGCTCTTGTTACTCTTGAATCTCTCCTGACAGCTGAAAACAGTGATCAGATAGGGTGAAAGATTCAATGGAAATTTAATCTGATCTCATCTTCCCTGTGTGTAAGAAGTGACCTGATATGAACTGGAATTGGAACACTGAAAATTATCTATCCTTTGTAGACACCCCCCTTCTTAGCTCTGGTGTATCACTGCCCAGAGGATTTAAACACCAAAAAATGCAGGATCATGAATGCAGCTATTTCAATGGGCAGCTTGGCTTCTTACAGGTGAAATTAAAGAAGGGATAAGTTCAGAATAGTAAGAAGAGAGGGGTGATTGGAACTTGCCCCATGGCACCAAAAATGAGATGGTTCTCATAGTACCTATACTCTTCATAAGCAATTGAGATTAAGACAGTGTTAGGGAAAATAATTCATTTTAAAAGGAAGTTACTAGATGACCCATTTTCTCCTCTGAATGGGAATATCTCAAGTGAGCTCTTCCCCAAGTCTAGCCCTGCCACTTCCTTTCCCGCCTTCATTATTTGTGTTTTATCTCATCCCAACCCCTTCTTCCCTATGGGCTGTTTACTGGGATCTCTCTCTACCACTGCACTGAATTTATCTTAAAGTTAATTTCAAGGCATGTTTCATGGTGCTTCCCCCAGGCATGTTTTGTGAAACAAAAGTGCTAGTTATGGCTTTGAGTGAGATGACTTGATGTTTTATAAGAACAAGTTTGGACACCTAAGGCAGGTAGGAACACCTCAGTTACACAGAGATCAGATAAGAATACAATCTAGAAGGAAGAGGGAGAGAGTAGTATGAAAATTAATGAATTAGTTTTTTTTAAAGAAAAAACAAAATTTAAACTGAATGTCATAGAAATTAGTCAAATGACATATTTGAATTGGTTAGTGACAATAGAGGTGGTAGCTAAATAGTGCAGTGGATGGAGTGTTGTATCTGCAGTCAGGAAGACCTGAGTTCAAATCTATCCTCAGACACCCAATAGTTGTGTGACCCCGGGCAAGTCACTCAACCTCTGTTTGCTTTAATCCACTGGAGAAGGAAATGGCAAATCATTCTAGCGTCTTTGCCAAGAAAATCCCATGGACAGCATGGTCCGTGGGGTCGTGAAGAGACACAACTGAACAACCACAGCAAAGTGAAAATATAGATGTTTTAGTCAGTCAATTGATGAGCATTAAGTGACTACTAAAACTCAGACACCATATTACATTTTGGAGGTAGAAAGGAGGGCAAACAAACAAAAGCCATGAATTAGACCTGCCTTGAGGAATTTATATTCTAATGGAGGATATAAGAGGAACTGGACAGATAAGAGCAGGGAAAGTCTGGACACAAGTATGTCAAACAGGAACCTGCCTAGTAAAATAGAAAATGATCAGAACCTAGACTATGTGGCATTTAAATGAGATGAGAGATGTGTATGTGAGACATTAAAAGGGAAAATTTTCAAGAATTTATGACTAATTGGATACAGAAAAGAGAGGAATCAGAGATCACTGAGGTAGGAGAGAATGGTTGTACTTTTGGGAGGTGCAATTTATTGGTTAGGGAGAAGGTGATAATAAATTTTTTGTGAACATTTTGAATTTTCAGTGATATGAGATATTTGAAATGTTTAAGCTATTGAAGATATAAAACTAGAGTTTACTAAGAGACCATGGTTGTACATATAGATATGAGAGGCATCTGTGTAAAGGTGATAGATGAAGTTATGATGATGGATAGGTGCTTCAAGGTAGAATGTGTAGAAAAGGAAAAGCAGAAAGATTAGGGATTGAACCTTGGAGAATACTTATATTTAAAGGGTGAGAGGAAGAAGAAAAGTAAGAGGAGGAGAGGAGGCAATAGAATGGTAGTTAGAAGAATCAGAACACTGCACTGTCATAGAAGCCAAAGGAAAGTGCTGATTTAAGGAGAGGGTAGTCAACAGTGCTCAATCCTGAAGACACACCAAGGAAGAGGGGAATTGGATAAAAATAATTGGATTTGGCAACGTGGTGGTCATTGCTGGTCTTTAAGATACCAGTTTTAGTATTATAGTGAGGGGAAAAGATATACTACAAGGGAATGTTGAATAAGTAAGTATAATATGTGACCCTAGGAAAGTCACTTAACCCTGTTTGCCTTAGTTACTTCATCTATAAAATGATCTAGAGAAGGAAATGGCAAACCACCCTAGTATCTCTGACAAGAAAACCCCAAATGGAGTCATGAAGAGTCAGACATGATTGAAACACCTGAACAGCAACAACAACTACTACTATAATGGAAATCAAGTCAGCAGTTGTAGACCCCTTGTTTAAAAGATCAGTTAGGAGAAGGAAGGAAACATTTGTATAGTATCTAGAAGAGGCAAGTAGGGTTAAGTGAAGATTTTTCAGTTCAAGAGAAATACATATCTGTCTGAAGGTAGAAGGGAATACCATTTTAGAGAAAGAGATAAATCTAGGACCAATAACGGAAGTCCTACTTATTGGGGAGTAAATGTATCCCAAGTCCTGATACTGACTGAAATTGTAAATAGCTTGAAAATAGATAAATTCATGAATGCAGATGATATCTATTTAAACAAATAGTGGCTACTTATTAAGTGCAATGCAGTATGGCAGAGTAGGGAGCATCAAGAAGACCTAGGTGCCATCTTGCCTCTGACACACAACTGTATGGCCATGGGGAAGTAATTTAATTTCTCAGTGTATTCCAGTCAACCCTCTAAGACTATCAGTTACAATTGAGTGACCAATATGTATCTGCAGAGAGAGTTTCTATATAAGGAATTTTCTACACTGATGAAATTGTAATACCAAATTGAGCCACCTTTGTACCTCCCCTCCCCCTGCCCCAGGAAAACAAACCAAAAACATTCAATTGTTCTAGGCATTGGGGATACAAAAATCTATAACTGGCTATAAAGAACAACTTGGGAGATTGGAGCCACATTCCTAATCTTTGAGGTTGATATCATGGAGGACAGCCAAACACCCCCACAAGCTGTCTCTGGTCTTCCAGTCAGGGTCAGACTCCTGAGCTCATGGGGCTGACTTAGAATGGCAAATAATTGGTTGTGTCAGTAATTAACAAACATTAGCTGAGTTTTAGCTATATTCTAGGTTCTATAATTTTGAATTTCTTGTGTACTTGAGATGGTACACATAGTTTAAGTGCTTAATAAACATTTATAGTATTGAATTCTGTTGTAGTAGCTACATTAGAAATGATGCTGGGGATGGGAGAGAGAGAAAAAGACAGGACTCAGTGTCTTACTATTCCTGGTACAAATGCCTCCTCTCACTAAGATCAAGTCTAGCTTTTCTCTTTTTCTCTGTCCTAAGGCATAGTGACATTCCCCTCCCTGCCTATGCTCCCCATCAATGAATAAATCTTTTCCACTTGGAGGAATACAACTCATTATTTACTTTTCTTAACATATGCCAGATATTATCCAAAATATAGAACAGACACTGAGCTTCTAAGCTGGGTGAGAGGCAAATACACAAAAGAAAAGGGGAAAAGGAAACATATTTGAATTGCGATCTTGTGTTTCCTTGAAGGGGTACAGTAGCTGGCTTCTTCTTCTTAATATTTTTGTCTTCTTTGACTTTGGCGATAGTGTTCTCTTCTCATTCTTTTACCCATCAGGCTACTTAGTTTTTGTTGCCTCATCTTCCCTTGATACTCCCCTCCACCTCCACTAAGGAGGAATGTTCCCCAAGACTCTGTTCTCTCTCCTTTTTATACTTTCTCATCTGACAGTCCATGGATTCTATCACCTCTTTGCAAATACCTCTCATATCTGTATCTTCAGTCTTATTGTTGCCCCTGAATGTTAGTTCTGTATGTCTAACCACCTGTTCCACCTGAACCAGCACCTTAAACTCAACATATCTAAAATTGAGCTTATTGTCTTTCCTTAAAAAACTTGCCCCTGACTCTCTCCTTTCCTGCATGGGATTAGTCACCAAGTCCTGTATACTTTACTTCCAGAAAAATTTCACTTCCTTTCCACTTGTGTGTCTGCTGGCCAAACTCTAGCCCTTAAGATCTCTCATTTATACTATTATGAGTGGCTCTTAACTGGTCTTCCTGCCTTCAGTTTCTCCTCTAGCTGCCAAAATTATCTTCTTCTACCATTCTAACCACATCATTCTTCTATTCAAAAATCTTCAGTGGATTTCTGTAATGTCAAGCAAAGGCAACTTCCAAGGTTCAGATTACCAGCATAGTAAACCCCATTTATTCAGCAAACATTCACAGAACAGAAAAAGTCAAAATATAGTGTAACTTGTTCATTTAGCAAGTTCTCAATTCAATCCGGGTACTACTCCACCCCTAGATAGTACATTCATTTAGTCAGTCAAAAGTCTCTTCTCAAATGGAGATTAGTCTCCAACCATAAACAAAGTACATTCATTCGGTCAATCACTCAAAGGCTTCCCACCCCTGAATCTCAAAAGGGGCAGGAGAGCACAAAAGGCAATCCACCCTTAAGTTACAAGGTTAAGCCCAGCATTGAATACCCAAGGAAAGGGCCTTCTTTCATCTTCACTCAAGGCAAACCCTCAGCAATCTCAGTAATTGGGGAGACAAGGCTCAACAAAGCCATAGCCAGTGTCCTCATCAAGTCACTCTCTGCCTGTAGAACAGTCCCAGAACTCCTGAAAACATCAGCAAGGCTCTCTTCCAGGATTTCTGTGCAGGTACCACAAGAAAATCCTCCTTCAGGGCTTCTGAACCAACAGCCAGGTTCCAAGACTTCTACAACAGCAGCACTGTCCTTCACCATCAGGTGAATTTGGCAAAACAACATCAAAACAGACAGACAAATACGAGCATCACAGCCATGCCTCCTCAGTTCTTGGCAGTTCTGGGTGGCAGTACTCAAAAGTCCTGGGAAGTTCCAATGAGCTCTCAGCAGTCTTTCTCTCAGCAACTCAGGCTCCACAATACCGGATACTGTTCTCCCAAAGTCCTTCTGGCTTCCTCTCAGCTTGGGCCTCTCTCCCAATTCACGGCTCCTTCCAGTTCAGCCCTCTCTCTTCATGTCAACCGGCTCATGAAAGTGCCAGGAGGAAACCTGCAAGGGCAGTGTGGGGGGAAAGATACCTTCTGCCCCCAAGAGAACTTTATTTGGACATTTTTGTTTTTGGATTGCTGGTTATGAGTTGCTATGTTATGTATCTTGCAAATGTGGTGTCTCTTATTTTGTGGAGATTATGTTGGCCTTAAGAGATGTTAATGCTAATTCAGATTTAAGTTGTCTATGTAATGGGCATGAAAGATCTTGGGGCCAAATGTTATGGGAATCTGAAGATCTTCTCTGCCCCTTGGCCCTTTGCTAAAGTGGCTATGTGACTCTGAGAACCTTCCCAGATTTGAAAGTATACTCTGCCCCCTTAATAGGCTGAATGTGGTCAAGTGGAGCCTGTGGCGGGAGGCTTGTTTTTCGGGAATGCCCGCGCCTTGTAGCTTTGTGATTGGGCAAAATGGGTCAAGAGGGCTGTGACATTCTCCAAGCCAGGAGAAGGCTATATATATGCCCTGATGTGAGGTTTTGCTTTGGGGCTCACTTTGGGAAGAGTTGTGTGATTTGACAGATGAGACTGTGGGAAGCCATTGAGTGCCCCAGCTTTGAAAAACCCAGATGTGGGTGCTTCCCTCTCTAGTAACTGAATAGGTAACTGATGTAATGGTCAGAGGGTTTGGAAGCCTGTCTGCTGATCTGTTTCTCTATCTGCTTGTAACTTCTGCTTGTTAACTTGTGTTTGTATTCTGTTTGCATTCTCGGAAGTTCAGGATGCTGACTTTTTCCCCTGAACTAGGTAAATGATATTTGTTTGATTGATTAAAGTGAGATTGTTAACCCATTTTGAGTTGCTTTCCTTTAGAAAAGCGGATCTAAGAACTTGTGCTAGCCACCGTCTTGGGTATGCTAGGGTGCTTGCTGATACAGTTTCTACACTATATGGCACTACCCGCCCCCTCCCCCCAACAACAACAACAAATGCATATTTCTTATGCTGATATTTGAGGCCCTCTGTAATCTGATTCCAATCCATTTTTCCAGTCTCATTTCATTCTATTTCCCTTCATGCACTTTGTATTGTAGCCAAATTAGTTGTCTTTTCATCTCTTCTTGTCTTATATGACTTCTTTTGCACAAATCACTTCCCATGTCTGGAATTTATTGCTTACACATTTCTACATATTGGATTTCTTTTCTTTCTTCATGGAGCCTTATCTGGCTCCCTCATCTTCCTCCCTACTTCCTCTTCTAACACACACACGCGCACACACACACACACACATGCACGCACGCACGCACGCATGCACACACAGAATTCCAAGTAATCTCTGCTTCCTCACTTGTCTAGACCTTGACTTTGTCATTATCACATTCATGTATCATACTTATTTAGTTATGGATCTTATGCATTCTATTACACTGCACACTTCCTAGTGCCTATCACAATTTCTTGCACATTATAGGCTATACTAAAATTTTTATTGAATTGAATTAAGTTGAATTGGGCAAATCACTCTACCTCTCTGGCCTTCAATAACCTCATCTCTCTAAAATGATTGGGTTCCTTGTAAGGTCTCTTCTAAGCTCTAAATTTCTATGACTATAGCAGTCAAACCAACACATGTATTTACTAGTGCAGTTCATGATTGGGATGGATTAAAACCATAGGTTGACCTCAAGAATAATTTAAATTGCTGAGTTTTAACTAGAAAAGTAAGTTGTTCTTCAGGTCTATTTTCTAGGTACATTTTTAAAATTGTGCTTTTATTGTTCTCATAATATTTAAAAATACAAATGAAAGTCTGAATTGGCCTTATTGCCACCAAAGTTGCCTTGCTCTGCAGCTGCTATAACCAGTTAGCTTAAAACATTTTTTCTAAGATGCATTTTAAATGAGAATCTTATATCCTTGATGTTTTTCCCTTGATTTTTTTTTCTTCGCTTTGAAAGGCCTCTGGAGTTTCCATACCTTAGTGCCAACTGGATGGCAGTGGCATGTTGGTGAATTTAAATAATTACATGGTGTCAATTTAGCTCCAACTTTTTTTTAAAGGTTTAGGATGGCAATTTAAAGGCTTTGATTCTAGCAGTAAAGTTTCAATGGAGAGGAAAGGGTGGTATAGTTGACCTATTAAAATGACCATATCCAATATTTAGGCACAGTGAGTTCTTCTCATAAATGCTTAAAAAGGATGAGTTAGCATGGAAGAAGGCATGAAAAGTCTACCAAGTTAAAGTATGTCTACCAATTGTTTTCCCCTAGCAAGTTCAGGGACATGGCTTTTGCGTATTTTCCCATGGACTTTCATGTTTTGGTCAAGTTATAAGAACCTAAGATTAAAAAAAAAAAAAGGACTAGGTTAGTAGCCTGTTCTGAGCTGATATTTATGGAGCTTGTCTTCATGCTATTCATATAAAAAAGGAGCCTAATTTGATTATTAACTGTTTTTTAGACTTGATACGCTACCTTCTGTATTCATTCCTCATAACAGAAAAGCACTATATATTTTTCTTTCAGATTCCTTCTTTTTATTCAACTCTTAGCTCAGGAATCATCTCCTTCATGAAGCCTTCTCTAATTTTTCCAGTTACTTCTCTTTTCCTAGGTATAATAGAAGACCCTGTCTAGTTTTTCTACTTTGCCCTCAATAAGTTACCTTTTATTATGTGCTTTTTATGTGCATGCCACAACCCTTTTTGATATTCTGTAAGGTTTTGAGGGTAGGCACAATGCCATTTTTCATGTTTGTATTCTCAGAGCCTTACACACAGTAGGCACTTCATAAATATTTATTTAACTTGGTGGTAATGATGCTTTCCACAATACAAAGGAAAAAGTTACTTTTTCAAATGTCTCATTATTTTAGGATTTGAAGAAGATTCTTATTTATAAGGCATAGCAAGCTTCAAGGTGCTTTAAAAATAGTATTGAAGAAAAAGACCAAGTAGCTATCTTACCAAGTCATGCACAGGTCTTATCTTACAATACAGATGGAAATTGAAACCAGAAGAAATTTAAAAAGAATCATCAATGACAACGATGTGTTGGGTAAGAAGCTGAAGCTCTCAGGAACACATTTGATATTTTTCTTGATGCTCTAATGGAAGGCAAGGGCTTCTAGGAAAGAGAGGTAGATTTGAGGCAATACCTTGAAAAAGAGATTTGGATTTCTGGACCACAGCTTAGAATAGAAATGATGGGCTCCTGGCCAGGGATAGATATATGTGCTATGCATTTGGATGGAAAACCCACTGAAATGGTCCATCAATACTTTTATGTTGAACAGAAACTTCATATGGACAATGACCTGGTCCAGAATTTGATAAAAGAGCAAGCTGGATTGCTTTTGAGAAGATATGTAGCACTTTCAATAAATTCAATCTTCTCCCTGAAACAAGAACTTTTAGTGCTCTTAAATCTAGTTGCATATTCACATAGAAAAATTTTATAGGCATCCTCTGTTACTTACTTGTATGCATCCTTCATACTTGGAATAAAAAAACTTAGAGCTGGATGTAACCTTAGAGGTCATTGAGTTCAACCCCAGAATTTTATGAATGCGGAAGCTGAGGCTAATAAGGATTGACAAATATATTTTTGAGTAGAGTCTTGGGCATCACTGAGATTTGTTGGGGGTGAGATTTAGATTGTCTTTGGAAAGATATACATTGTTTAAAGAGAACAATAATAGGTAAAGGAGGTAGAGATAGAGAATAGTGTTATATATTAACTTATGAGAATTATCTAAGAACCAGAGCAAGGTAGCAGGATAGAGAGTAGTTAGGCAACTAATTGAAGCTGAATCAGAAATGATATTATCATCAGAGTTTACTGTATGACAAGTAGAAAGAAGGAAGAAATAGATGAAGAGTTTGAAAAATATATCACATGCCTTACACAGAAGAATAATATAGTAATGATGGGAGGTTGTCTGTTGGAGATCTCTCCACCAAAGCTGAGTAGCTAAAAATTGTTCAGCTTGTGCCTGTCCCTTGAAAAGTGGAGGAACCAATGAAAGGAATTGTTATTCTGAGCCTCATTTTTACTGCTGATGAGGGTCTGTTTTCTAGGTTAGAAATGATGAAGACTTTGGGCCAGGGGGAGCAGTGAGAACTCTCTTAAAAACCTAGGATAAAAAATGGAAGAGCTGCACATAATCTGCCATGTACTTTAGATATAGAGAGAACAAATTTCAAAGGGTTCAAAGAAATGATAGGAGGGGTGGAGCCAAGATGGCGATGTAGAAGCAGCAAGGTTTCACAGCTTGCACATAGCTACCTCAAATACTCATAAAATATGACTCTAAACAAATTTTAGGGCTCCAAAACTCACATAAAAATACAGAAAAACACATCTCCTGCTGAAGGCAGCTTGGCACAAAGGGTTCAGCACAGCACATTGGGAGCCAAAACCAGCCCAGCCTGAAACCGCAGCATGGCCCTGGGGCAGCCAGGATGAGCCACAGCTGGAGCTTCAGGAGAGTGGATCAGCAGCAGCTGTGGCAATTTCCAGAATTATCAAGCCATAAGAAACAATGACTAAATGAAAGGTCAGTGGATCTCAGCTAAATTTGGGGGAGAAAAGCAGGTCCAGCTGAACTGCCTCCAGGGCAAGGAAGTTGCACAAGTGGCAGCCTTGCAGCCACCTCCACATGGCTGCTTCAGAGCTCCCAGCCTGCACACTGCAGGGGGGGCCAAGTGATCATTCAGAGGCTAAGTGCTCTTGTGTTGAGCAGTCTGGATCCAGATTGTGGTCTTGGGTGGTGGTCCTGGGGTGTGTTTTCAGTGTGCCAAAGCTGGTGGAGGCTGCAGCAGCCTTCCAATAACTCCGGCAGCTGCAAAAACCCCAGTGATTTGGGACAGAGCTTTCACCCCCAGAAGAAGAGTTCCACAGAGCTAAAAAATCAAGTACTTTCACTGGCAACATGAGCAGGCAAAGGAATCAAAGTAAGAACAGCAACCAAACTCTAGAATCCTTTTTTGGGGACAAAAAGGATCAATGTATGGAATGAGAGGACAACAACATAGTCAGAACTCCCACACCAAAAGCTTCCAAGAAACACGAAGACTTCCTAAAAGCCATAGATTAGCTTAAGAAGGATTGTGAAAGCTAAATAAGACAAGTGGAGGAAAAATTGGGAAGAGAAATGAGAATGATGCAAGAAAATCATGAAAAGAGAGCCAACAACCTGACTGAAGAAAATAATACCTTAAAAAATAGATTAACTCCAATGGCAAAATAGGCCCAAAAAGCCAATGAGGAGAAGAATGCCTTAAAAAGTCGAATTTATCAGATGGAAAAAGAGAGTTCACTGAAGAGGCTCACTGAAGAGAATAATTCCTTCAGAATTAGGGTGGAGCAAATGGAAACGAATGACTTTATGAGAAATCAAGATATTATTAAACAGATCCAAACAAATGAAAAAATAGAAGGCAATGTGAAATATCTCCTTGAAAAAAGCACTGACCTGGAAAACAGACTCAGGAGAGACAATTTAAAAATTATTGGACTACCTGAAAGGCATGATCAAAAAAAGAGCTTAGAAATCATCATTCAATAAATTCTCAAGGAAAATTGCCCTGATATTTTAGAACCAGAGGGCAAAATAGCACTTGAAAGAATTCACTGATCACCTCTTGTAAAAGATACCCAACAGAAAACTCCTAGGAATGTTATAGCCAGGTTCCAGAGTCCCCAGATCAAGGAGAAAATATTACAGGCTGCCAAGAGGAAGCAATTTGAATACTGTGGAAACACAATTAGGATAACCTATCTGCCAGCTTCTACATTGAGGGACTGAAGGGCCTGGAATATGATATTCCAGAGATCAAGGCAGCTAGGATTAAAACCAAGAATCACTTACCCAGCAAAATTGAGTATAATGTTCCAGGGGAAAATAT
>CM053590.1:118231086-118259853 GCA_028646515.1 Pseudochirops corinnae
CTTAGCTTCTTATGCTTATTCTTACTCATGGTTGTTCAGACCATGAATTTTTTAAAAATCTCTGTGGGGCTCTGCTTCCAGAAGGGAAAGCTCTGTCCCAAATCGCTGGGGTCCTCCCGGCTGCCGTAGACTTCCGGCTGACTGGATAATGAAGACTTCAAGACCGAGGCCCAAGACGACGATCTGGATCCAGGCCGCTCAACGCGAGAGCACTGGTCTGAAAACAATCGCTCAGTCCCCCTGCTGTCTGCAGGCTGTGGGCGGGAAACTACAACGCGGAGGCGGGTGCAAAACCTCCGCCTTTTGCTTCTCCGCTCTGGAGACCTTTCGGCCTGATGCTTATCTCCCTCTTTCACAATCCCCCCACTCGCAGCTGGTGCTAATCCATCACCTGAGAGCTTTCTCTGCACCTCCCACCCGGCCGCCCCAGGGCACAGCCCCGGCTTCAGGCCCGGCTGGTTTCGGTTGGCAGTGCTGATATGGTTCCTTGTAGCCGAGCTGACTTTAGTGGGAAGTATCTTTGCGTGCTTTTGAAGTTCTAGGATTGGTCCAGAGTCCTATTCCATGGGTATTTTGGGGTGGCTATGTGAGAGCTGCGATATATTGCTGCTGCTACGCCGCCATCTTCCATTGAGGGATTTTTAATGTGTGTGTGTGTGTATGTGTGTGAGTGTGTATATATATATATATATATATATATATATATATATATATGCATATGATGGATTCCTTTGGCAGTCTGCAAACAACCTCTAGACACCTTCTCATAATGTATTTAAATGCATTAGATAAAATTCATTGCATTAAGATGTTAAGCAATTATATTGAAATGCAGTAGTCTATTCAGCTACTGATGCAACAATCTACCAATTTTTCCTTCTATAAGAAATTCACATACCCCAGGCTAAGAATCCCTGCTCTCAGGCTTTTCACATTTCGTTGGTATGAGCAGCACTTGAGCTGTCCATTGGTTATCCCATGACTGGCAAACATACTTTTGTGGTAATTCAATTCCTGGATGATTTCTTTTACAAGGACAGCATCGTGCACTGGAAAGAGTGATGGATTTGTATCCACAGAATCTGAGTTTGGATCCTAGCTTTGCCACTTCTACTAGCTAGTAAGTGTCTGAGGCTAGATTTAAACACAGGTCTTTTGACTGCAGGCCCAGCACTCTGTTCACTGTATGACCTAGCTGACAAATGATTGCTTGTTGACTGAATGAGAAAGATTATTCTTTTTCCCCCCACTAAAATCAATGCCTACTCTTCAGTAGACTTATTCTGATTTTTCTTTTAGTCTATGGACAATGTGCTTTCTTGTGTTGCTGTGTTAGGGTTCTCAAAAAAAGTGATGATTCCTTGAACTTAGACCTTTATTGTCAAGTAATGTAAGAAAGAAAGTAATTGAATGATGCAGGCTCTGTGGCCAGTTCCTACTCTCAGTAATTATTACTTGGGAGAGGGAACATTTTTTTTCTTTTGAGTCTTGCTGGGTAAATTTGTCCAACATGTAAAACTTCAAACCATAATGCTAAAAGATTCCAGTTACTTTTGGCTTAAAGAGAATGTAATCAGCCTATGTAAGGTCCTATGATCTAAAACTAACATTCACCTTAGAGACCTTTGAGTCTTATCTTCGTTTTGCATGAATCTTTTCCTGATCCCTTCCCCTTCAGGCCTTTGTGTTCTCCCTGTTCCTTTCTCCCTGGAAATAATATCACATTTACTTTGTGTCAACATGTATAGGAGAAGGAGCCTTGAATTTGGAATCTGGTTACCTGGGTTCTAATTCCATTTCTCTTAGTTACTCCATTGTTAACTTGGGCAAGTCTCTTTACTTCCTAGGGCCTCTGTTTCCTAATTGGTTACATAATGCTAGATGTAACTAGATGGTAGATGAACTCCAAGATCTCTTCCAGTCTTAAATCTATAATCCTATATCTTCTCCCCCTCTCTCCCTGTCCCTCCAACCCTTGCCCACTACAATGGAAGCTTATGAGAGCATAGATTATTCTTATATTCCCAGTGCTTTGAGAAAAGTCATTCATTTAACAGATATTTCTTGAATTGTGAGAACTAATGCCCAGTGTTGAAATGATTTTCTCACTATCATCAACATAGTTGGTAGCTGACATAGGACTCTGACCCAGGTCTTATGACTTGAAATCCAGTACTTTCTCTTTCGCAGTGTCCTTCCTGTCTTTTAGGCAGGCATAATGATGAAGATGATGATGGTTAACAAAGTGCTCTACAAACATCACATTTGATCCTCACAACTACCCTGTGAGATAGGTGCTATACTCCATTTTATAGATGAAGAAACTGGGGCACTTAAAAGTTTAGTGAGACAGTGGCCCAAAAGTCTGAGTACTCAAGTTCACATCCTTCCTTTAAGAGTGTGCAGGGTGGCTAGGTGGTACAGTGAATAGAGGACTGGCCCTGGAGTCAGGAGGACCTGAGTTCAAATCCAACCTCAGACACCTAACACTTACCATCCTTGTGACCTTGGGCAAGTCACTTAACCCCAATTGCCCCACCTTCCCCCCTCCAAAAGAAAAAAGAAAAAAGAGTAGCTGTGTGACCTTGGGCTGATCGCTTTACTTCTAGCCTTAGTATTTCATCTGTAAAAATGAGGGAGCTAAACTGGATAGACCCCTCTAGTTCAAGGTCTTTGCCCTGGAATTTAGTAAGATAATTTATCTTTGAATGAAAGTTTTGCCTTTTGATTATGTTTGGATTCTTCTAGTTCTAGATCTCTGATCCTGTAACGGAAGGACATGAATATGGCTTGGGTCTGGAATAAGTAATTAATTTCCTAGTGATAGTTTACATTTACACTGCAATTTACAATTTGCAAAATACTCTTTTCAAAATAACCTTGTATGGTATCTCCATTTTGCAGATGAGAAAACTGAGGGTCAGAGAAGCAAAGCAGCTTGCCAGAAGTTACCACAGTAAGCTAGAACTAAGACTTCAACTTCAACAGGCTCCATGACAGCAAATACAGCACGCTTTCCAGTATCCCACATTGCTACTTACAAACAGCCCATGCTTAGGCCATTGTACAATTGTGATTTCATCTTAAAGGTAGACTCAGTCTTTTGATTATCTGGGGATCAAAGAAGCACAAAATTTCAGCACCATCTTCTTCAGCACCATCTTACATAGCATATGGGAAATTTTTGAATATATTTGTGTGACAGTGGAGATGGATTCTTTCCCCTTTGGTGCAAAACATGTGAAGCATTGCTATCTTTGTGATCTGGAGATGAAAAGTTATGAAACATTTTGGCTCAAAGTGATGTCACATGAACTTAATAATTTTCATGTGGATAATCATTTTCTAAACAAACTGTAGCAGTGACTTAATCCTTCCTAGAAAGACAGGAGCGTATCTTCAAACAAACTGCCTAAGCTGTTTGTTCGCAGTTTGCTGTTTTGATTCAGCAAGATGGATTAGAAGGGGGTAACAACCAGAGCTGTGACAGCTTTGGCTAAATCCCACCTGGCGTGCGATCCCTTTCTCCTTTAAAAAAGCTCTCCAAGTTCATAAGTCTACAAAAAGCTTAATCAGAGCCGTTGAAGAAATGCCTTAGGAGGAGGAAAAAAAGAAGAAAACCAACCATCAAATATTTTAAATATGTCAATTAAATATGGTATTGAAAAAAAATTTCCCTTTTTCTTTGTGTATTTCAAGAAACTTAAATATGTATCATATTAAAATCATCCAAAATTCCATTTACAGTGAAGTAAATGTATTTGATGAACAGCCTTGCACCATCAATGTATCCCAACCATTTCAAATCAGTGACACTGCCTCTATGACTATCATCTTTCTATAACCATTATCCTCAGTCATGTTATTTACACACACATACACACACCAGCTAAGTAGTTTTGGAGAGAGCAATGTTAATTAAACAAGTGGTAGGGATGGAACATCAGATTGTGAGTGTTTACAAAGTGATTGGGAAGTAAAGACATCACAGCAACAAATATCATCATTAATTTATTAAATATGACTGTCAGTCAATAAGCATTTATCATGTACCTCTATGCCGGACAGATTGTTAGGAATACAAAGAAAGGCAAAATATATTCCTACCTTCAAGGAGTTCACAGTCTAATGGGGAGACAACATTCAAACAACTACATAGAAACAGGATACATGCAGGATAAATGGAAATTTATCAATAGAGAGAAGATACTAGCATTAAGGCACATGAAGAAAGGCTTACTGTAGAAGAAGAAATTTTAGCTTTAAATGTTAGATAAAATTTAGGAGGGAGAGTATTCCAGCCATGGGCAACAATCAGTGAAAATGCATGGAGTTGGGAAAGAGATGGAGGGTCTTGTTCAAAGAATATCAGAGGCCAGTGCCATTGAATCACAGAGTGTATAGGGATTAAGATATAAGAGGACTGGTTGTGAAAGGCTTTTACTTTGCTAAATGCTAGGGATACAAAGAAAGACAAAAACATGGTCCCTTCCCTGAAAAAGCTGACACTCTAATGGATGTGATCTTCTCTCTGAACTTAGCTACACAGACATGGACATGCCTATAGAATTGGTCCTTGGATTCATACTTGAACCCTTCCCATCTTTGTAAGATTTTCCAGAGTTTGCTGTGCATAGTTTTTGAGAACACATAGTCAATTCCGTGTCATGTGGAAGCATAAAACATGATAGTTCCAATGAGCTGGTTACAATCTACCAAGGAGGAAAGCTTAAACCTAGGACATCATGATATATCAAAGTCCTTTCAATACTCCAAAAATGTCCCAGATGTATTTGAGATACTATGTGCTGAAACATATTTTCTTCATTCCTTTTAGATTATTTCTCCTTCATTAGTCTTTTTTTTTTTTCTTGTTTTGATAGAACCTATGATTTTATTAGTGTCAGAATTTCCAGTGAAGGATTCCTTGAACCAACACAGATCAGGGCCTGCTTTGTTACTAGTTTGCTATTAGAAATGTGTCTGGGACACAGAGGTTAAGAAATTTGCCCTGGGTCATACAGCTAGTATGGTAAGGGATTTAAACTAGATTTTCTTGACTCTAAGGCAAGCTCTATGTCCATTCTACCACTTTATGTTTCTCTGCTGGTAAGAATAATAACTATGTGTGTGTGTGTGTGTGTGTGTGTGTGTGTGTGTGTGTGTATGTGTGTATATACTATATATAGTATATATTTATGGTGCTTTAAGGTTTACCAAAAGCTAGCGACCCTCATACTTACCCTTGCAAGACAGGAAAGCTCAAGGACCCTGGGAAAAGTAGTGTTTGGGGCGCCTTATAATAATGTTTTTCATACTACTAGTTTTACTTTTAGTCTGATCCCAGGAAGGCATTATTTAGGGCAAAAACTCCTCTGGAGAAGATGCTCACCAATTCCACCAACACCTCCTGCTACTGATTTGTATGGAAAATAAACCTATCTGGAGTGGCAAGGAACCTGAAGGAGTGATAGGAGATAACATGTTCCAGGAGGGTGAAACTATCTTAAACCTGGGGAATACAGTCCAGAAACTTGAACCCAAGAGCTCCAGGAATAGAAATACCCCCAGACCACTGGTCCTTACTTCCATCTTGGTATTTAAAGCCATCATCAAGGTGAGCAATCCTTGTGGAGAATGAGTTGATACCAACCACTGACCACTTGCCCTAATTGGGCAGCAAAGTTAGCCCCAAGAGCCCTGGGGATATTAACCTTGCTTCCAGGCTGACCCCTGAAGCCAAGGAGGCAACCCTTGTGGAGATGCTTCTTCTGAGGTTTGTAGCTCTAACCTCCCTAGCACCTAAACATGCTGAAGACCCAGAAAAGGAAGATCTTGCCACCAGAATCCTTGACACTGCCAAATGATTCACTATCAAAAATTGGTATGGTTTGATTAATGAAAATGACATTGAAGAAAATGCTTTGCCCTTTTGCTCTGAGGAAATGGAATCTTTCCATCTGCCTGGCTGCTGAAACCACTTGGATGTGTTGTTTTCCCTATTAGAACATGAGCTCTGTGGAAGCAAGGACTGTATTGCTTTTTCTTTTTGTATCCTTAGCACTCAGCACAGAGCTTTGCATGTAGTAAGCACTTAACTGCTTTTTCATTCATCTGTTTAGTGTACAACTAATAATAGTGTGCTGATGATAACATTAATAATAACAACTATCATTCATGTCGTGTTTGCCATGTACCAGGCACTTTGCTAAGCACATTATGCAAATATTATCTCATTCGTTCCTTATCACAACACTGGGAGGTAGGTGCTATTATTAGCCCCACTTTCTACATGAGGAAACTGAGGCAATCACAGGCTAGTGACTTGCCTAAGGTCACAGAAATAGTGAGTGTCTAAAGCTGGATTTGAATTCAGGTCTTTCTGACTCCAGGCCCAGTGTCTTGTGCACTATGGCACCATCTAGCTGTCCTACCTTACTGCCTCTAACATGAAAGGCTATACCATAGGAATCTAGGATCCCAGTCATCTAGCCAGTTCTTTCATTTTAAAGATGAGAAGCTGAGGCCCAGAGAGATAATGTGATCTGTCCATGGCCATACAAGGAATAAGTGATGGTGGTGGGCTGTGTTAAATCTAGGTCCTCTGAATCCAAATCCAGGCCTCATGTGCTCTAGGCTGAAGTACAAAGTAGAATTCATGGCCCTTTATATAGTTTCTGTGAATTGTCATTCATATATGGAAAAATTATTCCATTCCTGATTCATTGTTTGTATAACCTTGGACAAGTCATATAAGAACATATTAAGAGTAATAAGAAACTGGAAAGTAAAATGGGGTTTGGGGATTAACTGTGAATTTTCATTCTACCTCCTATCAAACTTTGTGCCAGAATTATTCATATGTAGGAAAAAGGTGATTTGTCTCCAAACTGGCAGTTCTTGTATATCTTGGACCCTTTTGGAATGTGGTGAAGCCTATATGCCTATCCTCAGAATAATATTTTGAAAAAAATGTTGTAATAGAAGAATACACAAAATTTCAGTTAGAGGTTAGTGAAAATAAAGATATAATTTCCCCCCCAGTCAAGTTCATGCACCCCCTGAAATCTATCCATGGATCCTTTGGTTAATGGGCCCCAGGTAAAAAAATTCCTCAACTAAGAAAGATCTTCCCTCTGTTTCTATCTCTGTTTCCATATTTGTCTCTCTCTGTCTCATGCCTGTTTTCTAGTGAAGGTGCTAACAAGAGGTAAAGGCAACTCAGGAGAAAAGGAGATAATCCACAAATTGGATAATTAGTCCCTGGACAATTGGAAGTTGGCAGAACATCTAAGTATCGATTTCTGTGTGTTACCGAACAAGTGACCCCACTGTCAGCCTGTCTCTAGGATTGAGTCAGCCAGAACTGCAAGGGAAACATTCTAGACTGAGGGGACTGATTTCAGAAGCTACACAAGAGCAATTAGCTCTGTCTTGATGTTAACATATTTCCATTTGCAAGTGCTTTTAATCCCCTTTTTTCCTTGTGAATTTCTGGACTGGCAGCAACAACTGTTGTTGTTGCTGTTCAGTCATATCTCACCCTTTGTGTCCCCATATGGGGGTTTCTTGACGATGATACTGAAGTGGCTGCTTGCAAATTTTACAAATGAGGAAACTGAGGCAAACAGGGTTGGGGTCACAAGCTAGTTGTGCCTGAGACTGTATTTGAACTCTGGTCTTCCTGACTCCAGATCCATTGCTCTATCCTCTGCCTCTCTGTTCTAGGTCTGGATAAATGCTTGAGTATCTAGTACCATAGAGAAAGTAGAGGGTATCCTCTCCATGTTTCCACTTCCCACTCATTCACAGAATGTCAGAATGGAAAAGAATTTTAAAAATCACTTAATATTTCATATGTCTCATTTTATAGAGGCAGAAATGGAGACTCAGGGAGGTGAGGGAACTACCCTAAGGTCAGTGGGAAGATGAAAGAACTAGGACTAGTACCTGTCTTCTTTTCCATTTCAAACTCAACAAATTCCAAATTTTCTCCCCACTTCTCCCCTACCCCACCTCAATATGGCATGCATTCTGATTACCCCTTCTTCCAGTCTACCCTCCCTTCTATCACCCCACCCCACTGCTCTCTTATCCCCTTCCCCCCGACTTAATTGTAGGGCAAGATAGAAATTGCTAAACCTTGTATTATCCTGATTGTGTTTCTACAATATTTGAATTGTTTCTTTCTGGCTGCTTGCAGATTTTCTCCTTGACCTGAGAACTCTGGAATTTCACTACAATATTCCTAGGAGTTTTCCTTTAGGGATGTCTTTCAAGAGGTGATTGGTCCATTCTTTCAGTTTCTATTTTACTCTCTGGTTCTAGAACATCAGGTCACTTTTCCTTGACAATTTTTTGAAAGATGATGTCTCAGCCCTTTTTTAGATCACAGCTTTCCAATAGTCCAATGACTTTTAAATTATCTTTCCTCATCTGTTTTCTAGGTCAGTGGTTTTTCCAATGACAGATTTCACATTGTCTTCTATTTTTTCATTCTATTGGTTCTGTTTTATAATTTCTCATAAAGTTATTAGTTTCCATTTGCTCCATTCTAATTTTGAAGGAATTATTTTGGCTTTTTCTATTTGGTCAATTCTGCTTTTTAAGGCCTTCCTCTTTTTGGACCTCTTTTGCTATTTGGGTTAGTCTATTTTTAAGGTGTTATTTTCTGCAGTTTTTGCGTCTCCTTTATCAAACCGTTGACTTGTTTTGCATGATTTTTCTTACATAACTCTCTTTTCTCTTCCAAATTTTTCATCTACTTCTCTCACTAGATTTTCAAAATCCTTTTTGAGCTCTTCCATGACCTGTGACCAGTTCATATTTTTCTTGGAGGCTTTTGATGTAGGAGCTTTGGTTTCGTTGTCTTCTTCTGGTCGTATGTTTTGATCTTCTTTGTCATCAAAATAAGATTGTATAGTGAGTTTTTTATGCTGCTTGCTCATTTCCCCAGTCAAATACTTGACTTTCTAGGTCTTTTCTAAAGTAGGACTCTGCTTCCAGTTTGTAGGGTGTGCTATCCAAAACTTCAGGGGTTTTGTGTAGCTCTTTTCAGAGATACTTCTAGGGGCTATAAATTTTCAGTTCTTCCAAGATGATATGATCAAAGGAGAGGTGTTTGCCCCTTTCCTGACCTGTGGTCTGCTCTGTGAGTGATCACAAGCACTCTTCTTCCTTGGAACTGTGAGGAGGATTTCCTCTCCACTACAGCCACAAGCTCTGCCACACCAGTGTTTCTCCTCACCCCAGCACTGCCACCCAGAACTGCAAAACAGATCTAAGTAAGGCAAAAAGAAAAAAAAAAAAGAGAATCTTGCCTCAGCACTAGCAAAGAGATTCTTGCAATCCCCCTCTAATCAGCAGCTTGATCCCCCCACCATCTGTGGGTCAGGAGCTCTGGAAGCAGCTGCTGCCACTACTCCTGCCACCACCACACCACCTCTACCATCTGTTAATTTGAGGAAGAAGGAGAGAACTCCAGTAACAAAGGGATTTGGGGACAGTTTCCCTTCTAGAGCTATCAGATCACATTCAGACTCCTGAGTCAAGCTTGAAACAAATGAAAATATAATTGGGAAATGTTTGACAAAATAAAAATATAATACAACACAGATACATTAATTTGTGATTTTCTAAGTCTGCAAATGGATCAGTGTGATTCTGTTTTAATTTGAGTTTGATACCATTGCATTAGCAGACAGTATTTGAAGTGAGGCTTAAAGGAATGTAAAGAATTTAAGCAATTGAGGTGAGAAGAGAGTGCTGTCTAGGCATGGGTGACAACTTATTGCAAAATTGTCAGAGCAGGAAATAGATTGCCAGTTCAGAGAATAGTGAGTAGACCAGTTTGGCTGTAATGTAGTATTTTAAAAGGGGAATAATGCCTGAGTGCCTGTCACAGTAAATAATAGGTACTTAATAATTGAAATAAATCAATTAGAAATTGGATCATAGAACTTATGTAAATAACTTTCTCCCTCTAATTTAATAGATAGGAAAACAAACCTGAAGAAGCCAACTTGCCCAATATCTCATAACTATAAGTTGCAGAATCAGAATCTGAACCCAGATCTAGGTTTAGCATTCTCTCTATTATAACACATTGCCTCAGTGCCCATTGTGTGTCTATGCTAGGGACTGCTAATGGATAAAACATAAGTATACAATAAGAATATGACCTTCACTAGAAATTGAATCTTCCAAGTATGTGTTTTCCTCAAATGACTTTTATTTTTCAGAGACTTATTTGCTATAAGTATATTCAGGCTTTTGTCTAGGACCATCAATGTTTATACTACTACTTACTACTACTACTACAATGACGACTACGACTATGTCTACGACTACGACTACTACTACTACTTTTTCAGTTGTGTTCATGACCCCAATTGGATTTTTCTTGGCAAAGATAAAAGAGCAGTTTGCTATTTCCTTCCCCAGCTCATTTTATAAATGAGGAACTAAAACAAACAGGGTAAGTGACTTGTCTAGTGCCACACAGATAATAAAGGACTGAGGTCAGTTTTGAACTCCAGGCCTTCTAGCTGCCCTCCTCCTATTAAAATTTTACAACAAATACATATTTTTTAGAATTTGTAACATTAGAAAGAATTGGGTCAACTGTGTGACATGGCAGCCAAAAAATTTTAAAAAAGGAAAGGAAAACCCAAACAAATCTACAATGATTTTGGTGGAGCTGCTTATGCATTAAGAGAGATTTAGCTTCCAGGAATATGGTGGTGATAATCTTGCTGTCCTCTGATGAATCAGATATTCAGGACATTGATATACTAGAAAGCAACCATAGGAGGGCATTTGGAATGATGAAGGGCCTGAAATTCATGCTACATTAGGAATGCTTGAAAGAACCAGAAACATTAGTATAAAGAAGGGAAGGCACAGAGGGAACATGTTAATTTTCTTCAGGTACTTGGGGGCTTTTCTGGAAGAATGGGATTGTACTTACTTTATTTGTCCTTGGCACATACAATTTAGAACAATGCCTAGGTGCACAGAGGCTGATTGAGACTCAGTGTTAGACTATGCTCAGAGCAATATCCAATAATTGAGGAAAGACTGAATAAGTTGTGGAATGTGAATGGGATAGACTACTATTGTACTATAAGAAATATAGGGGTGGTTAGGTGGGGCATGAATAGAGTACCCGCCCTGGAGTCAAGAGGACCTGAATTCAAATCTGACCTCAGACACTTAACACTTACTAGCCATATGACCTTGTGCAAGTCATTTAACCCCAATTGCCCTGCCTTCCCCCTTCAAAAAGAAAAAAAAAAAAGAAATGAAATAGATTATTTCAAAGACCTAGGAAGACTTATACGAACTGATACAAAATGAAGTGGACCCAGAAGAACAATTTATACTCAAACATCAATATTACAAAACTGAATAATTTTGAGGACTTTCATACATTGAAGGATGAAATGAGAGGTACAAGTACAATTTACACAATAATAACAGCACTGTTAAAACAAATGGTTGTAAGAACTATGATCCAGTATAATGATAAAACATGCTATTTATTACAGATATGGAGCATATTTGGGGTACAAATGAAAGATATATTTTTGTTCGCTGTCTTTGAGGGATTTTTCTTTTGCTTGACTTTGCATATTTATTACAAAAATAGTTTTTCTTTTCTTTTCCCAATGGAGAAGGAGGTAGGAAGAAGAGAAGATAGATTCTTGTTAATTTTTTTTTTAACAAAAAGAGATAGAATTAGTACCACAGACATGAAATGTTATATGAACTTGCAGATGAGGTCATTGGATTATTATTTTGCTTAACCATTTTGCCTTGTCATAAGAGATTTATATTTATATAAATATAATATATTTATATATAATATATATAATATTACATATAATATATTTATATAATATATGGCATATAGTATATAAATAACTTTTGTTTATTTTTAGTTTACATCATTCATTTCCACAAGATTTTGAGTTACAAATTTTCTTCCCATTTTTCCCCTACCCACTACCCCAAAGCAGTGATCCCACTGTATGCCCCCTCCCCAATCTATTTTATATATTATATAACTATAATAAATATAATATATTTATATATTATTTCCACTCTCATGAAGTGGGAATAATCATTGTTTATAACATAAAAATGAAACACATAAAATATATTTTTTAAAATGTTTAGAGGTATCAAAAAAATGGAACCGGCTAACTCCGAAGGTGGGGGTCCCTCTTTGCCAGAGCTTTGTAAATAAACACTACGTAACAAGTTGTCTTCTGTATTTGCTTTCAGGTATGAGTTGGATACCATCGAGCATTCCTTCCAACTCATTCTATGATTCTCTAACCTTCCTCAGCTCTAAAGGTAAACCCCAAACTGCAAAGAAATTTCTGTCTTTTGAAATCATTTTCTTAAAACAGCTTTATAACCTGTTTGTACAACATGCTATTTGGAGCTGCTTCTCTTTCTCTGATTTCTAGAAATAGGGGTCTCAGAAGCAATTTTGTCTCCTAAGACTAAGGCAATTAGCTTTGCATGTCTGAGCAATAAAAGATGATGTAGCAGCGTGATCATGAAGGACCAGATGAATCAACTAGTAAGACACAGTTTCAGAAATAATAACTCATCTTTATGAAATTAGCCATAAACTTATTAAAGTTTCAAATTTATCTCTTTCATTACTAGTGTTATACTCATTATCAATAGCCTTTTGCAAGATAGAATTAAGGATGGGGGAAGAAGTAGATTTTTGTCAAGTTTAAAGTCTCCTGGAGTCATTCTTACTAAATGTCCTCTAAGAATAGTGTCAGGAATGCTAAAATTAATAATGAGCTAAGGATCTTGAGAAAACAAAAGAATGCAAAAAAGAGTTTAAAAAAAAGCTATTTAGGGGGAAAATGAAGATAAAAAAAAAACCATAGGATGGCTGACTGGGATGAATAGGATGATGACAAAAGTGGGCAGAGAGATTGGACCTGCTCAACTTTTGTTTATTTGCTGAAGATAATGATGTTGGGGCTGGAAAGGGTAGAACAATAATGGTTAATAGGAAGTAGATAGTCAAGAAAAATAAGGGGACAATCAAAGAGCGCCCAGCTACCCTTAATGAGTACAAGTCATCAGGACCAGAGGAACTACAGCCAAGGATACTGAAATGACTCAGAGATGCTATTGCTGAATCATTGTCAGTCATCTCTGAAAGACTGAGGAGAAGGGAACAGTGCTACAGGATTGAAAAAGGGCAGATATTGTACCAATTTTTTTTAATGGAAAAAAATAGAGTCTGAAAATTATAGGCCAATGAGCTTGACTTTAGTTCCTGGCAAAATTCTAGGACATGTTACTAAAGGAATCATTAGTGACCATCTGGAAAAGGAAGTGATGGACGTGAAACGTTAGTGTGACTTTATCAAGAACAGATAATCTCAGACTAATAGTATTATTTTCTTTTTTGAACTTTACTGGTAGATCAAGTAAATTCCATGAATATAATTTATTTATATGTTATCAAAGCATTTGACAAAGATCTCTTTTCAGATATCTGACTGTATGACCCTGGGTAATTCCTTAAACATTTCTGGGTCCCTGTTTCCCCACATGTAAAATGAGATTGCTAGCTTTGATGGCCTCTAACATCACTTCAAGCTCTAAATCTGTGATCTTATAATCTTAAGATCCTCCTGCTATTCTTATAGAAAACTTGGAAAGATGTAATTTACACAATAGCCCTATTAAATAGGTTAAAAACTAGTTTAATGATCGAACCCAAAGAATTATTAAAGGTTTGATGTCAACATGGAAGGAGATCTCAAGTGGAATGATCAGGATAGTTTTATCTGGTCCTGTGTTGTTTAATATTTTTATCATTAACTTGGGATAAGGCTTAAATACTGTACTTATCAGATCTCCAAATGACAGCTTAGAGAGAGAACTAACATATTAGACACAAATAAGGATTCATTATGATCCTAATGAGCTAGAAGATTGGTCAAAATCTAAAAGGATGAAAACAGAAATATCTATGTATACTTTCTCTGATTATTTTGTTTGTTACTGATTTGAATAAATGGATTTTCCTTGATAATTGCTAGCATTTGGTGGGAAAGGGATCAAGCCTCAAATGTAAATCTTGGCATTCCCCTTCTCCCTAAAACACCAGTTACACAAGGAAAGTAAAGTCTCAGCTTCATGTCATATGAAGCTTCATTGAAGGAAAAGGGGATATTTAGCTTTGAAAAGACGAGGCATGGGGTATTTTTGGAAGTTGCATTCTTTGCATTTCAGTGTACACTTGGTATTAAAGAAAAGCTTCCCTAATTATTGGAGCTATCCAAAGATGGGATAGGCTACATCAGGAGGGGGAGTGGATTCCCTTTCACTGGAATTCCTTGAGTCCAGCATGCAGGAGTACTTGTCAGTCTTGTAGAAGATATTCCCCAGTCAGGTTTAGTTTGGACTGACTTAACTCTGAAGTCTCTTTCATCTCTGAGATGCTCTGGTTCTCTAACAGAGAAGACTTGATGAAAGTGCAATGATCTGTGGGCCCAAAGACTTGGAAGCGTAAGAACAATAGAGCTGGCCTAAGACTATATGTATTGCAATACTTCTGCAGGAATCAGAGGAATCAGCCCTTTTCAAAGCAGACAGGCAGAACTGTCTCAATATATGTATGGCCCTATCTCTCTTGCCTCTTAGTCTTTGAACAGTCTGTTCATTTGTCCCTGGGAAGTGCAGCCACCTCATCTGTACCATTTTAAGTCCTTCATTTTCCTTCAAAACCCAGCTCATGTCTCTTTTTAAAGGAAGTAGCTCCTGATAGTGTCCTCCCAGCCCAAACTTGTATTTATTTTGCACATGCTTTTATGTGTGCCTTTTGCCAACCATGGTAGAACATAAGCTCCTGGAAGGTTGAATCTTAATAAATACTTACTGATTGATATATTGCAGAATATATTCCAAGGAAAATAAAAAAAAAAGAATTTAAAGTGAAAATTTATCTATAGTCAGTATATATCACATGGGGTTATTGTGAAGATCAAATGAATTAACATATATAAGGCATGAGGTAGCAGTGGGTAGAGTTCTGGGCCTAGAGTCAGGAGGTTCTGAATTCAAATTCATCCTCAGATACTTCCTAACTATATGGCTCTGGACAAATCACTTAACCTTTGTTTGCCTCAGTGTCCTCATATGTAATATGAGGATAATAGCGCCTACTTTTCAGAGTTGTGAGGATCAAATGAAATAATATTTGTAAAGTGCTTAGTGTAGTCCCCTTCCTTTTCCCCATCGCTTCCCCTTCATCAACTTAAAACAAGTTGATAAAATATTTTCACTACTTTGAAATCCGAATGACAAAACTGATTCTATTCTTTTGTTAAAATAAATTTATCATTTAAATTCTTAGATGAATTTGATAGGAATAGGGACTAAATGTATTATTTCATTGTTATAGGGAACTTCTGGATCAGGAAACTTGCTCTACCAATGTAGGCTGGCACCTTGTCTGCAACTTGTAGTCTTAGAGAGTTTGTCTGAAGAACTGAGAGGCTAAGTGATTTGCCCAGAGGTGGCACTTGAACCCAAGACTTGGCTTGGAATGATAAGACATGCCAATTTACAAATGAACCAGGCAGTTTGGTGTGGTGAAAAGATCCTTGGATTATGAATTAGTGATTTAAGTCCTGCACTAACTAGTTTTGTGACCATTAGCAAATTATTTTTACCATTTTAAGTCTTAGATTTTTTTATCTGTGAAATGAGAGGGCTGGATTCTACGGTCCTTTTCAGTTCCAAAATTTTATGAGTCAATCATTTGGATTTCAGTTAAATATATGATTATAGTATATAAATGAAGCACACAAATGATTATAATCGTTCAACACAATGCACTATAATCTACCCCTATAATGTTGATTTCTAACTTAAGACACTTGTTAGAAGAGTTTAATGTGCATAAGACAATCTCATCAGAACTACCTAGGAAGTGAATGGGTCCCCAAGAGGTGATCCAGAGAGCATGGATGCATTCATATTCCTTCTGACTGCTCCAAGTGTTTCATGGAACAGGTTTCAATGGGTACCACTTCAGAGAAAAACAGCAGCCTCTACAACTGGGAAAGCCTAGTGATTTCAAAATGCTATCATTTTGGAGCATCTTTTAAAGGCTCAGAAGGACTTTAAAAAAAATCCACCTTTCCCTGCCTTGCCCCAGAGAATGAGAGCTATAATAATATCAGGATTATATTACTATACCTTTCAGGTACTTCTGCTCACCAACCCTTCCCCTCCCTATAACACTGTAAGTATTATTGATGTTTGTGAGAGATTCTAGGAGCCATAGACACTCTAGTTGTTTTTATCTGACAATGAAATTTTTAGCACAACCCAGTTACCCCTCTCCTTCCTCTTTATCTCCCTTGTATATGTGGACATAGAGATAGCTCCAAATACAAAGTTGTGGTTTGTGATGGGTTCTTGTATCCTGCCAGCTTTGAGCTATTCATTTTGTTTGTCCCTGAATTTCTTCATGCCAGTTCCATAATCGCCTCCTGTCAGACTCATGCTTGGAAAACTCACATATTTCGTATATGACATATGTTTGAAATTAGCAAGAAATGCAGCCAAGTGTTGGAAATTAACAAGAGAAAAAAGTTATTTCTGAAAACATTTGGGAGCCAAAGAAGAGTGTTTGGCTAAAAACGTGAGGGCAGGCCATTGTCTATCAAACCAAATGATTCCAGTATATATCTTACAAGAAACAACACGACACGACTTTTTTCCCCTTCTCTGTGTTTGTGGGTACTTCTTGCTAATTTCATAGCCCTTTAGAGCAAAGCTGATATGTCATCTGATCACAGCAGGAGAAGGCTAACTCATCTTCAGATAATTTTTCAATTCATATACACTGAGACATTTTGGAGAATAGAAAGATTTGTGCCCCAGTTTCTTCAAAAGGAACAGTGCTACCTGACTTCCTGTAGGAATGGGCAGTAATAACGACAGAAGCATAAGGGAAATCATCAGGCATAAATGTATTTGTGTATACACATCTAAGTCACTCTAATCTGACCCACTTATAAGCAAAATAGTGTCTGAGCAGAAGGTACAATAATCTTACCAATCTATTTCTTTGAATCAATTCAGCTCATCAAGTACTTATTTGGTGCAAGAGAATATGTATCTATATAACAATGGGAAGAATGAATGTAATAAAAATATAAATCATGGTTCTAGCTCTTAAGGAGCTTGCTATCTAGTTAAGTGATCAAGTATCTATGTTTATGGTTGGTCAGAGAACAGTTGGGGCAGGGAGTAGTGGTGCTGTGATGTAATGTTATTGTATAAGTTCTTTTTTATTTCCTTCTAGCATTTTGTTCCTTATGCATTCTTCTTATTATATATTTTGGGAGAGGCTGGTAAACTCAGTAATTTTATAGGAAGGGACTACTACATTAATGGCCTTCTTCTTTTCTTGCTTGTTTTTCTGATATTCAGGACAACATGGCATGGCTAGGAAGTGATTTATGATAATATTTGCTTTGATTAAATTTAAAACACATGGTACAAAGAAAATGCTCTAGGAACTCTCAAGTAGGGAGAAAGGAGAAAGTCATTAGGAAAGGCTTCATGGAAGTGGGATTTCAACTAAGCCTATTGGAGCAGAGTCCCAAACCTGGAAGTAAATATTTGAGAATGTGATTGTTAAATTGCTGTCAGTACTCTTTGAAAAATCTTGGAAGAGGGAGAAATGTCAGATACCTGAAGACAGGTAAATATTCTCGTTTTCAAAAATGGAAACAAGGTACATTCTTCAAATTGTAGATCAGTCAACTTCCATTTCTGACCTAATAAAATATTAATAAATAATAAAATATATTATTTTTAAATTTTAATGTTATTTTAGTGAAAAAAAACTATTTTCTTTTCCTCCTACTTCCCTCCAATTGAAAGTGAAAAAGAAAACTCTTATGGCAAATATGAGAATCAAATAAAATAAATTTCTGCATTGAACATACCCAAAAACATATCTCAATTTGCAACCTGAGTCTATTACTTCTCTGTCAGGAGGTGGGTAGCATGTTTCATTGTAAGTCCTCTAGAGTTGTGATTAGTCATTGCATTGATTACTGTTCTTAAATCTTTCAAAGCTGTTTATTTTTACAATGTTATTACTTTTGTACTAATTTTCTTCCTAATTCTGCTCACTTTATGTCAGCTTATAAAAAGTCTTTCTAGGATTCTCAGATACTGTCTCCATCATTTTAAATGGTACAATAATATTCCATCACATATCTGTGCCACCATTTGTTCAAACATTTCCCAATTTATGGGCATTTCCTTAGTTTCTAGTTCTTTGCCACCACAAAAAGAGCTGCTGTGAATACTTTTGCACACATGGATCCTTTCCAACATTTATATCCTTTCCCTTTCTTTGAGGATATAGTCCAAAGTGGCATTTTTGCATCTAACAAAGTACAATTTAGTGCCTTTTTTGGGCATGGTTCCAAATGTCTTTCCAGAATGACTGAACCAAGCCACAGCTTTACTAATGGTGCATTCATTAATGGAGCTGTTTTCCCAAAACTACCCCAGTATTTGCCATTTTATATTTTCTGTCAACATTGTCAGTCTGCTAAATATGAGGTAGAACCTCAGAGTTGCTTTAATTTTTACTTCTCTGGATTATTAGTAATTTTCAGCATTTAAAAAATTGGGACGATTTTAGCTAGGTTTCTTCCTCTGAAAATTGCCTATTCATATACTTTGTCCATTTATTAAGTGAAGAATGGCTCATATTCTCATAAATTTGAATCAGTTCCATATGTATCTTGAAAATTATACCTTTGTCAGGAAAGCTTGCTGTAAGGATTTTCCTATTATGTATTTCTATTCTCATTTTAGCTCCATTTGCTTTATTTGTGCAAAACTACCTCCATTTTATATAATCAAAATTGTCCATTTTGTCTTCTGTTTCTTCTTTATTCTTTGTTTAATCATTAGTCATTATTAATTAGTTATTCATAAAAGTTATAGTCATTAATTCTCCCCTATCCATGAATCTAAAAGGTGATTTCTTTTTTGATTTTTAAATTTATTTATCATGTGTCTAAACTTAAAATATATTCTTAAAAGTCTGGCTTGTAAGCACATAGAAAATAAAGCAGTAATTACTCGTTGGTATACATTTGTCAAGAGGACATCATTTCATACCAACTTCCATTTTCTTTTTTGAAGGACTTAGTAGGCTGGCATATTAGGCAACTGGAATAGAGTATTCAAAGATTCCAGAATTTTACAGACTTATTAAATGCTATCTTGGTGAAAAAGATGGAGAGGTATAGAATATATGTTTGCATAGTTAAACAATTTAGTATTGATTAATCGGGTCTGTTAAAAAGTAACAGTTCCCAGATTGACGTAATTCTGGAATAGGGTTACTAGTAGACTATTCTAGAGATAGGACCTGGTTATTACATTTACTGATGACACAAAACAGTGAAAAATAGCTAAGAAACTAACAGAATTAGAATCCAAAAAGTTTTCAACAGAGTAGAATGATAAAATAAATACAATAAAATAAAATTTAAAAAGGATAAATGTAAAGTTCTAAATTTAGATTTTTAAAAATCAACTTCATAATCATAGACTAAGGGAAGAACAATTAGAATTGTCAAGGGAGAGGTAAAAGATCTAGGATTTTTACGGTATTTCAAGCTCAATATCAGTCAATGGTATGGCATTTCAGTTCATTTTTAATGGAAGATCTTTTTGACCACTTGCTTGTGCAAAATATATTTTCCAACAGAAGATGGAAGAGCACTTGTTGGAGATATTGCAGAGTGGACTGCTGTTTTGGTACAGTTTGGAAGAGATGACCAATCAATCAGCATATATTTGTTAAGTGCCTGCTATGTGTAAGGAACTGTGATAATATAATGGGGATCATATGCAGACTCTCTCATTTCACTAAGATGAAAGCATCCACAAGGCAGATGCTTGGTAGCTTCTTCTGGGACAATTGTGAGGACTGGAACATACTCTGTTAGTTTACCTTGTGGTTGGAAGAAACCTTTTTTTTTCATTAACTGCATAGCTAGAACTACTAACATCTTGAAAATGACCCATTTGGCATTAGTGAGGGTTTTTATGCATTTATTTTTGAGGGAAGAAGTTGACTGCTTCCCTGATGGTCAAGGAGACCATGTGTTCGATAACTGCATTGTTAATAATCAAGTTGTATTACTAATAATGACTTGCCCTAGTATTAAGAGCTTTAAGGCTTCTTAAAGGCCATTTAGTTCTACTTTCTTTGTACAGATAAAAAAAGAAAGCAATGGACAGAGAGGTTTACTAAACTTGGCACAGGACACACAGATCATAGATAGCAGAGCTGGGATTTGAATGCAGATCCTTGGCTTTAAATTTTATGCTCTTTCCATAATGCCATAGGGAGATCTTGGATACATTTCTCCACTATTCCTCTATATTATTTAGTTCTCCACTTCCCACCCCCATTGTTCCTCTTCTCATTCCCAGATGGTTAACTCTTATAACAAACAGTTTTTTTTTCAAAAAGAGACAAAAAGATGAAAATTCACAAAAAGCAATAAAATATTTTAAAATCTGGTGTTAAATACAATGTTCCATATTCATGGACCCTGGCCTTTCCAGAGGAAAAGATTATGTCTTCTCGTATCTCTTCTTTGTTGCCAAGACTGTTCTATATAATTTTACAACATTCAGTTTGAATTGCCTTTGTAGTGGTTGTTCTTTCTATTTACATTGGTGTAGTCATTGTGTATATTGTTTTCTCGGCCCTGAATTCTTCTCTTGGCTTTAATCAATGTTAGGTCCTTCCATGCTTCTCTGTATTCATCATGCTCATTCCCCACTAGTCATAATTGGCTTCAAGTCACAAAGACTCAGCACTATAATAATTTACAGTATTCTACAGGTTGAATCCTTTAGCTCTTAATTAGGTTCTATTGACTCTTACTTTGTACACAATGCTTAACAATCCTGTTATTTGGTTTCTTAATCCATAGCAAATTAGAAGCAAGAAACTCTAAGAAGTTTAGGAATTGTTGGAAATAGTTACTGTGCAGCAGTATTAAATGACAGTTGACAATGAAAGGCTCACATATTTTTAAAAAGAAGATTCATAGCTCTGTGATTTTTTTTTTTAGTGCAGCAGACTACTATAACAATGTTCATAATAGTTTCCCAGAAGTATTTTTAAAGTAAGCTTAAATTATTGTCTGTGTACTCTGAATTGGTGAGAATTAAGATATTTCAGAGAGTCAAAAGATAGCAAAAGAATAGGAGAAAATTAATGACTATATTAAAACTCTCCACAATATGATTGAAAAAAATTTAAAAACCTATCAACCCACATACCTACTACCACTCATCTTTATTAAATCTTCATAAGAGCAATCCATATGTATATTAAAACTATGATTAAAAATATGGGAAGGGATAAGCAGAAATTTGCTAATGATCTCTATATCAGATTACATATTTAGAGTTATATAATTTGACAGGTGTAAGATGCCTTTGTGTTTATTGTTTGAGTAAAAAAAAAAAAACCCAAACCAATTGATTTGGTAGACCGAAACGCAGACTCAAAAGTAATTCTCCAACAAAGAATCTTTCATTTGCAACAGAGGCTGGGGTTAAAGTTTATGGCTTAGCTGGAAAATTGTTTGCTCCCTCTCTCTGGCTCCCACCATCAGGGATGAAGTCAATATATCCCAGATTTTTCATTTGGGTATGATATCCACCAAAAAGGAAAGTGGTTGGTATCTTTAAATAAGCTTGGGAAGAACAGAGGGACCTGTGGGCCATCCAAGGCAATCACTTATGAAAAAAAGGGCTACTGCCGTTATTTTGATCTATTGTACCCAGTGAAATCTATGAACAGATCATGTTCATTTTTATCTGTCCTTAGGGAGTCTAATAAAATTTTTTTTCATTCGAGCCCTGAGTCAGATACCTAGGAATCTGTAAAAATTATCTCTCTCTCTCTCTCCCTGTCTCTCTCTCTCTCTCTCCCTCTCTCCCTCTCTCCCTCTCTTTCTCTCTCTCTCTCTCTCTCTCTCTCTCTCTCTCTCTCTCTCTCCTCTTTCTCCCTTTTTCTCTCTCTCCCATCTCTTCTTCTATCTCCTCCTCCACCCTCCCTTTCTCCTTTTTTGTCTTTTTCTTTCTCTCTATCCTCTTTACTCTCTCCTGTCTCTGTTTCTCTTCCTCTCCTAATTCTATTGCATGCGGGTCTCATAACCCACTTAGTAGATAAACAATAATGAAAAAAATTTAAACTTTAAAGAAATAGAAATAAGCTCTCAACAGATACACAATTTTCTTAAGAAAGGAAGAATCATCATCATGTTTTTCAGAAAAAAAAATAGATCCAATTTCTCCTATGTTGCTCCAGATGGCTTCTGTATGATTTAGCCTGAATGTGGTAAGTGGCACTTGTTCCCTAGGAGTTCTGCTTTCTTTTTCCTTTGTTATGCTTTGGAAGAGAAACCCTATCTTCAGTCTTAAGATCTTTGCTCCATTTTTCTTTTTAAAGATTTCTACTTCCCTGCCCTCCCCTTCTGTTTGGTGAGAAGAGAAAGGAACTGTTTTTTTGTCTTTTATTTTTTTTTATCATGGTCATTAACCTCCATCAAGAATCAGATAGAGTGGATGCCAAAATCCTTTGTTTACTCACATTGTCCTCAGTGACCCTTTACACATTCATATATTAAAATCATAGATGAGTCTGTGTCAAATGCAACCACAAAGGTAACCCTCCTCAATTATGTAATTATTAATGCCAGACAAATCATAGAACAGTGGGGTGTATGCTCACTTACTCAGTTCTCACATCATGGAAGATGTCTTGTTAAAGTACAAGTGGAAAAAAAAAGTTATCTATAGACATCAACGTCTTCTGAATGTTCCTGTTGGGGAAATTGCTGTCCTTAATGCACCAAGCCACAGAATATTATAAGACTTCCTCAATGAAATTGGAGGAAAAACTAATGTATACAAATGCCTCTCTTCCAGACTTTAATATATAGTAAGATGACTAATTTGTGTCTAGTCTTAAAGCTAAACAGCGGTTTGAGTCCAAACTGAATAAGAGGAAGACAATAGCCTAGATTGAATTTGGACAGTTTCATAGTCCTTTTAATGGTCATAAGCTGCTCCCCAGAACGAAGACTTGTCTTTTTAATATAGATATTCTTTCACTGATAAAGTACTGTGGGAATTCAAAGTCATGGGTGATTTAAAGAGAATAAAGAAATGGGTGTGAGACATATCTATGTATATATTTTTATTTCATAGTCTGAAGATGGAGTAACTATAGACATTCACAACTAATACATCTATCAGCTAAGAGAGAAGCCAAAGAAAGCTTAGTACCTAGCTTCAACTTCAGTTTAGTGGAATATCAAAAGAAATGAGCAAAGACATGACCTGAGTTTGTTGTCAAGATCTTCAACATGGTGACAAGGTTTTGCTGAGAAATCTTGAATATTATGGGATACCTTATATAAAATATTATGGAATACATATGTTAGCAAATTGATGGAAAACTACTCCATTTTTAGTTGTAGATAGTCTGGGTAGTTTGTCTATTTACAAAGTAGTTTCAGAGTCTTGTGGAGACCTCCCCCTCCCACAATCAGTTATTGGTGATAGATGTTTGGCTACAAGAAGCAGCATAATTGTGGCCATTTATGACAGGGCCAATGGAAGGTCCCCATCACGTTGGGTGGATCTTTTGTGTGTTGTCTATGGAAGAACATGAAAAATGATCCCATAAAAATAAGAAGGTTTAGATAAATCTTGATCTCTACTGATTGAGGACAAGCCTATATTGAGGAAATCATAGATCCATTGAAATATTAAAGGTCTCTGATTAAGAAGACAGGGAAATCTGATATAATTTGAAAAGATTTTTCATACAAGTGATAAGCATAAATTACAAAGTTTTGAGGGGGAGGTAACTTACATTATTTAGAAAATTCATTTTATGGGATAATGCCTTTGACTGGTTCATCCACAGAAGAAAGAACAAGTGGATAAAGCATGTCTATTGTTCAGATTTCAACATACACTTGAATGGGTGTCCTACAGAGCTTTCCAACTATGTCTATTTGGGAAAGGCAATATAGATGGACAGTAAGTTGGGTCCACAGTTAAACAGGAGGAGGGTAGTGGTCTCGATTCCTTTTGGGAAACTTCATATTTCCTTTTTTTTGGACTCCTAAACCTTCCATGAAAGCAAAGGCTTATTTTTTCAATTCAAACATTTTAATGGCATTGCTATTTGGTAGTGAGACATGGAATATCATCATCTCTAAGAACTCAAAATGAACATCATAGAGAGTGAAATGCAGAAATATAAGGTGAATATGATCAGATTATAACATATGACCAATGAAGAACTCTTGAGATTAAGAGGAGTAGATAACATCCTCAAGGTGCTATATGATAGGAAACAGGTATGAAATAGTTATGTTTTAAAACTGCTAGACAAACTCTATGCTCCAGTTGTGCCCTTTTGATGTTGGGAGAAAGGAAGGAAGGTCTTCAGCACATCATTTGGATCCTCTGTAATGAACTTATGGGAATATGAGAATCACACATGGAAAGGCATGGATGAGTTGCAATCTTCATAGCTGAAGAGAACTCTTGAAATCACAAATCCATCTGAGTATTTGAGGGTTAGTTCATCCCCTAACCTTGCCATAAAGATGATGCCATTATTATAATGATAGGTTGCATTTTGTGACTTATTATAATTTTTACAATGTATTTTCACATATTTTGTCTTGTTTGATCCTCCCTAAAATCCACTTGAGGTAGGTAGACAGGTAGGAATGTAGAGCAAATACAACTCTTGATTCATGGATAAGCTAGTAGATATAGGAGAATTAAATGCTTTGCCATTATCATGGAGTGATAGTGAAAAACCTAGGGCTAAAACCCAACGTTTCTTGACAGTTTCTTTTATATCAGATATCTTTGTGGTACTTTAAAAAGAAAATATGAGTGGGATAAAAGAAAACCAATAAATGTTCCCTCCAAAAGTTTAAAGCTAGGGTAAGATGAGGATTTTTTGGGGAATCACCAAAATCTAAAGTAAGTAGTATAATCATATGATGCAGTAGTACTATAGTTTTAAAGTTAGAGGGTCCTGAGATACTATGCAATTTAGAGATAAAGAACAGACCTAGAAAAGTTAGATGACTTGACAAGATTATGTATCGAATAAGTAGCAGAATCAGTGTTCAAACCCAGGTCCTTTAACAGCAAGTTCAGTACTCTTTAATTTTTTTAAGTGAACAATCATTTATTTTTCTCTCTCATCCACCATGTCCACCAATTGAAAAAGAAAAAAAAAGTCGTTATAACAAAAACAGACATTCAAGCAAAAGAAATTCCTGCATTGGCTCTGTTAAAAAAAAAAAAATCTATGTCTCAATCTGCACCGAGTCCATTATCTGTCAGGAGATCGGTAACACACTTTGTCATCAGTTTTCTGGAATAATGGTTGGGCACTGTATTGATCAGAGTTCTTGTGTCTTTCAAAGTTGTTTTTCTTTCAAAGTTGTTATTGTATAATGTACAAATGATTTTCCCAGTTCCATTAATTTCACTTTGCATCAATTCAAATGTATTTTTTGAGTTTCCCTGAAACTATTTCTTTTATTATTTCTCCCCCCAAACTTATTTATCTATTTTTAATTTTCAACCTTCATTTCCATAAGATTTTGAATTCCAAATTTTCTCCCCATCTCTCCTTAGCCCCCTGCCCCAAGATGGCATGCATACTGATTACCCTTTCCCCAAGTCTGCCCTCCCTTTTGTCCACCCACATCACCCCCCCCTTTTATCCCCTTCCCCCTTACCCTCTTGTAGAGCAAGATAAATTTTCTATATCCCTTGCCTGTATATATTATTTCCAGGTTGCATTTAAAAACAATTTTTAACGTTTGCTTTTAAAACTTTGAGTTCCAGATTCTCTCCCTTCTTCCCTCCTCACCCACCCCCATTGAGAAGATGAGCAATTCAATATAGGTTATACATATATAGTTATGCAAAACATTTCCAAAGTAGTCATATTGTGAAAGACTAACAATATTTCCCTCCATCCTATCCAGGCCCCCATTTATTCTTTTTTCTTCTTTGTCTCTGTCCCTTTTAAAAGTGTTTGCTTCTAGCTATCCCCTCCCTCAATCTGCCCTCCCTTCTATCATCCCCCCAATTTATCCCTTTCCCCCTTACTTTCCTGCAGTGTAAGATACCCAATTGAGTGTGTATGTTATTCTCTCCTTAAGCAAAATCCAATGAGAGTAAGGTTGATTCATTCCTTTTCACCTCCTTGCTCTTCTTCTTCATTGTGACAGTTTCTTTTGCCTTTTTTATGTGAGATAATTTATCCTATTCTATCTCTCCCTTTCTCCTTCTCCCAATATATTCCTCTCTCATCCCTTAATTTTTTTATATAGTCCCTTCATATTCAACTCACCCTGTACCTTCTGTCTATATATATATATATATATATATACCTATACAGACACAAACACAGACACAGACACAGACACACACATACATATAGATGTATGTATAATTTTCCCTTCAAATACCCTAATACTTAGAAAAGTCTCATGAGTTACAAATATTGTCTTTCCATGTAAATGGTTAACTTTAATAAGTCACTTATAATTACTCTTTCCTGTTTACCTTTTCATGCTTCTCTTGATTCTTATATTTGAAAGTCAAATTTTCTGTTCATCTCTAGTCTTTTCATCAAGAATGCTTGAAAGCCCTCTATTTTGTTGAATATCCATTTCCCCCCATGAAATATTATACTCAGTTTTGCTGGGTGATTCTTGGTTTTAATATGGATCATTTGATCCCCAGAATATCATATTCCAAGCCCTATGATCCCTTAATGTAAAAGCTGCTAGATATTGTGATATCCTGAATGTGTTTGCACAATACTCAAATTGCTTTTTTCTGATTGCTTGTAATGTTTTCTCCTTGAACTGAGAACTCTGGAATTTCGCTACAATATTCATAAGAGTTTTCTTTTTGGGATCGTTTTCAAGAGGCTATTGGTAGATTCATTCAATTTCTATTTTACCCTCTGCTTCTAGAATATAGGACATTTTTTTTTTTTGTGATAATTTCTTGAAAGATGATGTCTAGACTCTTTTTTTCATCATGGCTTTCAGGTAGTCCAATAATTTTTTAAATTCTCTCTTGGATCCGTTTTTCAATTTGATGTTTTTTCCAATGAGATATTTCACATTTTCTTCTATTTTTTCATTCTTTTGGATCATTTTTATAATATCTTGATTTCTCATAAAGTCATTAGCTTCCACTTGCTCCATTCTAATTTTGAAAGAATTATTTTCTTCAGTGAGCTTTTGGACTCCCTTTTGCATTTGGTTAATTTTTAAAAGCATTCTTCTTGTCATTGACTTTTTGGACCTCTTTTGCCATTTGAATTAGTCTATTTTTTAAGGTGTTAATTTTCTTCAATATTTTTTTGGGTTTCCTTTATCAAGCTGTTGACTTAGTTTTCATTATTTTCTTGCATCATTCTCATTTCTCTTCCCAATTTTTCCTCTATTTCTTTTACTTGATTTTCAAACTCCTTTTTGAGTTCCTCCATGGCCTGTGGCCAATTTGTCTGTTTCTTGGAGGCATTTGATGTAGGAGTTTTGACTTTGTTGTCTTCTTCTGATTGTATGTTTTGATCTTGTCACCAGAGTAAGATTTTATAGTCTGTTTTTTTTTTCCTTTGGTTTGCTCATTTTCTCAGCCAATTACTTAACTTTTGAACTCTTTGCCAAGATAGGACTCTGCTTCCAGAGTGGAGAGTGCTCTGTCCTAAGTTTCTGGGATTTTGTGCAACTTTTGTCAAATCTATTTCTAGGCTTCTGTAAATTTTCAGTTCTTCTAAGGTGATAACAACTAAAGGAGAGGTGTTTATGCCTCTCCTGTCCTGTGGTCTCTCTGTGAGTGAGCACAAGCACCCTTTTCTGCCTCAGAACTTTGAGGATGACTCCGTCTCCACAGCTGCCACAAGCTCTGCCATGCCAGTGTTCCTCCTCACCCCAGGACCACCACCCAAGACTACAACCCAGATCCAAGCAGGGCAAGGTAAGAGAATCCTGCCTCAGTGCCCAGAAAGAGATCCATGCAATTGCCCATGATCAGTCACTCTAGTCCCACGTCATCTGTAGGCCTGGAGCTCTGGAAGCAGCCATTGCTGCTAATGCTGCCACTGACTTTGCCATCTGCCCTGTCCCAGGGCTAGGGCTAGACCATGCTCTTCTCTTACCGAGGTCCAACAGAGTTTCCTCACTGATCTTCTACTTTTTCTTTGGTGTTTGTGGATTGAAAAGTCTGGAAAATGCCACAGCTGCCAGTGATTCAGTCATCTGAGGCCTGCTCTGACCTGGTCTGTGCTGGTACAGCCTACACGGGACTGCACTCTACTCCCAGCTGGGTGTGATAGACCCTCCTGTTGGTCTGCCAAGCTATCTTCAGCTGGAGATGTGTTTCCTTCTGTCATTTTGTGGGTTCTGTAGCTCTAGAATTTGTTTAGAATCATTTTTTGTAGGTATTTGGAAGGGTTTCAGGAAAGAACTCAAGAAAGTTTCTGCTTTTACTCAGTCATCTTGGCTTTGTGCTCCTTTTTCGTTATTTTGTATAGCATAATGATATTTGATTACATTTGTATACCATGATTTCTGC
>CM053590.1:118260353-118275920 GCA_028646515.1 Pseudochirops corinnae
TTTCCTCCACTCTAATTCTGAAGGAATTATTCTGCTCAGTGAGCTTTTGAGATTCTTTTTCCATCTGGCAAAGTCAACTTTTTAAGGTATTCTTCTCCTCATTGGCTTTTTGGGCCTCTTTTGCCATTTGAGTTAATCTATTTTTTAAGGTGTTATTTTCTTCAGTCAGGTTGTTGACTCTCTTTTCATGATTTTCTTGCATCATTCTCATTTCTCTTCCCAATTTTTCCTCCTATTTGGTTTTCAAAATCCTTCTTAAGCTCCTCTACGGCCTGTAACCAATTTACATTTTTCTTGGAAGCTTTTGGTGTGGGAGTTCTGACTGTGTTGTTCAACTCCCATTCCATGCTTTGACTCTTTCTGTCCCCAAAAAAGGAATCTAAAGTTGGTTTGCTGTTCTTGCTTTGCTTCCCTTGCCTGTTCATGTTGCCAGTCAAGTACTTGATTTTTGGGCTCTGTAGAACTCTGCTTTCAGAGGGGAGAGCTCTTTCGCAAATCACTGGGGTTTTCACAGCTGCCAGAACTATTAGGAGGCCACCATCTCTACAGCCCCCTCCAGCTTTGGCTCACTGAAAACATACCTCAGGACCACACCCCAAGACCATAATCCTGATCCAGGCAGGTTAAGGCAAGAGTACTTAGCCTCTGAATGATCACTTGGCCCCCCTGCAATCTGCAGGCTGTGAGCTCTGAAGCAGCCACATGGAGGCAGCTGCAGGGCCTCTGCTTCTGCTACTTTCTTGCGCTGGGGGCAGACAGCTGGAGCTGCTTCTCTCCCCCAAATTTAGCCGAGTTTCACTGACCTTTCCCTTTGTCTTTGGCTCTTATGTGTTGATAATTCTGGAAACTGCCACAGCTGCTGGTGATCCACTCTCCTAAGTGCTACAGCTACAGCTTGTGCTGGCCAACCTGGGGCTTACTACTCTGTTTTAGGCTAGGCTGGACTCAGCTCCCTGCATGCTGTGATGAGCCCTTTCTGTCTGCCTGCCGGGCTGCCTTCAGTAAGAGCTTTGTTTCCCTGTCATGTTATGAGTTCTGGAGATCTAAAATTTGTTTAGAGTCATATTTTATAGGTATTTGAAGTGGTTATGGGGGAGCTCAAGGAGTTCTCCTGCTTCTACACAGCCATCTTCAAAAGATCTCTTTTTCAACTGAAGAAAATGAGCTTAGGTATGTTTTGCAATTATGGTTAGGTGCAGAATTCTCAGTGAAAGAAAAACTAGGGCAGATCATAAAAGAAAAAAAATACACAATTCTGATCATATAAAATTAAAACCTTTTATACAAATGAAATCAATGAAGATAGATTTAAAGGAAAAATTTTCCAACAGGATTAAAAATATGCACTAAAAGAATTTTTGTTATGTAGTAGAACCTGTTGTAATGGGATTTACAGTAATATTATATTTGTATATATCCTAGCATGTGCTCATAAATATAATTAAACTATAGATAGCCTATCACCATACCATAATAATTCTCTTGCTACTGTTCAAGCATAGCTTTTTTCCATATGCCAAACAAAAGCAGCAGTTGTTGTGGTGGTGGTTTGGGAGGTGAGGGATTCTGCACCTTTTAGTGCAAAATGTGGGCTACTATTATGGAACTGACTACAAAAGTTGTGTGTGTGTATTTTTTGTTTTCTCATAGGCATTCTCATATTATTATAAAGAGTATACTCAATTCATGCATAGACAAACCACTTTTAGCAGGATAAACCAGGCTGACTGGTAGTCAGCCACCAAGCAGCCTATGTGGCTGGTAAGGCAATACTCCTGGGGCACTGATGTCCCAGTTGATGGTTGCCTTTGTCATCTACTACATCATAGTCTAGTTCTAGCCACACTTCACTACTCAGCCATCTCATCACCAGCTGCCATGCTGCTGCATGCATAATCTTTGATTTTCTCTCCCTCTTTATAGTTCTGCAACCATAATAAAATCAACTCTGCTCCTGGAAGAGGTGTGAATGGCTCCACTCAATGTCCTTGGAAATTTCAAACTAAAATATCCCTCCCTGACTGTTAGTGCTATTGCCTCCTTTTAGAATGCAAGCTCCTTGGGGTGGCTAAGTGGCGCAGTGAATAGAGCACCGGCCCTCGAGTCAGGAGGACCTGAGTTCAAATCTGATCTCAGACACTTAACACTTACTAGCTGTGTGACCTTGGGCAAGTCACTTAACCCCAATTGTCCTTCCCCCCCAAAGCAAAAAACGAAAAAAAAAAGAATGTATGTAAGCTCCTTAAAGGTAGAGGACACTTCACTTTTGTTTTTGCATCTCCAGTGCTTGGGACATAGTACATAATAGTTGCCTTTACATTCACAAATATTTTTCTTTTCTTTTATTCTTTAGGAATCTTCTCTTTGAAATATCTTGAAAATGGATCCCTTAAGTGCTTTTAACATTATGTTGCACAGATTTTTTTTTCTGTACATGTTTGGCCTGATCCAGTTAATCTTCTAAACTTCATTTTTTAAATATTTGCTATGATCTATTAGACTCCAATGTAGTCAACTGTTATCAATGTCAAGAATAGATCACTATAGAAACACTGGTAGATCTTTTCCATTTCCCATCCATTTATTGCCCTTTATCCTGTTTGATGTGTAAATGTTCTAAATATGGTCTGATTTAGTTGCATCTCATGCCAACCTTTCTGCAGGGTTACATTCCTCTCTACTGTATTTACTTTTTTTTGGATATTACTAATAATCTTCTATCATCTTCCATGACATTAGATAAACGAGCTCATATAATATTTAAAATAAAATTTTATTGATATCTTGTTTTTATGTTACCTAAATTTCTCTCTGTAAGGACCTATCTCCTAAAGAGCCATCCATTATAACAATTTTTTTAAATTAAAAAGAGGAAGAAGAATGGAAGAAATCAGCAAAACTCGTCATTATATTCAAAACATCAAAAAATTTCACAGTATAATTAATGCTCCAAACCTATGGAAACCCTCTTCCCACACACACACACACACACACACACACACACACACACACACACACACCTTTTCAAAGGAGTAGGAAGGGAATATCTTTTCATATCTCTAGATTGTTCTTTGTAATTTTGTAACATTGGTTTTCAATTGTTTTGTAATCTCTGTTCTTTCCACTTACACTGAGTAATCATTGCTCATCTTGTTTTCTTGGTTCTGCTAGTTTCACTTTGCATCAGTGCATTACTTTCCATGCCCCTCTCTTTTCTTCACATTTGTTATAATCATCATATTTTGTTACCTACCATATTTGTGGTAACTAGATGGTGCAGTGGATAGAACACCCAGGGTTATGAGAATCAAATGAAATAATTTTTGTAAGGCATTTAGCACAGGGCATGGCATACAGCAAATGCTTAATGAATGCTTATTTCTTTCTTTCCTTTTATATCTTTTAGCAGTTATATTCCATTACATTCATGAATCACAACTTGTTTGGCCATTCCCTAATTGATGGGCATCTACTTTATTTCCAGGTCTTTGATGAACTTCTATTCTACACTGGTGTTGCCCTTTACTTTTTTGTATCTCTCTCCTTCCTAATAAGGAAATCAAATGATTTCTAACAGGAATTTTCTGGATTCTTCTGGTAACTTAATCCTTTGGGGAAAAACTCTAAGAAATCATTACAATCAAGTCAGTGTCTCTTATTTTTATCCACAGTTGTGGAGAGGTTGAAGCACCTGCAAAGATAACTCATATTTCCTCTGACATCCTGGTTATTCTATTAGTCCATAAATATTCAACACCTAAAACCTCATATCACATTGGAGTGAGCCAGACATCTCCAAATTTCACTTCTCCCCATGGTTCTGCAAAGCAAGAGCAAGAACTTCTGTTTTCAGAACTACTAGAAAGCAGTTATTTTTCCACAAAGAATAAGGGATGAGGAATAGGACTTATGATTCCAAATAAGAAAATTCCCTCGAACAATGTAGGTTGGCACCTTCTCTGACAATTATAAACTTACTTAGTTCCCCAGAACACTATGAGGTTAAGGGACTTACCCAGGGTCACACAACCAGTATGCTTGCATGCAGAATTTGAACTCAACTGACTTCAAAACGAGGGCAGTTCTTTATGCATTATGCCAGGCTACCTCTTATACTTTTCCACTTAAATGCTAAATTACCAAGTGCTGATATTCAACTGTCCAGAGAAAGCAAGTGTGCTTAAAGCTCTGGATTGGGAGTCAATAGATTTTGGTTCTGACACTTCCCGTGTGACCATGGGTAAAACACCACCCTTCTATAGGAAGGAAAGAAACAAGCATTTATTCAGTAGCTACTATGTGTCAGGCACTAGGCTAAGACTTTGCAAATATTATCCTATTTTATCCCCACAACAACCCTGGAAGGTAAGTGCTATTGTTATCCTCATTGTAAAGATGGTGAAAACTGAGGCAAATTGAAGTGACTTGTCCAAGGGCAACAGCTAGAAAAATAATCCTGGATTCGAACTAGGCTCTTCCTAACTCCCAGGACTTTATGCACTGAGTCACATATGCTCTTCATGTGTCTGGCCCTGCCCAAAGTAGGGACCTTGCAGGCAAAGGCTTCACAAGCTCCCTAGCTTTCCAAAGCTCCAGCTTGTACCATTGAGGACCTCTGGCCCTACACTTAACCCTGGCTCTTCTCTGCAAGACATTATACTATACTCCTTGTAACTGGTTATCAAGATCCTTAAAATGGAAAGGATGCAGACTGCAATTTCAAGACAGGGGAAAAGAAGAAGCACCAATTCCACCTCTAGTATGGCTTCTCAACTGCTGATGTCGCTCTCTCTGTACATATACACATACACAGACCAACACAAACGCACATGCATAAGGGCAGTTAGACTGTGGTCTCCGCTGACCCTGGTGAAACTTGGTTAATAACATTGGTGAGTTTCCCATCCCCTGTGCTCATGGGACCATGTGAACCAAGGGACTCCGTATTTCCAGAATTGTGACTCTACCACCTATTGTCCAACTATGGAGGTTAATGTGCCTCCATCAATAATAACCCATTTGGACTCACATCTAGGTAGTAATATCATGTCTGTTTATTCTGCAAACAGTAAGAAGAAGCTACATTGTTCTGAGACCATCTAATTACTAAGAGCAGTTACAGCTAATGAAATCTGACCTAAAACTGGGGTAAACAGGCTCTTTATGAGAGTATAGATCTAGGGTACTTCCTCCTTCCCCTCCTCCAGTACAACACCCAGCCATTATGGAGCTATAAAGTGATATAAACACATAAATGAATGATTATTACTGTGAGAAACATGTCATAAATATTAATCCATCCACACTTAAGCCACTCATATGCTATTTGACTAGAGCCCTCTGATAGTCACGTTGCTTTTTGTACCTTTAAATTATTTTTATAATGAAGAAACCACATTATATTAAGAGCAAAGGTCCCTGAATGTTAGAAAACTAAGTTGAGTTTTAATCTGTGAAGCTCCTGATTTCCAAGCAACTTCTAAATTCAGTTAAATGTATTGTTATTCATTGTTTGTTGTTGTTCTTTTTATCATTCCAGTTTATTCTGATATCTTTTAAGGAACCTACATATACTCTGGTTGAGGAAGACAGAGCAGAAAATAGAAAAGACATGTCATAAAACTATAAAAAGCAGTCATGACAAGGAGGGGGGGAAAGTCTTGTCTCCATCCAGCCAGTTTTGCTTGACCCAGTTGTATTGAAGTGAGATATCGATGGGATGTGCTAGGTAAGCAAATCAGCCCAAGTTCAGCAGGAGGTAGCACAGAAGGCTTCCAAAGAATGAAATCTGAGCCTACTAATGAAAATGTTTCTCATGGCTGTCAGCATACTATCAAGGAGGAAAATGGAATAAATCTTAGCATAAATATCCCCATTCCTAGAGGATGTGCTTGAAGAAAGGAAGGCTTTGTCTGGGCTATGTTTATATAAAGCTTTGGGATATTTAAGAGGAAAAAAAAGAAACAGTCAAAAGTGCACGTCAGAGCCAATGAAGTAGAAACCAGTTCAGGATATCCAAGTACTGACTCCCCACATCCACAAGAAAATGAAAATGTCCCCGTGGTACTTCCATAGGAAATAAATCTTGCTGATGATGATATGGCTAAGACTATGCATCAACAGTTATCCTTCAACATTGAATTAATAGATGAACTGACAAAACACGAATTCAAGATTAAGTTGGAAAACAGCTGCTATTAGTTGGATTAGAACAGAGACATGAAAACTGACCAAAGAATTCTAGCCAAAACCACCACATATTCGATTGTTTTAGAAAGCAAATAAAACAATGGGGATATAGTGACACAGTCAACTCTCTATCAACCATGACAACAAAGAAAAGCAGTGTCACAGATAACAGAAAACCATAGTTTTACACTGACGTGTGGAACTATGCATTAGTCTAAAGATTCTGGAAAACAATTTGAAATCATATGGGAAAAGTTACCAAACCATTCATACTCTTAGACCCAATTATCGCACTATTGGGCCTAGACTCTAACAGCAGAAAGGTCACATGTCTTCATAGCAGCATTTTTTTTGTGACAGACAAAAAAAAGGAAAAGGAGGAAGAAAAAAACATTTCTTAAGAACCTATTATGTACTGGGCATTGTGCTAAGCACTTCACAAATATTACCTCGTGATCCTTACAATAACCTTGTGAGGTAAATACTAATATGAATCCCATGTTACAGTTGAGGAAATTGAGGCAGACAGAGTTTAAGTGAGTTACCAAGGGTCATGAAACAAGTGAGTTTAAACTTGGGTCTTCCTGACTCCAGGCCTAGCACTCAATCCACTGCACCATCTAGCTGCCTCTTTAAAAAAAAACAAAAAGCAGTGCCCATCAACTAGGGAATGGCTGAATGAATTGTAGCATATGAATGTAATGAAATATTATCTCACCCTAAGAAAGGGGAAATGTGAGGAATTCAGAGAAGTGGAGCGAAGTAAGCAAAAACAAGGAAACAATAGAAACATGACTATGATCATGCAAATGAGTACCACATTGAAAAGCAGCCAAACTTGGTCCCAGAGAACAGAAGAAGAGATTATGAAATACACTTCCCTCCTCTTGGTAGAGAGGTGGGGGATTGCAAATGCAAAACACTGGATATCCTAGAGGATATAATTGCTCTTTGGTGGGTTTGCTTAATGATTTTTTCTGTTACAAGGAAGTATTCAGTGGGAAAAGGGCAAGTTTGGAGGGAGGAAAGGAGAGAAACAGGGAGGGAGGGGGGGAGGGAGAGAGGAGAGAGAAAGAAAAAAGAAAAAAAAGGAGAAAGAGGGAGAGATATATCTACATACGTCTATCTATCTATCTATCTATCTATACATGTGTGTTTGTATACATATACACACACAAATGCACATCATCTCAATAGCAGTAATCCAAACATCAGCAACTCCAAGAGAAAAAGTTCCTCCCAGTCAAACTTTCTAGGGGTTAAGAAAATGGCTCCTGGCCTACACAAGGTTAATCTTCATTGGGAAGAATCTACATGTGTATAATTGCGAGAGAGAGAGAGAGAGAGAGAGAGAGAGAGAGAGAGAGAGAAAGAGAGAGGGGGATAGATAGATAGACAGACAGACAGATAGATAGATGAGAGAGAGAGAGAGAGATAAAGAGACATAAAAACAAAAGGCTAAAAGGTAATGTGATATAGTAGAAATCTCTGAGTTGCCTTGGAGTCAGGAAGACTTGTATTCAATTCTTGCCTCTTACCCATACTGGCTGGAAAGTCACTTAATCTCTCAGTGACCCCACGTAATACTCTAAGATAATAAAAATACTAACTGTAGTGAATATAAGAATAATTAGCTAGAATTTATACAGCATCTACTAGGTGCCAGGTACTGGGCTAAGCCATTTATAAATATTATGTCATTTGATCCTCATAACAACCCTGGTACATGGGTGCTCCTCTTCTCCCCATTTTACAGGTGAGAAAAATGAGGCAAACAGGTTAAGTAACTTACCTGGGGTCACACATGTATCTAGTAAGTGTCTGAGGCTGGATTTGAATTCCAGTCTTCCTGACTCCAGACCCAGTGCACTCTTTCTACTAGGGCAACTAGCTTCCATGATGATAAACTGCAGATGTTGAGTTTCATTGGTAGAGGGGATTTTCTCACAGGGAGTTGTTTCCTCTAAGGATGAATTCATAGGTCCAACCCAATTAAAAATACACCAAACAAAAGTTACTAATAAAACTCAAAAGAAAAATAAATAAATAAAAGCGTAATTACACCAGCTCAGTGGCAGTGATCCAAAGAACACCAACTCTAGGAGAAAGAGCTCCCCCAGCCAAACTTTCTAGGGGTCAAGAAAATGGCCCTAGCCTACACAGGGTTAATCTTCATTGGCAGAATCCATGGGTATATGTCCAAAAATGTCTACAGTACAGTTCACTAAACAGAAGTATTCCCAAAACATATGTAGAGAAGATAAATACAGTATGTGGGCCTCAGAGAAAAATTCCAACATAAAATAGCACACTATATCAATGTAAAGTCAATTACCTCAGTGACTGTGGTCTCACTGCCACAGCTGCCAGAAGTGAAAGAGCTGGAGGGTGGATATATGCTGGCTTCATTTCAGAATGCCACTTCCATATCACTGTCGCAGAATTCATCTGAAAAATAAGCCAGATAACAATAATATTTTGTGCAGTTAAAACCTTACTTACTTAACATAGGCTTCAATTAAATTATCCTCAAAGCACCCATGTCAGCATGGGGAAATGGGGATTGGGTATAAAATAGAGGCAAATTCCTTACAGGAAACAGGAAGATCATGCAAATCACATCTGTTTTTTGAGTGTCAGTTGTTTGGTAGATAATGGCAAATTCTGGAATGAATCTTCTGAATCTAAAAGGCTTTGATGATCAAGTGTGAAAGAGCCATACAAAGGGCTAACCAAGCCTTCCAAGGGTGAAGCCTCATGGATAGCTCTCCCATCCAAGAACACGCACTCGTCAGGTTGGACCAAAAAGACAATAGAGAAGTCATAATTGGAGAACCAGTACAACTTCTTTATAGAAGCATTGGGAGCTGTAAGCTTCTCTTTGGGTGGGAGAGGAAAAATATTTATAATTGGTGGCCCCTAATCTTCTAAGATGCTAGGATCTCACAGACTGAAAGTTGGAAGGGACCCCAGATAATAATAACAGCATTTATATAACACCTTAAGGTTTGCAAAATGCTTTACAAACATCTCATTTTGTTTTCATAATGACCCTGGGAATTAGGTACTCTTGTTATACCTGTTTTAGTTGAGGAAACAGACAGAAGTTAAGTGACTTTCCCAGGGTCACATAGCTAATAAGTGTCAGAGGCCAAATTTCAACTCGGGTCTTCCTTACTCCCTCCAGGTCCAGCGCTCTATCCACTGTGATACCTAGCTGCCAAATAGCTCAATCTCCTTCTTTTGCAGATGAGGAAACCAAGGCAGACTTGCCCCACCATCAGATGGGAATCTGCATCAGAAGGACAATTTAACCCTAGGTCCCTTGATTCTAGAGCCTGTACCAAGTTGCTTCTGTACAGATCAGAGAACCTGAAAGAATTTGAAAGTGTGGTCAAAAGGGATAAAGCTGTAAAGGAGACTTGAGGGCATTTTGGCATCTATTCCCAGAACTAAATCCACTGTAGATACTGAAAAAGCCCTCCTTCTCAACAGACAACCTACTCTAGTTGACACTAAGTACAAAATACATAATGGACTCTGTTCTTAATGAGCCTTATACACCTTCCAAGATGCCATCAGAAAGAAAACCCTCCCTCCCCTTTAGAGTCTCTAGTGTCAATGCCTGGGCAACTTGCAGCTGCTTGAAATCCACAAGAGCTTTTTATGGATTATTGAGAGAGGGTTGGTTCTTCTCATAAAAGCTAGCAAGGAAGATTTGTCTCCCACTGCCATCTGTTTCCATCTGATTGGAAGGGTTCTCAGCTGAAGGCTTAGCTATCCTGAGCTTCCCAGAATAAATTCTAGAATACCTGATCTAAGAGCCCATCAGAGCTTAGAGAGACAGAGACAGTAGGGATTTGCCTTAGAAATGTTCTCTTAAAGAACACTTTTCTTGTTTGGAGGACCAGCAAGTCAATTCAATTGAATTTAACAAACTTTTTTTTGCAATCCTGGGATGCTAGGAGCTGGGGACACACAGATTAAAAAACTGAAACAGCCCAGGCCCTCAAGAAGTTTACATTCTCTCAGGGGAAAATATATACATTTAAATAAATGCAAATTATATACACATTATACAAAGTAACTTCACAGAGAGAGTATTAACAACTAGGGACATAAAAAAAGGAATTGTGGAAAAGATGACACCTGAATTTGATCTTAAAGGATGCTGGGAATTCTAAGAGGCAGTGACCTGTGACATCACTTGTACAGATGTTTCTTAGTTATAAAAATTAGAAAGAATTGAAAGGAGACTTGTCTCTAAAGTATTCTTCCTTCACAGTAGCACCTCTACACTGGTGGACCATACATCATGCTTCTAGTGCCTGGGGGAGTTGGTTCACTCAGCTTTGGAATTCCCACCCCATTCTGTGCAATCTTGATTGACAAGTGAGTGAGCTAAAACAGAAACTAGTCCACTATATCCAACCAGCCACAACTCAATAATAATCAATCAAATGTTTTCTTGAGCATCCACTATGTACCTCTAACTGCTTTCCTTCTTTGGGGGTGGGAAATCAAAGTAGCCTCAATACATATATGTGCTAGAAACATAAGATAAATAAAATAATATGAGGGAGGGGAAGATGTTCATCAGAAAAGGCTTCCTCTCAATATGAACCTTAAAGGACATAGAAATTTTAAGAAGGAGAATAGAAAGAACATTACAGGCATGGAAGATAGTCTGTGCAAAGACAAAGGGATGGAAGACGGAATATCATGTGCAAGAAATAGCAAATATGACAATTTGGCTGAAACAGAGGGAATAAATAGAAGCAATATATAAAAGATCTAGAAGTATAGGTTAGAATAAGATAGTGGAGAGACCTTTAAATGTCAAATAATGTTTGCATTCTATCCTAGAGGTGATAGTTTACTAATATTATATATACATATATATGTGTACATATATATATATACTAGAATAACATAATATACTATAATGATATAATATGTATCATGATATTATTGTGTCATATTATATATACTATGATATTACATCTTATAGTATACTCCACTAGAGTTTACTAACAGGCGAGTAACATGGTCAGACATTTTCTTTAGATCGGACTAAATACAAAAACACTTTGGCTGCTGGAAGGAATATTAATTAGAGAGCAGAGAGACTGGAGGCAAGAAGAAGTCAGAGTCTATTGTAATAGTCTACGCTAGGTAAATCACAATGAGGGTCGGAGCTAGAGTGGCAACCAGAATTGATGAGACATAGAAGCTGATGGGCTCTGGAATAACTGGAGGACGTTCAGCCTCTGCAACCTAGCATCTCAGGTTTATAGCTGGAAGAGATCTTAGTCTAACATGCTCACTTTATAGATGAGGAAACTGAGGCCCATGGAGGTTAAATGGCTTGCCCAAGGGTAACAAAGAGAGCATTTAAGGCAGGATTTGAACCCATATCTCATTGACTTCAAAAGAGAATCAAGAGGAAGCAACATCCCAAAAACCTAGGAAAGAGAAAGTTTTCAGGAGGAGTAGGTGGTCAGCAGAGTCAAATTCTGCAGAGAGGTTAAGAAGAATAAGGACCAAGACAAAGCTACTGGATTTGACAATAAGTAGATCCTTGGAGAGAGTTGTTTCAGCTAAATGGTGAGATCAGAGGCCACATTGCAAGAGGCTGAGAAGTGGTGGTAACAAACAAGTAAAGATGACTTTCTCTGGGAGTTTGATGGTGAAATGCTGGCCAAGACAGATAGGACATATGTGGAAATGGCCTCTACAACCGCATATTTTCAACTGGTCTGTAATTTCTACTCTTAGCAAATCTCCTGGACCACTGAGAGATTAAATGACTCAGCCAAGATCAGAGGCCAGTATTTGTCAGGAGCAGGAATTGAATCAAGGTCTTCCAGACTTAAGGAAGTATAGACAATGTAATTTATCCAAAGTCACTTAGGAATGTGTGGTTTGTTATTGACTGAAATTAAGGCCCAGGAATCATATGTCCTAATGATTTCTTCTGACCATTAAATACATCTAGATGAGTTTTGGGGGGATTTTTGGTCCTAAACAAACACAAAAGCATCTTATTCACTCTCCAAATATGCAACATTAGAGAGAGTCCATGATCCCCCTTTTTTAATTGAAAATTGATTAGTGAAAATAGTCTATGACCAATATGGTAATGAGCTCATTGCCATTTTCACATAGTTAGTGCCTATTGATTAGTAACCTGGTCCTAGATGTTAAATACGTACTACGTGACTTATAGACCCAAGACCCATTTATGTGTGGCCAAGATTGCCCATAGTGTATGTGTGTATACACCCATAGATGTGCACATACATAAATGTGAACAAATGTACACATGTGTGCATCTGTATGCCAGTACACAAAAGCATGCTATTTCATCAGCATAGGCAACACAGTTGAAAGAATAGCAAATACCTCTTTGGGCACTAGTTTCCTCATCTGAAAAATGAGGCAACTAGACTAGAACAGAAATCAAACATGCTGCCCATAACACTCCCTGGTAGGGTTGAGTCAGATTAACATGTAATTGGGATATATTTAACAAAATAAGTAAAAATACAATAAAACATATATAACATTATAGTTTGAAACTATCAATATGTTGCCTTTGGTAGCCCTCTATATGGATTAGTTGCTCCCATTTCTATTTGAGTTAACATCATGGGACTAAATGACCTCTAAAGATCCCTTTCAGTTTTGAATCTATGATCCTAGCGCTGAAAACCCCTATAGTAACATAGATTGATACCTGCCATCTCTCAGCCAGATGAAAATCAAGTGACTTGCCTGAAGACACAAAGCTATAGTAAGGATCAGAGGCATGAGTCGAGTCAATATCTTTCTGTCTCCCAACACTCTATCAGCTTGTCTCACTGACTTTTCCATCCCTTTCATTTTACAAACGTGGAAAATGAGGGTCAGAAAGTCGAAGTGATTTGTCTAGAACCAGATATGTATTACTTGACTAGAAGATTCAAGCCCATGGCCTCGGGAAACAGAGGGTTAGAGAGATTTTAAGTGTCCAAGCGTTCCAAATCTGTTGTTTTCACCATTATACCACACTGTGCATGTCATATGTGTGTATGATATGGTACATACACATGTATTATGTATGGACAGCACTGCATAGTAGATAGATGACTGGATTCAAAGCCTAGAAGGTGTGGCTTCAAGTCTTGCTTCTGATACATACTATCTCTGTGACCCTTGACAAGTCACTTAAACTCCTACTGAGATAGACAATAAGGGGAAAAAGGAAGGATGGAAGGACAGATGAAGAGAAGGAAGAAAGGAAGGAGGAAGAGAGAGGGAGCCACAGCCTATATCTGCGCTAAGTGTTTTGCAAATGTTATTTCATTTAGACAATAGTTAATAAACATTTGTTAATTTACATGTTAGGCACAGTCCTAAGCACTAGGGATACAAATAAGAAAGACAGTGCCCCTCAAGGAGTTTTCAATCCAATAAAGAAAGACAATAAACTAAAGGAAGACAAAAAGTGGGGAAAATAATTGAAACCAGATAGAGCAACTGATGGAAAATGAAGTTAAATGAAGTTCTGAGCCCTCTATAAAGGGAAAACTTTGGATGGTCTACTGCTCTGCTCTCCAGCCTTGCAAGCAAATCAGTTGGTTGATCTTCACAACAACCATGGGAGGTAAGTGCCATCACAATCCTCATTTTCAGTTTCTCTAGAAAACTAAGGTAGACAGTGCTTAAGTGATTTACCCTGTCACAGCTAGTAAGTGCCTGGGGCCAAATTTGAACTCAGTTCTTTCTAGCTCCAGCCCATCCCTCTATTCACTGAGCTACTTAGTTACTTTTAAGAATATAATTCAAAGATGTACAAGACAATTTCAGAAAAACCTGGAACAATTTACATGAACTGATGCAGAGGGAATCAGAAAAACACTATACATAGTAACAGCAATATTGACATGATGATTAACTATGAATGACTTAGCTATTCTCAATATTACAATGATCCAAGACAATCCCAAAGGACTCACGATGAAACATGCTATCCACCTTCAGAGAAAAAACTAATGGAGTCTGAATACAGACCAAAGCATACTATTTTTCTCTTTTTTAGTTCAAGTTTTCTTCTACAAAATGACTAATATGGAAATGTTTCACATGATTGCATATGTATAACCCATATCAGAGTGCTTACCATATCAAGGAGGAAGGAGGGAACAGAGAAAGGGATAGAATTTGGAACTCAAAAAAAATTTTTTTAATGTTAAAAATTGGAAGTAAAAGCAGGATCTTACTTGAGCTCATTCTCAATTACCTCAAATACCTGTAAAAAAATCACTCTAAACAAATTTTAGAGCTATAGAACCTAAAAAATGATGGAATGAAATATGTCTCCAGCTGTGGAAAACCTGCCAAACCAACAGGAAGAGTCTATCACATGGGGTTGGGAGCAGAGAGCAGTCCTGCATGGGCCATATGGCACAGACCCATGGCACAGACCATCCAAAGCAGACCTCAGGGGATTGAATCACTGGCAGCTGGGGCATTTTCCAGACTTCTCAACCCATAAATGCCAAAAAGAAAGTAAAAGGTCAATGGGGAAACTTTTGGAAATGGGTGAGAGAAGAGCAAGGTTTGGCCCCTGCCCCCAGTATGACAGAGGTGGCAAATAGCTATAGTTGCTGTCAGTCTCTGCTTCCTGAGTTCCAGGACCACACATGGTGGGGGGACCAAGTGACTGACTCAGAGGAAATTGCAGGAATGTCTCCGCTGGCACTGAGGCAGGATTCTCTTGCTTTGCCTTGCTTGGATCTGGGTCACAGTCTTGGGTGGTGGTCCTGGGGTGACGAGTGCTGGTTTGGCAGAGCTTTCTGAGGCTGTGGAGAGGCAGTCCTTCTGACAGTTGTGAGGCAGATGTCTAGAAGAAGTTCTGACAACAGCTGCACAAAACCCTAGAAATTTGGGACACAGCACTCTCCACTATGGAAGTAGAGTTCTATCGTGGCAAAGAGCTCAAAAGTCAAATATTTGGCTGGCAAGACGAGCAAACAGAGGAAGAGAAATCAGACCATAGAATCTGTTTTTGGTGACAAAGAGGATCAAAACATAGAACCAGAAGAAGACAACAAAATCAAAACTCCTGCATCAAAAGCCTCCAAGAAAAATATGAATTTGTCACAGGCCATGGAGGAGCTCAAAAAGGATTTGGAAAATGAAGTAAGAGAATTAGAGGAAATATTGGGAAGAGAAATGAGTGTAGCAAGAAAATCATGAAAAATGAGTCAGCAGCTTGCTAAAGGAGACCCCCCCCCCCAAAAAAAAGTGAAGAAAATAACACCTCAAAAAATTGACTAACTCAAATGGTAAAAGAGGTCCAAAAAAGTCAATGATGAGAAGAATGCCTTAAAA
>CM053590.1:118276420-118295890 GCA_028646515.1 Pseudochirops corinnae
AAAGAGAAATCATAAGGAACTTATTAAAGTTGAACTGTTTACATTCCTACATGAAAAGACAATATTTGTAACTGATGAGACTTTTCTCAGTATGAGGATATATATGTATATATACATATATGTATGTATAGGTAAGTGTATGCATGTGTATATATATATATATATGTGTGTGTGTATAAGTCTGTACATGTATACATAGAGGGCACAGGGTGAGTTGAATATGAAGGGATGATAGCTATAAAATAAAATTAAGAGGTAAGAGAAGAATATATTGGGAGAAGGAGAAAGGGAGAGATAGAATAGGGTAAATTATTTCACATAAAAGAGGCAAGAGAAAGCTATTACAATGGAGGAGGAGAACAGGGAGGTGAAAGGGAATGAATCAACCTTACTGTCATTGAATTTGCCTGAAGGAGGGAATAATGTACACACTCAATTGGGTATCTTACCCTACGAAAAAGTAGAGGGGAAGGGGATGAGAGGAGGGCATGATAGGGAGGGCAGATGAGGGGAAGGGGTAGTCAGAAGCAAACACTTTTGAAAAGGTACAGGGTCAAAGGAGAAAATGGAATAAAGGGGAGGTGGGATAGGAAGGAAATATAATTAGTCTCTCACAACATGACTATGGAAATTTTTTGCGTAACTACACATGTATGACCTATATTGAATTGTTTATCTTCCTAGTGGGGGTGGGTGAGGAGGAAAGAAGGGAGAGGATCTGGAACTCAAAGTCTTAAAAACAAATGCTAAAAAAAATGTTGTTACATGCAACTGGGAAATAAGATATACAGGCAATGGGGTATAGAAATCTATATTGCCCTACAAGAAAGTAAGGAGGAAGGGGATAAAAGGAGGTTTCAGGATGAGGATATAAGAGAGGGAAGATTGAGAGAAGGGGAAATCAGTGTGCTTGCCATCTTGGGGTGGGAGGTAGAGGAGAGATGGGGATAAATTTTGGAACTAAAAATCTTTTGAAAAAGAATGTTGGAAACTAAAAATAAATAAGTTCTGAAAAAAATGTTTAAAATTCTATAATGTTTAAAAAATTAAAATTTTTCTCCACATATAAATGGAGAAAAATAAAATATTTTTAGAAGACTATAAATTGAAGATTTATCAATCTGTATCAGTAAATGGAGTTTTTCATCAGGGAGTGCCCTACAGCAGTAAAATCATAGCACTCTCCCCTAGCCTCATCCCTATTTATAGTCATATAGAGCCACTTTGCTTGTCTCCAGAAGAAGTGATTGCTTATGTGCTGCAATTTCAGAGGGTGGGAAAAGCTTCACTCTCATCCCCAGTTGCATATGTATATATAGCTTGGTACATCTACACTATACATATAAAGTGAGGGTGTGGGAATGAGAGAAAGAAATATCTCTCCAATAGTGTATGGCCTGACTACTTTTTATGAAGCTGTCCAATCACATTTTGCTCCTCCATAACTTAGTTAAGATCATTCACACTGAATTTACTGCAAGATGCATGCAGAATGAGCAGTGCAAGCAAGATGGTAATCACCGTATAAAAGAGACACATGTACTTCCATATGTGTTAATAGCTTCGATGGGGAGAAAACTAGAGAATAAAATAGGCATCAAATAATGCCAGACTGATAGAATTGATGAAATGCTCAAATTATCGCCCTTTGAAGTAGGCTCTGGGTAGAGTAACTCCGCAGCACATGGCCGGAAATGTGTGGCACCAGGGGCTGTAGAATTTGTCTTGATTAAGGTTCCATGTGAAAAGATAAATCTTACTAAGTAGGGCTGTAAGTCCAATGAATTGAAGCCAAAGATTCAAGCTGCCATTTGAGATCAGGAAGAGAAGTGAGCCTAGTGCTTGGGCTTCTATAATGTATGAGCAGAATTCACTATGGTGCATTAGCAAAATGGGCACTATATGTTTCCTCTCTTTATGTTTCCTGAAAATGAACTATGTTCTGACTACTGCTGGTTCCAGTCTTGAAACGAAAGCTCACAAATACTAGCCATAAGTCTGGCTTCTTTCTATATTGTGTTCATTACTCCAGTCATTACTAGGATTTATTGAGGGGAGAAAACACAATATTCCTTAGTAGAATAAAAAAGAAATATCAGGCAAGGGAGGGAGGTGAAAAGCAATAAATAGGAGTGGAAAAAGCACAAAGTAGATTTTAGGTAACAATGGATTAGCCATATTTCAAATATCTACAGGAGCATTGCCTGAGAACATGTATAAGGAGATGGTCATCTGAGCTTCCTAATCAGTTTGCAGGGTGGTAAACCTTCAAATTGAACTGTAATAGTATCTTCCTAGAAAGAGTATGGACATGATTCTTGGTGCCTCTTAGAAGATATATTTCATTGATAACGGTTTCCCTGAAGATGAATTAGTTAGCTTGAACTATTGAGAGGACCAGCTCTGGCTGGGGAAATCCTGGTCCTTTTGTCCTGGCCTAGAAGAGGGAGCTAACAAACCTGCTTTTGTCACTTTTAATTCTTCTGTCTTTCACAGCAAAGTTAAGAAGAGAGATGGTTGCTGTGGGAGGAAGGGAGCAGGGGGCAGGTAAGGGAGGTAGAATGTAGTAGGGCACGAGCTCCCAATCACTGCCTTGACTTAGACACATATGATAGAAGGAGACAAGCGTGCTCTTGCCCACATAGCCCATGCTTGAATACTGTTGAATTCCTGACCCCATCCTTGGAGAACGCAGTGATACCTTCTTCAGACATGGACTGACAATGTAACAAGAAATTCTATGATCGAGTCAGGAGAGTTCTAAGGCTAAACTCTGTCACAATCCAAAGTTTGAAAGCTCATCATAATTCTGGAACCCAGCCTTCCAACCAGAGACTTAGGAGTTATGGGGAATAGTGGATTTCCTGGCCTCTTCTAACTTTGTGAATTGCCTTCTGAATAACCTCAAGTGTGAGAGTTTGGGGATATGGCCTTCTCCCAAGAGAAGGCAAATTTCTCTAAGCCTTACTTTCTCACTGTAAAATGAGATAATATAACTTACATTGCCTACCTAACAAGATTGTTGCTAAGGGAAATGCTCTGTAAACTTTAAAGTGTTACATGAATTTTGAGGATGGAGAAATGATGATGGTGATGGTGATGGTGATGTCACCCCTTGTTTTCCTGCAGGGTGCCTCACTAAAAGCCTCCAATGTCACCAGAATTTCTCTTTCCTGGATAGTTTCTTATGTTCCAGGCCTTCCTCAACTTATCTTACCTACCTACATAGTGCCCCATTTCCTCAGGTTTCTGTTTTACAAGGTTTCAATTTAATTCAATAAGCACTTATTAAGCCTTTATTCATGCAAGACATTGGAAGACACAAAAATAAAATTAAACAATACCTGCCTTCAAGGAGCTGACATGCTACTGGGAGGATATAACATTTATATAAAGAAGTGAATACAAAGTTATCTCGGGAAGGAGTTAACAGTAACTACTAAGAGTTACCAGGAAAGACTTTGCATATATCTGAGCTGAAGTAAATTGAAAGAAATTTGGGATTCTCAAAGGTAGAGTGTGAAGATTGAGTACATTCTAGGCATGAGAAACATCTATGCAAAAGCACAGAGATGAACGGTAGAAGGCTGAGGTTTAAGGAATAGCAAATCATCTAGGCTGCAAAATAGATGAAAGGGAGAGGCATATCTAAGCTGGAAAGGTAGGCTAGGGCCCAGATTGTGAAGGGCTTTAAATGCCAGGCTAAAGCAGTCAATTTTACACTAAAGATGATAGCATACAAAAACAACATTGTATTTTATCCTGGAGATGCTAGGAAACCACTGAATATTTTTGGAGAATAGGATTGTCGGAGTCAGAATTCTGTTTTAGCAATATTAACAAACATTCAGTCACTTTTAGCTGTGTCCAATTCTTCATGACCCCATTTGGGGTTTTCTTGGCAAAAATACTGGAGTAGTTTGTCATTCCCTTCTCTAATTCATTTTACAGATGAGCAAACTGAGGCAAAGAGTATTAAATATTTAAGTATTGAGCCCAGAGTCACACAGCTAATAAGTAAGTGTCTGAGGTCAGATTTGAACTCAGGAAAATAAGTCTTCCTGACTCCAGGTCTGATACTCTAGTACCAACTTACTGCCCTTTAGCAATATTAACTTGGCAACTATGCAGAGGATGGATTAGAGAAGATAAGGCCTGGGTGCTAAGAGCTCAATTAAGAGGGAATTTTCAACAATCCACACAAGGGGTGATAAGGAAAAGACCTATCATAGGGACTTCAGGAGTAAAGAGAAAGGGATATCTGAAAGAGTTGTTGCTAAAGCAGACTTGGTAACTGATCAGATATGGAAAAAGAGAGCGAAGAAAGTCAAATAGTCAAGAATAAATGAGGTTGTAAACTTGGGTGTCTGCAAGGAGAGTGATATCCTTTCCATATTAATAAATAATCAATTATTTCCATAGTTTATTCTGCTGTCTTTCTAAGGCAATATATTTGCATTTTAATGAATACTATTGGTTGTAAAGGCCTCACACCACAAGTAGAACTCTAATGATGGAAATACAAGGCATGATGATAAGTCAAAAGGACCTGCCATTTGTAGGGACGTTTGTGGCCCTTCACATCCCATCAGGTAAAGGTTGACTAGTCCACCTAAGTGTTAGTATTGGTCTTCTTTCTAATTAATTTCCCTTCGTGACTATTATTGACCTCTTAGGGGTTCTAAGATATTGTGTGACATGGGCCACAAGGACAGTTGAGAATGTGGCCCCAGAAGCAGAGGAGCTGGATTGAGAAATAGGTATAATCATTCAATTACGTTTATTAAGTACCTACCATGTGCCAGGAACCATGATAAGTGCTGGAGATACCCTCAAAAAAAAGACAATTTCAGGGCTCTCTCAGACTCCCAGAGCAGTACTACTCCATGTTGCTATAGTATATGACTATATAGTTGCAAAGAGGAATTAAATTCTTTTACATATGAGCCATTTTTTTAAATTCTCCATTTTTTTTAAAGTAACTTTGCAAATAGTAACTAATATAACAACTATTTATTTCAGATAATTTGGAAAGAATGTTAGTTTCATTTATACTTTCTACAAGTACATTTGATGAGGGTAGGACAGGCTAGAAGGAGCTGTTGGTAAAACAAAGAATATTATGTTTGCAGGCATGGGCTGGCACGTGTTTGCATTTATTTGCAAGGTTCCTCTATAATTATTTTTCAAAGTGTAATCTGAAGGCCACTGGTAATCCATAAAGATCTAACATTCTACCAGTAAATGAGGAAGGCATTCCCAGAAAGGAGACATGGCATTAAAAGTATCATAGCTGTTTTTCTGTTTACCCACTCTCTCCTTATAAATAGAAAAGAAACTATAGGATCCTACTCAGGAGGAGAATCTTATATGAGAACCTTAGTCTCTGCCCCTAGACATTCAGAGATTTTGCTCTACCTCATCCCAACCAGGCCTGCGTGATACTTCCTGGCTTAGGTGCCACGACAGAGAGTGCTGTAATGCCCTCCTCCTCCGCAAACAAGGTCTTCAACCTTCTTAACTCCCTTTTAGGTATTGTCTTCTCCCATTAGAGAGTAAATTCCTTGAGGGCAGGGACTGCCTTTATTTGTGTACTCAGAACTTAACACAGTTCCTGGCGTATAGTAAGTGCTTAATAAATACTTCTTTTACTTATGTATCATCAATTTAAAGTTAGAATGCATTTTTGAGTCCATTAAGTTCAACACTCCCATTTTTCAGGTAAGAAGAAGAGACTTCCCAGGGTCACACTTTAGTTGTCCAGTCATTTTTCAGTTGTGTTTCACTCTTCATGACCACATTTGGGACTTTCTTGGTAAAGATACTGGAGTGATTTGTTTGTTTTACAGGTGAAGCAAACACTGTTAAGTGACATGGCCAGGTAACATAGTTATTATGTATCCGAGGCCAGATTTGAACTCAGAAAGATGAGTCTTCCTGACTCCATGCCAGTGCCCTATCTACTGCACCATCTTAGATGCCTTTTGAACCCTTCCTTCCTAACTCCAAATCCAGCACCTCTAACCACTTATAAGATAAGATCCACTGTACCTAAACCACAATTTCTCTCCAAAAACCAGGACTGGGTCTAGGTATAAATCAGCCCCATCCTGGTTAAAAGCTTCCATTATCATAATCAGTATTTTCTAACCAATATATAAGGATACATCAGAGACAGCATATTATAGCTCCTGAACCTCCCCTACATGGGGACCACATACACATATACTCCCCTTATTTGGCAATCCATATTGTTCCTTCCACATTCTTAAATTAAAAGTCTTTGAACTTTTACTTTGAACTTTGAACACATTTGTGTATGTTTGGATTTTTCTTCTATCTTGGGGCCTAAGTATTCCTTATCTGTAAGGTAAGGGAGTTAGACTAAATGATTTATAGGTCCCTCCTAGATCTAAGTTTCAGTGGATCCTGGCTCAATCCCATGCTACATGTTCTCACATTCATGTCTGTCTCTCCTTTCTTCTTCTTCTCTATAATTACTTTTAGAAGACGCTTATGAGAAAAATTTTTTTAAAAGACATGATTATATGATTATATTGATATAGTAAACTCCTTTAACCAAAGCAAATTAACATCTGCTTGAGATTTTATAATCATAGAGAGTTGCCAGGGCACTGAAAAATTGAGTGACATGTCCAAGGTGAATCATAGATTTAGAACTGGAAGAGCCTTTGGTGGTCATCTAGCCCAAATTCCTCATTTTATACATAAAAACTGAAGCCAAGAGGGATTAAATGGCTTGCCTGAAATCACACAGGAAATAAATGTCAGAGCTGGAATTTGAACCTGACTTCTTTGACAAAATCCATCATTTTTTCCACTGTATCACACTGTCTCTCACACTGGGTCACATAGTCATTATGCATTAGAGGTAGGATTTGCACACAGATCTTCCTAATTCAAAGCCAGCTCTCTATCAAGTATGCCACACTGCCTCTACACAGTAATAGTCATGTACGTTGATTAGGGTTGTTTTTTTTTTTTGTCATTTCTTCATTTTTTCCCAGCTTTTATTTTTATATACTAGAATTTTAATTTTAACTAGAATCTTAGAAATGCAAATGTTGCATTTCAGTAAATATTGTAGAATTATTGTTGAAGTATTTTAGTCTATTTTTCCTCTTTCAACCATCTCTAAAATAAAGACAATTTCATATCCTTGGGTAACAGAGCTGAAAATCTAAGTTGCTTAGCTGAAGGTCCTTCTGTGGTATTTTTAAAAATGAATCTATTTTATTTTACATGAATTCATAATCTGTCCCTTCCACTATCCCTACTCAATGAAAAAAAGAAAAGAAAATAGAAAACCCCCATCATAAATATACACTGTCCGGCAAAACAAATTCCCATATTATCCACATGCAAAATTAAAAGTTCTTCACCCCTCTGGCAAAAGGTTGAGTAGCATGTTTTAACACCAGTCTTCTGGATATGTGTTTTAACATTGTGTGGATTGGAGTTTTAAGGCTTTCAAAGTTGTCGATTGATCATTTTCAAAAGTTGTTACTTCTGTCTTTCTCCTACCTTCACCCATTCTGCCATAAGTCCTTGCAATTACACCAGTTTCCCCCACTGACTATGAGGACCTCCCCTTCTAGATTTCAGAAAGTTATGAGCATTCTAGATAGGCTAGGAAAAGGTTGAGAGCCCTTAGAACTAAAGTGATGAATACAATAATACTAAAATTTTTAAACCCTATTCACAAGAGCTAGAGAGATCTTCAGCCAAGAAATAAAAAGTAGCCTTTAATGTAAGTGGGAATATCAAGATATTTTTTCTCTTGGAATTTGATCCTAATCATCATCTTCTACATACAGTTAATCTGATTTGCTTAAAGGACTTCCTCCTTGGAAAGATTTTTATCTCTGATATTAAGATCTTGATCCTATGTACAAAGTGCAAAATACACACTATTTTTAGGCAACCCTCAAAAGGCTCCCACTGAAGCAAACATTATGAAAGGCTTTTCTTGCCTTCTGAGACATTGTAAATAGAATGGTTACAACTATTATTAATTTAAGAGTAAATTATTTTCCCTACCCCCATGAAGTTACAGAATGATGATTCTCCTTGGAACTGTTTAACTGGTAGAAAATTGAACAATTCCTACAGTGTCCTAAAAAATAGAAGTAACAAAGATCTTTTGTGGAAAGAAACGTATTAAGAGGTTCATTTATCTACTTAAAAGTAACATGTCATGATTAAATCAATCAATCAGTCATAACTGAGTATGAACAGGACCTGTACATCTCCTTGAATCACTCAGAGCCATTGTGTAAGAGACTTGGTCAAGTCCTAAGGAATTTGTATAAAAAGAAGGAAATATCTAAGAACAGGGAAGAGATTCTGAAGGTCTATAAGCAGAAAAATTGGAGCAAACATAATATTCAATCATACCTGTGAGTAGTGAAAGTAGGTTTGAGTTGTGACAGAGAAGGGAGATAGACATCAAGGAGTATCATCAACTCTACTGGCATCTCAGAGCGGAAGTCCCAGAATGAGTCCCATGACTCCCAGTGCCTATCTACCCACAGACTCTATAAAACAATGTTTCATTACCCAATTGCTTCTAGTAAATTGAATTTTGAGAGGCCAAGAGTTACCTAGAGACAGATATAATATTAGGCAAAGAGACAAACTTCTGCCTAAATGTTAGGAAATTCCTAACTGGGACCTTGGAGCAATTGTAACTGCACCACAACTTTTCATCTAAAATAAGCCCCCTAAAGCTTAAGACATGGAAACCATATGAACCTTAAGGGCTATCACCCTCTAGTCTTAGATGAACTAATTAATACTCTTGTACCCAGAGTTAGAAGAAGATGTAGTTTCTAGTAACAGTTTTCCTACTCACTAGGAATGTGACTAGGCAATTCACACAATCTCTCAGAACCTCAGTCTCAGTCTGTGAAATAAAAACAAAACTACATATCCCACCTATTTAAAAACATTAAAATAACATAATTTATACAAATACTTTGAAAACTAAAAAGCATCTTGTGAGTTATTGTCATACACATGTATAATATTCAAAGTGTGTACTATTCTTTGCCCTCACTTTGACCTCCGACTGGATTCAGGACTCTTCCAAACTATTTCCTTTGCCCTGGCTTCACTTTTCTTTCTTCCTAATCTTGAAGCTATAATCAACCATTTCAACATCACACTGCCATCTATTCTTGAACCTCTTACCCTTTCGTGCTATTACCACTCAAGCCTTGCCAAACTTCAGCTCTGGGTTACTGCTACCACCTGCTCAACTCCTGTGCCCCTATGTCCATTCTGCTGAACAGTGTTGGAGTTAGTCACACTACACTGTTGACTGGATCCACTACAAATTATTGTTATCTGATCTCAACTAGACCTAAACCTTCATTTGAAGAAGTAACCATGCCAGCCATACTCTTTCTGAAACTGGTTCAGTTCCTGAATTCTCATTCTCCTTCTGGAAGTTCCCTGGAACTTCCACCTGCTCACCCTTCACCCTGTTGCCCCAGCTTTTCAGCTCCCTTTTACAAGGTATCTCCCCCCAATAAAATGTAAGCTCCCTGACAGATAGGATTACCTTCTTTTGTGCTTGTATTATGTACTTCTAGCACTTAGCAGAGTTCCTGGCACATAGTAAGTGCTTAATAAATGCTTTTTCTATTTATCTGTCTTTTATTATCACATTCATAACAGAAGCTGTTGCAAGCCTTGTCTTCTCTGCTCAAGTCTCGTACACAGCCTTCTTTTACCTTCTTTGGAGAGTACTCCATAATTTATTGAGAGAATAGAGGCCACTTAGCCCAAGTTCCTTCTTCTCCCCAATTTTATATCTCAAAATGCCTTGTAATTCTCTAATTCACTCCTCATTTATTATATTCTCTAATGAAAAAGTGACATTTTTCTCACCAAATCCAGCTTTCTACTTGTACTCCTGATCCCATCTTCTCTGTTTCTTTTGTTTCCACCCAATCAACCTCCTCCATCTTAAAAAAAAACTTCATTAAACCCTACCATTCCCTCAATCCAGCATCCTAAATCTCTCCTTTCTTTCACAGACTCCTAGTACTACAATCCTACTTCATACATCTCTAGTAGTATTTCCTTTCAATAAATCACTCCAGTATTTTGACAAGCTATAGACAAGCTATCTATACTTATTACTCCTTTTCCGCTCTTCTCACTATCCTTCTAAAGTTTCTACAATTTGGCTTCCATCTTGTTTTTCAGATGAAAGTTTTCTACAAGTTGTCAAATTTCCTAATTGCCAAACTTGATGACCTTTCCTCAATCCTAGTACTTCTTGACCTTTCTGTAGCATTTGACTTTTGACTTCCCCCTCCTGTCTGCTCTCTTGTCACTACTTTTCACATTTCTCCTATCTGTATGAACACTTCTCAATTTTCTTGGTTGGAGTATGCATATCTCACCCACTAACCCTGGCTCTACTCTAAGCCTCTGTCCTGGACTCTCTTCTCTCTTTCCACTATTTCAGTGGCCTCATCAATTCCTGTGATTCAATTGTCTTTATGAATATAACTACTGGTCTACATATATAACCCTAGTCTCTGTCCTAAGCTCCAGTTTCACATCAACACCTGCCTCTTGAACATTTGATGTAGATATCCTAGAGGCTATAAATAAACCCAATATAGTCATATTTTCTCCCAAACCCAATCCTCTTCTAAAATTCCCCATTGCTGTCAAAAGTACCACCATTCTTCCATTCACCCAGGTTTGTAACAGTGGAGTCATCCTCAGCTTCTTACTCTTCATATTGTCAGTTGCTAAGTCTTATAAATTCTGTAACTCCGCAATTTCTCCACTATCAGTCCTCATCTCTCCACCTATACAAATACCATTCTATATTGGGCATACCACCTAGAGCCTAGATTATTAAAATAGATTCCTCATTTGTCTTCTTGCCTCAAGTCTCTCCCCTCTCCAATCCATCCTCCACACAACCACCAGAGTGATATTTTTAAAGCACAAAGCTATGTCCCTTTCTATTTATTAAATTCTAATAGCCCCTGTTACTCATGGGATTAAACATAAACTCCTGTTTGCCATTTAAAACTCTTCACAATTTATTTCCAACCCATCTTTAGAGAAACTTTATATATTACTCCCCTTTGTGTACCCCTTGTCCTAATGAAAATTAACCTTCTTGATGTTTATCACATAGGGTATTCCATCCCACATTTCTGTAATTTTGTACAGGTTGCCTCCCGTGATAGAAATGTATCCCCTCCTTACTGTCTCTCAGAATCCCAAGTCACCTTCATAGCCTAACTCAAGAGACACTGCCTACATAAAATCTTTCCTGATCTCTCCAGCTGTTATTATGCCCCTCCCCCAAAAATCACTTCTCATTTACTTTGTATATATTTATACATGTACATGTTTTCTCCTCTAAAAGATTGTAAACTCCTTGAAGGCAAGGGCTAGTTCATTTTTATCTATGTATTCCCCAATGCCTAGCACCTATTAAGTATTTAGAAGCTTGTTAATTGATGACATTCTCAGGATGCCCAATATTGACTAAATAAATCATTAATGATATACGTCACCTATCATCAAGTCCAAGCTGAAGTAAGGGTCACAAAGGAATCACCCAACTTTCCATCAACCTGATTATAGAGTTCTTCAGGGAATGATGGATAATAGGGTTGTATGAATCCCACTTATCACTCCAAGAGTTCAAGATTATTCCCCAGTGCTTCAGTCTTATTAGGGGTTCAATCTCAGGGAGCTTATCCCACTGATATATATTGATACCAAAATAACCCTGTGGTAAAAAGATGCAGGAGATCATTTTATATGTGTGTGTGTGTATACATACACACACACACACACACACACACACACACAAGCATGCACATATATATCAGTGGCATAGCTAGCTCCTAGGTCCCAGCTTGTCCTGGTCCTAGGATATATTGTTTCAAGAACTGATAAACTCTGTTCAGTATCGTACATGGATAGAAGTGATTCACTCCCCTTGAGGTTTGCATCTTTGTATACTTAAGGACATCCAAATTATTTAGGTTATGTTTTTAAAATACACCAGTCTAATGAAAGCAAAGATTCCCATAACTGTAAATATATCAATCTTATATAAGCAGGACCAAAAAGTTTTTATTCCTACAGTACCTTATGGTTGGATATAATCATGACCATGTCTATGGGAAGAGTAAATTCTTATTGGCTAGAATTACCCCAACTTTACATACTTTGACTAGATGTACAAAACATTGGGTATGCTAGTAAATATTCAACCATTCTCCAAAAAGCAATACTGAAACACTTTTAAGTCTCATCTTCATTATTAACATTTTCTCTATCACTTTCTTAAGTCTAGACAATCAATAAAACAAGTCATGAACTTATAGTTTGCCTGTGTCCAAGGTTTAAATGCTCATATTGGAATTTTAACAATTGACTCTCCTAAGCCAGTTAGAGTTGACTCCAGCCAATGGTATGTGGCTAATGCCATCCACACATTCCAGCCCTAACACAGGCTATAGGGAGCAGAAAACATTGCAGCCCTAGTGAATTGTTGTCACAGAGTTGTGGGAGGAAAAAGACAGGAGTTGGAAAGAAAGACTACATATGAATAGATGATATTCATCAGGGGAAAAAAAGATAACTGCATCTCAGAAGTGATAATATAATACTTGTTACCTCTCTTATAATATTTGCTTTCCATTTCTGCTCATTGAGCATTTGCCATATACTACCTTATGTTGTTAGTTGCCTTTCTGTGAATATGTCTACACTACCCAATAAATCATAAACTCCTGGAGGACAAGGAACATTTTTATGCATACTCTTTTGTATCCCCAGTATCTAACACAGTGTATCTTGCACATAATAGGCACTCACTAACCTAATCTACATGTGTTGTTGGAACTACTACTTTTTGCACATGCACACTGTCTTCAATAATAGTTCAGACCAGAAAGGGAACATACTTTTCCATTGAGAATTACAAGCTCATTGGGATAAGATCCTTTCAGCCGCTCAGCTACCAAAGGCCAGAGATTTTTCAGACATTTCTGAGATTTGCCTCATTGGAAATTAATGACCTTCCATGAACTGCTATTTTATGCTACAATTTCTTGATTCTTTTTCATTATCAACTGCATCAAGAAATAAGATGATCATTATTTATCAACAAATATTTTAAAGTCTAATTCTCAGTATTCTTCTACTTTCCATGAATCAGTAGCATCTAATAAAACGGCAAAGACCTTAATGTAATAAGAAATTGGGTGAAGTGGTAGAAAGAGTATTGGAATGGAGGTCATGTTGTCTTGGTTCAAGTCCTGTCTCTAGGCCTTGTATGATCTTGAATAGGTCATTTCACTTCTCTAGACCTTCATTTCTCCATCGCCATAATTAGAAGCCTGGAATATATGACATCCAAAGTCACTTCCAACCTGAAATACCAAGATGTTTGACTCTAAGTTACTTGTCCTTTCTGGGCCTCAATTTCCTCATTTTAAAAATGAAAGATATTAAACTAGATCATCTCTACTACCTTTCAAGCTTTAATTTCTCTGATCCTAGACAGAATCACAGAATGTGAGTTAGAAAACCTTAGTAACCATCTAGCCTAAACCACACGTAAAAGAAGGTCTTACTTATTCAAGTATGGCTTAATGATTGAGTCTTGACAGAAAATTCTCAGACTCTTCTCAATTATATATGATTTTTTTAAAAAACTGGGGCTTACACAGAAGACCTTTAAAAAGTCAAGTCAAAAAAACATTTTTTTAAGCACATGCTATGTGCCAAACACCATGCTAAGTACTGAGGATACTAAAAAAAAAAAAGGCAAAAAAAAAAATAGTTCCTGCATTCAAGAAGTTCACATTCAAACAGGAGGAGAAAATAACTATGTACAAACATTATATATATATATATATATATATATATATATATATATATATATATATATATGGATGGATAAACTATAAATGATCTTAGAGGAAAGGCATTAGCTTTGAGGAGGATTGGACAAGGTTTCTTGAAGAATGTAGGACTGTAACTATGATTTGACAGATTATAATAAAGCCAAGAAGCAGAGATTAGGAAGGAGAAAATTCCAGGCATGTGGGACACGGAGTAAAAAACCCAGGATTGGCAGATAGAGTGTCTTGTTCAAGGAACAATCAGTAGGCTAGTGTCACTGAATCATGAAGGGAAATAAGATTTAAGAAGACTAGAAAGATAGGAAATGAGGATGTGATGGAGGGTTTTTGAAATGATTCCAATAAATCAAATCTCCATCATTTTAACTGTCTCATTCTCAATAAACCTACAACCTCAGAAGATATGCCATACTCCTGCTAGAATTACCAAGTTGTCAAAACATTTTTGCAGATTAAGTTCATTTATAAGATGTATTTGATTTATACTGACTGGATATGATACATACCACACTGATTAACCTACTTTACATAGTTTTTGAGTTGCAAACTGAAAGAAAAATTCAATATGAGTTTTATCATTACTTACTAGAAATGATTTTGGGGGGGAAAATTGGAACCATGTAAATTATTTCATTCAGACCTTAAACAACTTCAACTTTGGAATAGTATTTCAAAGTGTTGCCCGTATCCTTTTCCTGAGTTCAGTAAATAAGTCCAGGTACACATTCCACATCCAACTCTTTCATGTAGTCTTGGATATCCACAGAAATCTCAGTCGAAGTTCACAAAGAAAGAAGAGTTAGAGTTGAGGCATGTACATGGTTCAAAAAAAGAATGTGAGCTTCTGTCTTCTGAGAATATGCCATTGTAAAGATTCCAGAAAAGGAGGTTAGACATCCTCACTTTGTAACCTGTTATGACCAACTCCTAATTAACTACAAATGCATTATCCCTTTGGTGAAAAATCTATGGTTTTCTCATCATCATCACTCTCGGCTGCTGACAGAACAGGCAAATCTCTGATTGGGGTCAAAGCTAGGCTCACAGGAGATGTGTATATAAGTGTCCTAGCATGATTATGAATACATATATCTAATCTATGTCTGATTACAAACTATAATCAAATTTATTATTTTATTATTGTTGTTATTGTTATCTCATTCTTTTCATCTTTTTTGATGGGTTCAGACAGAAATAGTCCTGAGACAAAATGTTATTCTGCCATTTTTCCTTTATAATCAATGTTCTATGAACTGCTGCACTAATCAATGAAAGAATCACTTTTGTAGTTCAATTTGAAGTTAAAAGTAATAGGATATAAGTTTGCTCTCTATAAGCTGGTAGAACGCATCCTTGGTACAATCTTAATAGCCAACAGTCCAACAAGAAACAGTCTAACTTCTAACAAGAAAGACATGTACCTCATCCTTTTTCCCACAGGATTTTAATCTTCTTGGCCAAGTCTCTACATGAAGTTTATCATTCCATGAAGCTTGAGGACTGAGTACTTGAAATAGCAACATCTACTAAAAAAAAATTTTCTTAAGTTTTTATTGATAAATAGCATGTCTGATAGACTGTAAACAATACTTTGCCTTTGACAATAGACTCTTGTTGAACCAACAACAGTTGGATCTACAAGATATTTTTATGTATGTATTTGTTTTAATGGGATTTTTTCAGAGGAAAAAAAGGAGAGGGACTAAATGTGTGATTTCATTGGTACTGAGAGCTCCTGGTAAGGTCAATACCATCAATGTACCTTATAGTCTTAGAGAGTTGCCTAGAACACCCTGAACAATTTTCCTGGGATCACCATGTCAGGATGTGCTAAAAACAGATTTTGAATTTAGATCTTCTTAGCTTTGAGGCTGGTTTTCTAACCTTTATACCTTATTATCTGTTTGGGATAATTTATGACACTGCTATCTGCCATTACTTTAGATCATCAAGTTACCTCAAGGATCATCTACAATCCTAGCATTAACTGCCAGTGGCAAAATAGGAGTTGAAAGGTAGTTACTAATCTCAATTTAAATAACAGAGGGACATAAAGAAGTTAACACTGAGATGGAAATAAAGCCATTTAGAAAAAAAAAAGATTTGGCTTAAGGGACTCTAGCTGTGCTGACTGGGTATAGCAGAAGGAATGACTCACAAAAGTAGCTGCAACTTCACTGTTGTTTTTGACTAAATTTACCAAAAAAAAAAAAAGCTATCAACATTCTCTGCTGAAAAGTATGCCACATAGCAAATGCAAGTCAGTAGAGAAGCAGCAGGTGGCAGTATCAGCACAGCAGAAACCCAAAAGAGGGCTGTACAGAAAAGAAAGGTGACCAGCAGATGACATTAGCAGTTCTATGAGGAAAAACAAAATGGCTCATTTAGGGACAGAGATATCACAGTAGATATGCAACACTAAGAATATGAATTGTTTCAGGTTATGAGTATTGCCTGTGCATGATCTTTTTCTCACATATGGCAGAGTTGTTGGGGGAAGAAGGATGGTGGTTCTTTTTGGTATTATACACCTCATGATGTGCTTCCTCCCAATATTACCAACTGAGAATCAATTTAGTCAGAAATCTTCATATAGATTTTACAAAGGAGCATTTACTAAGGTAGTACAGTAAGAACAGTTGGTCTAAAACAACCCCCCAAAATCTGTGATATACTCTCACACATAGACATAGTCCAAGGGAAAGCAAGCCCAAACTTTGAGAGCATATGTAGAAAGGAGAAACTCTCAGCTTCTAGTTGTTTAAAACTTTTATTTTTTCCTTTTGTGGGGTACTCAAGAAACTCCCCTTTGGTATAGTGCATGATCATTTTAAAGGTCATTCTGATGACTTTGTTTTAGTATCTTGTTTAACCTAGTTTTACATTCTATTATTTCTTTTTCATAAGGTAATACTATAAAATCTGGATTCCATCATCCTCTGTAAGAATTTATAAATTAAATTTCCATAGTGTCCTTGGCTATTATATCTCTCTGCTTGATAAGTGAAGTTTGCTGACTAAGGTATGTAAGGCACCTTTTGATTTCCTTTTTTTGGCAATTAATTTAAATAATTTCTTACAAAAGCTCAACTAGTATAAATATATTATCCTTATCCACCACTAAGTGCTGCACTAAATACCAAGACAGTCAGAGGTCCTGACCAGATGGAACAGAAAATCCAATTCTCTGAATATGGGCAGAGCCTTTTATGCTGATACTACAGAACTGTGTTACATGTCCAGTTTTCTTGACACTATCAGTCTTGTGAAGGAGAAACATACCATCCATGAAACTGTAGATGGGAGGTGAGTAAAGGTAGCAGAGCTGATCCACCAGAGCAATGGATAGCCATGGAGATAGGACCACCAGGATATCTATTAGTAGAATAAGGATTGGTCTATTCATTTGAAAAGTCACTATAATTTCTATTTAATTGACACATGACATATCCCTGCCCTCCAGTAGTTTATTATCTTGTAGGGAGATAAGACATTACCCAAGTAAGTATGATTGTTACAAAGTAGAATGTGATCAGTACAAAGAAATCAAAACAAAATGCTGTAAGAAATAGGAACCATGTGAAATCACTTTCAGTCAGATGGGGAATGAGGGGAAACTATAAAAATAATGCAGTACTTGAGCTGGCTTTTTCAAGAAAGCAGATAAGTGAAAGAAGTCCATTTACAGTATTAGGAGCCAGTATATGTAAAGGCACAGAGGAAAAAGAAAGAAACACAAAGCAGGAAAACAACTAACAGTACAGATTTGCTAAAACTTAAGTGCACTCATCAAAATAGTATGAAATATGGTGAGCAAAATAGGTTGGAGTCAGATGTAGAAGGTCTTGAATAGCAGGATAAGTAATGTTCACTTTATTCCATAAGCAAGACAGTACCACTGAAGGTCTTTGTGCAAGTAGGTAGCATGTTAAGTCCGACACATTAGGAAGATTAGTTCATCCAATACCACTATTAGGTCTGTTTCCCAAGGTGATTAGAGGGGGGAAAAAGGAAAAGAATCAACATGTGATATAGATAAATAGATAGATAGATAGATAGATAGATAGATAGATAGATAGGTAGATAGATAGATAAGAGAGAGAGACAGAGACAGAGAGACAGAGAGAGAAAGATGGAAGCTCTCTTTGGGGAGGCAAAGAACAATTGAAAAATGACTGAACAAGTTGTGGCATATGGTTGTAATGGAATGCTTTCGTGCTATGAGAAATGATGAGCATATTGATTTTAGAAAACATAGAAAGATTCACATGACATTACAAAAAGTGAAATGAGCAGAACCAAGACAATATAGCATACAGTAACAGCAAAATTGTTAAAAGATTAACTGTAAATGACTAACCTATTCTGCATTATATGAACATGCAAATCAACCTCAAAAGACCTATAAGGAAGATGCTATCTACCTCCAGAGAAAGAAGACTATAAATAAAAGTATATATCATACGCTTTTACACATATATACATACATATGTGTGTATGTATATGCCAAATGGTAGTCTTCTCTAGTTTGAGGTGGGGAGGCAGGGAAGGAGACAGCTTGGAATTTAAAATGTAACAAAAAATGATTAAATTAAATTTTTGAAAAAGAAGAGAGAAAAATGGAGAAAGGGAAAATAGTTAGGATGCCATTGTAAGGGAACACAGAAGAATTAATGAGTGTTTCTTATGGCGCAGTAGTATTCCATTACATTCATAAGCCACAATTTCCTCAGTTTTGCTTGACTATGAATATTTGTTATAAAGATTTATTTTCCTTTCTTTTCCCCAGTGGTATGGGGAAGGGAGAAAGATGCTTCTTAATTGAAACAATTAATTTAAAAAAGAAGTAAGAGTATATAAACACAGTAATATTTTGAATGAAAATGGAAAGACAGATTTGAGCAACAGGAGGTCTCAGCATCTGATTGGTAGGAGGGGGTAAGAAAGAGGGGAAAGTTAGCAGTGATTCAAAGACTGTGAGCCTCAGTGACTGGAGAATGATTGTGTCACAAACAGTGATAAGAAAGATAGTAAAATGGGCAAGTTTAGGGGGAAAAACATTAAACTCAGTAGATAGGACCTTGCCAATGCTAACTATCATCTCTATATACCCAGTCAACTAAGTGCACCAAGGTTATCTGCTTTATGGGCATTGAGAGATGTCACAAATGAAAAATCAATAGTCCTTGGCAACGGATTGGTAGGAGGGTGAGGAAAGGTGAGAGATAGTGAAAAATCTGAGCTGATTTCTAGGTTGCAAGCCCAAGGGATTGAGATGATGGTGTTGCCCTCTACAGTAACAGGGGAGGTATGGAGGCAAGGGAGAAGTTAATTAGTTCAGTTTTGGACACACCGAGTTTAAGATATCTGCTGGACATCCAATTTAAGTTATCAGAAAGGCAGTTGGAAATGTGAATTTAGAGGTCAGAAGAGAGATTGAGGCAGGATAGGTAGATTTGAGAATCATCATCATAGAGAATGGTAATTAAATCAATAGGAGCTGATGAGATCATTAAGTGAAATAGTA
>CM053590.1:118296390-118321211 GCA_028646515.1 Pseudochirops corinnae
GCCTGAAAACATCAGCAAGGCCCTCTTCCAGGATTTCTGTGCAGGTACCACAAGAAAATCCTCCTTCCGGGCTTCTGAACCAACAGCCAGGTTCCAGAACCTCTACAACAGCAGCACTGTCCTTCATCATCAGGTGAATCTGGCAAAACAACATCAAAACAGACAAAATACCGACATCACAGCCATGCCTTCTCAGTCCTTGGCAGTTCCAGGTGCATGTTCTCAAAGTCCTGGGCAGCTCCCACGGGTTCTCAGCTGTCTTTCTCTCAGCAACTCAGGCTCCATGATACTGGATACTGCTCTCCCAAAGTCCTTCTGGCCTTCTTTAGGCTTGGGCCTCTCTCCCAATTCACGGCTCCTCCCAGTTCAGTCCTCTTTCTTCATGTCAACAAATCCATCCCACAAGTGGGATTCACAAGCTCTGGGTTTTAACACTCAACCCAAAAACCAAGCCAATACAGAGGCATCTCCAAATTCCATTACAAATACAGAAACTGAGATTCCTAGAAGGTAAGTGACTTGTCCATGACCACATAACAAGTGTCAGAAGCAAGATTTGAACTCAGGTTTTACTAACTTATAGAATACCACTATGCTATGTTACCTCCCATGTGCATCCCCCAATTTGTCGGATTTTGCCCAAGATAGAGTGGTTCTTAGTGATGCTTTCTAGGTGGTGGTATCGTTTATCCCTCATGTAAATTATTACAAGTGAGTAATTGTTGTATTTGGTAATTCTGGGGAGTCTCACCATCACATTCTGGAAATGGCTCCTTGTGTTTGTCCTTCACTTTCAAAAAGGACCATGGCATCAGGGAAATGAAGACATGACTTGCAGTTGACTTTGATTTGAGTGAGGGAGGGCTGTTCAAAGTCACCAGCCTCACTTTCTCCCCCAGAGCCATCTGGATTCAGCGACCAGTTATTCATCAGGATGACTGGAGATGGCCCAGATGCAGTGGGAGACCCTGGCCCTTTGAGGCTAATGCCTTTCAGGTACTCACTTAGAGTGAGGTAATGCCCATTCAGTGAATAGGCCTCATTAAGAAGTGAGTCAAAGGATGGCACCTTTAATTTAAAAAAAAAAAAGAAAAAAAAAGTCAAACTGGGAAGGGAAGACCCTCAGGGTTGCTGTTCCAAAGAAAAACAGTTACCATCGACATTCACTCTAAGCCAGGAGGGTTCAAAATACATTCATTTAATGGAACTTGGGCAGGGACCTATTGTGGTCCAATCTATGAGCTTCAGATACAGCCCCGTGAAAGATAGCAGATGCTCCTCCATTGATTATGTATGGTTAATAGATAGATAGACCAGATTAGAACCTTTAACAGGAAGTTGTTAACTAAGATTACCCCTTCTCTTCTTTCTCCTAAAATCGGAGAAGAAAAAGACTGGGTAAAGATACCGAGAAAGTTCGACCTGGGAAGAAAAGCCTGTGATTTGGAGATAAGGTCATCTGAAAGCTAGGAGAACTAGTGGAGTTGGAGGCTTAAGGTGTGTGACAAAATATTGGAATAGCTACCCTAGGAAGTAAAAAAAAAAAATGAGTAAGATTGCTTAGTAGTAACGAAGGCTAGTTATCATTATAGCTGTTTTGGGAAGGAAGTGCTTTTCAGACCTTAATATGAATCTGTAGTGGACCCAACTGGTATAGTTTTATGACTTCGTCTTATAGTGCTTGGAAGTCCGGAAAATGGGAGTGAAAATGAAAAAAAATACTAAGAGGAATAGTGGTTAGGTAGGATGCAGGCTTAGAGTATGGCAAAATAATCATTGTGTAAGACCATTGGACCATAGATATATAGCTGGAAGAGTCCTTAGAGGTTATCTAGTCCAACTGTCTCATTTTATCGATGGGAACTCAAAGTCTCAGAGAGGTCATACAGATAGGAAGTAGAAGAATCAGGATTTGAACCCGGGTTTTCCAACTCAAAATCCACTATTCATTCTGCTATACCAGAAAAAGAAAGGTAGGCATTCTTGGGTGCATGATTCCATCTTTGAAATGACTCACCTTGACATGACTTCCTCAAGTGATCAAGGAGGATGAAAGTATATCTGAAAGATGGGTAGATTGTATAAAATAATGCTAATAGTTAACATTTATATACCACTTTATGTTGTGTCAAGCATTTTAAAGATATTATTTTATTTTTCAACAATGCTATAGGACAAGTGGGATAGGTATTATTATCCTTCTTTTGTAGAGGAAACTGAGGTACAATGATTGAGTGCTTTGTTCAAGGTCACAGAGTTATTCAATGTCAGAGCCAAGATTCAAATCTAGGTCTTCTGCCTCTAAATCCACTCCTTTCTTTATTTTCTAGTTGCTCCTTGTGATGCCCACTGGGGGCATTGGATTTTGGGTAGCTATTCACCTTAGTCATGAACCTAAATCACCAGACTCAGCATGAGCAACTTGGGCCATTTAGACTATCTAGTGGGCTGATTCATTTGTTAGTCAATATTTATGGACGACTGTCTTCTTAAAGAGAATTCTGCTCCCAAGGAATACTGTATAACCTATCTCCCCAGGGACAGTGACCTATGCTCCTCATCTTAAGTAGGACAGAGAGACTCACACAAATGGGATGGATTAGGAAGTACTAGAGGTGATGAACATAGTCAACACAGTGAAGAAGGATTTTCCTGTTGTATGTTTACAGAAATCACAATTTACTGCAATACTGCAGTAAATAGTGACTGTCAAGGTAGTCATTCCATACTCAGTGCAGTGCACTAAGGGTAGATGGGGTACAGGAAATAAGAGTGCTGGGCCTGGGAAGATCTGAATTAAAATCTAGTCTGAAAGTTGGACACTTAATATCTGTGTGACCCTGGATAAGTAATTCGATCTGTCTGCCTTATTCTCCTCAACTGTAAAAAGAAAATAATAATAGCACCTACCTATAGGTAGGAGGATCAAATGAGAAAATCCTGGCACATAGTAAATGCTTAACAAGTCCTTCTTTCCTTTCTTCCTTCCTTCCTTCCTTCCTTTCTTCCTTCCTTCCTTCCTTCCTTCCTTCCTTCCTTCCTTCCTTCCTTCCTTTCATATGTGTGAATGTGTGCATACATGCATGTGTGTGTGCATGTGTGTGTGTATGTATGTGGAAGGGCATGGTTAATGTGAGACAGAAACCAGTATCAAAGTGAACCTCTTGTTACTTGTTTTTAGCATTGCTTCTCTGATCTCCCCAATATTTCCATGGCATGGACACAGGTGTTCCCATGAGGTGCCTGCCCTACATCTTCCGCTGAGCAATTGACACAACTGCCTGTTGTGATTGGTGATGTGAGCAGATGGCTGGTGGATTAGCCCATGTTTATCTTTAGTTGAGACATATACAATATAGAATACTTACAGTACAAATACAGACTCTTGTTAATATTAGTGTGTGAAACCTGCTGAAGAAGAGTTTGTTCATTAACTGATTAATGGAGCTGAGAGAGATGTCACCTACCAGCCTAATGTATTAATAGTTGCTGTACTTTTATAGTGCTAATTTAATGTTAACAACTTTGCAAATTGCTGCTTGTTTACAAGGACTCAATTGGCCATATAAATATAACAGTACGACATAATACCCAATTTAAAAAATATTCAACAATGCCAGCATGAAGCTAGGTGATGCCTTACCTCCTTTAGGCAGAGTGAAAGCCATTGTGTCTGAAATCCCTATCAATCTTGTCATGGTTCAATTCAATGCAGCAAACATACATTAAATATCTACTGCCCAAGATGAAAGGCAGCATTGGCAGTGGATAGAGAGCTGGAGATGGAATTAGGAAAACTTGGGATATGAAATCCTAAATTTGACTATGTGGTCTTAGACAAATTACTCAACCTTGTCTAGTCTTACTTCCTCATCTGTTAAATGGGGATAACAACAGTGCCTTCCTCACAGTGTGGTTATAAGAATCCGATGAGATCATAAATGCTTTGCAATTCTATGGAATTATTTATTATTACTATTACCACTACTGCTACTGCTACTATTGTTGTTGTTTTTGTTAGTTTTCTAGTATGTGACTTAATTTACTTCAACTCCTATACTCTAGAACAGTGCTTCTCAACCTTCCTAATGCTGCGACCCTTTAATACTTGTATGTGGGTGTATCTGCATGTAGGTGGACCCGCTTGGAGATGGATAGAGGAGAGGTGTCTCAGTTCCTAAGACCATTGGGAATACGTGTTTTCTGATGGTCTTAGGCAACCCCTGTGAAAGGGTCGTTCGACCCCAAAGGGGTCATGACCCACAGGTTGAGAACCACTGCTCTAGAAGATCAGTATTGGGAACTTTCTACATAATGCAGAATTCAATTCCTCTATACTAAGGTATAGAACATGGGTTCTTTACCTTTTTATGTCATAGATCCTTTTAAGTCTTTTGAAGCCTATGGATCCTTTCTCAGAAATAGGCTTAAATACATAAAATATATAGAATTACAAGAGAAATCAATTATACTAAAATAGAATTATGAAAATATAAATATAATCAACTTCATAGGCCTCAGATTTAAAACCTCTGGTGTAAAGGGATTCCCTTAATTATAATGAGTTGCACTGGTCAAAAAATAAATTCATTACATGATAAGTGTCATTTTAGCACTCTTGGGCTCACTTCTCTAACTTGTATTCTTCTTGGCAGGTTGGGGCCTCCCCTCCAAAGGCAGCTGCTTCCTTTGATACTTACAGCAACTTTGTGAGTAACTAGTCATAGCACTGTAGCTCACAAGCCCCTACCAGTGTACCTCCCTTTAACAATCAGTTAATAGACTCAATTAGCTCTTAGAAAAGACATTTACTTAAATGGAAGTAGTCAAATAGGTAGTCAAAAAGCATTTTCTCTCCAAATTTTAGGCTCATTCTCCCACGTAAAACATAGAGAGTATAGGACAGGGAGGAGTAAGAACAAAGCACAACGATATTGACCCACATATGTAGCAATCACATGTGGTCAAAGGAACTCACTATTCTGGAACATCAGGGACTTGATATCTTTTTTTTTTCTTTAGAGTTCTCATAAAATTCACTGTAGGGTAGGGAGTTAGTGACATGAGTCACTGTTTCTATTCTGAGCCAGCTTTCAGTTACATGGGTGGCTCAGCTGGTCTTGCTCTTCACAGATCATGACATCCTTTCTGGATGAATCAATCTTGTACTGAGCAGGGCTGGTCAAGTCATTTGACTGCTGGGCTGCATCCTTCCAGGGCATAGCATCTCTGCTGGATGGGTTAATCCACTGGTCACCTTGGGACTCACTTTTTGATGGCAGCTGTAAGCTCCATGACCTCCAGCCTTAGGCTCAGCTGGAATTCTTCTATGCTCTTTTGGGGTGTGTGTGTATGTGTGTGTGTGTGTGTGTGTGTGTGTGTGTGTGTGTGTGTGAGAGAGAGAGAGAGAGAGAGAGAGAGAGAGACAGTGTTCTTTTCAACTAGAGTGTTTTTCTGTTTTTTCCTAAACAGTAGAGACCTTTAGCTTACAATTGACAGAAGCCTTTCCAAGTCTGTTTACTCAGGACCTCAGCTCTAATGTTTTTCACCTTCCATGCAGGACTTGACAGAGGCAGAGAGTCTTCTGTTCAACAACTCCTCTTGGTTCAGCAATGAGTACCTCTAGTGAGTGATCACCTCCTTGCTTACAAAGACCTACTTTAGTACATTCCCTATATTCCTTTTAGGTCCAAAAAGACAGTATGCCCTGGGAGGTGTATGTGCTTAATTTGCATCCCAAAGGGCCTCTCCTTTATATTTCAGTGATTTTGTCTTTGTCCCTTCCAACCTTTAACTTTAGTGAAGTTTAAACAAGGTAAACACTTATACTACTCTGCCATAATAAGTGGAATTTAGAGTATTAAAATATGTGTATTTATAGAAAGTCATATTAAAAAGAAAGTCCCTCATTATTTCCACTTCTTTGTGCCCTAATCATGCCCTAAGTTTGTATATCCCAATATCAGTTCTGGCTCCATAAATGTAAGGCATTTTGCTATTCTCAAGGACATCATCATCATCATCATCAACCACATTGATATTACTCTTATCATCAACATCATTGTTGTTGTTACTTCTGGATCCTCATTAGTATAAAATTCTCGAATTCATCTTAAGACTAATCTATGAGAGACTCTGAAGGAAACAATTTCAAGCTTTCAGGAGGGTTTTTGGTAGGTGGGGCAGTTTTGTGACCCTCAAATCACATCAGACATTCAGAAGGCAGGCCTTCCACTTGGAAATGAAATAAAAAGCACATTCAATTAACACACCAATTAAGCAAGCATTTATTAAGTGCCTACCAGGTTCCAGGCAAGGAGGCTGCCCAATAAGGAGGTTGGTTTTGCAATCAGCTAGGTCCAACTTCTGCAGTTGACACATAATGGCTGTGTAATCCTCTGCAAATCACTTAACCTCTACGGGCTCTAGGCAACTATCTTAAGACTATGCATTGAGTAGAAAGTGCTGAACTGATATAGTAGAGAGAGCCTCCTCCTCTAGTATGCTCCTATGTCAATGAAATCACAGGTCCAGTCCTTATTCCAGTGCTTACCTCCATCCCTATCCCTAAGTATCAGGCACTGTGCTAGTTTGGGAGAATGCAAAGACAAACGTAAAATGGTCTCACCCTCAATGAGCTTTCATTAATGTAAATAATAATAATAGCTAACATTCATATAGTGCTTTAAGACATTTTACATAAAATTATCTCATTTAATCCCCACAAGAATCCTGTGAAGCTAGTGCTATTATTGTGTCCATTTTACAGATGAAGAAACTGAGGTGGTCAAGAGGTAGACTTGCCCAGGGTCACCAGCTCATATCCAAGGCATGATTAGAATCTGTTTCTTCCTGACTCCAAGGTTAGCTCCCTAGCTACTAAACCAAGAGCTGCTTGGTATATGGGTCTGTTAGGTTTGTCCTCCAGTTTAGAGCCTCCAAACCACATATCCAGGGCAGGAGAGCTCAACTTCCCAATAAAATAAAACTAGCAGGTATCTCAGGAGCCAACTCAAGCTCATGTAACAGTGCCTAGGAGATTATATTACCACCGAGCACATTTTGAAAATATAATCTACACTAGCATATCCATTCTGAGACTTTTTCAGAAACTTGGGACAGACTGGATGAAAAGATGATCTTGATGGGCACAGGAAGTTTTTTGAGTGAGCTTGAGCCTGGAGAGGACCACTTACTATTAGTACTTCCTCCTGACACAACTCCCTTCTGATAATGAGTGAGAGAATTCTTAAGCAAAAAAAGTCAAATGCACAGAAATGAAACCTTTCCTTAATGTATGATCCACATTGATGCCATCAAGGTTGGCAACTTTCCCAGATGAAAAGCTTCTAATAGCACACTGTTTCTTTAACAAATATATTTTGGTTCAAATTATCTATTGTGTACTGGCATGCAAGAGAAACATCAATTTCTAATAAAGTATGATCTGATACTATGTAATGAGTTAAATCTAGGGGTCATCTTTAGAATATAGGGTTTAATAGCACTCCTAAAGTCATCTGGACTAAATAAATCTCCTTCTTTGCAGCAACCTCATGATCATATTTATTTTTAATTGCTGGAATAAACGACTTCTGCTTAGATGGTTTAAATAGATTCGCATAGACTCTGCTGGGTTTATTACTTAGTGTGAGTGCTGATGTGAAGACTGAAAGAGCCTGAATGCATGTATAATCAATAATGCATCTACAGGCTCTCTGGCTGAGTTCAACTGTAGATCTATTAGACCTTGTCTCCCAATATCTTGTCTCTGGATAATTATTCAGACATTCCAGGGAAACTCTACTGCATTAATTCCTTTTCCTTATAGTACCTGGGGGAAGGAAATTACCCTTGAGGGAGAGCAGATAGTTTTCTACAGTGCCTCCCAGAGCATAATAGGATCCATGTCTCCATTATTATGCATTATTAGGAGACCTTCAGAGTTGACTTTTCCCTTCTCTTCCCCTCTTTTATCATGTCAATATTAATAGTCCCTCATCCAAGGCACTCATGTCCATCATGGTTTTTCTGAATTTCTTGCTCTTGCAAAGGGAGATTCTTTTGATATTTCCAACTATTCTTAGGTTGCCCTCTGTCCAGATGTCACGCTAGCACCTCAAATTTGACATAGTCCAAAACAAACTAATTTTCTCTCCTCCTAGACCTATTCCTTCATTGGACTTTGATATTTCTCTCAGGGATACCACCATTCATTCCAGTCTCCAATGTCTGAAATCTTGCTGTTTTCATTCTTCCTTCTCTTCCATGCCCTCCCCACAATATCTAAACAGTTAGCATCTCCACAATACCTCTGATATTCACACTCTCTTCTCTATTCTCACTAATTCAGAATCTCAATAAACCATTTTGGAATATTATAATAGCTTCTTTATACATTTTCCTACTTTCAATCTTTCCCTACTTTGATCCATCTTTCAAACTGCTGCCATATTAATGCTTCTTATGCATGGTTCTAATGATGTCCTTCTCTGTTTAAGAATCTCTAGTGATACCCTATTAATTAACAAAGTTCAGACTACTTTCTTGGCATTTAAAATCTGCCACAAACTGATGCCATTTTAATCTTCCAGTATTATAAACATATAAATATAAATTTGTGAACTGACTGTTTTAGTCAAATTGAATTACTGTCTACTCCTAGAATAAGCCTTGTGTTCTCCCACCTCTAATTTTACTGGTACTGTTCTCTATGGCTGAAATGTTTTCCATCCCTTTTCTATATACCTTTCAAAACCCAACTCAATGCAGCTTTTCCCCACAAAGGCATTCCTTGTTTCTCTACTCAATAAAGTCAGTAATGACTTTCACTTTTGGATCCCATTCTTATTTTACACTTTACTAATGAATTTCTCTTCTAATATTGCATGTTATTGTTCTCTGTGTCTGTATCTAATTCATTATCCTAATAGATTATAAGCCCCACAAGATCAGATCTTGTATCTCATCTAAACCTTGTATGTTTTCCAGTGTCTAGAAGAATACTATGCACACAGTAGGTATGTAATAAATATCTGGGCATAAACAGGAGGGAGCCATCATGTCTGTTAGACTAAGAAAAAGCATGATGTCACGGAAAGCTGTGGACCAGGAGTCAAGGAACCTGAATTCTAGTAGCAGCTCTCCCAATGACTAGCATCTGAATCTCTTTAAGTCTCAATATTCTTATCTGTAATGTAGTACATTAATGGTGATACAACAGGACAGTTGTGAGGTTCAAATGAAATAATACTTTATCAAAAATGCTTGAAAAACTCTAAGTGCCATAGAAATATATTGTTATTAATGTGTGCTCTTAGGGTAGCTACTTTAAAAATATGGATAACTGTGTACCTATAATATCATCTCTAGCATGATGCTACCTTGTAATGGTGATGGAATTTAAAGTTTCCCTTGTATTGGCTTGGTTTTCAGGTTAAGTATTAAGACCCAGAGCTTGTGAACCCTACAGTGGGATGGACTTGTTGACATGACAAAAGGGGGAAGAACTGGGAGCAGCTGGTGACCTGTATAGGGAAAGGCCCAAGCTGAGAGATGCCAGAAGAACTTTTGGGAATGGCATCATGGAGGCAGAGAGAGAGAAAGAGAGCTGCGGAGATCAAGGATTCTGAGAGAGAGAATTTCTGGGGGCCAGAGTTGCTGAGACTGAGAGAGAACTGCCAGATGCAGCTGCCCAGACTGCTGAGGGCCAGTTAGAGCTGCCCAGGACTTTTGAGAACTGCCACCCATAGCTGCCGAGAACTGAGGAGGCATGACTATGGTGCTGGTATTTTGTCTGTCTGTTTTGATGTTACTTTGTCAGATTTGCTTGTTGATAGAAGCCTCAGACCTTGTTGGGCCTAGACTGATTTCACAGGCAGAAGGTGAATTGAAGAGGATGCTGGCAATGTGCATAAATATTGTGGTGTCTTTGTTAAGCTTTGTCTTCCCAGGAACAGAAACTGCTGAGAACTTCTCTCGGGTCAAGAGGAAGAAAAGACCTTGGGTACTGAATGCTGTGATGATATTGTAACCTAGTTGTGATCCAGGGGTGGAGTACTTTGACTTTTGTACTTTGTGATTGAACTGAGAACTTACTAAATGATTGAGTTATCTTGTATTTTGATTTTCTCTTTTCTGTGACTGTTTTGCCTTAATTTGTTATTGAATAAATGGGGAGTTACAATGCTTGTAATCCAAACCTTGGAAGTTGCTTGTGCTTGGTGTTACATACCTAGAGAAGAGAATAATTTAATTTCCATAATATGACACAATTTGATAACAAAAGAGTTTTTGGTTAACAGACTGAGTGAATTTTTAGAATTCAATCACTTACCAAATTATGAATGGTCTTAGACATTTAGATAATATATATATGTATATATAAAATAGTTTCAAATGTTAGTATAATAATTTTATTTATGTATGTATATATATAAACACATACATATGTGCTCTCAAAGTAAGATGCTGAAAAGTAGGTTTATAAAAGCAAGCCAAATTGAAAATAGGCTATATAAAGAGAAGGATTGTGATATAATCCAAGATGGCCAGGATTCAGGACTGGAAAAGGGTGAGGTGATGGGGTAACAGAGGAGAAAAAAATACGTGTGGCAAGAGAAATCACAGAAATCCAAAAATCATGGAGTTTTTTTTAAAGCTGACAAGAGTCTTGGAAACCATCTAGACCAATGTTCTCCTTTTACATAAATGGAAGTAGAAGGCCATAGAAGTTAAGTGACTTGTCCAACTTCACACAGATAATTAGTGTCAAAACAGAAACCAGACAACACGTTTCCTATGAGTTCTATTGGGGAAAGGAGTTTTATAAGTTATTTAGCTAATTGATCTAGGTTAAAAAAGAAAGCAGTATCGGGACAAAAACAAACCCTGGGGAGAGGTGTAGAGGTGACTATTTCTCAAAGGCAGTAACAAAAGTTTTCTGGGAATCTGAGAATAATAATTACTCACATTTATATATCATTCCACTTCCCTTATAATAACTTCCTAAGGTTATGCAGTTCTAATATTATTTCCCTCATTTTATACATGAAATGGAGACTCAGAGAGAGCATATGATTTATCTATGGTCACAGAGCTAATAAGTATCTGAGGTAGAATTTGAACCCAGATCTCTTGATTTTCTGTCCAGCACTTTATCCACTTTACCAGTCTGTGTGATAAGAACATTGGAGTCACACATCAATGGTTTCATGAAACAGCAAACAGGTCAGACTTCCTTATAATAAACTTCACAAGCCATCCAGATTTGATCTTAATTGAATTTTGCTATGATGAAAACTTCACTGAGAACCACATCAATTTGAAGAAGGATCTGGGTGGAAAGGACACTATGCCTAGCCTCTCAATTGTAAATTCACATCTGAGAAGGATGTTTCTGAATATAGGAGGTGATAGACAATAGTGCCATAGATATACCCTTTGCATCTTTTAAAAAATTTCCTCCCTCCAAGTCTCTGGAATGTGTGTGTGTGCGTGTGTGTGTGTGTGTGTGTGTGTGTGGTGTGTGTGTGTGTGCTGTGTGTGTGTTTTCTGGGTTTCATTGATGGTGGTGGTATTTTGTTTTAGTTCTATGGACTTTGGTGGTTTTGTTGGCAGAGATGGATAGGATATTTGAAGGGTAATTGCTGCTTGATTGCAGAACCAATGAGGTATGAATAAGCTCAGTTCTCTTCTTCTGAGCACACCGTCAGGTATTTACATTTTAGGAAGTGACTGCTGCATGGACAGAGCCCAGAGAAAGAAAATTGTTTATAATCATCTCAACAAAGCAGTGTTATCATGGGCCATCTGCCTGGGCATGGGAACAGGTTGTGGAAAATGGAAGAATGGTTTGTTGTAATCGTGTTCATTGCAGTGGGGTATTGTGTGGGTAAGGACTATCTGCCAATCCAAATCTTACATTCCTTCAGAGATTTACTTGAATCCCTCCTCTTCTACAAAGCCTTCTGCAATTACCCTCAGCTCAGAATGATCTCTTCTTTCTCTTCATTCTTTGAATATTTAAAATCTGTCTTAAACAGTCAAGCACTTATTAGTATACCTTGTACCTCTCTCTCATTGGTTTATATAATCATCTCCTCAATTAGTCATAAACTCCTTGACGGTATGGACTGTGACTTCTATCTTGTTGCATATCCCATAGTGCTTTATCACAAGGCTAGGAACATGCTAAGTAAAAGAAATGCTCTTGACTTTATGTTGGGCAAGTTTCAAAATAAGGATGAGATGAAAAGAACTGGTAGGCAATGAGAGAAAAACAGAAATATGTGGAAATGAGATCTGTAATGTAAAAAAAAATGTAAAAAGACAGCAAAAAGAACAATAAATAGCTTACATTTCTATAGCACTTTAAGCTTTAGAAAGATTTTATAAGATCACTGGGAGGTAGCTGATATGAATATTAACCTTTTTATTATAGAGTTAGGCTCAGGTTTTAAGGCCAGAGACTAACATTGTTTTGCCTCTGTAGAGTAGGTTCTTAAGTTTATCTTGAAGGAAGAAAGCGATCTGTCCAGAGTGAAAGAAATAGTTTCAAAATTAAGGACAATAACAGAAGAAAAGAGTATTTATACAAAGAGGAAGAAGAAAGTCTGAGTAAATGGGAAAAAAAAGGATGGGGGGGCAAAGGATATTTGTGTTTCATTATTTTAAAAAAATAAAATTTATTTAGTGCTTTAGAGTTTTGCAAAGGACTTTACAAATATTGCGTCATTTAATATTCACAACAACCCTTGGCAGTAAGTACTATTATTCTCATTTTACAGATGAGGAAATTGAACCAGATAGAGGTCAAATGACTTGCCCAAGGTTACAAAGCTAGTAAATAAATACTTATCTGAGGCCATACTGGAATTTAGGTCTTTTTGATTCTAGGTCCAGTGCTTTCTTCATTGTGCTATGTAGCTGAATCACCTACTTTTTATAGTTGTAGCACCTCCTACTGCTAGGAGTTTAGTTTAACCTAATTGTTTTGGGGGTAATAATTAGTCAATTTACAATCCTGAGCCTCTATAGCTTGTGTTGTTCTTTGTTAAAGATGACCCAAAACCCACACCCAAGAACAAAAGCATTTAATTAAGACACAAAACAATGTAAATAACAAGGAACTGAATTAAGCTGTAAAATGTCCTTTGTATTCATATACAAAAAGGTGAGATTTCTTAAATTTCAGGGAAGGTATAAGTGATTTTTCCTTCAATGCCTCTGATAACCAGGGTTCTTTGCCGATGATATCACCATGCTATGCATTCACACAGCCCAAGTATTGTGAGAGATCAGGTCCAGAGAATTTCTACAACTAGCAATAGTTTTTTGTGCCCAAAATGGTGAGAGATGAAGTCCTAGAGACATAAACTCTATACACTAAAACTTTCTGAAGTTTCATGTGAAATTGGTAGCATTTGCAAAGAAAACAATAATGTAGAGGTTGGAATTTCACAAATATAAAGCGTTTACAAAATATTTTAAGCCATATTCTATAAAAAAACAAAAAAATTAAAGGAGAATCATTGCAATGTGGCATTATTTGAAGTCTGCTGGATTAAGAGCCAGGAGACTCGAGTTCCAGACTTAGCCCTACCACTTATTAATCATGTGACCTTAGGCAAGTGATTGCTAGGTACCTTCTTCACCGTTCTCTGCTCCCTGCTTTTTAATTCCCTCTTACTGTTGTTTTCTCCCATTAGAATGCAAGCTCCTTGAGGCAGGGGCTATCTTGCTTTACACTTCTATTTATTCCCAGTGCTTAGCACAATGGCTGACTGCCTTTTCTGGGCCTCAGTTTCCTACTATGTAAAATGAGCCCTTTGGACTGTTTCCTTTCCCACTCTAACAGTCTCTGAGAAATCTTTTTATAAGGAGGATGAATTAAATTATTGCAGCAAGGAACCCAGTTCCCTTCACAGAGAAGCTCTGAATCAATACAAAGTGTTATTTATTATTACTAAAATGAAACCAGTGTTTAAGCAAAGAATTATAGCAAGATAACCAAGTTAAAGAATTTAATATAAAAATGATGATTTGGGGGTTTCACAGCCAATAAAGAGAGGATATTGACTATTGACTGACGGAAGGCTAAATTCCTAGGGTACATAACAGATAGAACCCAGCTATAACAGGTCTGGTTTTATGCCATATCTATGATCATAACTTTATCCAGGAATTTTTTCAGTATTTTTTATGGCTGTCTCTTTTTCCCTCTCTCTCTTTTATCAATTATAGATGCTCATAAAGAGAGACCACAAATAGCCATTTTCTCTCTCTCCCTCTCATTCTTTCCCCCTCTCCCCCTCTTTGTCTCTGTCTGTCTGTCTGTCTGTCTCTCTCCCTCTTCCCCCGTCCATCTTCCTGATTCGTTTATATCTGGGTTTCCACGTCCTTTAATTTGCAGCAGCTGCTAATCTGCTGCAGCAACGACTGAAGTCTGAGGTCTGAGCAGCATTACTAAGCAGAGTCTCTTCTTGGTTTATATCAGATCTTTATCATTCCTCTAACTTTGTTTAGTTTCTGTTAATATTCAAGCAGAAAGAGCTTAGGCGAAACCCGCCACAAATAAGCTTAGGCTGTCTAGCTTTCAAAGAAATATCTTGGCAAGATTTGTAAACTTAGAGAAGCATCATAGTATCAAAGACCCGGAGCTGGAGGGGATGACAAAATCCCTATATTCTAATCTCCCTCATTTGATGAGGAAACCAAGGCTCAGAGTAGTCAAGTGACTTCTCAAAAGTTACATGGCTAGTTAGCATCAGAGACAGGATTTGAACCCACTTTCTCTCCTCTCAAAGTCATCATTCTCTCCACCATACCAAACTGGGCCAAATAAGGTACAGTGATTAAAATTAATAGGTGTTTCTCCTTACTTCCCCTAGTCAAGTACAGGATTAGAGAGTAAGAGGAAATGGCAAAAAGTGAAGGATAATTTTGTTTGGGGCAAGGAGAATTCAGGCCTTATTTTGCTGTCCTCCTCCTGTCTGTCTTACCCAACTTTTTCCTCTATGCAGCAGACACTTGTTTCAATACATAGCATTCCTATATATCCTATATAGAGGCTAGCCACAGAAGCCACAAAGAACAAGAGCAGGACAGAGTAGAATGAGGTTCAGGAATCAGAAGTCTGGGATATAAACTCTGACTCTGGCATCAACTACTTGTATGACTCTGGACAAGTGAAACAACCTCCATGGGCCCCAATTTCCTCTGTGGAGAGATGGGGTTGGTTAGTGATGTCTAGGGTCCCTTATGGCTCTAAATCTATGACAAATTAGATAATGTATGTAAAGTGTTTTGTAGACTTTCAAGTACTATAAAAATGCTGGTTATTGTTAGTATTATTTTAAAAGGGACCATTTAGCATAAAGTGACTTTAAATAGGGGAATGTTTTAAGTGGCTGCTTTGAGCACTTAGGGCCTGTACTCTGGTAGTTTATATACATTCCTTTTCATGGTCATGACTGGGACTGCAACTTGCCAACAACTCCATACCTGGACTTTTTCTGAACCTTCTTTGTATGTGCAACCAGGTTTCCATGCCTGTCATAGTCGGGGACATTAAGAATAGAGAAGCAAGTGAACAGGATGCTTAGTTGGCTTCTAAACCCAGAGGGGCTTCTCCTGATGACCAGTACATGCCAGACCTAGTTACCACAATGTATATTACTTTTATGGCTTTCATCCTGCTATTTCAATGAATAAGAAATATGATCATAGGGCAACTGGAGTTAATAGCCAATTTAGGAGGATATTGCCTAAATGGCTTCTCAATTAGGTTCCAATTGGTTACTTATGTTGATAAAACCCAACACTCCCTCCCTGAATAGGGAAGCTTTGCTCTATAGCTCAGTTAGAATTTGAAGAATTCCTGTCATCATTCAACATTTAACATTGTCCCATTTTCCCAACTCATACTTTTGACAGTGTGTGATTTTTTTTTTCTGATAACACATACATTCTATGCTTAGACCTTTCTTCTGGATAGCATTTACTTTTTTTGGTTCCAGGACCCCCAACTGGTTGTTTACCAAACTGTCCATTATTAATTTAATGAGCTTGGTAGCACTACCTTTTTTCATCAGATGGTGCTATAGATGGAGGATGGGGTCCGAATGTCTCTTCAGCAGTGATGAAGAGTTCCTATCATCAAAATGCCATACAAACAGAATTTGCAGCCAAAATTTATTTGTAGTCCAAATATAAATTCTTCTAATTAGGAGTATGTGATGCTATAATGAAAACATTATCTAACCAGCTGTACTGTGTGTACAGATTTCTGTTTTTATTCATGTGTGTGCATCTATTACAAACATAACACAAATAGAACATAAAAATAAGTTAACACTCACAGCCAAACCTGTTAAATTTAGTTCAACAAATTGTATGAAACCCTCCATCTGTTTGCTACATTATCTTCACCATGATAATAGGCAAGGCAGATTTGCTAGCTGAGTTTTATAGAGAGAATAGCTTGTTCAAAAAAAAAATATGTGATAAACTCACATAAATGAAACCCAACTCCACAGTATTATTTCCTTCTCTGTGGCCCTGAGTGTTTATGTGGTGGTGTTACATTTATACAGACCTTGTTTATTATCCCTTGCACAAAGCTCTTGGTTTCTAGGCTGATTCTGAAGTCCTTTTGGATGGAATTATTGCTTTGGCCAACATGACTGCCCTCTAAGGTCAACAAGTACAAGAAACATAAGAGAATTATTTCCTTAGCTTTCTGTCACAATGATCATGAAGTAAGAATGGCAGGTTACTGCCTTTAATGCCCTGTCAGTGTGTAGTAAGGAGTCTAGAGAGTTCTGGTCCATTAGATTTCCCTTTCAGAGAGAAGTTTTTTATATCATAGAAATTTTTACCTGAGATTACAACAGGTGCCTCTTAGATGGCAATCATTTCCAAGTAAAGGTATGATTAGAGTTGTTCAAAAGGAATCTGAGAAAATGATGTATTTGGTTTGGATAAAGCATGGCTTGACATAGTGGACAGAGTGCTGGAATGGGAATAAGGAAGACCTGGTTTTAAATCATGATTTTATTGCACATTAGCTATATGACCCTATATAAATCATTGAATGAATGGATAAATTGATGACAAAGCATTTATTAAGTACTTTCTGTGTTTAAGACACTATGCTAATCTCTGATGAGAGATTATTTTTGCTTTAGAGCAGTGGTTCTCAACCTTCCTAATGCCACAACCCTTTAATACAGTTGCTCATGTTGTGGTGACTCCCAACCATAAAATTATTTTTGTTGCTACTTCATAACTGTAATTTTGCTACTGTTATGAATTGTAATGTAAATATCTGATATGCAGGATGTATTTTCATTGTTATGAATTGAACATAAACCACAGGTTGAGAACCACTGCTCTAGAGGATCTTACATTCTCAAAGGAAAGAGAATGTGGGAGAAGAACATAGTTATAGATTATACCCAGAGGCATATACACACACACACACACACACACACATATACATACACACACAAATATATGCTTTTAATATGTAATATTTCTCATCATCATCTTAAAATTATTTTTATGGATTTCACTATTTTGGAGGAGTCTTCAATATCCCAGATCGTGCTTCTACCATTTTTTTTCATCTGTAAGCTTTTTGTCTATATTTCCATAAATTCTCTCTTAAGGACCCATTTAAAATTCTGGAGACCTTCTTCTGGGGTATTTAATATCTGTAGATACCGGTGCAATACTAGAGATATTCATCTGTTGTCTTTTATCAAATCAATTCTGCACCATAGCCCTATTCTCTGAAGAATAGTGACTATGGACTTTCAATTAATATCTAAAACAACTTCAGAGTTAACAGAGATTTCATAGAAATGGTTAAGTTGCATAAATTAATCAGACAAGATGCAGAAACTTAGGAAGAGTAGGAGTCATCATGGACATAGTTCCAAGGCAAAAAAGTCACTCTGAATTTTGGGGGTCCTTAACTAAGAATTATGACTTAGTGGCAAAAGTCAATAGCCTAGGAATGAGAAGAATTATATTCAATTCTAGTTCTGAATGTGCTACTAAGTATCTGTAAATTCTTTCCATGCCTTACTTTCCTCATCTACAATGAGAGAAAAAGAGATAATGGGTGCATAAATACTTTTGTATAATTAAAATGCTTTTATTTTTATATCATCTTCATTTCTAAATATATCCCTTACTTTGCCAATCCTCAGTCTTATCCCTTGTAATGAGAGAGAGAGAAAGCGAGCGAGAGCACACAGTTTAGTAAAAGTAACCAATGTATTAATGGAATCTGATGGCATATCAGTATATGCAGAGTTCTACACCCATAGTCCACCACTCTCTGTTCCAACGCTTGCAAAGAAGGGGGTGGTGGTGATGAATTTTCTCCTTTCTTCTTTGAGGCCAAGCTTGGTTCTTATACTTAAATAACATTCTTTTTCTTTTTTCATTCTTCTCATTTACATGACTGTAAGAGTTTTCCAGGGATAGCTGGGTGGCTTAGTGGATAGAGTGCTGGGGCTGGAGTGAGGCAGACTTGAATTCAAATTCAGCCTCAAACACTTCCTAGCTGTGTGACTCTGGGCAAGTCACTTAAACTCCATTCGCCTTAATCCACTAGAGAGGGAAATGGCAAACCACTCCAGGATCTTTGTCCAGAAAGGAGGGAATTGGCATGCTGTGGTGCATGGGGTCATGAAGAGTTAGGTAAAATTGAATGATTGAAGAATAAATAGCTTTCCTAGTTATTTTCTCAGTTCTGCATACTTCATTTTGTATCAGTTGTAAATACCTTTTAAAAAGTGTCAGACAAATTATGGTATGATTGAAATTATTGTAGCTTCATAGATTTAGAATTCAAAAGAACTTTAGAGGCTATCCAGTAAAACCTTCTCACTTTACAGATGAGGCTATCAAGGCCCACAGAGATTAAATGATGGTCATGTAGATTTTAAGTGACAGGCAGGATTTGAACTCAGGTTCTCTGATTTTAATGCAAATATTTTTTCTTACTGTACAGTGATGCTTCTCACAGAGTAGTAACTTGGGAATTGGAAGACTTGGATTCTAGTCCTGGCTTAGTTTACTCATCTACAAAATAAGGAGGTTAGGTTCAATGGTCTCTAATGTTCCTTCCAGTTTAAAATATTCCATAAAATCTAAGGTGTTTTGTTTGCATTTCCTGCCTTGGAGCAAATATGTTACTATAATCATTCTTTTGTTGGGATAGAAATCGCCTGGAAGCATTGGAAATAACTGTTGCCTCTTCTGCATTGTTGCTAAACCAATATATATGAAACTACTTTAATTTCTGTTGTTATTGAGTTGTTTGTTTTTCTTTTGTTTCCATTTTTGCTTTAATTCCTCTGTCAGGACTTCAATTTGTGTATTTTTTCTTTTTTCATGATAAATTTTGGTTTTTTAATGTTGATACTATGATGATATTTGGGTCATATTGATTAAAATGCCATTATTTGATAGATGATGACTCTACTCTTACACTGATTTGTCCTTACTGCCTGGACATGGACTGTTTCTATGGCTGTTTTCAGACCCTCTTAAAGATCCATGTCTTTAAAACCCACTATTCTCTTGGTGATTCCATTTGATTACAAATTATGAAGCATCATAGTCATGGAAGAATCAAAATTAGAAGTAATCCAAAAGGTAATGGAAACATGTACAATAACCACAGGATGTCATCAACAACTACTTGAACAATATAAATGGGATAAAATATTTGATTTCAGACAAGTTGGACCACAAAAGAAGGTAGGCTCTTCCTATATCAAGAATGAGACTCATGGGGAGGCCAAGTGCTATGCTGGTAGTTCCAAGATATTAAAAGAACCAGAGATAGATCTCCAGTGATTTGTATGAATCATTTACGGAAGACTCACGATCATGAGAAGTTGGTGGAGGGGTTAGCATTCCTGTTGGTAGATGGATCACCCACATCAATGAAAACATGCATCTATCAAAATAATTCATTTAAATATTATCTTAGAGTGTGCTGGTGCTATTAATAAAGTACACTAATTTCATAGTTTTATCAAAAAGAAGAATGCCAGCTCTGCTGCCAGGATTTTTTGATATGTTGTTATATTCTTATCCTGGTATACCTTGTAGCCATTTTCTAAAGTATTCTTAGATTCCTACTTAAAGTACTGTGTGAATCCATTCATTAACACACACTTGAAGTCTAATTGCTGGTCCTGCTGACATAATCTTAGCAATGCTCTTCTGCTACTTGGCATAATCCAAGGCAGCCAAGGTGGTACATGCTCCAATTATATGTCAATTTGCTTCACTATTCACAAATGTTTACTGTCCCTACTATCAAACAAATTATTGTTGATATTATTATAAAAGAATCACGAACAAAAAGTCTGATTTTTTTTGTACTTGGTTTTAATTACCCATTTTATCAAGGCCAAGGACTATGACATATCTTTTTCTCAGACTGAAAAATAAAACAAAACACAATGTTTTGAATCAGATATAAGAGCCCAATTCTCTGTTCTGCCATTAACTACATATGGGACCTCATGCCTCAGTTTCCTGACCTGAAAAATAGGAATAATAATCCCTGCCCTCACTACTTCCAAGGTTTGTCAAGAGGGAATGATGTTGTGATGGATACAAAAACTCTTTGAAATGTTGAAGGTACTGAGGAAGGGGGGTAGAGCCAAGATGATGAAGCTGTTAAAGCATTTGCTGAGCTCTCCCAACATTCCCCTCTTAATAGCTTTAAAATAACATTTCAAGTACAATTCTGGAGTGGCAGAGCCAACAAAAACGTCAAAGTGAGACATTCTTCCAGCCCAAGACAACAAAGGAGGCCAGAAAGAGAAGCAGAGGAGGCTCACTGTAGAGCCAACATGGATGACCCATCAGTTGTGGAACTAGGTAGTGGCAACAGAAGCAACAGTAACTTTAGGAGTTCTTAAGCTGGAGATGGCAAGGGGACTTGGGAATTGGTCAGAAAGAAATGACAGAGGACCTCTGTGCTAAGACTGCACACTGGACTACACACTGTCTGACAACTCCATTGCCTATAACTACTTCTGTCATAGATGAAGAGCAGGGAGGAGCACTTTTGTTCAAGAGTGAGTGAAAGCCCTGAGGGATAGTATCACTTCTGGCCTTAAGGGATCCCTGGATCCAGGATACTGAGGGAGTCTATCGTTTCTGGTTTTAAGGGAACAGGGGCCCAAGGAACAGTATCAATTGCAATCCCAAGAAATCAGGGGGCTTTCCTGAGTAAAGCAAGAGTACAGACCAGGAGAAGAGGGATCACACCATTCCCCAAATCATATAACACTGGAAGCATTGAAAACTTCTAAACACTCAGAATTAATTCTGAAAACAGTACTGCTAAGAAGCTTGAAGTTTGAGAGACCCTCTCACCCATGTCAGGAATAGACATAAAGAAATCAGGTGGAAAAATGAGCAAACAACAATAAGGAAAGAACTTGACCGTAAAAATGTACTATAGTGACAGGGAAGATCAAGACACAAACTCAGAATACAATGAAGTGAAAACAATTAAAAGAAAGTCTCAAAGAAAAGTATAAATTGAATACAAACTCAATAAGAATTCCTAGGAGAGCTAAAAATTATTTTCAAAATCAAAGTGGTAGAAGAAGAATTAGGTAAAAAAAATTAAAGCAAAGGAAGAAAATTATGAAAAGATAATAGCTTGACTTTAAAAAAGAACAAAAAGACTAAAGAAAATAGCAACTTGAAAAACAGAATTGGCTAAATGGAAAAAGAGATACAAAAATTCACAGATGAAAATAATTCCTTGAAATCTAGACTTGGGAAAGTGGAAGTTAATGTCTCCACATGACATTAAGAAACAATAAAACAAAAACAAAAGAAAGAAAGAAAAAAAAAACAGAAGAAAATATGAAATATCTCATGGGAAAAACAAGTGACCAGGAAAATAGATCAAGGATTGATAATATAAGAATTATTATATTACTGTAATGCTATAATAAAAGATAATGCCTAGACATTATATTTTAAGACATTGTCAAGGAAAACTTCCTTGATATCCTTGAATAAGAGGATAAAATATAAATTAAAAGATTTCACTGATCACCTCCTGAAAGAGATCCCAAATGAAAACTCTCAGGAATCTTATACCTGAATTCCAAAGTTCCTAGTTCAAAGAGAAAATTCTTCAAGCAGTCAGAAAAAAACCATGCAAGTATCATGGAGCCACAGTCAGTATCACACAAGATTTAGCAGATACTACATTAAAATACCAGAGGGCTTAGAATATAGTATTCCAGAAGGCAAAAGAACTGGCATTACAAGCAAGAATAATTTTCCCAACAAAAGTGAATATAATTCTTCAAGGAAAAAAAAGCATACTTGATGAAATAGAAAACTTTCAAGCACTCCTAATTTAAAAAAAAACAGAGCTGAATAAAAAATTTGACTTTCAGATATACAACTTAAGAGAATCATAAAAAAATAAACATGAAAGAGAAATCCTAAGAGACTTAATAAGGTTAAGCTGTTTACTTTTCTGTATAGAAAGATGAGATGTGTATCTCCTTAGAATTTTTTTTCCTTATTAGGAATTTAGAAGGATACTACATAGAAAAAGGGTACAGTAGTGACTATTTGGGGATGATATGGGAAAAAATGGATAGGTGAGAAAGAGGGATGCTCTGGGAAAACAAGGAAGTGAGAGAATTAATAGAGAAAATTATCTTCCATAAAAGAAAATTAAAAGGAAGAGTTTTTACAGTGGAAGGGAAAATAGTGGCACGGGGGTTTGAATCTAAGTCATAACTAAATTGGTTCAAAGAGGGAAGTATATATACATGCTTAATCTGTAATAGAAATTTACCTTATCCAACAGAGAAGTAGGAGGGGAAGGGGACAAGAGAAGGAGGGATTTGATAAAAAAGGAGGGCAGATAAAAAGGCAGTGGTAGAAGCAAAATAGATGAGGAGAGGCACATGTGAATTCTATGAACATTTAAGGAACAATTAATCTCAATACTATACAAACTATTTGAAAAAACAGGCAAAGAAGTGGTCCTATCAAATTCCTTTTTTGATACAAATATAGTTTAAATACCCAAACCAGGGAGAACAACAACAACAACAAAAGACTAAAAATCAATTTCCTTAATGAATATCACTGTTAAATTTTTAAATAAAATACTAGCAAGAAGACTACAGCAATACTTCACAAATAGCATACACTTTGACCAGGTGGTATTTATACCAATAATGCAAGGCTGGTTCAATATTAGGAAAACTATTAGCATAATTGACCATATCCATAGCAAAAACAACAAAAATTATATAAGTATATTTATAGGTGCAGAAAAAGCATTTGACAAAATGCCTATTCTTGTGACAAAACATCCATTCCTATTAAAAATGCTTGAAAACATAGGGAATCAATGGAATCTTTCTTAAAATGATAAGTTGTATCTGTCTAAAACTAAAAGTAACACTATCTATAAATGGGGATAAATCTGAAGTCTTCCCAATAAAATTAGAAGTGAAGCAAAGATGTTTATTATCTTCATTATTATTGACTATTGTACCAGAAGTTCTAACTATAGCAGTAAGACATGAAAAAGAAATTGAAGGAATAAAAATTGGCAACAAGGAAACAAAACTCATACTCTTTGCTGATGGTATGATAATTAGAGCACCCTCGAGAAACAACTAAAAAAAACTAGTTGAAGCAATCAACAACTTCAGTAAAGTTGGATATAGCATAAACCCACATGAATCATCAGCTTTTCTATATACTACCAACAAAACACAGCCTCAAGAGAGAGAAAAATTTCATTTAAAATAGTAGATAATATGAAATACTTGGAAGTTTATCTGCTAAGAAAAATCCAGGGTTATATGAACACAATTACAAAACACTCTTTACACAATGAAGACAGATCTAAACAATGGTGAAATATTAATTGCTCATGGGTAGGACAAGCCAATATAATAAAAATGACAACTCTACTTAAGTTAATTTGCTTATTTAGCCCCATGCCAGTTGAACTACCAAATAATTATTTTGTAGAGCTAGAAAACATAGTAACAAAATTCATCTGGAAGAACAAATGATCAGAAAGGTCTAGGGAATCAATGAAAAATAAGGTAGAAGAAGACAGCCTCATAGTGTTGGATTTTAAACTATATGACTAAGCAGTATCATCAAAACAGTTTGTTACTGACTAAGAAATACAGTGGTGGATCAGTGGAATAGATTAGGTGCACAATACATAGTAGAAAATGACCATAGTAATCTAGTGTTTGATGAGCTCAATGATTCAAGTTTTTGGGGTAAGATCTCACCGTTTGAAAAAAAAATCTTGGGTTCCTCAATTGATAAATGGTCAAGGGATATGAACAGGCAATTTTCAGAGGCAGAAATTAAAAATATCTATAAGCAAAAGAAAAAAATCCTCTTAATCACTATTGATTTGAGAAATGTAAATCAAAACAACTTTGAGGTACCACATCTCTCCAGCCAAATTGGCTAAGATGACAAAACAGGAAAATGACAAATGCTGGAGAGAATGTGGAAAAATTGGAACTGATACAACCATTCTGGAGAGCAATCTGGAACTATGTCCAGAGGGCTATAAATAATTGTGTACCCTCTGACTCAGTAACTCCACTTCTGCGGTTGTATCCCAAAGAGATCATAGAAGCAGGAGGAAGACCCATATGTACAAAAATATTTATTGCAGCTCTCTTTGTGGTGGCAAAAAACTGGAAATTAAGGGGATGCCCATCAATTGGGGAATGGTTAAACAAGTTGTGGTATAT
>CM053590.1:118327775-118383699 GCA_028646515.1 Pseudochirops corinnae
CCTGGGGAGACAAGGCTCAACAGAGCCATAGCCAGTGTCCTCATCAAATCACTCTCTGCCTGTAGAACAGTCCCAGAATCCCTGAAAACATCAGCAAGGCCCTCTTCCAGGATTTCTGTGCAGGTACCACAAGAAAATCCTCCTTCCGGGCTTCTGAACCAACAGCCAGGTTCCAGAACCTCTATAACAGCAGCATTGTCCTTCATCATCAGGTGAATCTGGCAAAACAACATCAAAACAGACAGAATACCGACATCACAGCCATGCCTCCTCAGTCCTTGGCAGTTCCAGGTGGCAGTTCTCAAAAGTCCTGGGCAGTCTCAATGGGCTCTCAGCTGTCTTTCTCTCAGCAACTCAGGCTCCATGATACTGGATACTGCTCTCCCAAAGTCCTTCTGGCCTTCTCTAGGCTTGGGCCTCTCCCCCAGTTCACGGCTCCTCCCAGTTCAGCACTCTCTCTTCACGTCAATAAGTCCATCCCACAAGTGGGATTCACAAGCTATGGGTTTTAACACTCGACCCTAAAACCAAGCCAATACAGGGGCATCTCCAAATTCCATTACCAATACAAGCTGTCCTCTTATTCTCCTTTTCCCTCTTTCTACTTTCTCTTCCTCTTTTTCTTTCTTCATTTTCTTCCTCTTTTTTGTTTCCTTCTCCATTTCTTTTCTTTTTTTTTTCTCCTCTTATTCTTCCTGCTATTTCTCTTCATCCCCTTTTCTTCCTCCTCTGTTCTTAGCATAGTGCCTGGCACATTGTACTTAGTAAATACTTCTCTGCTTCTCTCTTTTCCCCATCAACATTTCTTCTTTTTTCCCCATATTCCCAAGTGTTCTTCATGCCCAGAAATTTCACTGACTTCATTTCTATATGGGTGTGGAGTGGTATACAATGAGTGATGGAAGTTGTGCCCTCAGTTCACTGATGTGTGATTAACTAAGGATGTATGTGATGGACTGATGGCATTTTCTTGTGACTGCAGTAGGTACCCTGAAGAGATAAAAGATATTGGTTGCAGCTGCAACATACCTTAGAGAGCATAGCTTCATAGATTTAGATTGGGAAGGTACTCTTTCCCCCCCGGCTTTTTTTTGTTTTTCTGCATTGCTAGAGCCCAGCACAATGCTTGGCACATTATGGACAATTAACAAATGCTTCTGGAATTGAATTGAGATTTAACATTGGAGCAATAGATGAACTATTTACTTCCTGATTTTCACTCTACAACTTCTCCCTACTTCATATTCCAAGCATAGGTTATACAACATTACCTTTGAGAAAGAATTTCTTCCATAGAGGAAGAAATGCCCTATTTCTCTAAGCTTGCTTGATTACTTGGTGAGACCTTTACTGCAGATAGAGAATTCATGAAATGTTTTGGTTTAGAAAGAATTCTTTCTCTTTCAACTTTTGCTAGGCTACAGGCTATAATTTGGAGTATGATAGGAGTGACTGATAACTGGGACGAAGACAGGAGGAGATCTGGTCATATATTAAGTTGAAAGCCAGACTAGAAGCCACCATCTATTCAAAGGTCTGATAAAGTTCGGGAAGGGCTTTGAAGTTTCCCTCCCTCCCACCCCTAAGCCTACCATTGCCCTATTGTCTCTAATTCCATTATTGTCCAGAAGATAACTTCGGGATTTGGGTTATATGAGTGAGAAAAGGGATGAAGGGTTCTTCTTGTCATAGGCAGTTCTATTAAATGACATCTGAGTTCATACAACAGTTTGGGTTGGCTCTTTCTGGTTGCTTCGGACTTTGCTTCAAGTTAAGTGGGTCATCATGAAAAGGATGTTCCCCTTGGCAGAATTCCATGCCCATTTGTCAAATAGTTGGCTTAGGGAACCAGCCTGCTTTGGGATGATCCAAGGACCATATTTAGCTTGGATGTGCCATCTTGTATTACAGCCACGTTGACACTGGACTAATTTTAAAACTTAATCAAAGGAAAAGAAAATGCCAAGCTGCCTGTCATGCAAGAAGGCTCTGTTTGAGCCTGCAGTCACTTGACACAGAGCAGAAGCTGAGTAAATAAACAGAGCCATAGCCTCAGAGCGCCACTTTAGAGACTCCCATCATAGTGCCAGAAAGCCTCAGACGGGGAGTTGAATAAACACTTCGGGGCTCAGAGAATGCCACACTGCAGAGAGGAGCACCAACTACCCAGGGATCCAGGGCAGCAGGCGCCACAGAAACAAGGATGGCCTCAGTGTAAGCAGCTTCCCCTGTAGCTCTGTCTCGCCTCAGGATCTCCAAACTTTCACATTTGCAATGACAATTCCATTTTTAAAGTGTTTCTTCCAGAATTTTCAACTATATAACCATTTTAAATCATATTCAATTCCAGCATGTACCACACAGGGGAAGGGGGAGAAGAGAAATAATGATAACAATAATATTTGTTCATGTTCATGGAGCTCTTAAAGGTTTGTGAAGGTTTTTCACCTCATCGATGTTCACAACAAATCTTTGATGCAGGTTTCATTATTATGCATAGTTTACAAATAAGGAAACTGAGGCTCAGAGAGGTTTAATTGGCTCTTCCAGGGTTATGGAGGTAGTGAAGTGTTTGAAGTAGAATTGTAATAATACTGAAAAGTATTCAGTTTTTCAGACTCCACTGTTGACCTTTATCTGTGATATTAGGGTATCTCTCAGTGTAGGTCCTTAATAGACAAATAATATACTGCCCACAACCTAAATTTACTATTTACAACATGTTTTATGTATGTTATTTCATTTGAGCCTCACGACAACTTTGTAAGGTATGCGAGCAGTACAGATGCTATTCCCATTTCATAGACGAGGAAACTGAGACTTGGCTTAAGTGATTTGGGCAGAATCAGTGCTGATATCCAAGTCTACTGGCTCCAAGTCCAAGTGGTCATTGTACTACACAACACTGTTCAGTTTCAAAATATTTAACTTGGTATAGGTGAGCAGAGTGAATTATCTAACCTCAAATTTCACTCAACTAATTTTTTTTTTATCTTTAAAGTGATTCTTTTGTGGTCCTTCTCCATTCTGCAGGTAGTAGTCTCCAGGAAGTCTGCAGAACTTAAGCAGACATAGCACAATGCGTAATGGAACACTATAACACACTTTGGCCTGTTAATGTTACTGCCTTTGGATTTCATGAATACAAATATCAGAGGGAAATTTAAGTAAGAATAATCTATTCTAGTTCTGCAGAATGACTTATTAAATCCAGTGCCACAGAAATGAATAAACAGGTCAGCATGCTACCTGTTCCCAACCAAGGTAGATTAGAGGGAAAACAAAGTAACCAGCTCAGGCCTGGTTATACTCTAGGCCAGAGAGAAGTAAAGAATACATAGCAACTTCCTGAAGGTTTTTTTTTTTGGGGGGGGGGTGTAATGAGGGTGGAGAAAGGTTTAAAAGATCGTCTAGTCACTGTTTTCAAGCTAACATTCTTCCTGAGGCCCCCATGAAGTTATCCTTGACATCTGCCAACTGTTTAATCCTAAATTGAATCAGCATCTCAGAATTCTTGTCTCCTTTCAAGGTTCAGTTCAATAACCACATCCTCAGTAAAGCCACCTCTGATCCCCTTCAGTTGTTAGTCTCTCTCTCCCACTTTAAGTTTTTTGGCACTATACTTGAGAACATGCTGTGTCTCCCCAAAGGAATGTAAGCTCCTTGAGGGTAGGTATGGGTTGTTTTTTTTTGTCTTTGTAGTCTCACTACCTTGAACATGGTAGGCACTCAATAAATGTTAAATTGAATTGCTTTTGAGAGGGCCAATTGATTGAGAATTTTTAAGAACCTTTCTTTAAACTCCTAGGGGTCTTATGAATAGATAAAGTATTTATCAAGTTCTTATTATGTGTAACACATTATGCCAAACTCTCGGCCTACAAACAGAAAAGTCAGCTAATCCGTGATCTCAAGGAGCTCTCATTCCATTGGGGGAGATGGCACACAAGGAAGGTTCTAACTAATTCAGAAAGGTTTTTAGGATAGAATAGCAAAACAAATGGTAATATCATTTCCCCCATTAACCATTGCTAAGAACTTTCTTTTGTGGCCTTTAATAACTATAGCTGTAGTAACTTCAGAAGCAATTGCCAGACTGTATTTCAAGAGGATTGCTTCCCAGGATGATGGCCATGTTCACTGGTCTGGAAACCCAAGTATCTCCAACTCAATTCACTCTATCCCATACTGAACTTGTTATCTTTCTCCAAATCCTCCCCTCTTCACAATTATCCTATAATACTTCCAGTAACTTAGGCTCCCAACCTCAGTGTCTTTCTCAAATCCTCACTTTCACTGACCCCACACATCCCATCTGATATCAAATCTTGTTGTTTCTACCTCCACAACATCTCTTGTATATGTTTCCTTCTCCCACTCACACAACAGACTCTCATCACCCATCACCTTGACTATTGCAATAGCTTTCTAAATGGCCTCTTTGCTTAAAATCTCTTTCCACTCTGATTCACTCTCCAGTTGGTTGCTAATGTTATTTCCTTAAATCACAAGTCTGACCACATCACTCCCCTCCCTACTCAATAAACTCTAGTGCTTCTCTATTACCTCTAGGATCAAATAGAAAATCCTCCATTTGGCTTTTAAAGCTCTTCACAACCTGATCATTTTCTACTTTTTCAGCCTCCCTACACTGTATTCTCCTTTAGGAACTCTGTAATCCAGCTTCACTGAATTATTTGCTGTTCCTCACACATGACATTCCACTTCCCTCCTCTGTATATTTGCACCAGCTGTACCATCCTCCTGTGCCTGGAATGCTCTCCTTCATCACCTCTGCTTTCTAGCCTCTCTGGGTTCCTTGAGTGAGCTCTTAGTTAAAATTTTATCCTTTGATGGAGGCCTCCATCTGTCTCTCCATGTTCTAGTGCCTTACCTTTGAGATTGTCTTCTATTTACAGTAGAGACAGCTTATAGATACAGTAGAACTAGAGACAGAGACAGCACGAGATTCTTTGCATTTGTCTCCTCCATTAGACTGTGAACTCTGAGGGCAGGGACAATTTTTTTCTGCTTTCCTTCGTATCTTCAGTATAGTGCCTACAATACAATATCTCCTAATACAGTGCCTGGTACATAAATGCTTTTATTGTTTGATTGGCTAAACCACTTGAAGTCAAGAACTGTATCAGAGTCACAAGAGGCTCTGAACCCAAATGTCCAACACCCACGGTTGTGCTTAACATATTCTATAATTAAAAACATAAAATTATTGATTTGGTTAAGACAGCTCCTGCCCTCAAGTAGCTCAAAAATTTAATTGAGGGAGATAAGTACACAACTCTACATTTGTCCTCCAACAGTCTCCTCCTCTGCCTTTCCATGTATTGTGTAAGTCCCTAACTTCCCATTTCTGAGTCTGGCTTTAGCCCGCTAGTGAACTTATAAAACCTAAATGCCACCTAGATATAGCACTGGAAGAATTGTCCCTCTCTCTTATATTCTTCTTTCCTCCCCAGTTGAATGTTCCACTCAGCAGAGATACTTCAGGGTATTGGGAGGAGCCAGGAGGACTCTACTATAGGAGAAATGAAAGAAAAAAAGCAGTTATTAAGTACTTACCTTATACTAAGTGCTGCAGATATAAAGACAAAATCAAGCTCACACTCTAATTGGAGAGATCATATGTATAGGAAACTTCAGCTACAAATCAGACGGAAAGGCTCAATGGTCTTTAGGATAGAGAAGCAAGACAGGCAGTAATGCATCTTTTTTATCGTCATTTCCATTGACAAAACCATATCTGTTTCTAATATTGAACTCTTTGACAATGTCAAGGACTTTGATGGCAAGGATTGTTTTTTTTTCCTATCTATGACAGGTGAAGAGGTAGATGCTGCATGGCCTGCAGAAGTAGCTACCAGGTCATATCTGCACGGGTTAGTTACCTACTGCTATGGGGACAGTGTAGGACTAGGGCTGGTGGTCTTGGGAAGTGCTTCCATTCCTGGGCTCTTGAGTTTATCTGCATTAGGGACATCAGGACCCTGCTATACTGGTAGTCTGAGTTAACTTGGTCACATGTGGTCCTCATTTACATGTCCCATTGCCAGTATTGTGTCCACTCTAAGTTTGTGCCCATTCTTTCCCCAGGTGTTGTAGTGGGGGAGAATTCATCTCAGTTCTATGGGGTGAATATTTTCTAGTTATAGCTTTTATGATGTCATCTTAAGAATTTCTCTGCTTTGAGATAATTGTGTCTATTTGCTGACTAGTAAAGTGGGGGGAGAGTTATTATTTTTAGAAATGCAAGCGCAGTATTTCCCTAGACCTGAGTTAGCAGTTGTTCCTTAGCAGACCCAACCCATAATTGTAAGTTTCGAGAAACAGTCCCAGAGGGAGTGGTGCTATACTGGTATGTAACAGGTAATTCATTCTCTATTAGGAAGGTGAATAGATAATGAGATTAGGATGCGATGGTAATCTTGGAGACTAGATGTATTAAAGAACATGCTGATTGTAGCCCAAACAGACTGTGAAAGCTTTTGTCTGGCAGATTGGATGGAACAGTCCAGAGCAGGGGAGGGGAACCTGTGGCCTCGAGGCCACATGTGGCTTTCAAGGTCCTTGGGTGTGGCCTTTTGACTGAGTTCAAGTTTTACAGAAAAAATCCTTTAATTAAGGGGATTTGTTCTGTGAAGTTTGGATTCAGTGAAAGAGCCACACTTGAGGGCCTAGAGGGCCACGTGTGGCCTTGAGGCCTCAAGTTCCTGCTTCTGCTCCAGGCAATTAATTGTCTCCTCCTTTTTTTGAAGTGGTCCATGGGTAGTCTAGTCTGGATGCATTAGGGTTGGATAAATGAGGTTGTGAAAGTTTTTTCCTAAACTTTTGTCTTCTGATGGTTTTATTTTAAAGTTTCTCCCTTCCTTTGCTACTACCCTTATTACCTTCCTTTTGCTTTCCCTTTTCTTCTCCTTTTCTCTCCTCCCCCTTCTTTTTCTTTTTTGCTTTTTGGAAGGGGGAAGGCAGGACAATTGGGGTTAAGTGACTTGCCCCAGGTCACTTGGCTAGTAAGTGTTAAGTGTCTGAGGCTGGATTTAAACTCAGGTCCTCTTGACTCCAGGAATGCTGCTCTATTCACTGAGCTACCTAGCTACCCTTCTCCTCCCACTTCTATCTCTCCTTTCCCTTCTTTTCTCCTGCCCTGCTCCCTTTTCTTCCCTTCCCTGTGCCCTTCATCTCTCCTCCCTTGTCCATCTTCCTTTTTCCTTCTTTCTCTTCACCCTTCCCTTTTTCTCCTCTTTTGTCCTCCTTTCCTCCCTTCTCTCCTGCCTCCATCTCTTGCCTTTCTTTTTCCTTTCCCTCTTTTACTCTTTTCCTTTCACTGTCAGACTTTTATCAGTTTGAAGTCAAATGAAATTTCTCATTTGATTCAAAATCAGGCCATTGTAGGCTTTTGAAAGGCTCACGGATAGCTTTCTATTTCTTTGCATTGGAACACTTAAAGATCATTTTATTAAATATAAAGTCAGGAGATCTCCTTTATCTGAGGTGTCCATCAGTATAAGCAATGTGCATACATTCTATATCCTGCAGGACCTTTCTTTATGAACATTTAAGCATGAAAATCACGAGTTTCCCTTTCAGTCAAGGAACAGTCAATGATTCAAGTGTATGATTGTTTTTTTTTAAATGTACATTAATAACATAGTTCTGTGAGTATCTCATTGAAAGGGATTAGTCCTTAGGAGAAATGGGATTTGGATTCTTGACGTCTGCTGATCAACACAGGATGAGAAGTTAAGGACCATTGGTTAAGGTTATGGGAAACTTGGTCACCCTGTGTGTAATCCCACGTGGAAAAAATTTGTTCGGGAAGCAATTATCAGGGTTAATTTTCTTTTTAATCTTGTCTCATTTGGGGGACCATGCTATAGTGGTGGGGACTTATACATAGAATAGTCAAACTCTGTCTGTGAGGCAGATTGCCTGCCTCATGGCTCAGTGAAACCCTAAATCCCCTCAATCTCTTTAAGAACAATGTTTCTTTGAAAGTGCCAGAGGCACCAAGAATAGGAATCAACATTCAGGCCTTGTTTGCTGTTGGAATAGCCCTGTCTATGATGGAGATGGAAAATGAATCTTGTTAACAGTATCCCTCTTCACATGACCTTTCACCACTGTGGACAAGAGAATTCCTACTAGAAAGTGGACTGGAAAGGCAAGATGGCAGTGTGGCCCTCTGGCCAAAAGTCATCTCAGGGGCCACACACATTTGTATTTTCCATAAGTCCTTAAGCCTGCCAAAGAAGAAAAAAAGATAAAAAATGAAGCAGAGAATTTCATATAACTTCTCTAAATCTATAGAATTATCTGTCCCTTAATCTTAAACCATAGCACTCCCAAGAGAATGTAACTGAATAAAGTTAAATACACATATGTCCACATTTTTTTTTCTTTTTCAAATCCAGTGAAAATATATACGATGGAAACAATAAAGATTTTGTTTTAAAAGTCTGTGAGCAGACCCAAAGAATCAGCCAAGAGGCGGCAACTCAGAACTTGTCAGAGCCAAACAGAACAAGGAAATGAAAGGTTTTGAGTTTTGATCAAAATTTGCAAACTATGGTCTCTTCAACAGGTCCAAAAGTTGATCAAAAACAAGTGCTCTCGGATTTAGTAGCTAACCTGGTTTGATAATCTTGAGGCTGAGCTCAGTCATGGAATAAACAGAAGAATTTTCCCCTTAATTTCTAAAGGAGCAAATTTTGGCCCATGCAATAGTAAGAGTCTCATGGGCACACTGCTAACCACAGTCATGCTTGACCCTGTTTATAGATAGGAGGGCTCAACCTCCAACATGGCCTTTGTCTGAAACCTACAATTAAAAAAAAAAAGAATTCTCTAAGTAATAAAACTAGGTCTCCTTGCTTAAAGAATTGAAACCTTTACTCCCTTCATTAGAAAATGCTTTCAAGTATAGGTTCTCACACATCTATAAATGTTCCTGCGCTTTTGTATGACTGTTCTTGGGTTTCAGGCAAATTTAACAATTTCTATAGTGTGAATGTCTCATTGTTTCCCCCAAACCTTAGGATTAGAAAAACATATCACTTTAATTTTACTTTGTTTCAAGCAGCACTATGAGATTTTCAGAACGGTCAGAAAGAAGTATTTCCTAAAAGCAACAGGAAAAAAAAAACCCAAGGAGGATTCTAAAAATTATTATTTTATTTTTCAACACAGCATGAGGAGAATTGGATAAGTCTCATAAATATGGACTGATAAAGGGGGAAGGAACATGTTCTGAGTTTCTTGGCACAGACGACTCCTTCTGTCCTTGGTGTTGTTGTTGTCAGAGTCCCAAATCCATCCATGGAAGGTCCAAAGTCATATTTGGATTAAACCAGGGGGCCACTCTCATGGTTATGCTTGGGTGGCATCCTTCGGTTTTGTCTGTGGAACACTTTCTTCCCCATAAGTAGAAGGTTTATGAGTTCATCTGAGTAAGTGGGTTGCCTATTCTATGACTTTTCACTCAAAGAAACTCAATCCACACATTTTACAGAAGCTGGCAGTTGTCTTTCCAGTCTGCCTGGGAAAGAATGTATAGTGGCTAACATTAGGCCACCTGAACAAACAACACTCGCCTGCTCTCCTTCAAAGGTCTTTCCCAGGCTGGAGGAGGGAGGAGAGAGGAGAACTTTGTTTTCATCTCTTTCTAAGCAAAACTGAGAAGAGTTAGCTTTCTCAAGGGAGAGGCAGGCTCCAATTTAGGCCTGACTTGTGTCCTGACTCCATCTGTGGAGGAAAATGGGTGGTAGGTGTGGTTGCTGGATCAGCTGCAAGTCATCAAAACCACCTCAGTGAGAAATGAAAATGCCATTTGTGGGGACCAGGTTTTGAACTGGTCAGGATTTCACACACATCCCTCCCCCTCCTCCATTTTGTGTGACTACAGAAAGAAGAATCAGGGAAATTTGCCCTTAGCTATCATAGCAAAGGAAAAGCTTTGGCTCCTCCTCATCCAGCTGCATCAGAGGTAGGGGAAAAATAGCTAGAGTAGCATTGGACAAGCATTGGACAAGGAACTTTCATCATCTGGTCCTCTTTCCTTTCTACTGCAATTCTTAACATCCATATCATGGACTAGGAAGGAAGAGGTAGTAGCAATGGTGCCCAATGAGAACTCTGCCTGAAATCAATTGGTAATAGGCTTGTTATTAATAGTCATAGAGACAGATAATAACCACAAACAAACTTAGAAATGTTATGAATAGATGTTATTATTCCAGATACTCAAAATCTCCAAACTACATGGAATGTAAAGCTTTCAAAATATAGAGATCTAGCAGAAAAAAGTCAAATAATGTGGGAACAGAATGAGGTTCAAATCATTCACATTATCCTACCTCCTACTAGAAGCTTTCAGTCAGCTTAAAGATGAGCTTCCCCCATTATAAAAAATAGCCATTTTACCCACTTCTATAATCATTACCAGAACACATAATGAAAAATAATAGTATAAGAATAACTTGTCCCAGGAATGTTTCTATGTAAACTCCATTGAATAACAGGAGAATGAAAAAAAATTACAATAAGAATAACAATGTTTTATTGATGCCTTTTGTTTCTATATTACAGTCATTTCTGAAAACATCCCCTTCCTTCTTCAAAACTGAAATCTTCTTTGTAATAAATAATTAATTGGTAAAGGAAGAGCATTTGATATAGTAGCTTTTACCTGAAAGATGTATATAGCATTCTTCCCTCATGGTCTTCTATCTCTCTGTGAGGAGAAAGGAGATAGGCTTAAGATAGGCTTATCCAGTCACCCTAAATTGATTAAATGTTTAAGCCTTGATGCATTCTTCTTTTCTCTCTCTGAAAGCCACTGTATTTGTATTTTCAGTGCCTGACACATATTAGGTGCCTAATAAGTGCTGATTGATTATTTGGACTTTATTCTCATGTTTATTTCCTTATTCTCCTATTATTTTTATTTCCTGAATGTAAAATCCACGTCCAGCATTTTAAGTGTGATATCTTTGGTGGGAAGGTATAATGAATATGAAAAAGAAGTCCTAACATAAAACAAAAACTCTACTTCAGACAAAAAGACTAGTTGAGCTCTGGTAAAACTCTTTAGAGCCATAGTATTAAGGGCAGTAGGAGGATAAATGACTGAGATGTTATGAGGTCTATAGACGACTAGAAACCCTCTTTGCATCTTCTACCATCTGGTTCATCTATATAGACATAGTACTGACATTCTCTCTAGATGGATGAAATTGGTAGCACAGCCACCAGGGAGAGCAGTCCTTTAAATTGTATTTGCGATTCAAGGCAATACTGTAAATCATTGTTGGGCCCGGTGAATAAGCTGTTTCTTAGGTCCTCTGAGAGGTGCCCTAGCTCAAAGAGACTGATCCTGCAAATATACATCTGTTATCTATTCTAATGATGAGCATAGCTATGGTATAAGAGGAGGCTCTTGCAAACATTACCAAATACCCTTTTTAGCAAGAATTGTCTGTAAAAATAGTAGAGTAGCATAAAGAGTGACCTAGCCAGGGCTTCTTCAACTTTTTTCTGCATTCTTTGGCATTGCATGGCCTAAGGGCATGCACAGTACAACACGTGCATGCTTTGTGTTTCCAAATCAAAGCTGCAGTGAAGTTGCATGATGCAACATGGACAAGTGCTAGTAGAAACACCTCTGATTCATTATACGTTTGGTTTTGAATTAATTTTTGGTCCTTGCACATTCAGGAACCTTTTACTATTGCCAAATTTTTTGTGACCCCATATGGAGTTGTGACCCACACTTTAAGAATCAGTGAATCTTAGATAGTCAAACAACAGACCTTTGGAACTTAAGCATTTATTCATCTTATTATTGCCCTACCTCCTTCTCTCTGTTCTTGGTGTGAGAGGCAACATGGTATTTTAAAATTAGTACTGAACTGGGATTCAAGATACCTGGGTTCTAATCTCAGTTCTGCCTCCTATTAATTGTGTGACCTTGGGTCAGTCAATTAACCTCTAAGCCATAAAATGGGGAGAAAAATACCTACCCTGTCCACTTCTCTGAATTATTGTAAGAATCAAATCAAAGTTGTTGACTTTTGTTCTACCCTCTTCTAGGCCCCCAGGGACCTGAGTTATTTGAATGTATTATGATATAAGCATTTAACAGAGATTTATTCATCACTTGCTAGGTGGCCTATTGAAGAATTGGGATGATGCATGGTATAAGCCCAACTCAACTTTGTCAGTATCTTCTAAGATGTCACTTAAGCAAGTCCTAGGCAATGCATGTGTACCCCCATTTCTCCATGACTTACCCTCCTACAATTATATAACATTTTCTCTTCTTGGTATACTTAGCTGATCATCAATGTATGCACTTACCTTTGGCCTTGGAAATTGTCTATGTTGGAAGGTCCTAAAATCTGAGACCATATTATTCTTGTGCAGTCATCTGCCCTTCTCATCATCTTGACTCATTTTGCCTTAGCACCCATTCAGACCTAGTTCCCTGTACTGTGACCTTAAGGTTATTTGGGAAAAAACAAAAATAACAACAAAAAACCCTGAAGTTTCCAGATGCTCAGGGCATACTATTAATCTACATGATTATTTTAATTAAAATTAATTAAATTAATTAATTTTATTTAGAATTTAATTATTATATTATATATTCTATATAACATGTTTTATATATAACATATAATTAATTATTATATTAATTTAATTTAAATTAATTAAATTAATTTTTTTTTTTATTTTAATTTTCTGTCTCTGTGTGTAAGGTATCCTTAAGATTCAACTTCTCTGAAAATATACATTCTTAATGCAATAAATACATATAGTTTATTCCTGTCCTCCAATCCCTCCCCCATTTTGATATCCTTCTGGTGGAAACTCATTCTGCTCTTTGTAAGTTTGAGTCACTACGCCATATGAACTCCATTCCACAGTACATAAAAAACTGGCATATGTGATTGCTAAATCCTGTTGGTTCTTTAAAAAAAAGTTGTAGATAATGGGAGAGGTGCCTCAGGATTGCAGAATGATCGCTATCCCAATTTAAACAAAAATAAAAAAGGAAGATAGTGTGTCCGGCAAACTATAGGCCAGTGAGCTTTGATTCCTGGCAAAATTCTAGAATATATTATTAAAAAGGTGGTAAATGGATATATATAAAAAAAGAGGATCATAAAGTAGTCAGCATAGATTCTTCAAGAATAGGTCATGCCAGAATCATTTTTTATTGATCACATTAATAGATGGGTAGAGGAACATTGCAGACACAGTTTGCCTACTTTTATTTAAAAAAACAAATTTTACTGATAAGGTAAAGATCACTCCTAGTGACTTACTATTGCATAGTCACACAGAGACAGATGGCTGCCCCCAAGATGGTAGTTTTCTTCCTGTCTTGTACAAAGAAAAACTTGAATGCTTCATGATGTAAACATTTATTACTATTTTACTTGCTGATAGGTATGTGGCTTATTGAGGGAACAGTTTAGTGTGCAAAGATTTATTTGAAGCCTAATTCAACTTCTTTGATATGAGAGGAATGCCTTATCCAGGGGTGGGGAACATAGTTGTTCTGTACAGTTTGGATTCAGTCAAACGGTCGCATTTGAAGACCTAGAGGGCTACAAGTGGCCTCAAAGCCACAGGTTCCCCACTATTAGATACTTTTGAGCAGCTAGGTGGCACAGTGGTAGAGTGTCAGGCCTGAAGTCAGGAAGACTCATCTGCCTGAGTTCAAATCTGGTCTCAGATATTTACTAGCTGCATGATCCTGGGCAAATCACTTAGCCCTGTTTGCCTCAGTTTCCTCATCTGTAAAATGAACTGAAGAGGGAAATGGCAAACCATTCCAGGATCTTTGCCAAGAAAACCCCAAATGGGGATCACAAAAAGTAGGATAGTACTGAAAATACTGAACAATAAAATTAGGTACTTTTCTGAAAAACTTGCAATGTATGCCCACATCTTCCTTTCTTTCCTCCATGTCGTAACGCCTTGCTATTTTGTAAAATGTTTCTCTCCCAAATATACATAGTAAATCATTAACACTGAGTTTTCTGAGTGGAAATCTCCTGGTTTAGAAGCCTTGTGATTTCTTACTCTGTACCTTACCTTCCCAATTTCAGCACTGATGTTGACATCTTTTTTCTTTCTCTAATCCCCTTTGTCTCATTTTTTCATACTGGAAACTTCAATCCCAACTCCTTCGAAGAAGTGGAATTTGAGTCAATCAGAATAATAGAATCTAAGAAAACTGAAAGGGCAACCAGTATGCAAACAAACATTCCCTCTCTGACCTCTCTGACAAGAATCTTTGTTTGAAAACCTCCAATGAGGAGGTCCTAAAACCTCCCCAATACATTACTTTTGAACATTTCTCATTATCATAAAGGCTTTTTTCCCATCAAAATCCCTTCTTTGTAACTTCAATTCATAACTTCTACCATAGCTCTGCTTAGAATAAGTCTAATCTAGCTTTCACATGATGTCCCTTTAAAGGCCTGAAGCAAATATTATATCCTTTGGGGAGCCTCAAGATTTAGTTTTCTCTGCAATCATACAGGCTCATCCAGTCAGTGTACACTAATTACCTGTTGCCTTTCTTTGACATACTTTGCCTTGCAAACTTGTGTACCCAGTGGGGCCTTGTAGCCCAAGTCTTATTCCAACAAAATCAAATGATGTAATCTAAGTGAAAGTGCTTTTTAAATGGTAAAATGTTATACAAACATTAAAAAAAAAAAAAGAATTTTTAAGGAGAGAAATAAGGGCCCACTTCACATAGCTGCTCTGAAAAGGTATGATGAAAAGATCGTTAAATATCTGTGTATTAACTGTTACTACTTTAGGATCAGATCCATAATGTCATAGTTATGGGTACTTTCTCAGTGGACACAGATCTTGAACCTTTTCATCTTGTGTGATAGTAGTCCATGGGTTTCCATAAGTCCTTGGGAGAAGGTTCTCCTATTATGAGAGAGGACATTCTTTAGTGCTACTCATATTTCACAGGTACTAGGGCAATACTTAGGTGGTCCACGAATTATTTCTTACTCTCCAGTCCATAGCCTACTGCTTGGCACACAGTAATCTTAACAAATGCTTGCTTGTGGAACGTTGTATGACCAGCCTGCTTCTTGTATTACTCTCAGATATTCTTGACTATGTCTTTTTCATCATTTCTGAAGTAATTTTTGGTGATGTGCTGTTATGTGCTTAAACTCACCATGAATCTTTCCCTTGCTCTTTGGGTCACCTGCTATTTTGACGATTGTGAGAATGTAATGCTAGCAAGCCATTTAACATTATCAGGAGGGGGAAAACATACTAATGTTATGAAAAGCTGGACTTTTGCAGTGATAAGCAGCTTGGTATCACTAAAAATACTATGCAGCTTCCCAAGTAAAATTCAATGCACTCAGTTCTAGGCTTAGCTAAGTGTCTATCTATAGTGCTGCCTGTTCTATCTCACTCTCCATACAATACATATGTATGTTGTATATATAATTGTATATCATGTGTTATATATGCATCTATAAATTTAGCCATTACCGTATGCATGGAAATTTTCAATGCTGGGAGGTCCTAAAACCTCCCCCATACATTCTTCTCACCATCTTTATCCTTCTACCTTAGCTCTCATTCATTCAGAACCAGTTCCCTATACCACGACCTTAAGGTACAACTTCTTTGCAGAACTGAGATTTCCAATCAGTCATGGCATATAACTTATCTATATAATATTCTTTGAGGAATCCTTAAGACTTGAATTCTTTGAAAACACACATTTTTATCCAGTTAGGGCTTATGGTCCCCTATCTTCCCCTGTCCCACACTTTTGACATTCTCTACACTGAAACTCATCTATATCTATTCCTCTCTCTCTGTGTGTACATATCTATATCTATATATATCTATATGTATATATTTATTTGTGTCTGTAAGTATTTATCTATCCATATCTGCATCTATGTATATATCTACACAAGCTCAGTTTTTGCTAAGACTTTTGGGACACTGTGTGTGTGTGTGTGTGTATACACACACATATACAGACACTCCTATATGTACATATACATACATATACATGCACATTCTCTCACACGCATATATGCTGAGAAACTAACTCAATGAACTCTCTTTCCAATCATATGAACAACATATATTTTTCATCCACTTTATTTTTCTTGCATGAATGGTTAGTCTAATAGCTTTCAAATATCATATAGTTTTTAGAAACAAGAATTGGGCAAGTGAGAAACAGAGTCAGAATCCAAACTCAAGTCCTTTGTCTGAGCCCAGATTCAGTACTCATTCCATCACTTCATTGTAGTTCTACTTTTCACAAGCACTGTCTTTGACCATGAAAGTTTTAGGTACAATTCTTTGACTTAAACTTATTCTCAGCTATACATTTCCTGAGGCTCAGGGAACCACATGCTCAGTCAGTGATATGTAACGAATTTTCAGTGACTGCTCCAGCAGGGGTCTGCTCTGATTTTCAGTGCTCTGAGAAATAGTAGCAGAAAGCAAATGAGGGCATTTGCAAATGCCCTATTGAAATTTTTAATAAAAGCAGCTTTGAATGCTTCCTATTTTCTGTCATCACCTCAGTCTCTCTTTTCTTTGTGATTACAGATACACTGCTTATGAAGGGCCATGTAACTAATCAAGAGCTTGAATATTAACCACAAGAGAGGGACTACAAAGTTAAGGACATAGGACCTAGTGGGAGTATAAGTCAAGGTATGAAACTTACTTTGAACCTGGGTTAGGAAGTGTTCAGAGCATGCCAGTAATTCCCATTGAGATTCTTAAGATTCCTGAAGTTAGAGAACTTCTCCTTTGATGCTATCATGGGCTACCTGGGCCTGAAGATGAAAAGCATTAATGTAGATCTGTCAGACTTTCTACAATTGCCATTCCTCCCCATCTCCACCCACTTAACTTTTCTGAAAAGGAAAAAAAAAAAGAAAATATTTTTGTGATATTGCAAGACTAGACCTTATTTTTTTTTTTTTTTATTTTTTGCCAAGGTGGGGCATGGGAATTAGCAATTCTATCAGCTAAGGGAACAAACTTCCAGAGGGTTTCTGTCCAGTGCCAAATCATCAATTTCTCCTCCATCATAAACCATATATTTTCTCTTCACTCTGAAGAAAGGCAACCCCCTTTCCAGATGGTGGCAAGGTTGTAGTGATGGACTTTGTTATTACCAGTCAGATGACAGATTCTACCAATGAAGCAGAATAATGAGACTGTGGCAAAGGATTAGACTGAGGGGCATTTGGAACCTAAAACTGCTCCTAGATCTTGCTGTGAGGAAATGCAGCATGTCTAGTCTGCTAAAGCCACATAATGGATTAAAAGCTTAAAAAAAAAAAAAGCACAAGATTCTTTTTAACTGACTCCATACAGAGTCAGGACACAGGTATGCTCTGAGCACCAAGGTCCCCATGGTCCTAGATAACAAATGTAATTAAATCGGAAATAAGATGTGGCTAGCCTGCAAAATGAGAAACACAATGAGCACAAGCACAATAGTTTTCTGCTCAATTATTTGCAGACATCCTTAATAAACTCCCTTCTAGAGCAGCAATCAAGCAAATTCTTCCCATTAGCATGATGTTTAACTAACTACAGTACATGCAGATATATACAAATACACAAACACATGCTGTAAGCAGGTAAAGATTGGAACAAGTAGAGATTACTTCATGTACTTCTTATGTAGTGATATATTCCAGAGGGTAGAGGGTATACATTGGAGAGCTCCCCCCCAGATACTCCACAAATCAAAGAGGCTCCACAGGGCATCTACCTCATCATTTCCCACTCAACTGTACTCCTGTACTTCATGATCTTCAGAAACTCATCATCCTGTGAGATGATATCAACTCTGTAACTCATACCTCCTCAAAACATTGCCCTCTAATCTGCTGGACATCAATCATTTTGCCTTCCTGCTTGGTAACCTCTTCCCAGCTTTTTTTCATGTGTTATCCTCCCTTACTATATTGTGAGCTCCTTGAGTGTAGAAGTTTCTTTGCGTCCCCAGCACTTAGGAGAATGCTTAGCATATCATAGTTGCTTAAAAATTGTTTATTGATTCTGACTCTGCTAGAGATGAAGAGCCTGGTGTAGAAGAAATATCTACCAGTGGTCTTGCCATGTAGACTGGGCTTGTTTTACCTAAGGCCCTTCCCTGTCTAACTTATCCAAAGGTGCTATCTGATATAAGCTAGTTTTTCATTAAAAGGTTTTGAAATCAACCCTGAGACCTAATTGGTCCAAAGTATTAAGGTTTGAGCCAGTGATATTGCTTTTCATAGCCTGAGTACAAAAACCAGAGTAGGAGTCATCTTTTTTCTTGGGCTTGACATGCAACCATGCAACCATGGCCCATGCAGAGGAAGAAAAACTAGGCCCCATTGAATCAGTACTATATCCTTACTGAATAACATTTCCATTCTGTTTAGGTAAACCACCTTTTGTTAAATATTAAATGTGATCTCTGAGTGTCCCATTTAATTTCATTCCATTTTTGACCCTGAACCACCAGACTGACCTGAGTTAAGTCTGGCTTGTTAGAGAGGTCATTTAATCTAACCATTTTACAGGCCATTCTGCAGATGAACAGACTGAGGGCCAGAATATTAAAGTGATTAGGGTCACCCAATAATAAAGTGTCAGAGGCAGGCTTCAAACCTAGATCTTCTAAATCTGGGTCCATCGCTATCCCCTATCAAGCTGTCCTTGATTAATCATCTAAGACACTAACCAAGAAAGTTTCCCCATAGTCATACATATGTTGGAAGTGTCTAGAACATAGTATAGACACTTGGCATATCATTATTGAATGAATGAAAGACTGTACACCTTGGGAGGCCTCATTTACTGAGTGAGATATTGTATGGGGAGTACAAAACCATCCCCTCCCCTTTTTTAATCTTTTGTGCTTTATTTGAAACAGAACAAAATATTCTTTGTGCATGTTTACATTAAAAAGCAAAACAAAGCAATAACAACAGCAAAAAAGGGAAGAAAACCCTAAGACTCCATGGAGGTATAATTCTCCTTAAGTTATTTTATTGGGAAAAAATAAAGGAGGAGGTATGGGGAGAAGAAAAAGATTTTTTTTTTTCTCAAAAAAGAGATTTTGTGGCTTTTGGCACTGTTAATAATTTGTGTGGAAAAATTATGTTTTCTTGTGTGTTTAATCCTGTGCCAAGGCAGCTGCCGATGCAGTAGCGCTCTGCAACAAATTAGAGGGCAGTTAAAGCGAGATTTTCCACAATCCAGAACAAAGCCAGGCCAGTTAGCATGAGGACAGCTTGTCCTTGTTGGTAATGTGCTTAAAAACTTGCTGCACATAATTTGAAACAGCTTTTGTGTGAGGATGCCTGGCTCCAGTTTCTGAGGTTGAAGTAGAAATCCAAATGAAATGGAAGGAGCCGCTTATGCATATGACAAGTTAGGCGCTGACATCTCCTGCTCTGGCTACAAAGATAATTTTTCTTCATCCTTGCTGTTGATATGAAAGTTAATTCCCCCTCGATATTAAAATATTTAATGGATGACAGCTGGTTGGAATCTGAGGCTCTCATTGCCCCTCACTTTACCAAAGGAAAGCTCTCAGTAATAGCATGGCAGCTTGAACACTCCAACCAATTATTTAAAGATGTATTACCTTCGTTGGTAAAGAAACAGATGTTAAAAAGAGCCAGTGCCTCTTTAAAGGTTGATCTGAATCTCAAGAGTTTTAATCAACCTAGCATTTCATGTCACTGAGGTTGAACTAAATAGGGAGGGAGCCTTTGGTGAAATGCATTGGAAAGACGGATGTATGCTTGAGTCCAAATACCTTTCAGGGCCTAGAATTTAGAGTGTTCATTTGTAACTCCAAAAGGCTGCTGAGAATTAAATCTAGGTAGAAAAAAAAATAGAAGAAAGGAGACTTCAAGTTTGAGTTTTTGCCTAGTGAGACACAGTCTGGGCGTATTTGCAATGTGATGAGCTCACCTAGCACTCTGAAGACTAAATATTAATGAAGATGGGGATTCAGATTGAAAATACAAATCCGCCAGAGTTCTGTTGCAATCCCCACGGGACCACTGATGCTCTCATTAATAGGATTTCACATGATATAGTTATAGCTATCCTGGCAAGTACTAATGAAAGACATTAATGGAGAGAGAGGCCTTGTAGAAATTCAGCAGACAGAATTATATTCAGTCTGGGCACAGAAGGGGACAAAATGAAACTGGTGGCTGAAAAAAAAAAGGAAAGAGCCATTTTTGTAAGCAGGAAGACTTAATTCTTCATTCTTTTGAACACAGGCTTTATCTGTTGTGAGGCTGATGGAATCAGATGAAAAATGAGAACTTAAAACAACTTCATTTAGGGGAGGGGGTTAAATGATAAATACCTGAGTTGTCTCACTTCCATTTTTCTCACTGGATCCATCAGTTGTTTTTGTAGGTGTAGACACAAATGTTTACTTGTTTAAAATTGATTTGCATTGGAGAAAGACAAATTAGACTCGATTTTAGGGGGGAAAATATTCAAATTTAACTGTCCAAAATGGGAATGGGATATCTCTGGAGGTACCGTTCATTGGAGAGGTTCAAGCAAAACGTTGAAGCATATCATGCTGGGGTTGTTTTGAAGATTTTTTTTGAGGCAGTCAGGGTTAAGCAATTTGCCTAGTAAGTGATCTGAGGCTAGATTTGAACTCTGGTCCTCCTGACTCCAGGACCAGTGTTATATCCACTTTGCCACCTAGCTTCCTTCCACTCCAGAAAAGATTCTAGTTCAGGTAGATCAAGGTTCAATATGATGGAGACGTTCAGATTTGGAACTAAGAGAGACCTGGGTTTAAATCCTTCCATTGGCTCTAAATAGCTAGATGACTATGGACTGTTCCTGAGTATGTCTGAGCTGTAGTTTCTGCATTTATAAAGTGAGGATACGAATACCTCTTAATACTTACTTTGTGGGATTGTAGTGAGGATGAAATGAAATAACGCATGTAATGGTCTTCACAAATTTTAGAGTGCTATATAAATGCCAGATACTCAAATATGAGTTGGATTTTTTCAGAGGCAGTGAACCTGTGGCAAGTGTGGTTCTTTAACTGAATCCAAACTTCACAGAATGTTTGGATTCAAAAGGCTGAACTTGAGGGCCCACAAGATCACCTATGACCTCAAGGCCTCTGGTTCCCTATCCCTGATGGTTATTGAGGTTATTGAAGTTCCCTAATACTTTATGACTGTGATTCTGTGAAGTGATTTGATCAGGAAATTTAAGGCTAGAAATCTCTCTGAAATGCACCCTTCCATGTAGACAAAATATGCAACCCCTTTCCTGGAGTGATTTGAAAGATACTAAAGGGGTCCATTTATCCACAACTACACCCTTTAGGCCTGTCACAGTGCCTGTGGTTACCAGTCTCAGTGATGTCGTAATGGCCTTCTAAAAGAGACATATGCATTTTAATAAGAGACATTGAGACATTGTAACATCTGGAAAGGATAACATTAGTTTTCCTATACTCCTGTACAGTTTAGAGCTAAAACCTATTACTATCTATAGTGGTCTAATTGAGAGCATTGTCAAGTAATAGAAAACAGGGTGCTGATGGGATGGGCCATAGGATGGCTAAATTTTAGTTAGGAGAGAGGTAGATAAAATGTGGGAGGACCTGCTGAGGCATAGGTAAGATGGAAGTAAGGCAAGGATACCCATGTAAGGCAGAGCTGAGACTAGGCTTGGGCTAGGCAGGCAGCCATCCAGGGCACAGCACAACTACAATGAAGACATTCTGCTCTTCATGTCATGTGGGTATTTATTCTGTGATCTTACAACTAAGGTTCAGAATCCCCACTAATAAACAGGGCACAATTTTCCAAACTTGTCCAATATGAACAAATGCTATATCTTGGCTTTGGCATGGATTACTATCTATTTTATCATTGTAGGAAATTTGTAGCAATCAGGAGGCAAAAAAACCCCCAAAAAACAACACTTGGGAATAGGGTATGTAAAGGTGGTACAGTGGATAGAGTGCTGGACCTGGAATTAGGAAGACCTGTGTTCAAATCCAGCCGCAGACATTTAATAGCTGTGTATTTAATAGCTGCGTACCTGCCTCAGTTTTGTCAGCTGTAAAATGGGGATAATAATAGCGCCTGCCACCTGGGGTTGTTATGAGGATCACATGATATAATATTTATAAAGTGCTTGCAAGCCTTCTAGTGCTATATAAGTATTAGCTATTATCAGAGAAAAGCCATTTCCCTTCCCTGAGCCTCAGTTTCCTCATCTATCAAGCAAGGGGATCAGACCAGATGATGCCCAAGGCCTTTTTAGCTCCAATTTTCTATTATCTATCTCCAGTGTGTAGACAAACTTTGCCTACTTCTGGATTTTGCCTAGGGCTAATCCTATCTTTAGAGCCAACTTTTTAGAGCAATATAATGGAGCTAATAGGATCATACATTTAAAGCTACAAAGCACCTCAGAGGCCATCTAGTTCAACTCTCTCATTTTGCAGATGAAGAACCCAAAACCCAGAGAGATCAAGTGATTGATCCAAGGTCACACAAATCATGATCTGAAACCAGGTCTCTGACTTGAGAGCTAGTAGCATACTATCTCATGATTTCTGATCCTTTGGAATGAGGATACCAATGAGGATATATTGTTAAAATATTTATCCTCCAGCTTCTTCGATGTGAGAGTTATAGAGTTGGAAGGGACCTTAGAAATCTTAAGTGATCTGCCCAAGATGCCAAAGCTAGAGGGAGAGTTGGGACTAGGACTTGGGTCCTCTGGCCCCTCATCTAGTGTTCTTGAAGGGCTCCCCCAAAGCTCCCCAAAGCATCACGTTTGATTGGAGGTAGATTTGAGGTGATCATTCTATACAAATCATTTTCTTTATACCTACAGAGAGAAAGAAGAAATAGTAAGTTGGTAATGAAAAGGGTTTGATTTGGACTGGTACATAAATTTGCATAACATATGTTTCTATGAAGTATAGTATTTTTTTAGTTGGAGTTGGGCAGCTAGGTGGCACAGTGATAGAGGGCTGGGCCTGGAGTCGGGAAGACCTGAGTTCAAATCCAGCCTCTGACACTTTCTAGCTATGTGACACTGGGCAAGTCACAACCCTATTCTCCTTAGTTTCATCATCTGTAAAATGAATTGGAGAAGGCAATGGCAAATGACTCCAGTATCTTTGCCAAGAAAACTCCAAATGGGGTCATGAAGAGTCAGACGTGATTGAACAACAACTCTGGGAAAACTCGGTGGCACAGTGGATAGAGTGCTGGGCTTGGAATCAGGAAGGATGATATATTAGTTCTCCTATACTCCGACACAGTTTAAAGCTTTCCTCAAGGAGGGTACATTCTTTCAGGAGATAACGCTGTAGGAAAGGCAATAGGTAGGGATTAAACCTCAACTCAGATTTTTAACAATGTGTATGACCCTTGGGAATTCACTTAGCCTGTTTGAGAATGAAGAGAGTACTAACAAGTGACAGGGGTTAGAGGAAGTAAAAACTCATTGGAGGATATGGCCCCTGAGCTGAACCTTAAGGGAAGTTAATGATTCTAAGAGCTGGAGTTGAGGGGAGGGAGTGAATTCTAAACATAAAGGACACCACCTTGTGCAAAAGACTAGAGAGGGACAGTATGTTGACTTTGGTGAAGAATTACTAGGCTAGTTTGGAACACTGAGTGTGAGATGCCAAGATACAGAGGGTCACAGGGCTTTAAATGTTAGGCTAAGTAGTTTGGTTTTACCCTAGAGGCCATGGAAACTGCTAAAGAGTTTTTAATAGAGAAGTGATTTGGTTAGATCTGTATTTTAGGACATTGCTCCTTCTGGGGTTTACAAAATCCAAGTTCGATGTATAGATGCATATATGTGAATCCAAAATCATCTAATGATTCTCTGGACATTTTGTTTCTATTTGCATCTTTTGTTCAATTCAAGAAGCCTAACAAATTATCTGTGTTTACATTCAATTTAGTAGAGGTGACACCAATTCATGGTAGGTAGGACTGGAGACATATTTGAAGGGAGGTTTTCTCTGTTGCAACATCACACTATTTATGGTCTAAGCCAGGAGCCAGTAATGGTCCAGGGCAAGATACAAAAAGATTCTGCCTGGAATACTTTTCTCCGCAGGAAGAAATCTCTCTCAAACTTCAATTCTCAATCAGGTGAACCCTTCTTTGACATCTCCCCTCCACCACCCAGCTGAATGGTATCATAGGATTGTATTTCATGTTTCATTCCCCTCTCCTCTCACCACCATCACATTAAGTTGCCAACTGCTTGAGATCAGGGCATGTTCTAGTTTTTAGTTTTTATTTTTATATCCTCTCCCTCTTTTCCTCTCTCTTCCATTCCCCCTATCATCTCCCTCCTCCTCTCTCCCCCCTCCTCACTCCCCCTTTTTTTCTTTTCTTCCTCACCTTTTCTCAATTCTACTGCACCTGAATTCAAACTTTTGGTATTTCTGCAGTAAAAGAGTGGCAGTGGCGGGGGAGGGGCGAGTACTGTCAGTATCAAGTTACTAGTGGTCCTTGGGGTGGCACAGCCCTGGAGTCAGGAGGACCTGAGTTCAAATCCGTCCTTAGACACTTAAGACTTACTAGGCATGTGACCTTGGGCAAGTCACTTAACCCCAATTCCCCTGCACTACCCCCTCCAAAAAGCCAAAAAAAAAGTTACTAGTAGTTCAGTATGCTGGGTTCACTTTTATTTCTCAGGCTCCGTTCACTTGGCACAACATGGCAAAAAACATTGAAGGCTCCATAGTTCTTTCGAATGATCATTTCTTTAGCCATAAAGGGCGAAATCATGGGTTCAGTTCCCATATGGATGATTTAGCTTTTCTCCATTTCATTGCCACAGACAATACCCTTAATCCCGACCAGATCTTTTACAAATAAATTATGTCAGTTCTAATGAGGATTGGACTATATAATAAGGATGGATAGATGGCTCAAAGCCACCCATCACTGCTAGAGTAAAAAGAGCCCAAAGTCCAAATGGTGGAGCTAGGGGATTTAAGAGTTAGAGTGATGGAAAGAGGAATGGGTTGCCTCAGGAGAGAATACAGAGAAAATGATGATGACGGTGATGATAGCGTTATATAGCAATTTAAAGTTTGCAAAACACTTATAAATACCTCATGTGATCCTTATATCTATGCTGGGGAGGCAGGGTACTGCAATTATCACCTTCTTACAGATGATGAAACTGAGGCAGACAAGTTAAATGACTTACTTAGGGCCATACATCCAGCCTTAGGCTGGATATGAATGCAGGTCTTCCTAAGGCCAGGTCTAGCCCTCTGTCCATTATACCATCTAGCTGCCTCTACAGTAAAGGGCTAATACAACCATCAGCTGAAGGAATGAGGGAAATGTGGTTTCTGAAGTCTTAACAGGGGATGTTATGTGGGAGCTAGCTTTAAATATCTGGAAGGTTATGTAGAATAATAGCTAACATTCACATAGCATTGTAAGGGATAAAAAGTACTATACACAGAGACTTGATTTAGTTTTATCCTCACAGCAACTGGGCATGGTAAAGTACATACTATAGTCATCATTACCACCATTTTGTTACTGAGGAAACTCAGGCTCACAGAGAATTACTGATTGGCCCATAGAAAACTTTAGAGGGGGGCATCTAGGTGGCACAGTGAATAGAGCACTGGCCCTGGAGTCAGGAGAACCTGAATTTAAATCCAGCCTCAGATACTTAACACTTGCTAGCTGTGTGACCTTGGGCAAGTCACTTAATCCCAATTGACCTGCCTTCTCCCCTCCAAAAAGCAAAAAAAAAAAAAAAAAGAAAATTCTAGAGGGGGTCAGCTAGGTGATGTAGTGGATGGAGCATCGGTCCTAGAGTCAGGAGGATCTGAGTTTACAATATGGTTTCAGATACTACCTGTGTGGCCCTGGGCAAGTCACTTACTCCTGATTGCCTCAAAAATAAATAAATTATTTTTTAAAAATTCTAGAGAAAGGATTCAGACCCAAATCCCTCCTGACTCCAAGGTGAAAGCTCTTTCCAGTATATGACACTGGTTCATCCTGTTTTTCTTGGCCCCAGAGGACAGAATAAGAAACAAAGGGTGGAAATTGGAAAGATTTAGGTTAGACATGAAGAAAAATTCCCCAATAATGAGAACTATGTCTCATTGTGGAATGAATAAATGTACCCTCTCTGAAAAGGAGTGGGTTGTTCTTTATCAAAGATCTTCAGATCATAAGATGGATGAGTATATATTGGAGGCATAGTTAAGGGGAGTCTACTATAGGCACAGTGTGATCTGTAACTAGTCTCTTGTCCTTTACAACTGAGATTCTGTAATTCATTATTTTTGTAGGTGCTTAATACATTAGCAAATCTTTTAATAACGATGATGATGATGATGATAACTAACATTATCATAGTGCTTTAAGACTTATAAAGCACATTATAAATATTAATTAATTTTATCCTCTCAACTACCCTGGAAGGTAGACGCTATTATTTTCTGCTTCTTATAGATGAGGAAACTGAGGCAAACAGGTGAGATGACTCCTCCAGGGTCACACAGCTGGAAGATGCCTGAGGTAGGATTTGAATCCTAACTCCAGGTCCAGAGCTCTATCCATTACCCTGCTAGGCTACTTTTCTTTCCTTCCTTCCTTCCTTCCTTCCTTTCTTTCTTGCTTTTTGGAGGGGGGAAGGCAGGACAATTGGGGTTAAGTGACTTGCCCAAGGTCACACAGCTAGTAAGTGTGTCAAATGTCTGAGACCATATTTGAACTCAGGTCCTTCTGACTCCAGGACTGGTGCTCTATTTACTGTGCTACCTAGCTGCCCCTACTTTTTTTTTTTTTCTTAAACAAACAAAAAGCTATAGTTCTGTTGTACCACTGATAATGGCACAGTCCTAGTGTCCCAGTGACCTTGTCTGAGATATTTTCCTATTGTTCCACCTCCTTTGTTGGGCTTATGAGTCAGCTCCTAAGCCTGTTCCTTCTTGTTAGTTGTTACATGTAAAGTAAATAGTAAAAATTGTTACATGTAAAGTAAATAGGAGGGCCCCTAGAAATCTACTTTGTTTTGCTTAGCAAATATCTAGGGAAGGAAGATTCATCCTTTCCTTGGCCTGGCTTCTGGCACTGAAGACACAGATCAGGGGAACAAGTACTGAAGGAGGCCATTGGGGAAAGGAAGTAGAGGAATACTGTATATTCCTTCATTCCTGTTCCCCTCTATTGTGGAATCCCAACTAGAGAAATATTCACCTTTTACTCTGCAATCATCTCTTGCTTATAGTACTTCCGCTACCCTGTTACCCTAGGGAAAAGGTCCTAGAGCAGGAAGCAGGGAAGGTGTGTGTGCTGTGAAGTATACAGCAGAGGGTCACACACAAATATAACACAATTGCAGGTTGTAAATGTGTATGTGTGTGTGTGTGTGTGTGTGTATCAACTCTCCTAAGTCCCTTGAAGTTGGTCCACAGTATCTGAGTTTTTTTTTCTTTTTTGTTTTCTTTTTTTTTTAACTGGAGAATTAATTAACTTACTCATTGATACCTTAGTAACACCCCAAAGTCATATACAGAAATTCAGTTGTAGAAAGGCACTCCTTCCAAGAGGGAGTGATATGGAGGTTTCTGGTGGAAGGAAGCATGGAGGTGGTTGTCTTTTGGGAAGAAGGTCCCTCCCTATATCCCCATGTCATTAGTTTAGGGGAGAGCCACATTGACTCAGGTGGTTACAGCTCTAAATGTCTTCCACGTTCTCTTTTGAGAAGTAGAAAATCTAAGCAGAAAAGGACTTTAAAATGTAGGGTTGATAGCTGCAAGGGGCCTTAGGTGCCATCTGTTCCAATATCCTAACTTGACAGTTGAAGAAACTGAGGCTTGAAGAAGCTATGTGAGCACCCTGGGGTTTCATAAGTAGTTAGTGATAGGACTGTCAAACTTTCCATTCATTTTGCTAATGTGTGACTGAGAATGTAAGTACTTCAGAGAAGCAAAAAAGAAAAAAAAATGTGACTTTTTCCAACTTTGCCCTGAAGACCTGCCAGCAACAGAGCCTGACTGGGCCAGGGATTTCCTCTCAGTCCATTACTTTCTTCTCAGCCTGTGCATCATGCCACATCATGATATTAAATCAGTTTGGAGCTTGGGTCCACTGAATCTTGTGTTTTGTTTTGAAATCATGCCTCATATGTAGGGCCATAGATTGGAAAAATCTCCAAATCCATCTAGTACCACCCCTTCATTTTCACAGATGAGGAAACTAAGGTCCATATTTGAACATAAAGGAAAAAAAGAACCAGGGAATAAAGCCTCAACCTAGAAAGGGGATGGTCATACGTCTTTTCTTTATTTTTTCTCTTTAAATCCTTGTTCTCTTGAGCTTACTAATTTGAAATCTGTTGCTAATGGCTTTTTTTCTTCCACGATGGGGGGAGGGGGTCAGAGGGGATTATTATATGGTCATGCTGCCTTTGTACAGGGCATGCATTATGGGAAGGCCCCACTGAGTTTATTATTAATACTGTATACAACAAGGGGATGGGGGGTGAAGGAAATCCACATAGACCCCCAGTCCTTTGTTCTCTGATTTCTCCATTGTTTGTTGTGGTGTACTGCTGCCTGACCTTATGTGAATGCCAAATGCACGTCCCCCTTCTTCGGATTTCACACTGGAACCATAAATCGCTTTTCCGTTTATAAATAAAACAAAATGTGGGATAATATGGAACTCGAGAGAGCACATTGTCTGAAGCACTTGGATCTCATTTTCAGCACAGATGCGCCAAGGCATTTTGGCAAATCATGAATTGTTCTGAATGTCAGGGCTGTTCACGGCCCCCTGGGTACAGGTGGGTTAGGTATTTTGCTGAGGCTGGCTTTGGAGCACTGGAAAAAGGGGAATTGCTAAGTGCTCTAAGGTTTCTTCCCCAAAGCTCTGCTTTCTAGTCAGGCAGTTCAGTTTAACCACTGGGGCTGAACTGAAATAACACTAGCTGGCCTCTACTACTGAGCAGCTCCCCAGTTGAAATAAAAAAAAATGCTGCCTAGCATCAGATTTAGACAGTATAAAATGTAATTGTAGGGAACGTGGAGTGATATAAGACACACACTTGTATCAGCTCCCCAGGTAGAGTTGGAATGAAAAAAAAAATTTATATATATATATAAAATACATCCATCCATCCATCCATACTACATATAATGTCATTACAAGGGCTGGCCTCCTAACCGTGAATGTTCCTCTTGTTTGCTAGATGATTTCTCAAGATTAAGACCCCTCCATGGAGGCTGCTTTATATTTATTTTCCCAATTATTTTGTGAGACTCTGTGATTTATCCAGAAGTGGATAGTCAAACCCAACCACACAGAAAACTGGTCTTTCGCCCTGATAGCCGGAGAAGTGCCCCTCTCTTTGAAATCTGCTTTTTCTACTCCCCTTCTCCCTATTCTTTCAGTCAGTTTTAACTACTTAGTTTTCTTACTTCTAGCCAATAGCACAAAAGATGCCCTCAAACCGAACTTTTAAAAGACATATTCAGTTCTTAGTGGGGTGGGATATGTGTGGTGTGACTACTACCACACAGCAAGGAGACAGAGATCCAGGGATGCTCCAGGCCCTCTGTTGCTGGCAGTAGAAGCAGGGTGGGGCCAGAATAGGTAGCAAATCACTGGTGCCTTTCTCTTTTAGCTAATTATCCCAGCTAAGTGGTTAGTTCTGTTGTTTCTAGGCTGCCAAAGCAGTATGAGTGCTGCCAGCACCTTCTAAATACTGACGCCTTGGAGCAAAGCCCTGGTCATGCTGCCCTAGTTATAGGTCTGCTTCCAGTCAGTTCTGTAGACCTGGCATTGCTCCCCATTGTGGGAGTATCTTTTCCCTAATCCCTGTTTCTAATGCCATATGTGAGCTTCATTTCCCCAGATCTATAGTTGTAATTGGATCTCTGCTTCCATATTTTCTATCTCCATTTCAACATTCTAATCAAGCCTTGATTGGTATGTTCTCACAGGTGGGCTATTAATGTTTAACAATTGACTCTCTGATAAAAAAAAATGCACACGGCACACTTTAAAGTTTAATCCACATTATTAACATTTTCTCCATCACTTTCTTAAGTCTAAACAATCAACAAAACAAAAATTTAACCTCTAAATAGATTTGACTTTCTAGGGTAAGTAGCTAACATTCTTATGGCACTTGAAAGTTTGCAAAGCACTTTATGTGTATTATTCAATTTCAGCCTCAATTTCACCAGCTTTGGTGAAGCTGTTTTTTCTGATGAGGAAACTGAGGCATAGGGAGCTGAAGGGAATTGCCTTGGAGTCACTAGTAAGTGTCTGGGGCAGAATTTGAACTTGGATCTTCTTATCCCTAAGTTTAGTACTCTATTAGACCACTAGTAGACTTAACTTGATTGGTAGATTTGGTCATATTTCAGGGACCAAGGTGGGGAAGAGCTATATCTTTTTATGCTTTTGAGCCAGTTTGCTCCAGAAAGGACTGAAAATGACTGGATAACATCAGGAAGAAAGGCCTCGCACCTTATTTTTCAACTTTTGTCAGGAAAAACGACCTGCAGATAGATTCCTTCTAGGGAAAATCACTGTGGTTGAGTCAATCCATCAATAAAAAATATTGCTAGTAAGCAGCTGTGATGCCGACAAGAGACCTAGCTAGAGACCCAGAAATCCCCTTTGAATGCTGCCCCTGCCAGGGATGAGTTAGGGAACATTGGTCAAGTCAGTTCTTTCATCTCTGAAATGGGGCTGATAATGCCCAAAGTGGTTTGACTGTGGGAGTTGTTGTGAGAAACAAAATATTTAAAGTATGGGAAGAAGTATGAAAATGACAATAATTTTTCTTGATCAGATGCTATGTCCACACAAGCACTATGCTATCTAGGTCTTGGAAATCTAATCATACCTGGCCTGTACTGCTCAATTGTTCTGCTGTTTGGGCCTATTGCCAGTCTACTCACTGGCATTATGGCATTAAGCATAAAAGAAAGGGATCTTATTTATCTTTATAATTCACTCACTTGGTGTTTTGTATGTAAATACTCAATATATGCCTGTTGAATGTGAGTGTCTTATCTATACTGAGGGACAAGGAGGAAGAGAGAGAATCACTCCTCCCTTTTCCTTAAGTCACCACAGTTGATAGATGTCTAGTCTTGGAGCCACCAAAACCTGAGTTTAATTATTCACTTCAAGGACTATAAATATCTGAATCAAAGTTTCCTTTCCTAAGGAGTCTGTGGAAGCTGTGTTTTCCTCTCCCTCAAAATAATAAGTTTTGATCATGGCACCATGTGGATGGACAGCTGGTTTTGAAGTTGGGAAACCTGGGTTCAAATTTTACTTCTGACATATACTAATTATGTGAACATAGGCAAGTTACAACCTCTCAGTGCCCCAGGCTACTCTGCAGAAAGTTACAGAACAATTGATGATCTGTATTTGTGGAAGTTATGTCCACATCAGGAGTTCCCAACCCTGATGAAGTCATACACCTGAACCTTGCCTCCTTCCAAAAAAATAAAAAAATTGTATTTTGTAACACAGTGACACCTAAGGGGGGAAAACAACCACACACCCCCTACTCCTACTCATGCTTCAGGAAAGGAATACCATGTTTTCCAGATTTCATACTGATATTTCTAGCTCTTGAAGTGAAGGGAACAAAAATGTAAAGACGAAATACACCTGGCATCTTAACTGGGTGTGTGTTTGGTTCCTTGCAGGTGGGAAGTTGGAGTTTGTGGGGGGTGGTGGGGGGGGTGGGAGGGATTACTGAAAATCAAGGGAAGCAAGTAATTGCTCACAGAAGAGTGGGAAGATATTATCCTGCCAATTCCTTCTCCATACTGTATGCGTCACGTCCCAAGTTTGTGATATAGCACTGGGATATCACTAACAATGAATAACATTATTGGGATGACAGCAGTTTAAGTGCTAAAGGAATCTGAGGTCTGACAAACCGGCAGACGGAGGCAACACAAAATATGTATAATGCATCACCATGTCCAGGGATGTGTCTATAGTGGTTAAGATACCAGCACTGATTGAGATGCTTATCTGTCATTTGATTTTGTCTTATGGTTTAAATCTCTCTAATGTTAAAAGCTGGCAGGGGAGGGGAGACTAGAATTAATTTGCTCTGATTGATGATGCATGGAGGGGTTTTGGTCTGCTTCTCATGTAAATGTAAAGAATACACTTCCCTCGGTTTTCATTGCCATCATTGTCAGAGAGTGCCCTGGATAGAGGGTTACAAGAATTCTGAAAAGAAGAATAGGAAATTAACATGTAGAAGGTTGAAAGGTGCTGTGTTATCACATCCCCAGTTTAAGGAAATAGTCTTATTTTCTCATCTTATGGCAGCTCAGTCTTTTGATGTTTTTTTTCCTTATTGGTATCTATTGTTCAGTAATTTATAATAATATCCAAGTGCTCTAGTGCTGGCTTTGCTACTAACTAGTTATAGAAATGTGAAGTCACTGCTATTTGGGTCTGTTTCCCTCTCTGTAAAGCAAGGGGGTTGTATTGCATCAGGGGTTCTTGACTTTTTTGTATCATGGACCCTGTTGGCCACCTAGTGAAATCTATAAATCCTTCCTCAGAATAATAGTTTTAAATGAGCAAAATAAAATACTTAGAATAATAAAGGAAAGTATATTGAAACATAGTTATCAAGATATTGAAAAAAGTTCCTGAACTCCAAGCTAGGAATCTCTGGATGAGATGATCTTCTAATTCTAAAATTTGATGACTCTAAGAATAAAGAAATAACAATTCTGCTTTACCTTGTTCTGGGTAATAACACCTAGGTTTGTGTACCATGTTTTAGGAAGGAAACATGCTGGAAAGTTTTCAGAGAAGCACAATTAGCCTGACTGAGGGCCTTGAGAGCCTGCTGTTTGATGATAAATTGAAGCAACTGGGGATGTTTATCCTGAAGAAGATAAGACTCAGGGAGAACATGATAGTTGTTTTCAAGTGTTTGGAAAGCTATGTTATGGAAGATGGATGAAACTTGTTCTTGCTGATTCTAGAGAATAGAACTTAGAGTAACAGGTATGAGTTGCAAAGAAGGAAATTTAGGCTTAATGTGAGTTCTAGAAGTGGAAAAGTTTACCTTAGGTGGAGTTGGTTCATCTTCATTGGAAGTCTTCAAACAAAACCTATATGTCCATTTATTGAATAGGTTATAGAGGGAATTCTATTAAAGACATGGATTGGATTAAGTAACCACTGAGGTCAATCAGATTTCTAAATTTCTTTGACTTTTAAACATTATTTTTAGGGAACGCATTATTCTACATAAGTGAATTTTCCAATTAACCCAATTTTAAACCCTAATCTCTAAAAATTAAAGAGTTTTAAATATTTGGGATGGATTACCTTGTATTTAAAATGTCCTGTAATATTTGGTATATACTTAATTCATATATGATTATGTGCTGTTTCTTCCTATAGACAGTGAGGTCCTTGGGGGATAGAGGCTTTTATTTTTGTATTGTATCCTTGATGCCTAACATAGTACATAACACCTAGTAGACGCTTCATGCTTTTTTTTAATCAAATGATAGAATGGAAACTTTCTAAAATGCAAGGTCTACTTCCTTGCCCTATTAATAGAATACTGACCATAAGAACACCAACTACCATCAGGAGAGGCAACATAACAGAATGGGAAGGGAGCTAGATTTGTTGTCAGAAGACTTGCATTCTATTTCCAATTCCCACCCTCACCTGCTGCAAGTGAATCACTGTCCTAGCCTGTGAGCCTCAGTTTCCTCATCTGTAAAATGGGGATTATATGCCTTGTACTATGTAGCCTAAGGGGTTTTTGTGGGGGAGAGCACTATATAAATCTCAGAGGTTTTATGCAAATGTGAGCTATTACTGAAGCATCTAGCTGGGGTAGTGCATAGCACAATGGACCTGGAGTCAGGAAGACCTGAGTTCAAATATAGTCTCAGACACTTATTAGCTTTGTGACCATATGCACATATAATTTCCTGTAAATCTGTAACATGGGAAATATCTACCTCCTAGAATTATGGAGAGGGTAAAATGGCATGATATTTGTAAAGTACTTTGGAAATCTTAAAGTAATATATGAATGCTATCATCATCATCATCACCATAATAATATTTTTTAAAATTATTATTACTATTCTACAGCAGGATTATGCCCACAGGGTCTATTAAGAGCATCTAAAGCCATCATATCCTCTTAGTCCTGTCTTCTTCAGGTTAAGCTTAAGCAACTCCTTTAACTGATCCTCCTGTGGCACTCATTGTAGGACCTTTGCCTTGCTCATTGCCCTCTTCTGGACCTTCTCCAGGTGACCATTGTCCTCCCTTGAAAATGAGGCACCCAGAACTCAATATAATACTCCAGATATTCTGAAGTTGAGAAGCAGATAGGGGGGCTGTTTCCTCCTTATTTCTCAAAGCTGTGCCTCTCTTAAGGAAGCCTAGGGTCAAAATGCAATCTAATCCATTAGCCCATAAATAAAAATGGGTCTTGAGAGACAACAGGATGCGGCTACTAGGGGGTTAAAGGGCACACCATGCCTTAATGATGGAGAAACAGGATGAATCTATAGTATATTACTGTCTCGTTCTGTCTCCACTTAGATAACCAGAGAAGCAGAGAGGTGCTGGTACCCCAGCTGCTCACTCTAGTGAGGCAATGGCAGCTGCTAGAAAGTGAACCTTGTGAAACGTTGGCAGTTTCATCTTTAAAAAAAAATCCAAGAGAATTAAGTGCAAAAGTTACTTGAGTGCAATGATAGGTTACAAATTTAAACCCACAAGAGTCAGGAAGTACAGAACGGAAGGTCCTAGGAGAGACATTAACTTTGCCACATTTTATGGCCTTCTAGCAAGCTATGCATTTAATAGCCTAACTTGTAATCACAAATATCAAGGGAAAAGCTCTGAGAGGAGCTCTGGCTTCGGTTTTCCTTACTTTATAGGGGTGGGGATGGAGATGCTCTAACCTTAATAAAGGGTGGATGTATTTCCCAACTCATTTGGGAATTTAATCAATCAAAAGCTGCATTTTCATCCTCCATGCCTACTTCCACATCCTTAATGAGGACAGCATCTACTTGTGAGGGTAAAATTCTGAAAGGAGGAAAGGAAAGATGATTGATTATTTTCTCATTTGTGCTGGTGAGGAGGTATTTTCCCTACAATATGACAATAGGGAGAAAGATTTTAATCACATATTTTAAATGGGTCCATGATCCTATAAATGGGAATATCCTCTTTTCTGATGAAGGTCACAATTCATTCATGCTTTCTCATCCTGTATAATTTGAATCCTGTGTCTTTGTAATATAATGTATTTTCCATGCAGGGTCTTAGTTGGTTGTTGTCTTTCGTGGTTGAAGAGGCCCCAGATGACATCACTATGTTGGGGTCAAGGCACAGTGTATCTGATTGTGACTGATCAGAGCAATACAAACTCAGAAGGCTCTAGCATGGGTCAGGCACAACTAATCCACCTCAACATCTGGAGTGGAGATGTCCCTAAATTTGCATATCACATTTCTTTTGAGCTGCTTTGCTCATAGAGCACCAGGTCATCTTTGATGTGGGCATGCCATATCGGGCAGTGTCTCCTATGTCTCACAATTGATTCCAAGGTCCTTCAGAGAGACCTTGAGAGAAGATACAGAGATGAATAACTTCAGGTCTGAGAAGAAGCATGGAGTAATGTGTAATGCCTTAGATAATAGCCTCCAAGTCAGTTAGGTTCAAATCTTGCTTCTGACCACATGATCCCTAAGTTATAAACTTGGATCAGTTGTGAATCTACATGATTAGAGGGTGTTTACACAATGGAAGCTTTGCATAATTTATGATATCAAAGTCCTAGGTAAACAAGAAAATCAAATGAATTATATATTTTAATATAAATTTTCAATGGTATATTTTGTTTTTATATCACCTAAAGTTCCCCTCAGGGCTATCCCTTATAAAAATATTTTTTTTTAAGGAAGAAAAAAAGGAAAAGAGAAAAAAATAAACAAAAATGATCTGTATATTTAAAAATCAAATGAATGAAATAGGGAATTTTTTGATACTTTGATGGACATGAGATCCAATCAAGATGAATCTCTCCAAAGTTACATATTAGAATTCATCTACAACTTCTCATTATGTGGAGACCTCTATTTTTGTTCTTTAATAAATTCTGAACCAAAATAATGCTTTGAAGATCTTAAAACACTTTGTTGTTGTCACTGTTGTTATTATTTGAGTTGTGTCTGACTCTTGGTGATTCCCTTTGGGATTCTCTTCATAAAGACACTGAAGTGGTCTGCCATTTCCTTCTCCAGTTCATTTTACAGATGAAGAAGCTGCTACACCTATGAATCCTGGAAAGTGATCCTGTATCATAACTTTGTCTTTTGAAATTCCTACTAATGATATGAAAGAAGGTAGGTATTTTGATAAGTTGTTTTTTTTTACTTATAACTGACTCTTTCATGACCTCATTCATTTTCTTGGCAAAGATACTGGACTGGATTATTATTTCTTTCCTGAGGAAACTGAGGCAAACAGGGTTAAGTGACTTGCCCAGAGTCACATAGCTATTAAGTGTAGGTGACCAGATTTGAACTCACAAAGATGAGTCTTCCTGACTCCAGGCCCAGTGTTCTATCCACTATGCCACTTCGCTGCCCTAGTCACCATGTACTTCCCCATTGTTTTTGGGGATGCTCATAATTTTAATTCTTCAGAGACCATAGTGTTCCATAGCTTGCATCCATGCAGCCATTGTTGAGAGAATATTGATGTTGAAATGATAGGCCTTTATTTCAGGGAGAAGGCGTAGGACATTAAAAATCCTACAATTTCTTAAAGGTGATCTAGCCCTCTATTGTCCTTTTGCTCAATTTTAGATCTAAATAATTGTTTATTTGTGACATTTGCACTGATGTACCAGCTTTAGGGGCTGCCCACCCAACTTCATATGTATCATATAAGGTTATTGGGGGAGGGGAAGGGAAGAGAGAGATGGGAATAAGCATTTATTAAATGCCTACTGTATGCCAGGTATTAGGCTAAATGCTTTACAAACATTTATCTCAATTGATTCTCACGGTAATCCTATGAAGTAGGTTGCTATTATCACTCCCATTTCACAGTTATGGAAACTGAGGCAGATTGTAGTTAGATGACTTGTCCAGCCAGGGTTATCTGGCTAGTATCTGAGGCTGGACTCAATACTCAATCTGTTGTGTTTGTTGTCAGATAGGGACTGTCTTTTTTTTTTTTTTTCTTTGTCTTTGTATTCCAAAGTCTCTAACACAATGCTTCATACATTATAGGCATTTAATAAATGATCATAGGATTGAATTTCCTTAGATAATAGGCATTTTTTTCTACTTGGTTTTCCCCATTTGGATAGTTAGGCTAAACACTTTTGAACAACTGAATATCTCATTTAGGCGGCTCTGAAATGTTCAGCTACTTGATGCAGTCAGCATAATATTTTATGCAAACAGAAACATCTGGAGGATTTTACCATCCATAGAGAATTCTTATTATATTTGGAATGTGTCCTGTACATCCCCCTCACAGGGGCAGACGTCCTTGGAGAGAGAATGTTTTAGATCTGCTTTGTTATCAATAACCAGAGGATCACCAAACAACGTTATCTTTCAAAGACTCAGATAATTTTGACAGTTTGGTGGTTCAGTGGATAAAGCCCTAGACCTGGGGTCATGAAGATCCAAGATAAAATCCAGCCTCAGACACTTACTGGCTATATGACCTTAGACAAGTCACTTAACCTCTCTGTGACTCAGTTTTCTCACTTGTATAATGAGGATAATAATGGTACCTCCTTCCCAGGGCTGTTGTAAGGATAAAATGAGATAACGTTTGTCAAGTGCTTTGAAAACCTTAAAGTACAATATTTGTTGTTGTTGTTGTTTAGTCATTTTCAGTTATTTCAGTTTTGTGACGCCAAAGGTACTGGTGTACTTTACCATTTCCTTTCCCAGCTCATTTTACAGATGAGGAAATTGAGGCAAACAGGGTTAAATGACTTGCCCAGAGTCACACAGCTAGTAAATGTCTGAGGTCATATTTGAACTCAGAGCTTCTTGATTCCAGCCTCCATTGTGACACTTAGCTGGCCAAAGTGCTATGATTATTATATAATTTTGAAATGTACATGGCAGGAGGCATCTTGTGAGAGGAGAGCATTTAATGTAGCTTTTTTGTTCCACCAACTCAAAAAGCGTAGTAGATCTTACATTCTTGATGCCATCTTGTCAATCATACATGGTCTGGTATCGAGTCAAATCTGTGAAAATCTTTCTGTTGTTTTCTCATCCCTTCCTCCAGGATGGCTTCAATTCCCGTGTAGATTATTTTCATAAAACTTTTTACAGAGATGGGGAAATAGGCATGTGGGTCAATGGTTACTGGCATTTTCACATTTACCTTGGGTAATAGCATCTTTGACTTTTTCCAAATGTTTGGCATCCTCCCCTCTTTCAAGTGTCTGGAGATATGAATCCTCAGTGCTTTCAGCCCAGATCTCCTTTTCATACACTAGTCCAGCTGCTCTTTGAATATTCACTTTTCTACGTGACATTTCTACTTTTTTCTGTTGAACCCTCAGGACGAGGATGGCCAAATGGAATGGATTTGGAATCTTAAGTTTTTTTTTAAGGAGAAATCTTTCTACCTCTTAATTATTATTTATTTTATATTGTGGAAATTTTCTATATTTGATCTGTTCATTATCTTCCTTTAACTTTCATTTTAAAAATCCTCACAGATCCTTTGAAGTTTTTATGCAATAATATTAAGAATTTCCTCCAGACCTATGATTTCATTGGCACAGCCAGTTCCATGTGGGAAAAATAAAAATACTACCAGTGTGTCTGAGCAATTGCTCTGAAACTTATATTCTTAAATTTGCCTCAGGATGCTGAAGGGTTAAGGAATTGCCTAGGGTCATATAGTCAATATGTCTCATAAATGGGACTTGAACCTAGGTCTCTGATTCTGATTCCAAATTAAGCTCTCTATCTACCATGCTAAGAATAATAATAGATATTTTAAAAAGATCCATTATTACCTTAATATGGGCACAGCTTGTGAAAGCCCAATGGTCCCATGATGAAGCATTAGACTGAGTCATGGGGAACTATGGGATAAAATTATATTGCATTTTATATTTCACATTGTGCTTTCTTCATAATAATATCCCCATTCTACTAATGAATAAACTGAGGGTCAGAGAGATTAGCAGTAGGCCCTCAAATCTAAGACTTCTCATGTTATATCCATGTCATATCCAAATCTTTATATCTAAATCTTTCTTCTACCAAACTCTCAAAATAAAAAAAAAAATTCTCTAGGATTAATATTTCCCATTCTATAAATGTATAACCTGAGGGTCAGATAGATTAATGGACTTGCTCACAGCAGGGACTCAAACACAAATCTTTTCACTTCAAATCTAGGGAGACATATTTTCACTCTACCACACTATCTCTCCAGGTCAGCAAATATTCTGAGAATAGCTCCCCAAGGACCATTTTTTTCTTACTCTTTCTGCAAAATTACTACATATAGTTTGCTGAATGTGATGCTTCAATTCTTTTAAAAAGCATTTTTGTATTATTTTGAAATAATTTTGTGGAAGTATGTTCAGTAGGGCAAAGTAAAAAGTCAACCAAAAGGAAAATCAGGAGGCCTTGTATCTAATTTGTTATTAACAATTATTTCGATGTGTAATATACCTTCTCTGACACAAAGTATTAATAAAGTTAAAGGGCTGAAGATTGAATTAGATTTGTTGATACCTTCAGCAAGCATTTTTAATGCCTACTCTGTGGAAGGCGTTTTCTTGCCTCAAATATCTCTTATAGATCTAAAATTCTAGAATTCTTCCTTGATTTCCTGGCTCTACTATTAGTTCAGCCATTCAATCTTCAATCTTTGATTCAACCACCTTTTTATATTTCCCATGGAATTCTCCTGATTTGTAGAGGCTTTCCATTTAATGGTAGTTCACACAAGCCTGTATCTTATGTCGTACTTAGCCCTCCTCAAGTTGGTATTTAAGAAATACCCATCAGCCAATGTCTTGGAAAATTCAATCCTCCACAAATCATATTTTAGTTTTCAAGAAATGTTAATATTTGTAAAACATTAACATAGTGCTTAGTACATAGTAGGTGCATAACGAATACTTATTCCCATCCCCCTAGGTGTTTCTTTACTTTCTCACATCCTCCCACCCATCTTTCCCCACTGAGACAAGTGGAAGTGAACCCAAGATGAACCGGTGAGAGGAGATCTCAACGACTTGTCTAGAAAAATATTAAAGGCAGAGAGTTGTTTCAAAATTCTCTAACAGTAAAGAGCACCCTTATAAGAAGCTGTCTCCCTCTTATTATTCCATTTTGAAAGGCTTCATCAACAACTTGCAATTACTGCCAAAGAAGCATCCTATCTCTTCACAATGAGGATAAATAGGCTTCTCTCAGCCTAATTCAGAGGTCCCAAAGCACCAGATTCACATGCACACAAAAATCATTTCTGACTAGGAGGGTTTTTAATGATTTTATTATATGCCTTACAATCTGTTCCCAAATCTGTTCTCTTGTAGTTTGCATTTATCAATTAATAGCTAAAGTTAATGCCCATTGTATGCATCATATGAAGATGCTGAAGAGGGAAAGATACTCCACAGCCCCAGACTTTGAAGAAAAGGAAAGGAAAATGATGTGACTAGTTTTTTTTTGCCATTTGTTGTTTTGCTATACAATCTGAATCAAGGGAAAATAATCAGAAGCAAAGGAAGGAATGCCATCAGTAACTAATATATTTTTTAAAGTTTTAATTGATGTCTTCTATTTTTATATGTAAGTATCATCATAGTTATTCTAAGTAGTCCTCCCTTGTCAGTGCCCAGAGAGTCTTCCCATATGGGAAAAAATATTATTTAAAGAGGGGGGAAAAAAAATCAGTACAATTGACCAATAAATTGAAAAAGTTGTAGTTACTATCATATTATTTTCTTGGCTCTGCTTACTTCACTTGCATCAGTTCCTATAGATCTTTGCATTCTTCTCTGTATTCATCATATATAGGATTTCTTACAGCATAGTAATATTCTGTTATATTCATGTACTGCAATTTGTTTAACCATTACCCAATCAATGGGTATCTACTTTGTTTCCAAATCTGAGTTATCACAAAAAGAGCTGCTATAAATATTTTGTTGGAGATAGGGAATTTTATTCTTATTGATGGCTTCCTTGTTGTAAAAGTTCAATAATGGAGTCTCTGGTTCAAAGGGTATGGAAATATTAGTCATTTTAATTGCATAATTCCAAATTGCTTTCCTAAATGATTATATCATTCCATAGATCAACCAACAATGAATTAGTATGCCTATAATTCCACGAACCCTCCAACATTGATAATTGCTATTTTGGGGCTATATTTCTCAATTTTCAGGGTGTGAGGTGAAATCTCAGGCTTGTTTTTATTTGCATTTTTCTTATCAGTGATTTGAATCATTCTTTCATATAGTTGTGTTTATTTTGCCCTTCTTTAAAACAACTTTTTGTTCATATTCTTTCACCACTATACACTTATTAATTGTTTTTATATCGGGGATACAAGAGAAATATATTGTGATTTTTTTGTTGTTGTTTTGACCACTTCCTTTCTTACTCTAGGTACATTAATTTTGTCCAGAGATGAGCAACTTTATTTTTCTTGCTTTTTTAGCAACATGGCCGATATGGAAATATATTTTTCATAACTTCACATATTTTAATTGATGTCATATTACTTGCCTTCTCTGTGGATAGGGAAGGGGAAGAAATGAGAGAGATTTTGAAAGAGAAAGATTTAGAGAGATTTTCAAAATGTTGAAAAACTGAATGTTAAAAATAAATAAAGAAAAAAAGAAAACAATCAATGTAAGTAATCATTTTAGAAACCAAAACATAGAAAACAACACAATCATCTCAACCTTTGACAAACTGTTTTATGTTAAAAATTCTACAAAGCATAGAAGTAGAAGGAATCTTTTTTAATGTCATAAAAAAGTATCTAACTCCCAAAACAAACATTATATGCAATGGAGAGACACTAGAATCTTTTCCATTAAGTATAGGCATGATGCTACTAGGATGGTCAATCTCATCCGTATTATGTAATATAGTTCTGGAAATGTAGGCAGTAGCAATGAGTCAAGAGAATGGAATTAAAAGAATAAAAGTAGTTAAAGAGGAGATAAAGCTCTCCCTGTCTGCTGATAATATGTGATGATTTACTTGAAAAAACCCAGGGAATCAGCAAAGATACTAATTAATAACTTCAGAAAATTTGCAGGCTAGAAAATAAATCCTCAAAAATCAATAACATTTCTATAAATAATAATAAAATACAAGAAACAATACTATAAAGGGAAATCCCACTTCAAATAACTAAAAACTGTGTAAAATACCTAGGGATTAACTGTTCAAAGCACACAAAATACCTGCACAAATACAATTACAAAACACCCCTTAAAGAAATAAAGAACAACCTAACTAGCCAGAGAAATTCAGTGCTCATGGCTAGACCGTGCTAATATGACAAAAATGACAATACTCCCCAAAGTAATTTACACTTTTAATGTTATGCCAATCAAATTACCAAGGGAGAACTTTACAGAGATTGATAAAACAACAATAAAATTCAATTTAAAACCCCCCCAAAGATATAGAATATCAAGGGAAATGATGAGAAGAAGGATGAAGCCAAATAGCACTGACATGACTTTAACTTTGGTCCATAATTTTTGTTTTACAGAGGTTTGAGGGGTCATGGGGATGAGAGTCAATATCTAGTCCTCCGTCTTATTGCTCATAAGACCCAGCATAACTAATATATAACTAGATATTAGAAAATGATGGTAATTCTCTATCTTGGCAGAAGGACTCCAATCTATAGGACTGAAAATGCAATGATCAAAGTATACTATTTTATTAAAAACTAATTGTATTCTATGGAGTTGAAAAGTGGTCCAAGGTGTTGGTTCATGGGAATTAGATAAATGTCGACCTGAGGAGGTTCTAGTCCAGAATGAAAGAACAGTTTCCTTATCTTTCCTTGAAGATAAGTAGAGGAACTTTTTGACGGCACTCTCAGTCTGCTCCTTCAATCAACCCACTAACAAGCATTTACTGGAGTGATTTGCCATTTCCTTCTCTAGCTCATTTTATAGATGAGCCAACTGTGGTGAATAGGGTTAAGTGACTTGTCCAGGGTTACACAGCTAGTAAGTGTCTTAAGTTGGATTTGGACTCAGGAAGATGAGTCTTCTTGACTCCAGGCCCAAGACTCTATTCATCACACCACCTAGCTGCTGATATCTGGCCACTGGACCTAGATGGCTCTGAAGGAGAAAGTGAGGCTAGTGACTTTGCATAGTCCTCCATCACTCAAATCCAATTCAATTGCAAGTCATATCATCTTTCTGATGTCATGGTCTTCTTTGAGAACGAAGGACAAACCACAACAATAAAAAACATTTATTCAGTATGAACTCCTCTAGGTGCTGGGGATATAAATATTGGAATTAAACAAGACCTGCCCTTGGGGAGTTTACAGTCTAGCTGGGCCAAATACCATATATGTTATATGTATGAATAAAAATGAACAAATAAAAAAGCCCTATAATTATATATTATATTGTAGAATATATTATAATGCAATATTATATATTATAGTATAATTAATAAATGCTTACTATGTGCCAGGCACTATGCTAAGGGGTAGAGACATACATAGGAAAAGAGGGAATCCCTGCCCTCAAGGAACTTACATTCTAATTGGGGAAGACAACACATATATGGGAGTGATAGCCAGGGCAGAGTGCTTTGGTCACCAGGATGATGAGTGAAATCATAAATCAATTGGTTGTCAATAAAGGCAATTAGATTTATTGATTCATTCATCAAGTTTTTTTTTTTTTTGAAAAAAAGCAAAATCAACACAAGGTAAATTTTGAGGTATGGCACTAGCAGCTGGGAGTGGAGAGGGAGAATCAAGAGAGATTTATGTCAAGGGAATTGCTTGAGCAGAACCTTGAAAGAAACAAAGGATTTTAAAAGGCAGAGGTGAGGAAGGAATAATTGGAGGGACAACTGGTATAAAAACACAGAGAGAGGAGATGGAGTGGTGTGGTGAAGCAGATGGAGGAGGGATAGATCTCCATGTTGATAATATAAGCTGGGGGTGAATCATGTACTCTCTATTCAGGAGGCAGTTCAGACATATAAGTGGAGCATGAGGAAAGAGCTAGGTGGCAGTAGTGGTGGCAGGACATGAGTGTAGGGGCACACTCAGAGCCCTTAGAACAGCTATAGACAAAGCAAACAACTAGTTAATGAAGCCTGGTTTCTTGGGGATTTGTATCTTATGGCTGATTGACTTGTTAACTGAATTATTCAAAGATTTTTCTAATATGTTCGAATTTTTTACATTCATTTCATTCCTAAATATATTCAAGTCATGCTGGTAGGCTTTGTTTTGGGGAGGAGATGATAGACTGACTATCATCAGTTTTAAGTCAGTGGGGCTTTTTTTAAAATATGAAAATAATAACCCACATCTTGAGGTGTACTTGCCATGATTAGGAGTGGGTCTCATTCTAGATTTGTTTAAGGTTGACCTGAGAGATTAAAATTTATTTAGAAGAGGGTTCACAGGCAGCCCAGGAGGATCTTAATATTGCCATTTTTCATGGAAAAATCCCCAGATTGATGCTCATGAAGACAGTAGATGTTCCATACCCCAATATTGCAGTCTTCTCAGGGGAAAGTTACTCCCATTATTTTTTAAGCCAGAAAGTAAAAATTGAGCCTCTCTTGCTTGTCTAAACCTCAACTAATGCCATTATTTTATATTACTATTAAGGTTAAAAATGTGGTCTATGAAGATGTCAAGTCGTTTTAGGATGTTTGCATTATAAGCACCCAGACCTGCTGTGGTGATCCTGGACAGACAATCCATCACTGGAATGTTACTCCTCAGACACCTCTAAAGTGTTATGCCCTTGTTTTTAAATACAAATACACAGAATATAGTCAGAAGGTTTCTTCAGAGAGAGGTCTGTGCCACTGAAAAGTGACCCTATTTGAAACAGCACTGGTTTGATATTAAAGATACAGTGAAGAGAAAATGTTCCTTACTTTTCATAGACAACATTATTCATCTTTAAGAAGAAGAAATGGTTAGGGCTGAGTGTTTTTTCAGGATGGGACCTTCTCTAAACGTCTTCCTTCTTGCCTTCTCTCCATTTGTCAGAAATCTTTTTGCAATAGATTTTTAAAAAAGAGTATACATTTTAAACTTTTGGTGTTTCTTGGATAAGAATAAAATGTAGAGGATGTCAGTGTGTGAGTGTGTACACACATACATTCTTCACCTGGCTACTTCTCAAAATACAGAAAGGTCACTCCATAACTGACTTCTGCTGTAGGGGAGCTGAGCATGAAGAAAGATAGATCAAAGTATGTTTGTATTTCCATAATGACTAGAAGGTGAAGATGAGGCTCCTTTCCACACTTTAGGAACTTTGTCAGGACTTTTGGAAGGAGGTGGGAGCCTTCTTCTCCTTCATTTCTTTTTCACTCCTGGAGATGGTTGGTTGTTTTTGGAAACTTCTTTTGACTCTCAGTATCCATTCAATCTACTTCCCAGGGATCTTATCTTGAACTGAGGGGTTTTCTGATAGTTCTTTTCAAAGAAATAATTTTTGTTTGAAACTATTTCATCTCAAGGGTGAGTCAAAGGATAGGTTGACCTGGAAACTCCAAGCTAAGGTAGTCACACACATCAAAAAAAACATTTGTTGGAGGCTGATTATTGTATGTACCAAGCACTAAACCAAGAACTGTGTTTACAGACACACACACACACACACACACACACACACACACACACACACACACACATAGTCCTTACTCTCAAGGAGGTTACATTCTAAGAGGAGAAATAACATGCACATATAAAATACATACAAAATAGATGAAAGGTAAAGGTTTTTTTTTTTCTACAGACAGACATTTTTAGCAAAACTATCATCATTTTAAGTGTATCTAGGAAGGCAAAATTACTTTCAAGGCCTCTGGTGATCTGAAGTGTCAGAAAAATGAGAGACGTGCAGACAATCCGTCTTTGAAGTCATAAAAAGAATGAAATGGAGTAGTTTCCACATCAGACTGGTTAGAAAAATAAGGCAAAGGAGCGGTCCTTTTAGGCAAGTCCTCAAGCAGGTAAGGAAATGCTTTTAGGACATTTTGAAATAAAGTAGGATGGTATCATGGCTCAACAATTCCAAAATCAAGCACAGGGTAGGAAAATGGCTGAGAATCAATGTAACCAACAAGCATTTATTAAATACCTAATATGTGCTAAGCACTGGGTACATAAGAAAAATATAAAAGAGTTCCTGTCCTCAAGAAGAGAAGGACATGTACATAAATAAGATAAATAATATAGCCATATATATAACATATTCACACAACTAATACTAATCTGTGTGTGTGTGTGTGTGTGTGTGTGTGTGTGTGTGTGTGTGTGTAGGGAGGCATTAGTATCTGGGGGATAATTCAAGATTTCCAACTGAAGATGTTGCCTCAGTAAAGTTTTGAAGGCAACATGTGATTTTTAAGAGGCAGAGGCAGGAGGCTGCCTACTAGTGGCAGCGGTGAGAGTCCAGGCCTGATAAAAAGCCAGTGCAAAAGGAAGAAGCCAGAAGATTGAGGGTTGTGTGTGTGGGACAGTCAAAAGGTCATTTTGGCTGCTTTGCAAAGTATGAAAAGTAGATTAATGTACAACAATAAAGAGCAATTCTCCTCTCTCCGTTAGACTTATTGTGAAATCTCATGATTTCATTTTTCATTCATGATTTCATGAGAAATTTTAGGTGCCAATAGTAGAGCCCCACAAATGAAAGCCTTGTGGATTGTTTCACTATCCTGGTGTTTCATAGTATTTGATCCCTCTTACGCCTATTTTCTTCAGTCATTTCATGAACTTTTATTGTCTTCTGCCCTCACACAAAATAAATCCCAAGAACTTGATCACATTGTGAATTTATGTCCAGAGAAATTTTGGTACCCAGGGCAAGCATTATGAAAAGTATCCTCTCAGATGACAGAGATTGCAGATTACATTATGCAGGATGCAGCATTGCTGCTTGGGAGGTCACGTGGGAAAGAGAGGCGATAAAGCAAGGTTATGTAAGACGAGGGTCTTAAGCTTGTCATTTAGGAGGATCCTATTTTAACTTATTGTTTGGGGAAATTAGTTGGTGAGCTCTCTTCTACTTTTTTGCAACAAAAGGATTAAAAGCATTGTCATTGCCTTGGAGCAATGCTCCATTGCCCTGTCCTAATTACAGCTCTGCTTATAACTCCAATTGAGATATATCTCAGGCTTGATTTTGGACTTGCAAGTCATTTCAAAATGACTCTAGCAGAGCCATTTAAACACATCCCTTTAAGGACGCTCTGCTGCCTGCATATTTCTGCCATGCCTCTGACTATGATATATATTTTTATATTAATCATTAAAGTTATATTCCCTAAATGCTTATAAATCACTCATCAATTTCATGGAGCTTTCAAAAGTTTGGTTTGGGACTAATTGAGAAGCTTCCATCACTCCCTCTAGTGAAATGAACCCAGTCATTTTTTCCCTTCATATGCCTTACTGATAATTCCATTGGCCCAGAACCTTTGATGAAAAGAATTATTCTGGATTTTGCCAGCTTGAGATGCTAGTGGGGCGCAGTTGCCATGGCCACACCAAGTAGCAATCCTCAGAGAAATTGTTGCTCATTGTCTGCTGAGCAATGGGAAAATGCTAATTTAGTGCTGAAGACTAATACCCTTTTATCTTTCAAATGTGTGTGCCAGATAACTATCACTATCTGAAGAGCTAGTACATCCTTAATCAAGTCCTGCGTGTTAGTGAAATTGGTTACCGGTCATCTCACTGCACTCCATACCAAATATTTCTTTCTAAAAGACCAAAGGGGAAGAATCTTTTCATTTTCGTGAAATAAAATATTCTTTGTGGAATCAAATCCCAAGTTTTCCATGATATCCAAAGTGTGTATCCTTTTGCCCTCCACTTTTGATGAAATCAAAATAATTCCTCTGTCTTTCTGTCTGCCTGCATATTCATTTATTTCTTCATCCATTTGTTTGTTTATCTTTTGATTGGGACAGTAAGGTCTATACCTATGATTTCTTGATTTCTTTAGCACTGTGAATTCCTTCCGGTGGGATGTCTCTAGAGTGATAAAGATAGGGTCCTCCCTGCTTCCCTTGTAACTTGTAGTTACAGAGAGTTGTTTAATGAGACAGTAGGTATTTTGTCCATGGACACATGCCAGTGTCAGAGACAAGACTGATTAAGGCCATTTCTCTATCCACCATTGCATCCTATCTCTTAGTTTGGCAGTTTACACAGTTTGCCCAGATTAACTGTGGGCGAGATTTGTGATCTGACCTAGGCCAGTATTTCCCTATTTCATGTGTCAAATACTTCATTAAGTGACTCTATCATAGATTGTGGCCTAAATTGAGAGTGGGCTTTCAACTCTGAGGGACCAGTGGGCATAATGACAATCATCTGGGAGGGAGCTTAAAAATAGCCTGCCCGTGAGTCATTTTTGCAGTTAAGAATCTGGATACTAGCTGATAGTGTGTTATCAATCAGGAGATAAAATTAAAATCCCACATTAGGACCAGCTCCAGTCAGGAAGAGTGGATTCTATAACAGCTGTTTTCTATTATACCATGTTGGATCCTTTAGCAGCAAATTACACAGACCAGAAGAATGTGGTTAACCGTTTCCTCTAGCGAGGACTCATAGGGGACCTCAATGAGCCTGATGTGTGTAGTCTGGCCAAAGCTTAGCAGGCTAAGGGACAGAGACTCCCATCAAAGAAGGTTCACCTTTCAGGGCTGTCCACAGGTACCCTTCCAGCAGAAGTGGCCCCCTCTGGAAAGAATCAAAATATTATTGAAACCCTACAGTGGGAAAGGAAAACCTTTTGAACCCTGAAAGGACTAGTAGCAAAGCCCCTACCTGGCTGGTGTCGCTGAGCACTGACAGACCTTTAAATCAGTCTACCTTTGATCAGTGCCTACGTTTATTTGGTTGAAGGAGATAAAGAAGAAGGGAGAGGGGGTGGTGGAGGGGCAGCATAACCAACGGGGCACTGAGCAAATGCTCTGAATGAAGAGTGCATTCCCTTGTGTCTTGCTGCCCAGCACATGAAACTTAGGCTGCTCAAAGGGAAGCTGATGTTCTCACCGTATGGAAAAAAAAAATCACATCCTTTCCTTTCCTTTTATTTTAAAAGTCTCTAACAGATGACAGCAATAATAAGAACTAAAATCACTCAAGTCAGCATATAAAAGGGAGCTGTCTATTTAAAAAAAAATAAAAAGGCATCTCGTCGCGCCATCTGCTGAGGTACAATAATGTTTTGTAACAGGTTTCCGAAGGCACTTAAAAAGGCGTCATCTGTGCATGTCCTTTTCTGTTAGTCAAGAAATAGTTTCATCCCCTCCTGCCTGATGTGGAGTTGTGAATCATATAATTATTTTCAATTTCTCTCCAAAATGAAGTGTCTCAGATACAATTTTAATTGAGATTTCATTAGGCAGTGATTATACTGTGTGTCAAATGGGAGCTGATTATTCTGAGTATGTACAGAGAAGCCTCCAAAGATAGAGTGCAATGGATATCTCCGAAAGCTGATCATACTCAATAAATATGTCTTAAAAATAATCAGTTGAAATGTAATTAACATAAGGAATTACTGCAATTAAACTCTATTTGTGGTGCTCCCCTCCCCCCCACTGGGTTGTTTTCCATCCTAAGAGGAATTGTTGTTCTTTTACCAAAATAAAATTAACGTAATGAGGGAATACAAAATAACTGCAGATTTGAATATGACAGAGAAAAGAGAAAAAGAAACATTGTCCCTTTTTCAGAGGCAGATGGAAAGGGAAAACTGCCTTTGAGAAGGAAGCATTTCCTAACGCTTGTGTGTTTTTCCAAAAAAAAACCAACTTTTATGTTCAAATCTGGCCTCAGATACTTACTAGCTATGTGACCATAGGCAAGTCACTTCACCTGGTTTGGCTCAGTTTCCTCATCTGTAAAATGAGCTGGAGAAGGAAATGGCAAAATACTCCATTGTCTTTGCCAAGAAAAGCCCCAAATAGGGTCACAAAGAGTCAGACGTGACTGAAATGGCTGAACTACAACAATAACATTTACCAGATTTGTGAACTGGGATCAGAACCTGCTTGATATAGGTTGAGAACCTAGGAGTGAGGCAGGGTGGGAAGGTTTTAGAGGTTCTCTTGTTAACCTCCTCCTTTAATAGATGAGGAAACTGAGCCCCAGAGAGCACACTGATGTAAAGTCTTAGAGAGTTGCCTGGATCACACAGGGAGTAACAGGCAGAGTTGCTACTTGAGTTCTGCTCCTCTGACTCAAAACCCCATGTTTTTCTACTGTACCTCACTGCTACCTGGGTTCCAGTCCTAGCTCAGCTGCCTCCTTGATAAAGTGACTTATGTCCCCAAGTCTCAGCTTCCTCATCTGTCTGATGATGGGGTTGGACTTGGTCTTCTAGACCTGTTCCAGCTCTAGATTCTTTGATCATAACACACAAGTCTGAGGTGTGCTCAGTGTGGGTTGAAGGCATGGTAAAAAAGGAGTGGATGAGGAGTGTTGACTTGGGAGTCCTGGGGTTAGAGGGCCAGCCTGGAGATCTTGAGGGTGTTGTCTTAGTGCTAATCATTTCTAACACGTCCCCTGTAAACTCTAGGGTGAACCCAGGCTATACACAGTTTAAATATCAACTGGATAGAAAAGCAAATGGAAAGAGAAATCAAGTATTTTTTTTTCTGCAGTCATGGTCTAAGAAAGGAAAAAAAACCCTAAAAATTATGGATTTGTAGGCTTAACTTTTATGTTTGGAAAGGTCAGGTGAAAATCATATAAAAATCATTTTGAAACACAGGGCACACAGAAGCAACTCTTTTGGCATTCCTCATATAGAGCCTAGTTTCTGAGACTAATCTAATTTCCTTTCATTATACAATGATAAATGTGACAGATCTGGGAAAAGCGATCAATCAAATCCATATTTATTTTAGAAAAGTTTTGTATTCTATCTGGTGTGGCATACTCATCAGAAAATTGGGAAAATATGATTTAGGGTCATAAAATCATTAGACTCATCGAAATGGAAGGAATTCCTGAAAATATCTTGTCCAAACCCCTTCATTTTGTAGTTGTTCAGTGAGGTTAAGAGACTTGTTCAATGTCACAAAGTCAGGATGTGACAAAACTAAGCTTAGAAACCAGATCTACTGAAGACTAATCCAATGTACTTTGCCTGTCTGTCTGTCTTGTGTTTCTTTGAGAAAGCAAAGAAATTTGATTAGGAAACATATGATAATTTCAGTGGTAGTAGTCTCAGTAGCAAAAACTTTTGCAAATCTCCATCTACCGGAACCCCTCTTGTGCCCAAGCCTGGGAGGGACAGTTTTTTGAGGCACAGCCCTGTGGAGCTACAAGTAGCTGTTGTACTTGTAAGAAGATGCAACTCCTGATAGGCTGAGGGAACATAGAGTCCAGACTGTTCACCTGCAGGAGGGAGAGGCCAGCAGGCCAGGGAATAATATGGGTCATGGGCTGTACTGTCACAAAACACCTAGCACTTGGGGTCAGGACCCACATTGGGCCTAAGATCATGCTGGTGGGCAGAGTTTTGGCTATGTGTTTTCACATCTCTTTTGGCATATTGCAATATGCAGTTTCATAGGGTTGTCCCTCAGAAATCTCCTTTCTGCAGGCTTGGGCAGAAGAGGACTTAACATGACCACCCTGAAAGGTGAAATATTACTGCTTGGCCAATCCCATGCAACAGCAGAAAAAATAAGGAAATCTAATGGGTTACTATAATCCTCTCTTTTTCTGATGTTATATCAGCAAGGGATGATCTAAGAATCTCATGGAAGCATGTCAATATAGGGACTGGATGGTAGGTTTTTCTGCATTGAATGAACGGCCTGCAGGAACATCCGTTGGCTCCTTGCAATGCATTGATCATTCTGCTGTCCTGAAAAGGAGCAATCCTTCTGCCTCACAGATATATGAGAGATTATTGTCTATCTTGCCCAGGCACCAAGAAAGGGGCCCATCCCAATGCACACAGCCCTGCTAATCTCTATCTTTTATTCTTCCCTTTGCTCTTTGCCCTGTATTTTGCCACTCTTTATGGTCAACTAGTCTAGTCTTTGTTAGTGCAGAAGCTAATCAGAGCTGTCTGGGTAATAGCAAAACCTAATTTTATACCATCCTGAGACTGTAAGCTGAAAATTAACAAACAGATTCCTTTCTTACAGATGTTAGCCTGGCAACGTGCATTTTTATAAACCCATGCAGGTATTTAGTGATTACTAAGTAAGCATTCTGAATGCTTACAAAGTGTCCCTTTAATTTAGGTTTTGCAATTTTGCCAGGAATTGATTCTAAGACCACTAGATTATGATATGCAGATTCCATTGACTTCGGTTTTATCCAGACTAAGAATATATGCTGATTCCCAGTCCTATAGCTGTATTTTCATTCTGTCATATTTTCCAAATCTCTTTCAGAGGTCATAGACAGTGGCTCAGTAGTCATTTTTCCAGGTTTTCCAATGCAATGGATAATTCATTTGGATGTGATAACTTGAATTCATTGAAGTCATCTAGGTGTTGATTTAACATTTCCTCACATTTCCCCAACCACAATTCTCCCTGAAAGACCATTCTTACTTTCTAGGTTTCTCTCAACTCCTGTGTTTACATTTAATTGCTTCTTTTTAGCTTTTCATAGTCATCATCATCATCATCTTCTTCTTCTATCAGGAATACTTTAAAAATTCTCTATTCCATTAGAGGCCAGTTTTCCTCCTGTAGAATTATATTTATTTTTTAGGGTAAGTTATTCTTGACTGTAAGCCTTTATCTTTTGTCTTTTGTGATATTGTACTTGAAAATTGTATCTCCTTTGCAGTGGTAGCTGACAAATCTTGTCCGATTCTGATTGTGGTTCACTGATACTTGAGCTCTTTCTTTCTATTCCTTAAGGTATTTTTTTCTTGACTCTAAAGTTTTAGATGTTGGCTGCATCCTTCTTGGTACTTTTCCTTTTGGGATTTCTCTCAGGAGATGACTCTGATGCTTTCTATTTTCACTTTGCCCTTTGGTTCCAATAAATTTCATTTATAATGGTTTTCAGATTTCCTCACCTTTCCCTCCTTCTTCTCCTCCCCTTTGCTCTTCCCTTTTTCCTTCCCCTTCTTTTTTTCTTTTTCCTTTTCTTCCTTCTTCTCTTTCTCTATCCTGCCTTCTACTCCAAAAAGTACAATAATTTTTAGATGATCTTTCCTTGATTTGTTTATAAGGTAAGTTATGATAGTAGGCTTATTATTTTTCTTTGATTTTTTTCTGACTTTTATTTTTTCCCTAATATTTTTTGTTGTCTCATGGAATCACTGATTTCTGTTTATTCCTTTCCAATTTTCAGGGAGCACATTAATTGGATAAGCTTTACTACCCTCTGTTCTATGTTATTTATTTTCCTTTCCCCCCTTCATTTAAAGCTCCTTTTTGTTTTTTTTAATCTGTTTCATTTCTTCCAAATATTTTTGTAGTCTTTGTGGTCAACCAAGATACACACACACACACACACACACACACACACACACAAACACACATGCATACACACAAGCACACACACTTTTTCCCCCCTGAGACTCTGTTTGCCATTCTTGTGAAGTTTTGTTCATCTTCTGCATTAAACTCTTGGATCTGTAGAGATCCGTAGTATTTTTTTATTGTTAGCATAATTTTGCTATTGTCAGTATATTCTTCTGTTCACTCAAGTCTCTATCCTCAGTTCTTCCTGTTATTCTGGGTAGAGTGGTTGGGTCTCATTAGGTTCTGATCCTGGCTAATTTCCTTTTCTTCTGGTGGCTTTGCCTTCAGAGTACGTGGGAGTTTTAAACCTTCATTGATCATAGCAGTCCAGATAGCTCAGGTCAGAGGACTAGGTACTTCTGGAGCCTCTGCTCTGGTCCTGCTCTGAATTCTGCTGTTCCAGTCTCTGGACCATTGGCTTCTGGCTTGTTTGTAGTTACAGTGCAGTGGGATTTCAACCACCCTGGGGCACCTATGTCTGAGCTCTCTGGCCTTCCTGGTTCCAACATAGAGTGCTTCAGGCTTTAAGTGTCATTGGAATATTTTGTTTTATCCATATTTACTCCAAATTCCACCATATTATGGTACATAAAGTCACTTACTGTAGATTCCCTTTGTATTCTTTGATCATTATTCTATTTGGTGCTCTTTTTAGAGGAAGACATTTCCAACATATGAATTTTGGGTGATAGAGGAATATGACTCACAGAGTTAGAAGACAATGGGCCTCTGCTCCAAGGTCTTTTTTTTTTTTTTAATTTTATTCTGAACCAAGGTCTTGCCTAATGTCAATTATGTGCTTTTGTTCAAAAAAGTGTGGGTGCTAAATTCAGGCTGGCAAAGTCAATTTGTCTCAGTAAGACAATATAATACTTAACTCTCTTCTTGTCAGACCTGATGCCATGGTAGCATTCTACATTCACTTTGTTTAGTAGTAAATAGAAGCAGATTATCTGTTACTTGCTACCTTTGTGTCCTTAAGCAGATATCTAGGCTTCAGTTTCCCCATATGTAAAATGAATGTATTGGACCAAATGGCTTCTGAGTTTCTTTTTAGCTCTAGATGTATGATTTCAAGTGTTTTTTTTTTTTTTTAAGATATATGATTCTTTAATGGATTACTTATAGTTCAATTATTTTATCCTGTAGCATGAGAACAAAATTATTCTAGCCCTGGTAACAAATCTAATCCAAAGAAAGTTCATAGAAAAAAATAATAAATTGTCTTAAATATGCTTCACATGGAATTTAATTTAAAATTTGGGTAAAGCAAGTTGTATCCATCTCATATAAGATCCTATTTAAGCCTGTTTTATTTGTTATTATTCCTTCAAGGACTAAATGTTGTAATAGACCAATAAATAGTAAACTTTGATAAATATTTATAAAAATTCATAATTTATTTATAAGATTTCAGATTTTGAAGATAAATTTAACTAAAATTTATTTTGAAACTTTTTTGAAACTTTTAAAATATTGTTTACATTTGGAAGTTGGCTAGGAGTGAAATGTATCTGTCTGTTAGTTGTAGCATAGTCTTTGAAGTCTAGGTCAGTAGTTCAAGGCAAGGTCAATACCAGAGTGGCCAGGTGTCTGAGATCCACTTGGTGGGTCAAAGGACATGAGCGCGTACGGTCTTTATCTAGTTTCTGTCTATTGTTTTTCCTTTTTCTTTTGAGTAAAGCATTTTTTCTGAATATATTCAAGTATTTCTGATTTTTCTCGTGGTGCTTAAAGATTGCAACTGGGACCATAGACAGAGCTCTAAGGGAAAGCAGAGGCCATCAAGTCTAGCTCTTTCATTTTTTAGACGAGTAAACTGAGGTCCAGCGAGCTGAAATGTTTTATCCAAGGTCACACAGGCAGCAGGTAACAAAGATGAAATTGAACCCCAGGTCTTTTGACTCCAGATCCATGCATATTTCTACTATATCACATATTTTGAAGGGCTTCACACCTGAGTCTGTCCTTCCTTCCTTCCTTCCTTCCTTCCTTCCTTCCTTCCTT
>CM053590.1:118384199-118413390 GCA_028646515.1 Pseudochirops corinnae
TTCCTTCCTTCCTTCCTTCCTTCCTTCCTTCCTTCTTTCTTTCCTTCCAGATAAAGGGGATAGTAATGAAGCAAGACTATAAACACCACACAGATTTAGTTAATTTGATTTTTCTTAAATGAATCATCTTTGACTGATGTGTCTTAGCCACTCAGATACTTTGATTTTGTGTAACTACGGCTTACAAATGAAAAGTAGTCAAATTGGTGATTATGGTGTTTCCCATCTGTCATAGAAGAAAATAAATGTTTATAAGTTTCCATCCTAATTTTCAGACTTCTGAGGTTTCTGGTAAACCACTAAATCAAGGTTCCTAGCCTTTAAAAAGTTGTATCATTGTCAAATATGTCTCTGTCACTTGAATACTTTGGGTTTGGGGCCTGTATGGTTCTTTAGCATTAGTAAAAGATCTATTTTACTATTCATACTAGACACAGACTCTTAAAATTGCTGTTCCTTCCAGTCACCCAGATTCACAACCTCATTGTTATCTTCACTTTTTCTTTTTTTAACTCTCACCCCACATATCCAATCATCTGTCAAATCTTGACATCCTACATTACAACATCTCTCATATATGTCCTTCCCTCCACTCACATTGCTACCTTTGCAGGCCCTAATCATCTCCAACCTAGACTATCATAATTGTTATTTCTGTCTCAAGTCTCTGTCCTCTCCAGTCCATTGACTGCACTTATGCCAAAGTGGTTTTCAGGAAGCATTGTCTGTCCATGTCCCAACTCAATAAACTCCAGTGGCTTCTTATTACTTCTAGGATTAAGTATAAATTTATCTGTCTTTTCAAGACCTTCATAACCTGGATCCTTCTTATATTTATGGTATTTTAACATATTACTTGAGTCCAGCTATCCTTCCCACTTGCTCTTCCTAACACATAATACTCCTGTCTCCACACCTCTGTGATTTTTTCATTGGCTGTAACCCATACCTGCAAAGCTCTTGCTTCTAATTTCCAACAATTAAAACCCTCAGATTCCTTTAAGACTCAGCTCAAGTCCTATTCTGCAGGAGGCCTTTTCTGGTCTCCCCAATAGCTATTTGCCTTCCCCTCTCAGGCTACCTTTCATATTCGTAATTAAAATGTAAGTGGAGACTATATTTGCCTTTTCATTGTATCCCAGCCCTTAGCAGAGTATCTAGTGCTCAGTAAATGCTTAACAAATTCTCATTCATTGATTGATTCATTGAAAAATAATATTAAACTTTAAAGCACTGGATTTATTTTTTTCTGTTCCCTTTTTAAAAATTCTGGTGCCTAATAAATATATGGCAATTGAATAAAGAAATACTGACTTGAAATCTTTGTGTTGTGTGTTCTTTTGGAAACACGGTTATGGAGAATACAATTTAAGAAATATTAATATAAATCTAACTTTTTTACTCCTCCCTTATTTCCATCCCTGGTGTTTGAAGCCTTAGCTCCCCAAACACAACATTTCAAGCCTCTTCTGAAATGTATTTTCCAAAAGTCCCTCCACGGAATTAAAATATTTTCCATCACTGTGTAATATGGCTACCTCCAAAGGTTGAATTTCTAAATCTCCATGCTGGGTGATTATTTGTTATGTGTGTTCATACATAAGAAACATGGACCTATAGAAAATCATATAAAGTTTTTTATTGTCAATCTCAGTCAATTCTTCTCAATATTTGATACCCACTGGGAGCTTCAATCTATCTTCCCCATCCCAGTGCCAATTTTCATTATGATTCCCCCTATAGATGAGTAACTTTAGTTGTTTCCATAATGATTGGTTAAGTTTCTTATGCCATAATTTCTGTCATTCCTTTTTCCATTTGTCTAGAGGTGTAAAGTGGTACTTTGATTCTCAATTTTCTGGGCTGCACAAGTTTCAGGTTTACTGCTTGAAACTTCAGGGGAACCACTTTTATATTCTTCTTCAATCTCTTTATTTACATTCACACCCCTCTGGTTTGGCTCAAGGTAACTGCAATTTAGGATTTTCTCCCTGTTGATTATGAAGATGCTGATCTTGTTCAACAACAACAGCAATAACTCTCCATTTTGGTGAGTGCCCCAGTGGCCTCAGTTTGTGGGATCCTAGCTTTTGTCTAGTCACGCAAGGAATGTTAGTCATTTATGAGAGATGCTGTGAAATCTGATTATGAACTCAGTGCTAGATTATTTTTGCATTATGGGGTATTTTTTCAAAAGTATAGTCTCTAGAAACTCATTTTCCTCTTAGAATGGAAGCAAACCCTGGAATCATAGACTTACAAGTGAAAAGGCCCTTGGAGGCCATCTAGTCTGATCCCCATAATTCTATAAATGAGGAAACAGGTCCCAGAGAAGTTATATGAGTTGTTCAAGGTCACCCTCATACTTTGTGGCAAAGTTCAGATTAGAATCCTTGTCTCTGACTCTTGGGGTAGTATTCTTTTCATGGTACCACAGGAACATAGCTAAAAATTTTGATGCATTACAAGTTTTAGGAACATAGCATGGCAACATGAATTAAATTTGTCCAATTGTCATTACTTCCAGTAAGGTTTCTTCTTAGTTACTATATATATCAGGACTGCAAAAGTCACTGCTGCTACGTGACTCCACGAAGGCATTTGAAAGGAATGCTTTTTAGAGGTTTACAAATAAAAAAACCCACAATTTCTATAATAATGATAATTTTAATTAGTTAATTAGAAATAATTAACAAGTAGTAGTTAACATATCATGTAGTGCTTTATATATGTTACCTCATTTGTTCCTCACAACAGCTCTGAGATGGGTGCTATTATATCTGCGTTTTATAGATGAGAAAAACTGGACCTTTTCATAGAAGACACTTCAACTTGAAAATAGGAAGGTTTGTCTTGAACCTAATATTATAGGTAATGAAGTGGCCTTGACTGACCCCCAGTGTTTGTGCATTGCTCATGGTTATCTCAATGATCATATATCTAGAAAGTATCTGAGGTGTGAGTCAAATTTAGGTCTTCCCATTCTATCTAGTATTCCCAGGATTAATAATGAATGAGGCAGAAGTGGGGTAGAGCCAAAGGGAAGAAACTGACATGAGTATAGGTCTGAACTTTCCTTTTTCTCACTATAAGCTAGCCAATACACACACCCATGTCACCATCGACTCTACCTCTTTTAGTTTAATTTCTCTTCCCCACCCCCACACTTGTCCCCAGTTGTTCCCAATAGACAAAAGGTGGGAATTAGATTGAGATTTCTCCAAGTTGAAGTGAAGATGGTGGACTAGACTGATCTGGACCACCTCAGTACAACCCCTCCTCCACTCTGTTTTCACTTTCCATTATGACTTGTGAAACCCCAATGCAGTGTAGTGGGAAGAACATTAACTCTGAAGTCTAAGGATGTTAGTTAAAATCTTGCCTCTGATTTACACTACTTGTGCAACCTTGGTAAGTCACTTAACCTTTATGAGTCTATAAAATGAGTGGGGTGGGACTATGTTGTTCCATCAAACTCTTCCTCTTGTTAATAGATGAGATTCCTTTTAGACCACTTGTTCATTACTTCTTCCATCTTACATTCACAGAAACCTGATTCTTTCCTCCTCCTTCCACCCCCTACCCCCACCCTGAGGATATGGCATCCCTGTACACTCTCTGTAGCACTGAGTATGACTTCTTTTCATCCCCTATCTTCCAGGAGCATGTCCTTTCAATCATCTCACATCTTTCTCTTTAATCTTCAATATCTCTTTATCCATTGAATCTTTGCCCATTATTCTTGAAAAACAAAATCTTTTTTTGACCCTACCATCAACTCAAGCTATCATCTGTGTTTCACCATGCCATGCTTTCATGGCTCAGATCCTAGAAAATGCCATGTACAATCTTTGCTTCTACTTCCTTACATCCCATTCACTTCTCAACCTCTCACAATCTGTCTTCTGTCCTTGCCACTTAACTGGAACTTCTCTCTCCGAGGTTAACAACAATCTCTTAATTATTTTTAATCCAAAGGCCTTTTTCTTCTCTCTCAGAACTCATGTTTCTTGACATCTCTGCAGTCAGACCCCCTTCCCCTCCCCTTCCCCTGGGATATTTTCTCCATTCTGGATCCTTGTGATGTTGATTTCTTCTAATTCTCTTTCTCCCTGACTGAGGAGGGCCACTTCTCAGTTTCTCTTTTGAGTCATTATAAATGTTCTGCTACTTATGAGTGGGATTTAGCCTGGCCCCTCTTTTCTTCTACTGTTGTCATTGGTTAGCTCATTTGTTCCCAGGGATTTAGTAATCCCCCTTGTGCAGGTGATTCCCAAATCTGCATATGCAGCTCTCTCTTCTCTCGATCTTTATTTCAATAGATTGATAGATAAGATTTATTAAGCACTTATTGTGAGGCAAGCACTGTGCGAAGTGCTGTGGATATAAATATGAGAGAATGAGACATCCCCTCTCCTCAAAGAGCTGACAGTCTAATGGGGAAGACAATACATAAAGGAATGGGGAAAGTATGTCCACAGTGGCATATTTTGAAAATGGTGACAAGGAAGTTACATGTGGAAGCCTAGCTCCAGTCAAGATGTGGTAAAAACTCACTTATCAGAGAATACCTTCCCAGAGACAGAATTCAAAGCTCCATTTGAGGAGGTTGGAGTCCAGATGAGGAGAATACAAGGTTAATAGCAAGGGTATAGGAAACATGATTTTGGAAATGGTGACTGTGAAAGCATATTATTACTAATTGGCTGCTAGATATCTCTATTTGGATGTCAAATAAGCATATAAAAATTGACATGTGAAAAATGGAATTCTATCTTTCTTCACAAACCCACCTCTGTGCCTAATGTCTCTCTTCCTATTGGGGGCCCCACTAACCTCACAGTAACTGAGGTTCACGACCTTGAGTAATTGTTAACTCTTTGTTCTCCCTCATTTCCCACATTCAATTCAATTCAATAAACATATATTAAACCTATAGGTCTGGTGATAGAGGCTATAGATATTGTTTGTGGATCTGTCTAGCAACAGGGTGCTGAATCTTTAAACTAAGAAACTCTCAAGGTCAGAGATGAGTCATTAATCTAGATTGGAAGAGTCAGTATTCACACTGATGGACTCACACATCATGGAACTGTGGTTATCCATGTGTGTGCCTTATAATCTTTAACCTTTTTTCATTCTTTTCCTTCCTAGACTCTAAGTTCCATGAGGGTAGGAACTGTCTTATCCAATAAGTTACTAAGCCTTTATAGGGGCTACAATATAGATGATGATCTATCAAAGGAAACTGAAAAGAACTATTAAGATGGGGAGGAGAAAGACCATGAGAAAGCAGTGTTGTGTGGGGCAGATAGGTGGTGCAGTGAATAAAGCACCTGCTCTGGAGTCAGGAGGACCTGAGTTCAAATCTGACCTCAGACACTTGACATACTTACTAGCTGTATGACTTTGGGCAAATCACTTAACTTCAAGTGCTTTGCCTTCCCCCCTCCAGAAAAAAAAAAGAAATCAGGGTAGTAAAAGCCAAGAGAGGAGAGAGTTTCCTGGAAGAGGGAATGGGCACAATGTCAGAAACTGCAGAGAAATCAGAAGGATGAAAACAGAGAAAAAACCATCAGATATAGTAATTAAGAGATGGTTAGTAGCCCCTGGGGGGCACAAAGGGAAGAGAACAAGTATTTTTAGGTGTCTACTATGTGCCAGGCACTGTCCTAAGGGCTTCACATATTATCTCATTTAGTCCTCATAGCTATGAGACAGAAAGAGGTTAAGTCACAAAGGTTAAGAGAGTAGTTTTAGTTGAGTGGCAGGGTCCAAAGAAAAATTTGGAGAGAAAATGATCAACAATGCAAGTCAAGAATATATCAGATGCTCTACACGCATGTAAGGCTTTCAGCAATGGTCCTGGTAGTCAAAGTCTGCCTTCCCTTCCTCCCCCTCTCACCCACCCCAAACTACTGTGTCTTGCTTCTAAGACAGTTTTATAATCTCTACAGTGATATCTCTATTAACAAGCCTCCTGGGAATGAAGTTACCTTGTGCAAGTTACAGGGAATTAAATAAGAGAACTTCATATGTCATGAGAAGTCGAGCTGTTGGAGTTGGCAGCAGCAGGACAAAAATACCTCGTGGCTTAGCTTTTGTTTGTCCCTGTCCTGTTGAAGAGAAATAAGGATGACCTTGGGCAAAATTCTGCTCTTTGAGCAGTTTCTTAGATCTCTCATCTCCTCTTCCTGTACCCTGTTTTCCTTTCTAGATATTGGTGACTGACTCAGAGATTTTCCCTTGTTAAGGAAATGTCAGGTATCAGTGAGGAAATCAGAGCTATAAAGAAAGGTATGGGTGAGGGTGCTGAGGGGAGCTTCAGAAAACACACAGTCTGCTGTAATGTCCCCTGAGGGGAACCCAATTTGGTCTCTGCAGGGTGAGATTAGAGAGAAGGAGTAAAAAGGATGCTTACATAGTCTCTTCATGCGAAAGTGGGATTAGATTTTTTTCTTTTTACCTATTGAAGAGACAACTTGGAGTAATGAATGGAAACTGGAGAGATAGTTTTTGGCTTGATATTAAGAAAAAACAACAACCCTCCCTCTCCCAAATAAAATAAAATAAAACAATAACAAAAAACTAAACTTCTCCTTCATTGGATGCAACTGAGTGAAAGTTACATACCATTTGGGGACAGAATGTTGTAGAAGGGATTCTTGTTTAGATATAGGTTAAACTTGACAGCTGTAGCACCAACATGATATTCACGGCACCAACAGTGACTATGAATATGCTGGCATAGTTCTGAATTGCAAAATATAACAGATCCTCCACATAGAAGACCGAAGCAAAACATTTATTCAGACACCATGAAGCCAAATCCTAACACCAGACTACTGAAACTGTCATAGCAACAAAGAAGTTAACACACATTATCCTTGCAGAGAGCAACACCATTCCAAAGCCTTCCCACAAACACTCACAAGCCTAGCTGTCTCCTTGCCTGTGTCCTCTCCTCCCTCTGCCCTGACTGCTCTGACTGCTAGCTTCCTCTCAGTTCTGTTTCACGCTTCCTGCTCTACCTGTTCAGCAAGTTTCTCCTACCACAGGCTCCATGTGATTACATTTGACCTATTAAGAGACAGGGAAGATCTTCAAATTACCGTTACCGTTAGCCTCTGAGGCTTCTCCCAATCCTGAGATTTTTTTCTCCCAAGAGACCCTCTTCTCTACACTTGATGACCAGCTTAGGCTTCTGGGGTGTGACTGCTTAAGAGTGAGAAATGTGTTATTTTTGTTATCAGCTTCTTATGGGATTTGGAGTCTTTCTTGCTGTGGTCTGACTGTCAGATCAGACAAGGTCTGGACCCTCTCCATTCGGGACTCTGCATTTGTTTCCTAAGTTAAACTATCTCAAGGAAGCTAGAGGGCACAGTGGATAGAATGCAGGACCTAGGCTAGGGAAGACTTGAGTTCAAAGGTAGCCTTACTAGTTGTGCAACCTTGGGCAAGTCACTTTCCCTAAATTCACCTCAGATTCAGCCTCACAGGGTCCTTGTGAGAATAAAACCCTAAATGTAAATTCTAGCTATTATTATTATAAGGTTTCCTCCCTAAGTTCTGTTACTTATAAACTATGGCCTGGGCTCCTAAACCTCTCCCTCAAGATTACTCTGGCAAGTCAAGCCTTCTGGAGTTTAATTCCAGCCTAAGTCTCCAGGCTTATTTCATATTATTCCCTCTTACTCATTCCACATTCCAGACAGTCTGTCCTATTTAATATTCCCCATTTAAAAATTTTCATTTCTTGCCTTTGTGCCTTTTACACAAGTTGTCTCTCATGACTAGAATGCTCTCCCTCTTTACCCCTACTTCTTAGAATCTGCAAGTCCCTCCAAGGCTTGCTCAAGCACAGGCTTACATCATAGATCTTTTCGAATTTTCCCTCCCCATCCTTGGCATGAAATTACTCTATAAATTTGCTTCTTTGTGTACATGTTGTATTTTCGTAGGAGAATGTAAGCTCCCTGAAGACAGGAGTTGTATTTGTTTTTGTCTTTGTATCTTCAGTGCCTAACCCATAGAAGGCACTTAATAAATGCTTATTGAATTATATTAAAATGCATATCTGATGTTTTGAAGCCACATTTATTTAATACTATTATAGTATTTAATGAGTTTTCCTATATTCACCACCCACCATCCATCATTGGATTTCTTGAAATGTAACTCTATGCATCCTGTACTATTTCTTTTTCTAATTATTACATATGGCAAAGAAGTATGTTATTTGAAATACTCTCTTCGTTAATAGTGAAATCAATATATTAGGAAAACTGAATTGCTGAATATTTATAGAACCACCATTTATCATAGAAGACTAGAAATAAAATAGGTATCTTTCATTTTGGGAATGGCTGAAAAAATTGTGATATATAAATACAATGGAATTTTATTATGTCATAAGAAAGGAGGAATATTATGGCCTCACAAAAAAATATGGAGAGTCTTATGTGAACTGACACAGAATGAACTTAGAAGGCTCGCCACAACAATTTATGTGGTGACTACAACAATAATGTGAGAATAAGCAACTCCCAAAGACCTCAGAACTCTGACCAAAGCAGGAACTAATCATGATCAAAAGACTAAGGATGAAACATACCTTCCATCTCTTAGCTGAAAAGTAATATATTAGAAGTCTAGAACCAGACATACATTCTCAGACATGAAGACATGACCAACTATTTGTTATAAGAAACCATTTTTACTCTGGGAGTAGAGGATTGTGAGGGAAGGTGGGTTGGTTAATAATAAATAGTATTTAAAGAGAGAGAAAGAAGTAATGATAGGTTACTCACTGAAATTTATTAATCAGCAATTAGCATAAAGAAATTCTGGTGTTTTTATTTCTGTTCAATAATAATTTTAAATAATCTTTAAAAGAAAGGCATCATTCATAGCTTCTATCCAGTTTCTATATGCACTTTTTTGTGAGGAGGTACCTCAAGTTTTTTGTGAAAAATGTTTTATATCAACGGTCCTAACTATACCATCTTTGTAAATACCCTTTCTTAAAGCTAATTAAATCTTTATGACTGATTATTAATGGAAAGTACACAAGTAGGGGCTCATGATCAAGGGTAGTAGAAACTACAGTTCCCTACATTTATGCTTAGAGTAGTAAGTCTCTCTCTGGGAACTCCAAACCACAGGTGTTAGTGTTTGGAGGAGTGGTCTCAGAGGTAATGGGTTGCTACCCTGTGGAAACTTAATAGAGGATAATTTTGGGGCCCTTTGTATTTTCAGGGACTCACTATAGATTTTCTTGGTTTTGGATACTCTAGTTTGTAGGAATCTAGCAGAGAAAAATTAGCATTCTTTTCTATTTTTGCTTTTAGAGACAGGATTAACATGAATGGTTCTGTCAAAGTATTTGCCGAAATCTAGGTAAACTCTGCCCTTTTAAAAATATGGCACTATTAAGTTACTAGTCTAGAAAACCCTGTCAAAAAAGGAAATAAAGTAAGTCTGGCATGACCTATTCTTCATGAAGCCATGTTGGCTATTAGAGAAATTCACTTGAGAGTCTTTGTGAACAAACTATTTTGACTGGACCAGAGGATTTGTGTAGGGAATTAATTTGAACTAAAGCGTAGCAGCCAGATTTTGGATGGTTATGAATTCCAGGTTGAGGAGCTTGAAATCTAACCTACAAGCTGTTGAAAGTCATTTAATTTTTTCAAGGCTATCAGAACATTAATTAGGGTGATAGTAGTCCGGGTGACAAGGAAATGATGAATGGGTGAGATACTTAAAAGGAAGAATTGGCAAGATATTGTGGTTGATAGGCCAGAGATGGTCAGAGACAAAGGAACAAAAGATGCCTAGGGTTTCAAGGGAGGCAGTAAGGAGTACGAGATTTAGAATCTCTAGGTTCGAGCCCTGGCTCTGCTACTTATGGCAAATTACTTTATCACTCATGCTCTCACTTTCCTCACCTGTAAAATAAAGTGTTTAGATTAAGTTGTCCTTAAGGTCTCCTATGAACTCTAATGTCCAGTGAAGTTTGGCAGAATTGAAATGCCTTTCTTTTTTTCTCTATGATAAGGATACCTTGACCATATTTGAAGGCAAAAGGGAAGGAGCTCCCTAGAAAGAGAAGAAGCAAATCTGGGGACATAGTCCCTTAAGTAATAAAAATTCAGTAAACATTTTAAATTTTCTACCATGTGGAGAGGATTTGCTAGGTACTGGGTAAAATACAAAGTTCCTATATATCCTGGATCTTGCCTTCATGGAATTTTTAGCTTAATTGAGGAACAGGACACAAACACTAATAACTACAATACAAAATGATGCATGGTAGGTAAGCAGTAGAGATGAGACAAAATGCTGATGTATGACTTTTGATGGAGGGAAGGTAGTGGGAACAGAAAATAAGGAAAGCCTCCTAGAGGAGGTGATAGGGCACGAGGGGAGGGGGTGTGACATGTAGAAGGGTAGAACAGATTTCCAGGCACAGAGAATAACCTGAGTGAAAATGGAAACAGATGCCTGTGGTATTTGTAGGAGTTTCAGTGTTGTCTTATTTTGGCTGGAAGACTGGTACTTAGAGAATAAGAGAAGGGCTTACCATTGTGAGAGGAGGAAACCTAAGGAGGAACCTCTGAGCTTTGGAGGAGGGCTCAAAGGATCAGCTTTTTCATGATTTGGCAGCCTGTTCCTTACTGTAGTTCCCTGGTACTCAAGCTCCTTCCTGGATAATTTCAGTATTTTTTCCTTGACATTGGAGCTCTAGAGTTTGGTTCTGGCTTTCCTGGGACTTTTCCTTATGGGGTTCCTTTTGGAAGATGGTCTGTGATTACTTTATATCTTTATCCACTGGATCTAATATATTTGGTTTATTTTCATTTGTGATTTCTTGAAATACAGGCTTTTAATTAATTTTTTTTGTTAAATCATGGTTTTTAGGGAGTTCAAGGATTCTTAAATTCTCTCTCCTTGTAATGGGAATGGGAATTTGAAGATTTTCTCTGCCCCTTAATAGACCCAGGGGGGGAGTTTGAAGCTTCCCTGCTGTGAAGATAAACTCTGCCCCCTAATAGGCTGAATGTAGTCACATGGAGCCTATGGTAGGAGGAATTTGCTAAGGAGAAGCAGAGCCTAAAAGAAGCTGTAGATAGCGAGTCTGACAGTTGGAGACAGTTACAGACAGTTGGGGACAGAAGAAGAGCTTAGGCAAAGAGATAGAGAATTTTTGTGAGTAAATATTGATCATGCATTGGCTTGTGGGAAGGCTAAAGGATGCTGTGGCTCTCAGCATTATTATAGCCACTTTGAATATCTTTGGTACTTCAGCTTACTGGGTTTGGGATTTGGTTTTCTGTTGTCTAAAAAAATCCTTCAACTTTATCCTCTATCTGGAGAGTTCGACATATTTTGTGATCAAACGTCATGCGATAATTATAGTCATGGTCTCTATTATGATCGTGGGAGCTGTAAATATTGCATTGGCACTACATTCCTTGACCTGTTTTTTTTTTTTTTTAGGTCAATTGTTTTTGATATCACATACATTACACTTTTTTCTACTTTTTTAATCTTTTGATTTTGTTCTAATATTTCTTGACTCATGGAGTCATTGATTTCTGTTTGTTTTATTCTGGTTTTCAAAAATTCCATTTCTTGGGTAAGTTTTAATGCTTTCCCTTCTGAGCTACTTATTATCCTGTCAATTCTTCCTTTAAGAGCTTTTATTTCATTTTTAATCCTGCTTAATTTATTCTAGGTATTCACATAGTCCTTTTGTAAAACATTTTTTTCCCCTTTGAGTTTTTGGTTGCAATTGTGGGGTTAGGTACTGCAATAGGTTTTGGTACTGGATAGTTTTTATTCTTTTTAAATTTACTCATGTTTCCACCTTTAGCTCTTTAATTAGTGCTTTATATTAGGACCAGTATCTGCCCCACCTCTATTGTGGTCTTTGAGGAATTGGTGGACCTTATTCAGTCTTTTCTTGGGTCTCATACATTCTTATGTTGACACCTACCTTCCAGGGTTCTGCTTGACTGGACCTTTGGTGTTCAGAATGCTCGATTTTCACAGTCCATTTTGGCATCTCAAAGAAGAGTGCTAGGGGCTTTAGAGCCCTTGAACCTGGACTGTTCTGATTTGAACACTGTGTTACTAAACTCCTTACTACCTATTGCTCTCTGGGTCTTCAAAGGTCACCACCCTGAGGGCTTTCTGACCATCCTGCAGAGTTCTTCACTTTTGCTTGCTGCCTCTAGACACAGAGTATTGTAGACTACACACGGCCCTAGTCATCTCTGATCATGCAGGGAGGTTACCTTGTACTTCACCCTGGCATTACTGGTGGGGTTCTCATTTGATTTCATGTTTAGTTCTGGGGTAAAAAAGTAGGTTTTCATTGTATTTCTTGGTCATTTTTCAGTCATAGTGCAAACTTCAGGGTTTTACTGTAATAGGTTGAGAACTGTACAGCCTTTTGGGTCAGAAGTCATACTTCTGCCTGCTCTGCTATCTCAGGAACATGTTCCAAATATCAGTGATCATCTTATTATAGCTTTGTTTAATTACTGATTAACGAAGAGTCTTAAGGATAGAATGCTAAACATAATGGCATTTACTATGATGTCCTAGTGAAGAGAGTATGGAAAGAATTAATATGGGTTCCCAAAGTACCTCATTTACAACCAGGAAGAAGTTTATGTTCCTGAGTTCCTGGTTAAAGTGTTCTTCTGACTGTCCAGGTATGTAAACTTGCTTGATGAGATAGAGAGAGACAGAGAGAGACAGAGACAGAGAGACAGAGAGAGACAGAGAGACAGAGAGAGACAGAGAGACAGAGAAAGACAGACAGAGAGACAGAGAGACAGACAGAGACAGAGACACAGAAACAGATTCAGAGACAGTCAGAGACAGAGAGAGACAGAGACAGAGACACAGAGAGAGATACAGAGACACAGAGATGAACAGACAGATATAGAGACAGACAGAGAGAGATAGAGGAGAGACAGAAAGAGAGAGCAGAGAGAGAGGGGGAGAGAGAGAGACAAAGAGCAACAGAAAGAGAGACAGAGACAAGAGAGAAACGGCATAGAAACAATCAAATGATTTGAGTCCGCTTAATGCTGAAGGGCCAGCTTTCTTTCCACTTTTCAATAGAGATAATATAGTTATTTTCTCATAGAGCCTAGCACATCATGTTACGCCTAAAATATTAGAACTGGCAAAGTAGAAGTCTTCTAGTCCAAATCCCTCACTTTATGGATGAGGAAACTAGGTACAGAGATTCAGTGACTTGCTCATGGTCTTACTTTTTTATCTAACTCCCTGTTCTGTACTCTTTCAGCTACATGATGGTGTCCCAATCTACTACGTTCTCGGTGAATATTTTGGCGATTGGCTTTGAGAGCCTGGAGCGGTGTCTGGTTCTTGTGTGAGAGGAGGAAGTGCACTCTCTTGTAAATAGGAGTTATGCTCAGTAGGCTGCCTTCTTATCTAGTTAGCACTAAGGAATCTTGCCCTTGGAGTGAAAAATGGAAACATACTGAAACAAATAGCCCAAGTTTTCTCTTGCAGTTTTAGACAATGAGGGTTTGGCTCATTATTAATATTCTCTGCTTGATTGCTCTCTGCTGTTGTGCTAGAGATGAAAGGGCCCTGTGGTCTTATTCGAGCAGCTGTTCATTAATCCCCAGACTAATTCAGAGGGCTGACTGATGTGGTAGACCATTTTGTAAAGTGAGGATGCCACAGTATGGCACAGAGGTGGGTAGCCAAGGAGCATGGCCAGCACCATTGTCAAGTGGGCAGATGTTGATTTCTTTTCCCATGCCCTCTCTGTTTCCTTTTCATCATCCCTTTAGCTCCTCTGCTTTTATCCTACTTCTCTATGCCCCACTTCTCCCCATTGTGGCACTGCACCATGGTCCAGATTTTGGTTTTCTGTCCCTCCCACCAGTATGTAATAGTGTTCTATGCCATTCCCTCAGTGCCTTCCTAGGTGACTGGCCAGCTAATCTGATCAACAAGTCTATATTAAGGTGTTTGATGAGTGCTAATGGCTTTTGCTGTATTACTCTCCCAGGTAACATAAGGCTTCTTGAGACTTAACTCAGAGCAGTGACTAATGTGGGAATTTCAGAGACTGTAACAGACCTGTGAGAAAGGCATTTGGGAATCGGGGAGGAGGAACGGCCTTTTCTCTCCCATCAAATCACCCCGTGGCATGCCACACTACCCACTCCATTTATACATTAGGCCTGCCCAGCCCTGCCCAAGACTTTCAAGCCAAGTAGAAACCTGCCAAGTGGAAACTATCCCTGAATAACAGTAGCAACTGACTCAACTGCTTTGACAAGCTTTTCTTATTTGGGCTTCTTAAAGTTTTCCTTTACTGGATTAATACCATTTGGAATTTTATATTTCCACCCCCCCCTCCCCCGCCCCGTACTGCTGAACTGATTATTTGAAAACCTCCCAATCTGCAACTCAAGGCCAGCGTAGCCAGCTTTGCTTAGGTATATAAACACAATTTTTTTGTTAAAATTCTTAAAGTTGCCTCTGTGGGAAAGCATGGTTTTGTGGGTAGAAGGTGGGCTTTGGCAGGAAAATGATTTTTGTTCAAATCCTGTTTCTCTGATGGACCGGTGTCTGACCAGTCTGAGCCTTTCAAAGCACCAGGCAAATCTCTAAGACTTAAATCACAATTAATGAGTGTGGTTTCCATTGAATTTGCTATGCATCTATTGAGTGCTTGCTGTGGTCCAGACTGTGCTGGGCTGTAGGAATACAAAGATTAAAACAGAAGAGTTCCAATCCTTATGCAATTTACATTCTTGGGTCCTCAAGAAACTTACATTTGGGGGTGTTGTGGTGGGTAAGAGAAAACAGGTGTTGTTTAGTTCTGTCCAATTCTCCATGATTCCATAAGGGGTTTTCTTGAAAAAGATACTAGAGTGGTTTGCCATTTCCTTCTCTAGTCTACTAAAGCAAACAAAGGTTATGTGGCTTCCCCAAGGTCACACTGCAGGCGAGTGTCTAAGGTCACATTTGAACTCAGGTCTTCCTGATTCCAAGCCCAGTGTTCTATCCACAGAGTCACCTGGTAGCCTTCAGGAGAAAGAGGTATTCAGACAAACATATACAAAATATACAGAGAATAAAGTACAAAGTAACTGGAGAAAGGGGGAGTGAATTAATACAGGAATGAGTGAAAAAGCATTAATAGCAGCTAACATTTATATAGCATTTACTATGGGCCAGGCACTGTGTTAAGCACTAAGAATACAAAAAGAGGCAAAAAAGACAGTCCCTACACTCAAGTAGTTTACAGTCTAATGCTTTATAGTTAGTATCTCAATGTATCACAGCACTGGGAGGTAGGTGCTAATATAATCTCCATTTTACACAACAGGAAACTGAGGCAAACAGGTAAGGTGACTTGCCCAGGGTGACTAGTTAGTATCTGAGATTGGATTTGAACTCCAGGACCAGAGCTCTATCTACTTCACCACCTAGCTGCCTTATTCTGCGTCAAAAGTTGTGATAAATGCCAGGGGTCGTTCACAAAATACAAATTAAAAAAGCAGGGTGGTCCCTGCCTTAAAGGAAGAGAGGAAACACTGACTGGAGGGATCAAGAAAGACTTCTACACCAGGAATAGTGGACAACGACGAATCCATAAGTTTGTAACCATCCACTCTCCACCAAAAAAAAAAAAGGCTCTGCCTAAAACCTTATTGCACAATTGAGGGAGTCCTTGAATGATTCCCCTGATTGGCTTTCTAAGACACAAGGACAGGCCACAGAGGAAATCTAACTGTGGGAGGAGGGGCAGAGCAGCTGAAGGTGACTTAGTTACTCTCTACCTGCTGCTTAACATTGAGCTGGGAGAGAAGGAGGGATGAAGAAAGTCAAAGAGCAGCGGCCCTTTCAAAGGGAACAAAGGTTTCTTGTGGCTTCTAGCTTGGTCAGAAGTTAGGTCTCTCAACCCAACCGCTCAGTTTGAAGAAATGTAGGTAGTAAACCCGATTTCCCATTGCATGACAGACTTTATCTTGAAAGATGCTTTTAGATGTACACACAGGGGGTAAAATGCCACTTACCGGGAATTTAATAAACACACTAATTTAGACCTCAGCAAGAGAAAGCCCAAATATTAAACATAATAACATACCACAAATCAAATATTCAGGATATCTATTTTAATCTAAGAGGAAACAGAACTCTTTATTCTAATCTTGGTGTAATGCCTTTGGCTTCCTGGAGTATGTGATCTTGTTAAATTGGAGGATTAAAGTGAATGCATCCTTACTTTGGTATGTACTTACAACTAAATAAATAACATGCTTGTTATGTCTGCAAACAAAATGAATTAAGTGAAACAAGACAGACGGTATGGACTTGCTGATGTCTTTGTTTTCAATAGTGCCTAATGCTGGCAGCAGTAAGATAAATAATGAAAACTTCTCTGGCCTGTCTTTCTGGGCCTTTGTTGAGCCTAACCTCCAAGTGCCTAGATTTGTGCTGAAAAGCATTATGGGAGACAAAAACAAATCCCTGGTGTCTAGGGATGTGTCAAGGAAAAGCTGGCTGTCCATCCTATTGCCCTACCCACCTTCTGTCTATCAACAGTTACTCAAGCCTCCCCCACAGCCATTGTTAGAATGAGGAAGTGAGAGAAAAATTCAAAGGCAAGCCACCTTTGGAAGTCTTATTTCTCCTTTGGGATCTGGTCCCAGTTTGAGCCTCATTCTGCTTGTTCAGGCTGAGCCTTTTAAGGCCTGGTGGTTCCAATGAAACCCCATTACTGTCAGCATTTAACCCAGGGGCCACAGCTGTGTCCCCTTTCTTCGTGGAATGTGGTCCGGGGCCAGGCATGCCAGCAGCGGAGCTGCCCACAGACACACCGCAAATATTTGTTTATTGGGCAGTGAAACGCAGAGAGGGCTCAGAAACGGGGGGATGCATTATTAATGCCAGATTGAAGAGGGCTGTGGTTGAGCTCCAGTAAATATCACTAGTGGTACAATATTGAAGAGTTTGGGAAGTCATCAACCAGCTCTTGAAATCTGAAACATACAATCCAACCGCAAGCTGTACTTTATGAAACCCAAAACTGTAACATGAAGAGTGACCTAATTTAATCCATGTGGGCTCTACGTTTGATGTTAACAGACCCTTTCTTACTGTGGGGGAATGCAACAGGGCCTTTAATAAAAGTCGGACTGTTCCCTGCCAAGTCATTTATCCTGAGGGATTAATTCTCTTCACATTTTGATTGATATTCCATGGGTTCCACAGGGCTTTCCTGTGCCTTTTTTTTTTTTTTACACGTCCTTTTGGAAGGGGTAATTAACTGTGAGTCTAAAATGTTTAGTCTCTCCGCAGGTGTAATATGGGGCGTGGAAGCAGCTCTCAGGGTAAAAATATGCTTGGCTTTTCATTTTCTCAGGGCTAGAAAAAAAAAAGACACTGAACGAAAGTTAATGCTGCTTATACATCATAGCGGGCAGTGCTTCATATGGGGACTCTTTATGGACTTCAGATGACAGACATGTGCTTTATTAAAAGCACCTCCTAAGCAGCTTTCTTACTAAAAACAGTTGAGGCAGGATTTGATTGTTTAGTCCTGCTACCCAGATTTGGTCCATGTGGTATGGTGTTTTTTTTTTTCTCTTTAGAACAAAATTCCCAAAGCATGATCTTAAATTCTTCCTTCCACCAGATGGACAACTAGTTATCCCCTCACTTTTTTGCTCATGAACACTGAGTTTATAAATACCAGATGGAAACATTTTGCTAACATGTCCCTTTTACAGGTCCTCCGCCTCTACTACCCTGTATGACTGCCTTTCCCTTATTTTCTTTTAGTTGGCTTAGCAAGAATAGTTGTCTGACTAGAGGCAGGACCAAGGTGGTAGCTGGTGCCACTTCGACCTGGTGTTCTCTTTCCATACGAGGAAGGTTGAGAGTCAAGCAATGTTAGGAGCAGCATTGTCAGGGACGATGAAAGAAGGGCTATCCCTGGTTGATGAAAGGTCAGAGTGGATGTGGGATGACCCTTTCTCATGCTCTGCAGGACTCTTTGGCTCATTTAGCCTTTTAGAGAGTTGTATTTGACCTTGGAAATATACCCTTCTACATACAGCAGGATGCCTCAAGGAGCCACGCTGATAAAATGGATTGTTCTTTCCAGAGAGGAGAGCTTTCTTTTAAAAAACTGTACATGAGGGCGGCTAGGTGGTGCAGTGAATAGAGCACCAGCCCTGGAGTCAAGAGGACCTGAGTGCAAATCTGGCCCCAGACACTTAACACAAAAACCAGCTGTGTAACCTTGGGCAAGTCACTTAACCCCAACTGCCCTGCCTTCCCCCTCCAAAAAAAACTCCAACAAAATAAAACTGTACCTGGAACCTGAAAAATGTCATATGCCCATGACATTCAAGAAAATCACAACATATCAACAGTTTGGAGAGGTGGATATTCCCATCCCTGATTCAGATTCACATAGCAACCTGAATGTAATGAAGCTAGTATTATCAGAGGTAGGATACAAATCTAGGCTTTCCCAAATCCTAACACAGTACTTAACTAATCTCAATCCCACTCTAAGAGTAATTCTAGAATAGATAAGTGGACAGAGGAGATAAATGGGCAGTGTTTAAAAGGAGAATTTCTGTCTATTAATAACCATATGAAAGATTGCTAATAATAATAATAAATCACTAATAATAAAGTATAAATTAAAATAATTCTAAAGTTTCATCTCATGCCCAGAAAACTGGCAAAAGTAACACAAGTTAAAAATAGTTTTGAAGTTACTATGGAAATATGGGCATACTAATACACCATTGTGTAGCTGGGAATTGGTTCATTGAAAAGCCATTTGGAATTATCTAAAAAGTAGTTAAAATGTCTATTTCTATTAGTCCAAAACTGTAAGGGATCTATCTATCTATCTTTCTATCTATCTGTCTGCCTGTCTGTCTGTCTATCTATCTATCTTTCTATCTGAGTGTGTATGTATGTATGTATGTATGTATAGATAGCAGAAAAGGCTACAAAAAAAAGAGAAGAGGAACCAGGTGGCAATAATGATCAAAGAGGTAGAGGCAGCTAGGTAGCCAATTGAACTAGTGTCAAGAAGACCTGAGCTTATATTTTGGCTCAGATACTTACTCTGAGCAATTCATTTAACCTCTCAGAGTCTCAGTGTCTTCATCTGTGAACTGAGGCGGTTGGGCTCAATAGCTTCCTACAATTCCTGATAGAATTGAATCATATCTCTGGCACTTACTCTCTGTGTGACCTGGGGAAAAGTCACTTAGACTTCCATAGACTTCTGTAAAGCAAGGTGTTTGGACTAGATGGTCCTTGAAGTTCCTTCTAACTCTGATTTTTTGATACTATCAATAGGAAGGAGCAGCTCCATTTGTGAAAGGAAGCTTGATTATTGGTTGATGAATATTTATAGCTGATGTTTAAGGTGATAATCAGTGACTTCCTTAGTCTATTGATACTGTGGTAACCTTGAAAGAAATAACCCATAGGCAGAAAAGAAGGGGAGAAAATGAGGAATAAAGGTGGGCAAAAAGATGCAAATAGGAAAAAAGTCATTGGGAAAATAGAAAATAAGAAGAAAGACTGGACTGATTATCCACTGAAGATATTTGGCCTATTAACAAAGATTCTTAACTTAGAGTCTGTGAACTTATGTTTTGATAACTTTATTTCAATGTATTTTAAAATTAATCCTATGTTGTTTATTTTAAGTATTTAAAATACTCCAAGATGAGGAACATAGGCTTCATCAATGGCTTACATGACATATAAAAACGATTAAGAACTCCTCTCAGAATCCCTAGCATCCTTCAAAATTTCCACGGTGAGGTCTTTCCTACTCACCTGACAACTAATGCCTCTTTCCTAAAATTATCAGTATTTATTTTCTATATCTATATCTAAAGCTTTGTCTGTCTTTCTATCTATCTATCTATCTGTCTATCTATCTATCTATCTATCTATCTATCTATCTATCTATCTATCTATCTATGTCTATCTCTCTATCTCTACGTCTCTGCCTATATCTATTCACCTATCTCTATTTATCTGTCTAGAATCTATTTATATGTGTACATATGACCCAAAGCCCTTCATTTCATGTCTGCTTCATTTTCCTCATCTGTAAAAGGGAGAGAAGAACAGCACCTACTTCACAGGGTTGTTTTGAAGGTCAAATTAAAAATTTGTAAATCATTTAGCACCATGTCCATCACATAGTAGGTGCTTAATAATGCTTGTGTCCTCCTCATCCCTCCCATTAGATTGTGACCTCTTTGAAGGCAAGGACAATTTCATATTTAACTTTGTGGCCCCAGAAATGAGCACAGTGCTTGGCACAAAGTGGGCATTTAATAAATGCTTCTTAATTGATTGCTTGACTGAATAGCCATTAGAGAATTAGGACTATTTCCACACAAGCCATTCTTTCTTGTTTCTTCCTTATTCCATCTATGGACGCTTACAGAAGCGTATTCAGCAAAATATCTGTAGCTTGCTAATTGGGATCCCAACTCTTTAGGATCACCTGGACCTACAAAGCTGAGCTAGTTTTTCCTTTCTCAACAGTGCTCACACCTAATAACTCATGGTGTCGTTGAAGTTCAGGTGTTCATTGAACAGGCAAACTTCTTCATGATTGCCTTTTCTTTTTCATCTTTTGGACTCCTCTGAAGGCAGACACTGGTAATAAGACTCCCACCATGGTGAAAGCTGAGTCCTTTATGATAGTGAAGAGACCTCCTCTTGTGGTGTTGAAAGTGCAATATAGGACCCACTTCACTACCTCACACCTCTGGGACATAAAGCCCGTTGAACAGCAAAAAAAATCTCTTTATAGAATAGAGTTTCTCAGTCTCCAACCAAAGCTAGAGCATGATATAATGGAAACTTACTTAAAGACCATAGCTCTTTAAAAAAGGAAATCAAAGCACTTTCAGTGCCTTATACAAAATAAAATATCTTGACATGTATTACAAGTAAAGGCAAGCATGTTGTAATAGGTTCTGAAGTATTAATGCAAAATAATATAGAACCACTAATTTTGCAAGTAGGAACTGGTTGCCAATCTAAATATAGTCACATTTTCTAGAAAAGTGGCTCCTCTGTAAGGAAGAGCCCAAATGGGGCTTTATAGAGCACTGACATCATCTCCACCTCTATTTAGGCCCGGTTTGCCACCTGGTAGCTTAAACACTCCACTGTTACTGACCCAGATGGCAGCCTCACTGAACCATGTGCCAAGGCCACTGAGGCCCACAGCTTCAAATCCCCAACAGGAATGGTCCAGACTTTTCGCCTTTCAGAAACTCAGAGACGGAGCCTTGGAACATAAGTGGTAGTTTAGTCTTGGCTCAACTAACAGGAATCCATCCATCCACTCAATTCAGTCAGTCATGTTTGGCACATAGGAGTAAATTAAATTAAATAAGCATTTATTAAGGGCCTGTTATTTTCCCCCCCAAGGCATAAAGCAGGATGACAGTAGTGGATAACAGGCCAGTTTTGGAGTCCAGAAGACCTGGGTTCAAGACCTGCTTTTGGCATCTTCTAGTTATGTGACGAAAAGCAAGTCTCAGAGCCCCACACAACTCTTTCATATTCTACATTAGGGGTTCTTAATCTTTTTTGTGTCATGGATCCCTTTGACAATCTGGTAAAACTTATGAATATCATTCATTCATTCATATTCATTCATTCATTCACTTATTCATTTAGAGGCTGTCTTGCACAGGCAAAACAGTACAGTAGCTAAGCATGCCCCAATTCCACTTCTTAGCACAGAAGCTTTAACTGTTTAATTTCTGACATGGGTCTGTTTGCCCCTCCTTAGGCAGCCGGGTGCTACTCTGTTTTCAGGTACTCACAGTTTTATTGCCTGACAATGCAGATACTTGGACAGCTTTTGCCACTCATAATACTCAGGACACCTGAGCTCAAGTGAATTACTTTAGTCTCACAGAGGCCTCAGCCTTCTTCAGTTGCAAGGACCATGGCATGTGCCAAGATGCCTGATGATACATCTTCAAACTGTATTTCAGTGCATTAAGTAAAACAAATAGGATTACAAAGGAAATCAATGATATTGAAATATGACTATCAAAAATTTAAGAAAAAGTTCAAGGGCACCAACTTGAGAACTCTTGCTATTCATTAAAGACAAATTGCAAATCTGCATGAGAAGAGGCAGTAATTTCCACCAAGGGAAGCTACATCTATAAAATCATGAATGCAACTACCCATCCACCTTAAAAAAAATGAAAAGTAACATTCACTATGCACTGGGTATGAAAAGAAAAAAATAGAAAAACAAATAAGAGTCTCTGCCTTCAAGGGACTTATGAGCATGAAGGACAACATGGAGAAGTAGACAATTTGGGGATGATTGGGAACAGTAAAAACTTGGTGCACTGGAGAAGGCTATCTATAATGTACTAAGGATTTGAGTTGAGCAAGGTTTTTACAAAGTGTATGTGTTCTACAGGCAGAAGGTAAAGTTTTTTAAGGATGGTGTGGGTGGTGTTGAGAGTTGGAGAGAAGGAGTGTGGGTGTTAGGATAAATATTGAGAAAAGAAAAAAAAGAGATTAGTTTTTCTACAGACACAGGACAATCAATAGCTGTTGTGCATGAATGTGTAGTTCTGCGTACCATAAGATCAATGCCAGGATCATAGATTTAGGACTGGAAGGACTCTCAGAGGTTGTCAAGTCCAATATTCTTCCTCATTTTAAAGGTAAGGAAACTGAGATCCAGATAGCTAATGTGACTCATCCAAGGTCACACCAATGTCTAGTCTAGAGAAGACCAATGCTCAGGATTCATAGCAAGAGCCCCACTGATTCCCCTTCAGTATGGTCCATGGCAAGTGCCTGACAATAAGTAAGAGGACACTTGAAAAGACAGAGTCCCCTCTTTTTGAGACCTGGAGGTCCCTTAGAGATTATATGGGCCAATTTGCTGTGAGGAGGTGGCTAGGTGGTATAGTTAATAGAGTACTGAACTTGGAGTTAGGAAGACAGGAGTTCAGATTCTGCCTCAGATACTAACCATGTGACCTTTAACCTCTGTCAGCCTCTGTTGCCATCTGTAAAATGGGAACAATGGCATTTACCTCACAGGGTTGTTGTGAAGAACACATGAGAAAATGTATATGTAATGTACTTGCAAACCTTAAAGCACCAAATAAACATTAGGCTTTGTGTTGTTATTGTTATTATTTTTAGCAGGTTCTTTGGTTTTCATAGAGTAGGGTTTCTGACTGCTGGGCACTCTAGAGAGTTGCATTACAGTGGCCAGGGCATGCCTGAGACATTGTTTATAAACCAATTTCAGGTGAAAGGACTATTTAAAGAAATTTTAAGTATTATTAAATGACATGAGATCTGGTTTCTCTGTTTCCTTGGAGTTTGTCAGTATTCCAAGCTTGTTTTAGCTCCCTGCTTTCTAATTGATTTCATAAAGTCAGGATCAGTTCTACCACTCCTCAGCTGTAAAACGAACTCAGACCCTACCCACATTTTTTTACAGACCTTGAAGTAGGAAATGATGTAAAACAATCATTTGACATAGTCTGCTTTTATTCCTCTCACTGCTCTACTGATTAATTTGTAAGTAACTTGGGGACTCCCTTATTCACTTGGGTAATTTTAAGCTTTATGCTTCCTGCACCAAATCCGACAGACAGTTTTGATTAAAAAAACCCAACCAAAATGGTAAATGATGGTTCACTTGACTGGTTGCTATTCCATCCTGGACTGGAAATGGAAAACCAAGGCAATGCCTGGGATGAACAGGGCGATGCTAGGAGAATGGCTGCCCTGTAATGCTAATACTTTGCTGTGAATGGTAATTCAAGACTTTGCCCAGGTCGTTTTCTCTGGAGGTCAGTTTATTACCTTGTGAAGTGGCATTTTTGGATCTGATTTCAAAAGAGCAGCTTCAAAGCCTTAAATGCCATTAAACATTAGTGAATAATGGAGAGGAAAAGAGTACCCTCATTGCCCTCTGCGGAATGTTACCTTTATGAATGCCAAAATGATGGGGATGGCCTGGCCTGAGCCAAGAAGGACCCAGGTAGTGGTGAGGGCCAAGTAGAGACTAGAGGAGGTTTCATTATAAGAGAATAAGCTCCACACCCACCACCCAACATTGGCCATGACCCTCTGAGCAACAAGAGGCTATTGCTAAATATAAAAAAAGAGATTATCAACCATAGAATGCTATAGTAGATAGACTCTTGAATAAGTGGTTCTGTTGAGGTTTCATGAAGCGTCTCAAAGAATTCAGTCAGACCACCTCTAATCCAAGTATAGGCATTTATTGAGACTGATGCCTCTCATGAAGTAGACTAAGTTCCAAGAGGAACCAGCAACTTCAGAGAAAGCGAAAGGGATTTTTATAAGGTAAAAATGCAATTCCACAACAGAAATTGTGAATATTAAAAAGGCAAGAGGGATTTGTTAAGGGATTAGTTAATGGGAGAGGGGTCCCAGCTACAATGGAACTGCACATGCAATTACCCACAATGCATACAAAAAAAACATTGGAGGGGAATGTATGTATGACAATGATATTATAATAAGTCTCTCTACGTCATAAGTCCACCTAAAGAGTATATTTTTCTATTACTATGCAGGTGCCCCCCTCTATTGTTTTGGGGTCCACATCCTGCTCAGGCATCCTGGTGGTGCTGCTTTCTGATTGGCTGAGTATTGTGGTCCTGTCTAAGGCTAGATGGATGTGGTTGTGGTTGAGTGCATGGACACACCTGCTGTTTCTGTGGGAAATATAAGGATTGGGTCTGGGGGTAGCTAGCTAGAGGTGGTGGCTGGGATCCCATCAAATGGAAACATCTACTGTTTCTGTGAGAAATATGAGTTCATGGACACACCTGTTGTTCTAGTGAGCAGTGAGGCATATATGAGGAAGTTAAGATATTGAGTGTGTGTGGGGGTGAGTGGCCATCTAGGGGCAGTGGTCCTGCTGTTCAGTGGGGCCTATAAGGAAATTAGAATACTGGGGCTGGGGCAGCTTTATTAGGATTCTCTCAGTTCCAACCCTGTCATTCTGATGAGCTCCTTGTGAGTAATGCCCACCTTTCTGTGCCTTGTTTTTCCTGGTCAAGAATATCATAATTCATTCTCCATAAAGCTGGGCAGGATATTGAAATCCATGAACAATGGGGTTAAGCAAATGCTAAATCCCTCTCAGTAGTTTCACTTAACACTTGTAAGTCCCTAAAGGCAGGAACTGTATTGTTTTGTCTTGATGTTCAGTAGGGAGGGAAAGAAATTGGAAAGAGGGAACATGAATTGGGGGGCTATTGCAGCACTTAAGGTGAGTGAGTGAGAGGTTATCTTGTTTGGACAGTAGGGACAGCAGATGTCTGTGGAGGTAGAAACAACAGTGCTTTGTGTATAGTAAGTATTTAATAAATATTTACTAAATTAAACTATGATGTGTTTTCCAAAAAATGTGACAATAAACAAAGCAGTAAGCATTTATTGGATGCTTACTCTGTGCTAGGCATTGTGCCTAAGCTCTGGGAATATAAAGGAAAAACAGAGGGCGGCTAGGTGGTGCAGTGAATAGAGCACTGGCCCTGGAGTCAGGAGGACGTGAGTTCAAATTCGGCCTCAGATAGTTAACACACACACACACACACACACACACATACACACACACACACACTCTAGCTGTATGACCTTGAGCAAGTCGCTTAACCCCAATTGCCCCTTCTAAAAAGCAAACAAACAAAAAAAGCAGGAAAAATAGTCCCCTGCTCTCAGGAAGCTTATGTTCTAATGAGAGAGACATGTATACATACACACATATACAAAAATATGTGGTTATATTTAATATTTATATAATACATAGAGAGATATATGATAAAATTCAGAGTAAAATGCCAGGTAGCCTTGTGGGGAGGGGAAGACACTGCTAGCAGCTAGGGTAACTGGGAAATGTAGAATTTGAGTCAAGTCTTGAAAAAATTCAGGTATTCTAAGAGGTGAGGTGAAAAGAACATGGGGGATAGCCAGTACAGTGGCACAGAGATGAGAGAAGGAGTTGTATGTGAAGAACAGTAAGAATGGTTGGACCATTATCTTGAATCCTATCAATGGACAGGGAGGTGGACCCCACTGACCCTATGGAATTCAGAAGTAAACTGCCCTCAGGTATTCAGCAATCAAGAATATGTAAACATCCTCTGAGTCTTTATGAACCTGAAGATGAAAAATGTCATATGTCATTTGTTGAATTAGTGTAACTTTGTATACAGTGGTGATTGTATATGATATGTAACTGTATATGATAAATCTTGGAACTATACACACAGCTATATTCTCTCTTCTAAGATTCTGTTGCTTATCACCAACTGTTTATTGGATATTTCACAGTCCCATTTTTTGTTGTTGTTTCATTTGGTTATTTCTGACTCTTCATTACTCTATGGACTGTAACATACTTTCCATGGTTTTTGTTTTTTTTTTTTTATTTTTGGCAAAGATGCTGGACATTTCCTTCACTAGTGGATTAAGGGAAATGGAGGTTAAGTGACTTTCCCAGGGTCACACAGCTATAAAGTGTCTGAGGTTGGAGTTGAACTCAGGTCTTGCTCAAACTCAACATGTCCAAAACAGAATTCATTATCTTTCTCCCTCCCCACTCCAACCTTCCAATTCCTCCTCCCTCCAAAACTTCTAATGCTGTTGAAGACAGCCTCAGCATCACCCTTAATTCCTAACTCACACTCACCTCATACATGCATTTTGTCATCAAATATTGGCATTTCCACCTTCAGAATCTCTCTCCAATAGAGCTCCTGCAGCCACTCTCTTGGCTGCAGGCCATCACTACTTTAGGCTTGGGCTGTGGCAATTGTCTTCTGGTTAGCCTCCTTGCTTCAAGTCTCTCCTCACTCCAATCCATCCTCCACTCAGCACTTAGAGAAGTGCAGGGAAAATAGTAGGTACTTAATGAATGTTGATTGATTGATCGATTGATTAAAAATTGATCTCTTTTAAGATCAGTTAAGAACATGCCCTTTTCCCCCTCACCGCCTCAGTAAACTCCAGTGACTTCCTGTTACCTGCAAGATCAAATAAATATAAAGCCCTCTGGCGTTTGAAGTCTTTCATTACCTGGATCCTCTTTTATAGTTTTATATTTTACCTCTCTTTTCTTATTCTATGCTCCAGCATCACTGGCTATTTGCTCTTCCTGAAACACAACACACACAAGCCGTCTGCCATTACTGGCTTCCTTCAAGATTCAACTCAATTCCAGCCTTTCACAGCTTTTCCCATTTCTTCCTTCTGTATGCCTTCCCTCTGAGATTATCTTCCATCTACTCTGTATATATGTCACCCCAAGCCCCATTAGAATGTGAGCTCCTTGAGAGCAGGGGTAGCCCTTTAGTCATATTTTTGGTTCCCCAATGCTTGGCATAAAGGAAGCATTTAATAAATGCTTGTTGCCTGCCTCAACAGAATTAGAAAAATGTGGAGAAGAAGAAAGTTTAGGTGAGGATTCTGGAAAGGGGAACTAGTGAGGTGGTCTCTTACAGAGAGAATTAAGTTTGCATCAGTACAATAATAATAATAATAATGCTGATGATAGTTAGCATTTATAGAGGAATTTAAGGTTTGCAAAGCACTTTACAAATATTTCATTTGATTCCACAAGAACTCTGTTGGGGCTGGGGGCTAGGTGCTATTATTATAATCATTTTACAGATGAGGAAATTGAGGTAGACAGAAGTTGAGTGATTTGCCCCTTGTCACCCAGCCAGTATCAGAGGTTGAATCTGAAATAGGGTTTTCCTAACTCCAGGTCCTGCACTCTATCTTCTGGGGCATCTAGGTTCCTGTATTCAAAAAGGGAGAATGAGGAGAGCTCTAGAATGGAGAGGTACTTCATAATGAGAAAACTGGGGTTCAGGAGGAGCAGAATAGGAAGAAAGAGAATGTGGAGGGGGAGGGTTAACCAAGAGTATGGGAAAGACAACAAGTGAAGAGAGTTTTACCCTGGGCAGTTGGAGGAATCAGATTATTAGGGTGATTCTTAGAGGTATCCAAAACAGAAATGGATTCCTGTTTTAGAAGTTTTCAAGGAAAAGAAAATGCCTTTCTAAAGAGGCATTGGACTCAATGGCTCCTGGAGTCCCTTCTTTGATTCTCTGTATTTACTAGCCATAGATTGATATAATATTAGTTAACTGGTATACCACTTCCCATACCTGGTTAAATGAATCCTTTCCAATCCCGTAGACTCAGTTTACAACTGAAATATGGAGAGACTCTTGCAAAAAATATCACAAGTCAGTATTACAAACTGAAAACAACTATGGGTTGTTGGCAGTATGCATGTAATGCTATGCTCACAAGATCTTTCCTTGGGTTGCTTACTTTGCTTCCAGTTACAGAAACAAAAGGAAGAGGAAACTCAGAAGCAGCCAAAAGAAACTGGAGTAGGGAAAATGAAAATGAATAAATGAAGAGCTTGAATTAAGGAGGATATTAGAACATCTTCAGATAATGACACCAGTAACCCTTGATTGCTCTGCAGAGAATATAGAAAATGAAATCCATGTAATAGGAATTAAAAAGTGAAGAAAAAAAAAGTTTCAATATTCACTCTTAGCATTTGACCAAAAAAAAAAAAACTCTAGAAAAACTCAATTAAAAACTCTAGAAAGCATGGAATGGAACTTGGAGAAATTAAAAGGTCTTGAATACTCTTGATACAGCAACCAAATAGATACTCCTCAAATGTGTATTATTCCCCTCCTTAAAAATATTCAATGTCTCTCTAGTGTCATTTTTTTTTAAACACTCTCACCTTTATTTTTTTAAACTTTTGTTTATTTTTAATTCATATCATTCATTTCCATGAGATTTTTAGTTATAAATTTTCTCCCCATCTTTCCCCTACCTACCACCCCAAAACAGTGATCCCACTGTATAACCCCTCCCCCAATCTGCTCTCTCCTATATCCTCCCCCATAACCCCTCTAACTTTCCAGTTGCATGTAAATAATAATAATGATTATATATATTTATATATACACATTTATATATTTTTAAGTTTTGATTTTAGAACTTTAAATTCTAGATTCTTTCCCTTCCTCCCTCATCACCCACCCCC
>CM053590.1:118413890-118432502 GCA_028646515.1 Pseudochirops corinnae
GAATCTGTCACTCTCTGTCTCACAATGGGTTCTGTTACTCTTAAATCCGCTCAAATTTACTTTTTAGTTCCCAAGGACAAAATTCTTGGGGAACTTGTTCAAGTCACTGCTTACTCTCCGCCATCTTAGCTCAGCCTCCCGAGTTTTCTTGGCAAAGAAACTGGAGTGGTTTGCCGCTGACTTCTGCAGTTCATTTTACAGATGAGGAACAGAGGCAAAGCTGGTTAAATGACTTGCCTGGGATCATACAGCTAATAACTGTCTAAGGCCAGATTTGAACTCATGAAGTTGAGTCTTCCTGACTTCCAGCCCAGCACTATGCCACCTACCTGCCTTTTTGTGCCATTACAATTCAGAAAAATCTATATGGTCGTATGTTCATGCCTTATCTCATTTTATACCAGACAGTACCTAGCATAGTATTTGATGAATATCTGTTCAATTAATTTAAATGGAAAAACAAGAATCACAACAATGAAACAACATACCAAAATTTAAGGGATTACCAAGAATGGTTAATCTTAAAATTGAGGAATACTGAAGACGGTATATCCATCCTCGGAGAAGTATCTCTGAAAAAAAAATAGAGTGAAAGAAACAATTAATATCAGAAATAGAAAGAAGTATGAGGGAGAAAAACAGGTATAAGCGTTTATATAGTGCCTACTATGTGCCATAAACAGTGCTAAGAGCTTTATAAATACTATGTCATTTAATGTTTACAACCAGCCTGGGAAATAGGTACTATTATTATTCTCATTTTTCAATTGAGGAAACTGAGGCAAATGCTTAATTGATTTACCAAGGGTCACATAGCTAGTAAGTGTCTGAGGGTTGGATTTGAACTCAGATCTTTCTGTCCAGCATTCTGTACACTGTGCTACCAGCTGCCTGTGCATGGGAAGACATGAGAACTGATACAAACTGAAGTAAACAGAACCAGAAAAAATGTCATAGACAAGGGCTATGAAAAAAAAGAAATAACAATAGTAATAGGCAGCTGAAGCAGCTGTTATTTACAGCTGGATTGAGTCAGATCTAGATTGAGTCACTTATTTTCTTTCTAAGTCTCAGTTTCCTCATCTGTGAAATGAGGGGGTTGATCTAGACACCCTCTAAGACTGCTGACCTTATGAATGCTCTATAATTATATTACCATATTTGGACACAAAGAGATCTAGGAAGGCAACTACTCCTTTCTTTGCACGTGTGGAATAGGAATATAATAATAATAATAATAGCTAATATTTGTAAAGCACTACGTGCCAGGTACTGTGTTAAGCACTTTACAATTATTATCTCATTTGATCCTCACAACAACCCCTGGGGTAGGGGATGAGGGGTAGGTGTTTATCATTATCCCCATTCTATAGAGGAGGAAACTAAGTCACACAGAGGTTAAGTGAGTTGCCAGGATCACACAACTTAATAAGTATCTGAGGACAGATTTGAACTCGAATCTTCCTAGCTCCAGGCCTAGTGCTCTATACACTGTGCCACCTAGCTATTTTGATTAATTTTACTTATCTGTGTATGAGTTGGGGTTTTTTCCCTCTTTTTAAACTTTGTTATAAGAAATGACTCTCTGAGATGAGAAGAAAAGGGATATAGTGGGAAATTTAGGTGATGTAAAAAAAAAGATATTAGTGAAAAAAATTTTAAGTAGATTAATGAACAGAGAATGTAGTTTTTTAAAGTAGGATATCAATAAAGTAACATTATGGAAATAAATAAAAAGAAATCTTGAAGATTGGAGGCAAAGGAGAAAAAATAGAAAACAAAACAGATAAAACTAAGCATTTGGTGTGGGGAAATCACAAACTTTTAGCTAACATCATCCCCCCCTAAAAGAGGAAGACAGAAGAAAATTAAAAGACTAAAATTAAAAGAAAGAGTTGGTTTTATAATTGATGGAGAAGAACTAAAAAAAATGATCAGAACTTAATATGTACAATAATATGTTTGTAAGATGTTGCAATAATCTCATGGAAATTAAAGGAAATGAATTGCCTACAAAATGGCAAAATATTCAAATTGAGAAAGTAATAGAGATATAAAACAAAAACTATTCTCAAAAAAATGAAACCAAACAAGCCATAAATTAATTACTAAAGGGAAAATAAAACTGTTACAAATGGATTTATAAGAGAATTCTATCACTAGTTTAAAGGACAATTAATATCTTTGTTACACAAAACAGCTGATTAAGAACCAAAACATCCTATTAAACTCTTTTTATGAACCAAATAATGTCCTAATGCTGAAATAAGGGAATGATAAAGAAAGAAAAAAAGAGCAGAAGACCTCTAACCCTAATAAAAACTTATGCAAAATAATTTAAATAAAATCCTAGCAAAAAAAAAACCAGACTTCCCCAAAGAAGTTTTTACTCTGACCAAGTCAAAGTTGTATTCATACCACAGATTATAGGATGGTTCGGCTTTAGAAAAACAAATACTGGAAAATAATTGAGCATATTAAAAACACACACATACATGATTGTATCAACAGAATCAAAAAAACATATATATTTGCCAAAATATAGTATTTATTCTAAAAACCATAGAAAGACCTTTTATGAAATGGGGAAAAAACATATATCTAAACCCAAAAGCTAATGTTATTAATAATAGAGAAATACTAGTTCTCCTAATAAGTGTAGGAATAAAGCAAGTATGTCCCCTTCTCTCATTTTATTGGCATAATTCTAGAAATGCTAGTGATAGGAATAAGACAAAAAGAAATATAAGGCATAAACATTAGTTAAAAGGGTATAAAACTATTTCTATATGGAGAAATGAATATTTAGAATGTAAGTATTTAGAAAGCCCCAGAATATCAGGAAATAAACTAGTTAAGGTGATTAATAGCTTCAGTTAATTAGTAGGTAAGAAAATAAATCTATAAAATATCAGCATTTTTCATAGCAAAATCTAAGACAAAAAGCAAAAAGAAAAGGAACGCTAACTTTAAAAAAAAGAACAAAATTCATAAAATATCAGTCAGCCTAACTTAGATACATTCAAAAAGAGTGAAAGTACTTTTTATAGAAATCAATGAAACACCAATATAATAAAAATTATCATAATACCTAAATTGATTTGAATACTTAATCTTCATAAATTCAGACTCCAAATGTAATACTCTACACAACTTAATGAAATAATAGGAAAATTTATTGGTGGGAAAATAGGTCCAGAATCTTAAGGAAAGCAATGAAGAAAGTAGAGGACTTACATACTGAAAACTATATCAATCAAGTACTATGTGTTTATTAAGGACCTACTATGTGTAATCCGTCATGCTAGGTATTGCTGTAAAATAGTAATCCTCAATAGTACTACTGATCTAAAATAAAAAGTGCAACTGTGGGAAGAGACTAGGCAAGCAAAATCCAAATAAAATGAACACAACATCTCAATGCTTGATAAACTTCATAGCACCAACTTCTCAGAGAAAGACTATCTTTGCATACAAGAACTCTGGGAAAACTGGAAGGGAATTTAACAAGAATTAGACTTAGCCAAGCAATATATACTAAATATACTGTAAGTTCCAAATGATTATGTGACTAAACATAAAAGGTCAAAATATTTAAAAAAAAAAAGAGAGAGGGAGACAACTATAAGTTGATATCTTTTACAACCAGGACTAGAAAGAAAAAACTTAAATTTAACAAAACAAGGGATGGACAAGATTATAAAAGGGAAAAGAGACATTTTGACTCCATGATATTAAAGATTTTCTTCAAACACAATCATTTTAGAAGAGAAGTTGTCAATGAAGTGGGGAAATCTTTATATCAAGTAGTTCTGATAAAAACCTGATATAAAATGGGGGGGATTATAGACATATGTGTATTTATTTATTTATTTATTTGCACACACACACACACACACACACACACACACACACACACACGCACACACACACACACACACACACACACACTATGTAAACACATTCATGTTTTTTATCTATCTGTATCTACCTCAGTTGAGAAAGGAAGTGTCTCAATTAAAAGTTTCATTTGCCAATAAATCTCTGCTAATAGGAAACATAGCTATACAAATTGATATAGATCTATCTATCTAATATATATATGTGTGTGTGTGTGTGTATGTGTGTATGCAGATGTATATATATATATATATATATACACACACACAGATACATATATGGAATTAACAGAAATGTAGATGTTTCAGAGTCATTCTCCAAAAGGTCAGTGGTCACAGATACAGAATCTTAGTACTACAAGGGACTTTTGAGGTCATTTTTTCCCAAACCCCTCATTTTATAGATAAGAAAATAGGAAAAATGTTAAGTGCTGACCCAAGAATAAAAAAGGGTTAAGTGTCAGAGTTGAGCTTCAAAGCTATGTCTTCCAGTCTCAGTTACTTATATTCTTTCCAGTGTTCCGAATAATTTTCACTTTATGAGGCATAAACAGATAGTGTTGGTGTCGAGTTGTTTCACTCTTGTCTCACTGTTCATGGCCCTATTCAGGATTTTCTTGGCAAAGATACCATAGTGGTTTGCCATTTCTTTATCCAACTCATTTTACAGATGAGGAAACTGAGGCAAACAGGGTTAAGTGACTTACTGTAATGGTAATGGGAATTTGAAGATCTTCCTTGTCCCTTAATAGACCAAATGTAATCACATGGAAACTATGGTGGAAGGAGATTGCTGAATAGGTAGAGCAGGAAAAGAGTCAGAGCAGTTAGAACAGAGGGAGGAGAGGACGCAGGCAAGAAGACAGTTAGGATAGGATCACACAGCTGGTAAGTATCTATCTGAGGCCTGATTTAAACTCAGATCCTCTTGACTCCAGGGCCAATGCTCCACCCACTGCACTCCCTAGCTGCCCCTAAATGTGTCATTGGTACATAAATTTAAAGTTGGAAATAACATTAGAGGCCACCTAATCCAACTCTTTTATTGACAGATAAAGAAACTGAGGCCCATAGCGGTTAAATGGCTGACAGAATGGCAAACTCATAGTAAGTGTCAGAGGCAGGATTGTAACTCAGACCCTTTGTCTAAATCCAGTGTTCTTTCTACATTAAGAGTCAGCAAAGTGACACAGTGGGTAGAGCACTGGGCCAAGAGTCAGGAAGATCTGAGTTCATATCTGTCCGTGTTTATTAGCTATGTAACTCTGGGGAGGTCACTTAACCTCTGTGTGCCTTGGTTTCCTCATCTGTAAAATGGAGACAATAATAAACATCTACATCCCAGGGTTGTTGTGAGGATCAAATGAGATAATAATTGTAAAGTGCTTAGCATAACACCTGGCACATGGGCAGTGCTGCATAAATGTTAGTTACTATTATTTTATTCCCAGTTTCCACTTGTGCAAAGAAGGGGGTAGATGCCTTCCTACTACTGCTTTTGTCTAAACATGATCAGTATAATTCTATGGCATTCATAGGATCAGAGACCTTCAAAATCATCTAGACCAACCCTCTCATTTCACAGATGAGGAAACTGAGGCATTGAAAAAATAAGTGTTGGGGCAACAAGGTGGCGCAGTGAATACAGCACTGGCCCTGGAGTCAGGAGGACCTGAGTTCTAATCCAGCCTCAGATATTTGACACACTTACTGGCTGCTTGACCTTAGGCAAATCACTTAATTACATTGCCTTCCACCCTCCAAAAAAATAAAATAAAGAATGATTAAATGTCTTGATCAGGATCACTAGACTGAAAAGTACATGGTAGTGAGTAAGGTCTAGGAAGACTAGAAAGACAAAAGGAGACTAGTCTATAAAGGAAAGGCTTTGAATGCCAAACATTTAACATAAACAGAGGATTTTGCTTTTGATCCTTGGAAAATAAAGAGTCACTGCTATTGCATAGAGGACTGACATAGTTGGTTCTGAAGAAAGCACTTTACAAACTGAAAAGCACTGTATACACATGATATATGCATACACCTATGCATATATGTACAAAACTATACAATCATTATAAACTACATAAATGTAAACTATTAGTACAAATTACATAAAATATAAACTATATAAACCATTACAAACTATGTAAGTGTAAACTATTAGATGTGTGCATAAATACATGTACACATTCTATTTTGATCCTACACTTATTATGGAATTTGAATACCATAGGAAAAGTTCCCCGATAGGTTATATACTCTACCATATTCAGGTACACTGAAAGTAAGCATAGAAACATTGGGGTATCTATTGTATCACCAGTATAAAAGTGATTTCTCAGCTGTATTTAGTGAAATAAAAAACCTTGACCACAGAATCTCCTGTCAGCCAACCCTTTCTGCCCCCTCCCATAAATCTCCACTTTCTCTCCCAATTATGCTGTTATTTTAAGGCATATTATGAGAAGGGGAAGTTGCTTTCTGGTTTAGATTGAATTAACTGCCTAGAGATAAAGAATTTATTCAAGAATTCAGGAAAAGTTCACCTTAAACTGAAATCTAAATATAAGAAGGTTCAAAGGATGTGTGAGACCTCTAAATGAATTTTAATTTAATCTCTTTAGATGTTAATGGCTTTTGTGGGCAACACTGTTTTCTAAATGTCAGAGAATATGGGTTTCTGTAAGCACTAGTACTTGGGAGGGAAAAAAATGTATTCAATTTGGCTCTTAAGGTGAGTTTGTATGAGAACAGATGGAAAACTTAAGGTCACAAATCTTGTTTAGAAAAACAGCGTAATACAATGACTAACCTTGTCTTAATATGTATTAGAGTGGAATGTCACACAATCCACAGTCTCAAGATAACAGAACCGAAAAATTCATGGCAATTCAGTTCTATTTTCATGTATTGAAGGTAAAGAGATACCATATGAATGCAGCTGGAGGAGTTAATTGGATTTAACTACCATTTTTGCCATTTTTCCTCATTAGGTCATGTCATTATTGTGCAATATTGTTAGCGTGATGAATATTACATATGTATGTGTTTCATTTGGGGGAAAATAAAAGCAAATATCTCTAAATATTGTTAACAAAATATACGATGCATTTTCATGAGCCTATACCACAGTAGAAATTCTATTTGGAGTAGATAGGGGACACAGAATTTCTCAAATGTTATAGCATGTACTAGTATGAGAATTTGCTTCACCCATGGAAACTGAGTTTCCTAGGGAAACAGACAAGATGATGTGTGTACCATTAAGTTCTCTTCCAAAACCACCCTCTTATGAATTCCCCTACTTCGGCATCCTACCAGTCAACTACGTTGGCAAACATGGTGTCAAGCTCACATCTTCATTCCAGCTCTCTTCCCATCACCAATTCCCTAGTCTTAGTGATTGTATCTCCACAATAACTCTGATATCTATCCATCCCTTTCTCTGCAATCACAAGTCACCACGCCTTATCATTTCTTACTGGAAAGTATATCGATATTTTCTTATTTGGACTCCTTGCCTCCATTTTTTCCCTGCTTCAATTCATTCTCATAACTGCCAAATTTACCATCCTATCTTGCCCAGGCTTGAAATCCAGTAGGCACTTACAGGGCTAATACAATTGCCACTTAACCCAGAAGCCTTGACCTGCTCCATTTCTGATCTGGCCTGGTTTGACCCTGCTTAGGCAGCCTGATGACCCTTTGATCTCCAGGGTTTACCATAATTGGTGCTGGTCTTAGTATAGATACCCAATTGGTTTAGCACATTCCATAGCAGAGAACTCCCAAGCTCAAGCAATCTAGCAGTCTCAACTTCCCTGACAGCAGGGATTACAGGGACAAATTGGCCTAGATCTATATTCATAAAACAAAGTTCTGACCACATCACTTTCATCACTTTCCTGCTCAAGAAGCTTCAGTGGTTTGTTTTTGACTCTGATATAAAATACAAATTCTTCCGTTTGAAATTTAAAGCTCCTTACCATCTGGTTTCAGCCTACCTTTTCCAGACTTAATACACATTATTTCTCATCATTCACTCTACATTCCAGCTAAATTGGCCAGTTAGCTGTTCCCTATTAAAAGGTAATCTATCTGGGGGCAGTTAGGTGGCATAGTGGATAGAGCGCTGACCCTAAAGTCAGGAGGACCTGAGTACAAATGTGACCTCAGACCAGACACTTGACACTTACTAGCTGTATGACCCTGGACAAGTTACTTAATCCCACTTGCCTCCCCCCGCCCGGCAAGAGGCAATCTATTTCATACCTCCACGCCCTTGCATAGTACATCCCTCACACGTACGAAAATATACTTGCTTCTCACCACCATGTCTTGGAATTCCTGGCTACCTTCAAATATCAGCAATCCTATCAGTTTACATATAGTGGAGAATGTGGAGGGTACTATTTAATAAAGCATGGAAAGGTATTAATGGAGTCATTCAGTGAAGTGGGTTTAAAAGCCAACAAGAATTTGTATGCCCTTGTAATGTTAATGGAATCTGAAGATCTTCCATGCCCCTTTGTATTGGCAAATAAACAGGTACTTAGCATCTTTTTTTCAAGTTAAAGCCTTGTTTAAACTACTTAATTAATGCAAAAGTAGTTAACACCTTGGGAGGAAGTTGCTGATTTAATAGGAATTAGCAGAACAGGGAGGAGCTAATACCATATATAAGGAAGAGCACAAACTGGACAGTCAGAACTTCTTCCAAAACTTTCTTGAAGAACTTCTTGGAATAAGCCACATGGAAGCTGGAGAAAGTGATTTGGATTTTGAGAACAGAGCTTCTGCTGAGACTTTTCTTCTGGGAAATTCTGCTGAGACTTTTCTTCTGAGAACTTCTGCTGAGAGCTTCCGAGAACCAGGCTGAGGAGCTACCATGAGTGAGAAAGGAGGAACCTGCTTGAGGGAATCTGTTCTGTTGTAAAGGACTGGGAATGTGGGTGTTTACTACATTAACTGTGTGTGCCAACTTCATGATTATTGTAATGACTTTCGCTTTCTGGTTCTGGGACTCAGTGTTCTGGTATTTGAATAAAGGCTTTGGTTCTATCCTCCATGTGGAGAGCCTATTACATTTTGTGACTCCCAACTATACCAGCATATTCATAACCACTGAGGATGTTGTGAATATTGCATTATTGTTACAACCCTATCCTAGAAGGAAGGAGGAATCATGAAAACTTTTTAAAATTTTTATTTATTTTTAATTTTAAGGTCCAAATTTCCCATCCCTCTTGCCACTCCTCCACCCACCAAGGAGACAAGAGATATATCAATTATACATTTGAAATTTTGCAAAACATGTTTCCATATTAACCATAACATACACAAAAAAACCAAGAAAAATTAAAAGTGTGGAAAAAAAGTATTCCTCAATCTGGACTCAGAGTTCATCACTTCTCTCTCTGGAGGCAGATAATATTTTTCATCATGGGTCCTTTGGAATTGTCTTAGATCACTGTCTTGATAAGAGTAGCTAAGTCTTTCAATATTTTTGTGACTGCTTACAGTGTTTTTCTCTATTTTTTCCAGCAATTTTTGTCAGATGCTGAGTTCTTGCCTCCAAAAGCTTGGATCATTAGGTTTATCAAAAACTAAATCACTATGGTCATTTACTACTATGTATTATGTACCTAAACTACTCCACTACTCTACCAATCTATGTCTTAGCCAGTACCACATTGTTTTGAAGTTTACCACTTTGTAATATAGTTTGAAATTTGGTACTACTAGGTCACTTTCTTTCACATTTTTTTTTCATTGATTCCCTTGATATTCTTGATCTTTTGTTCTTCCATATGAATTCTGTTGATATTTTTCTAAGTCTATAAAATAATTATTTGATAGTTTGATTGATAAGGTACTGAAGAAATAAATTAATTTGGGTAGAATTGTAATTTTTATTATATTAATTCTGCCTATCCATGAGCAACTAATATTTCTCTAGTTGTTTAGATCTGTCTTTATTTGTGTGAAAAGTGTTTTGTAATTGTGTTCATATAGTTCCTAAAGTGAAAGCTTCTTAAGTAGGGGAGAGATATGCTCAGAAAGAAGCTTTAGGAATATCCATTTAGTAGCTATGTGGAAAATGAAATGGAGGAGGAAGAGAATGAAAAATGGGAGGCTCAATAAAAATCTAATGAAATAGTAGAGATAAAAAATAAGGAAGAACTACTGTGATGTCTTTATGATTGCAGAGAAGGGAGGAAATGCAATATATGTTATGGAGCAAGACATGCAAACTGATTAGATTGTGGAATAAGAGGAAAGAGTCAACAATAGTTCTTTATTTGTAAACCTAGGTGGCTGAATAGTGGTATCCTCAATAAAAATAGGAAAGTTAAGAGCAGAGTTTGAGGAGCTAGATAATGAGTCTGTTTTGAAAAACATTGAGTTTGAGATGCTCGTGGGACATCTGGTTAGAGATGATCCAATAGGCAGCTGACAATATGGAATCATAGTTCAGTAAAGATTAGGTCTGTATGTGCAGATCTTATAATCATTTATATAGAATGCAAAGAAAAAAGAGAAGTTTTAGGACAGGAATGTTGCCATATACTCACACATAAGGATAGTGATGCATCAAAGTAGACTGAAATGGATCAGCTAGACTGGAAGGAAGAAAACCATGAGAGAGCAGTGTCACAGAGACCAAGGAGGATTGGGTATATAGGTGAGAGGAGGTAGTATTCAATAGGGTCAAATTTTACAGAGAGGTCAAGAAAAACAAGGAATGACATGAAACCATTATATTTGTTAATTGATAGGTCATTAGTAACACTTTAAGTTGCATGATGATATAAGATAATTGAGAAGTAAGGAGGTAAGAAAAGTAGAGGCAATGAGTATAGGAAGATTGTTTTACCTCCCAAGAAATTTGATAATAAAGAAAAGGGAAATTATGTAGAATGATAGCTTGATAAGTTGGTAGGCGCAAAGAAAAATTTAGATTTGATACTTAGAGATAAAAGATTACAGAGAAAAAGAGAGAGGGAGAGAGAGAGAGAGACAGAAACAAAAGTGTCAAAGAGACAATTTGCTGGAGGATGGAATCAAAGACACAAATAAGAGGGCTGGTGTTTACAATGAAAAAGGCCACATCTTCCTGAGCAAATTAGGACAAAGTAGGAGAAAATAGTAGGTGATGATGAAGTAAGTTGGAATGTAGTCTTAGAAGGATGTGGGAGCTCTTAAAGGATAGCCTTGACTTTTTTCAATTAAGTGTTAGGTAAGAAGAATAAGGGATAAGGTGTGGGATAGATTCAATTAGGGAAGAGAAAAAGAATGAGTATAGCTGTGACCCAGTTAATATTACATAATGTGGATCTGTAGTGGGCTAATGTGGGATTCCCTCCCTTTATAGTCTTTCTGACTCATGTATATGAGAAGTCAGATAGTAGAAATAAGGTTTGGAAGAGGGATGAGCAGCAAAAGGACAAGAAAGCAAGGAACTTAAAGGTTGAATAAAGTTGGAATGGTTAACTAAAGGGTGAAGAGTGAAAGGAGAAAAGGGAGGACAGAAGAGAATAGTTGTGACGGACTAGAAGAGGGGGCAAGTTAAGAGTGACTGGGGTCTGCGGTAAGGATAGAAACCAAGAAAAATGCAAGTATGGGAGATTATGGATCCAGTAAAGGAAGATCAGTGTTAAGGGTCCTGGAGGTATAGCACTTGTGGGTGATGGCCATCCCTATTATAAAGGACCGAAGGTGACTATCATGAGAGTTGAGCAATTTGATAAACAAGGGAGTAAGAGTATTTGAAATAACATTGACATGATTAATATTGTTTATAATAATATATTTATAACAATATTTTTTATAAGAAATCTCTTTTTCTAAGTAAATTAGAGCGAAAAATAGGGGGGGGAAACTCAGCCACCGTGGTTAATGTTCCAGTCTTGAATAATGTCCATAATTACAGAAACAGGCATCATCAAATTCATTAGTCATGCTTAGGCATCACTTATAAAATATAATAAATTTTTTTTCGAAAGAAATAAGAACAGAAATGAATATGAATACTGAAATCCTCAAGCATAAGGACTGCCATTGGGGAAGAGAAGAAGATCATGAACTAGGCAGTAAATTTCTTGAGAGAGGAGAATGAAAAACAGTGTTATCAATACGATACCACATTCTATAGAAATATCAATTATTACCATTTATTATTAATAGGGGGAAAACAATTGAAAGAAAAAGGGTGGAAAATAATGTAATGGTAGATATAGAACAAGAGCAGAAGAGAGAAAAAGACACACTTATAAACACAGATAATTAAATAATGCTGCCTTCTGTCCTGTGTCTGAAGGTAGATGAGCCTCTCCAGACAGACAGAACAGAAGTAATGAAGTATGAGCAGCAGCCTGGAGGATAGCCTTGAATGAGATAGATTGAGAGCCTTTTGGAAGACTCTCAAACAAGAAAAATGGACAAATGGCTTCAAAGTCTCAGGGAAAGGAGCGAAGGAGGCAGTTAGCCCCAGTTAGCACCCAGAAGAGGTCAGAGTTCTAGAGGGAAAAAAAAGTTCCTGGGGTATTTATGGGAGAGAGCCAAAGATAAGAAGAGTTATATACAAAACAAATGTTTGGATAAGTGGAATATCTTATCTAATGTACCAGTGAAGCAATGATAAGAGTGCTCAGGTGATACTTAGAAGTTTGGTTTTTTTCCAGTCAGGCACTCAGCAAGTCAGAGCATAGTCAGTCCCCAATGTATAGGAAAGTACATTTCCTCCTCACCTTCCTATCTTAGAATTCCTAACTTCCTTGGAATCTCAGAAAGCCTTTCAGTCAGGCTGGAATAGAAAATGCAGAGAGTAATGTACAATAAAGCATAGAAAAGTAGTGATGAAATCAAATAGTGAAGATTTTTTAAAGCCCCAAAGAGGAACTTGTATATCTCATCCTAGGAGAAAGGAGAAATCAAAGGAAATTCTTGAGCAGGGCAGAGATATGGTGAGAAGGATGCTTTAGGAAGATCAATTTGGCTTGAATGTATAATGTGGCATGAATTACAAATAAGTAAAAAATGAAAGTAGAAGTTAAGCATATGTGTTCAATTTATATAGGAATACATATGCATATGTATATATATGTATTATACTGGGTTTTTTTTAACACTATTGAATAGAACATAAAAAGAAAGTGTAGTCTAATGAAAGAAGTCCTCACCCTGCAGTCAGGCAAGACCCAGTTGGCCAATTAATATTTATTAAGCACTTCTATGTCCCAGGCATTTTTGCTAAGTACTGGGTTCAAATCCTAGTTCTGTAATTTGCACCCTAAGTCTCCATGGACATATCAGCCCCATTTATGAACCTGTTTTCTTATCTGTAAAATGGAGTTAATAATACCATCTACCTTGTAAGTAGGTTGTGAGAGGTTCAAATGAGATAATGTTTGTGTATCACTGTGCAGAACTTTCAGTGAAGAACTCTACCTTAATGGGTAGAAATTACCTAAATTGTTGTTCAGTCATTCAATCATGTCTAACCCTTTGTGAGCACTGTGGATGATAGTAAAGCAATACTGTTCATAGGTTTTCTTGGAAAAGATACCAGAGTGGTTTACCATTTCCTTCTCCAGTTAATTAGAACAGACAGGTTAAGTGACTTGCGGGGAATCACACACCTAGTAAATATCTGAGGCCCAATTTGAACACAGGTCATCCTGATTCCAGGCCAGTGCTCTACCCATTGAGTCCTCTAGCAGCCTCCATCACCTAAATGGTGGTACCTAAATGCTGACTATTATTATATCATACAATATCTTACTCTTCCCAGTTATCCAAACCTGTAATTTGTATAACCACCAAGTCAACTTAACCTAAATGAGTTCATCTGCTTAGCTAGTAACACATACAGCTTTATATATCCTCCATGCATTTAATTTACCTCCAAAGAGTTAAACGCTTAAGTGAAGCTAGCTAAACTTCATGCCCACCATCAGATGACTTAACTTGCCTTTGACTTCCATAGACTTTAAGCTCCTGCTCCAGGCAAAACAAGGCATTACACACTGGAGAAGATGTGAAGATCCAATAAGACACGGTCCCTCCCCTATGGAAGTTCACAACTCAATGACACATGCACAAATAACTCTAAGACAAACCGATATGTGGTAAGTGCCTAGGAGAACTGCAAACAAATTGCTTCATTTCAGACATGTCAAGTCAAGCAGGGCTATAGAAATTATATCAAATCAGCCAGTCTAAGGTCAAGGTGACCCTGCCATAAGCCACAAATATTCCCTACAAATCTCTAGAAGGGAAGGCCTATTTGTAGAACTGCCATGGTGTGAGTGAATTAATTCTATTATCACAGACACTTCCCTAGATTAATCCTTCTCCCCTCTCACTTCTCACTTGGACTACTGTAGTAGTCTCTTAATGAATCTCCCTGCCTCCGGTCTCTCCTATTTTTGATTTATTCTTCACATATATGCCAAAATAACTTTGCTAAGGCACATATAACCTTATAACCTTGGAATCCACTACACAAAAATATTCAGAGGCTCCCACTTGCCTTTTCTAGATTGACATTCTGTAGACTTCTTAGCTTGGCCCTTGTTATTGTTTCTCAATCATGTCTGACTCGCCATGACCGCAGCTGGGGTTTTCTTGGCAAAGATATTACAGTGATTTGCCATTTCCTTCTCTAGTTCATTTGACAGATGAGGAAACCCAAGCAAACAGGATTAAATGACTTGCCCAGAGTCACATAGCTAGTAAGTCTTTGAGGCCAGATTTGAACTCAGGAAGATGAGTCTTCCTGGCTCTAGGCCCAGTGACGCTATCTACTACGCCACCTCTCTTCCTGCTACTTGGCCTCCAGTTGGGCTCAAATCTACTTTTCCAACATTATTTCAAATTCCTCTCCTTCACACAACCTGTTCCAGTTCAACTGCTCTCTACCTTTTCCTGTAACTATGAAAAAGTCTCTGTTTCCATGTATTCTTCACAAAGATGCCCTCCTATAGGCCCATACCTGGAAGGCATTCTCTCCTTATCTTGGTCTTTCAGAACCTTTATCTTCCTTTGAGGCTCAGTCATCTCCTCCAAAAAGATTTCCTGGATCCTCCCATATGTTGGTTCTCTCCATCCCCCCAAAAATGTCTTTACATTTACTCCTATATACTTTGTGCTTATCCATCCATCCGTCTCTTTGTCTACTTCTCCTTCCCCCTCAAATGAACTCTTCCTGAGAAGTAAATTATTTCTTTTCTGAAAGACAGTGTGGTATAGGGAGAGGACTCACAGGTAAATTAACTTGGGTCCAATCCCACTTCAGACACTTATTATCTTTGTGATTATAGGAAAGTGACTCAGTCTTGGTTTCCTCAACTATAAAATGGGGGTAATAAGACCACCTACTTTGTAGGGTTGTTATAAGAAGTAAATAATTTAAGCAAAGCACTTTGGAAACCTTAAAGTGCTATATAAATGTATTAACTAATACTATTATCATCTTTATATCCCTAGAACCTAGAATAGTATCTTGCACAAAGTGCTTAAAAAAACACTCATAAAATTGACCAGAATGATAATAAATGTTTTTCGCTGAATTGAACTGAACATGAATAAACTTGCCCACTCGTTGTGTTTCTTCTCTTTCTTAGGAGGCCCAGATGGCTTAATTTAATCCCAGGTCAACTGTGGTCTATCTATCATGACAATCTCTTCACCACAGGCCTACTCAATAAAGGCAATTTTAAGAGCACACCCTATAAAAAAAGAGAAGTTTTCCTTTTAATCTAGTGAAAATGATAAAGTTCTCCAATAATATCATGTGCAATTTGCAAAAGAAGTTTCTTTTAAGATCTTTGTTTTAGTGAAATGGTCAGAGAAATCACCTCCACATACAATCACTTTAGAGTTTTCCTATACCTTCTTGGTTATCATTTTAAAAAGCAGAGAGCCAGCTTCCCTTGGCCACAAGGGCCCTTGGCTAAGCAGATGGCCATTCTTAGTTTATGATGAGTTTTGGAGTCTATCCAGGGTATTGTTGAAGGGTGCTGACTATCCAGATAAAAACTAAAGAAAATAAGTCAAATATTTCTAACTATCAGCATAATAGGCTGCATTTTTTCAGCTTTAATCTCAATTTTTTTCATACTCTGGGCACACCCTGCCAGAGTCTCATGGGAAAATCCTTGAAAAAATAATGGCTCACATTTATACTGAGCTAAAATTGTTAAACAAAGCACTTTCCCAAAAACATCTTGTTGTGTGATTATCCCTCATTTTAAAGATGGGGGAGGGAGGCTTAGAGGATTCAACTGACTGGTACAGGGTCCCAGGGGTAATCTGGATCAGAACGAGAACCTGAACCCAAAACTTCAGACTATACATTCCACTCTCTCGCTTCCCCTAATGTGCCACCCCTATATAAAACCCGTGTTTTATATTTTTCTTAAAGTGTTTATTTTCCAAGTGTTGCAGGGGCAGTGATAGAAGGGAAAATATATTCAAATGTTTCAATTTTTTGTGCCATTTAGCCTAATTTAATGTGGAAGGGAATAATGCCTACTATAGGGCCAAGCACTAAGTTTTTGCAAATGTTATTTCATTTGATAGTCACAACAAACCTGGGATGAAGGTGCTATTATTATCTCCACTTTACAATTGAGGAAACTGAGGCAGACAGAGGTTGAGTAACTTGTCTAGGGTCACACAGCTAGGAAGTGTCCACTGGATTTGAACTCAGGTCTTCCTGACTGTAGGCTAAGCCTAGGAGCCACCTAGCTGACTTTATAATGCAGCAATAAGAGGAAATATTTGCTCCCAGAGATGCATGAAAGCACTGTGATGTTCAACTTTTGATTCTCTTTAACTTCTGTAATATACTTTTGATTTGGTATAATACCTAGGGTATCCTACAATAAAAAAAAAATAATAAAATTTTAAGGAGAACTCTAGTCCCTGCCATCTGCACTTTCCAAGAGTGGTATTTAAGGATCACAGGTATTGTCAAAAGGATTTAATACTATTGTTGTTATTATATAAAGAACAAGTCCCCCTCCCAACCCTGTAGCTGTTCTTTGAGAGGTCCAAGCTATACTATTTTTATTTTTAGTTAGAATCAATAGCACAGATTTCCTCAGAGATAAGACTTTTGTTATTCTGCCAATTCCACAAGTCCCTGACTCCCTAATTTCATTCAAAAGTGCAATATTGTTTAATCTGCTGTTGAAGAAGGACTCCTATCCACTGTAGGCCTATTTAGCATCAACTGGGGAAAGGCATGATTATTTTTAAGTACCTTTGCAAACAAAACACAATATATGCATGAAACTCCTTGTCTTCCTCTGTTTTAATTACTTCTGTAATAATGGCCTGATGTCTAAAAATGACTTTCATACTTAGTGTCTTTTGCAGAAGTTAAGAACAATAGATGCCAATGGCACCTGGAACACCAGTGAGCTGAGGAATTATTTTTAAGAAACTCAAGCAAGGATAATCAATCCTCTGATTTTCAGACAATTTTTAAATAGTATTTTTCTTCTCCTTTTTTGTTCTAAAATGAGTAGCTGCTTTTGCTGTAGAGAAGACCCTGGGATATTAAAGGCCAGAGCCTTAACTAGGGCAGAACACTAGGCTTAGCCCCAAAGTACCAAAACTGAGTGAGTGCTAACAGGACTTAGACTCTTTCAGCAGCAGAGAAACAACTCAGTTTAGCACCTAGTTAGCAAAGATAATTATTTAAAATAGGAAACTACCAGATGGCTCAGGCTTCCTCCCACCAGCTGCTGCACACCAGGTGATCTCCCTCCTACCCTGAATTAGAGCAGCCTCACTGGGTTGAGGTGCTTCTGATCATACCTGTCCCTCTTCCTCTGCCACCATCACCAGCCCCAACACACACACACCAATCACAACTGAATTAGTCTTTAAAAGCTGACTTAAGCGTGCTTTTCTGCTGTTTGCTGGGATACATTTTGTCAAGCTTGCCTTGGACACATTTTGGGAAGCTTGCCTGGGTCATTAAAAAACGAGTTTCGATTCTGTCAAATGCTATGCCAGGGGGACCCACAGTTCTGGCAAGTCTTACCAAGATGAAAAATCTCTGGCAATAGATTGTGTGCCAACCTAAGTGTTCAGAGGCTTGTTACCAGAGGTGTAGGCTCCAGCTAAATTCTTCTGGCCATAAAAACTTTCAAAGTCTACCCAATGAGATGGGAAAGGGTAGAGATCAGTATCAGTAGAAGGATAATCACACTGATGAAAGTAGAGGTGATGGAGGTGTTGAAGTATCTGGAGAGTCAGAAGATCAACCAGGCAAACACCAATTATCACCAGAAAATTATTAGTAATTGAAGAGGCAGTATGGTTTTGTGTATAGCACACTGGTCTTGAAGTCAGAAGTACCTGGATGCAGATCTTACCTTAATCACTTACTAGTTATGTGACCACCTAGATTGAACTTAACCTTCCCATGCTTTAGTTTCTTCACCTTCTAAATGAGGGAAGAGTTATTCTTTTTTTTTAAATATTTTTAAATTTTTATTATAGTTTGCATCATTCATTTCCACAAGATTTTGAGTTACATATTTTCTCCCCCTCTTTCCCCCACCCACCACCCCAAAACAGCCATCCCAGTGTGTCCCCTCTCCCCCAGTCTATTCTCTCCTATGTCACTTTTCGGTAGGGCAGGATGAATCTCCCAACCGCAGTGCCTGTGTATCTCAAGTTCCAGTTGGAT
>CM053590.1:118433002-118464406 GCA_028646515.1 Pseudochirops corinnae
GGGGAGAAAATCTGAAACTCAAGTGATTGTGGAACTGAATCTTGTAAATTAAAAGTAAATGCGTAAATTAAAAAAAAAAAAAAAAAAAGAAAACTCCAAATGGGGTCATGGAGAGTTAGACATGACTGAAAAATGACAAGAAAAGAAGTGTATAACATAATAATATAAATAATGTGCAATATATTAAAAAGAGAGATAAAGAACTATTTGAGGTACCAAAAGTCATTCCAAGTGATGGTGGAGTCCCTTGGGAGGCTTCATTTGAGTTGGTCTTTAAAAGGTAGAGAGCAATTCAGCAGGTGAGGGCAGAAAAGGAAATTTCAGGCATAAGGTTCCTTGGTCTGGAGTCCTTATTTAACCACAAACCTACAAGAAACTGTGGGTTCCTCAGTTCTAATCAAATTACTGTATTTGTGTAACAAGCTCCCAGCACTAACCATCACATCCCTGGGCTTGAGGCGCGGGGGAAGATCTTGGGGACAGGGAAACCATATGTAGCACCTCTGATAGCTTAAGGACACTTATAGGGTATTATTTTCTCCTTTTACCTTTCAGTAAATCTTATGTAAGCAAACCAACTATGACTATTCTCTACATGTCAGACCGTGGAAATCTTTGAACTCAGTATCTTGGACCAAGATACTGGGGAAAAGATAATGCCAAGGTAGAATTGACAAAGGGTTGAAGAAAGGATTAGATATCAAGAGTATGTGAGATTTAGTCCTACTGTACTCTTCCCTGGTCAGACTGAATGTGTTATATTTTCTTCAGTTCTCAGCAATGTATTTTTTTTTTTTGAAGGGGGGAAGGCAGGGCAATTGGGGTTAAGTGACTTGCCCAAGGTCACACAGCTAATAGGTATTCAGTGTCTGAGGCTGGATTTGAATTCAGGTCCTCCTGACTCCAGGGGTAGTGTTCTATTTACTGTGCCACCTAACTGCCCCTCAGCAATGTATTTTAGGAAGGACATTCACAAGTAAGAATTGGTCAGAGGAAGAAGACCACAATGGTGAAGGGGAATGGAAATTATACCATATGGGAATTGGTTGAAGGAAGTGGAAATGCTTAATTTTTACAAGAAAGACCTAGGATAAGTATGTTTTAGGTGTCTTCAAATATTTGAAGGGTTATTATATGAATTAGACTTGAATAGCTTTGCTTGGTCTCATATACTAGAACTTGGAACAACTAATGGGCAGAAGTGTCAGAGAGAAAGATTTCTGCTTCATGTTAGGAAATTCTTCCTAAGATAAGAGCAGTCTAAATTGAAATGAATTATTTTGGCTCACTTTGGCAGAGAGGTTCATCATTGCAGGCCTTTAGGCAGAGGCTCTGAAAACACTTACCAGTGTTGTTGTGAAAGAGATTCCAACTCAAATATAGGTTGGCCTGTCATTACTTTTCATCTCCCTTCCAACTCTGAGTTTCTATGCTTCAGTGAAAGAATGTGTTAATGGACTGGATTATGAGTAATAAGGGTGGAATGTGTCAAATATAAGACCAAAGTTTTGAAGATTAGAAGACAAGTGAGTAGTGGTATCACTGACAGAAATCAGAAAGTCAGAAACAGAAATATATTTTTTGGGAAAGACCTTAAGTTAAATTTAGATCATATTAAATTTATGATACTAGTGTGAGGTCTAGTTAGGAGTATCCTGATGATGGTACCCTAGTCCATAATAGCTGGTCTGTAAGTGTGAAATGTTTTTAGGAAATATAATGAGTTCTACTGAATGTTGGCATGTTCAATTTGAGATATCTATGGGATACTCAGTTTGAGATATTTAAATGATAGTAGGTGATGTGAGACTCAGGAGAGACATTAGGGCTGGATGTATACATCTGAGGATCATCAGCATGGTCACGATAATTGAGCTCATGGCAGCTAAGATTACCAAGCCACCAAGCTGAGACCACTACAAATGTATATGGCCTAATCTTATTTTGGCTTTCACTACAATAAAGCTCTATCCTAGACCTGAGATGTTAAACTTAATGCCTGCAGAAAGACTGCATATAATTCTAAGAAATGTTCAACAACAACAACAAAATAAAAACACAGTACAGATAATGTTAATTTAAGATTTTTAAAGTCAATATGCAACTTTCAGGGGTATCATAAAGTCCCCTTTAACTACCCTTTTCCTCACCCTCTCCCTTAGAACTTTGCCTTACACCTTAATAGGAAAATAGAGGCTATTTATCATGTCCTTGAGGTCCTTCTCCTCTTCTTTTCATTGAAAAAATACTTGACAATATCATCCTCACTTCTCTTCTGGATTCCATTTCCTCTTATTTTCTCCAGCAAAATTTTCCCACAATCATCTTCCAACCTCTTTATTATCTTCAGTCTTTCTTGATCTATTCATGCATTCTCAGTGCCCTAACAAACACACTCAAATCTCTGGCATCTTTAAAAATCTCTCACTTGACCCTGTCCTTCCTTCCTTACTCCCCAACTATTTACCTCTATTTCTCCTCCCTTTCATAGTGAAACCCCTAGAAAAAGAGATTTACTCTCATTGTCTCCACTCAATTTCTTTTTACTCACTTCTCAACTTTTTATAATTTGGCTTCCAACCTCCATCCTCAACAGAACTTACTTTTTCAAATATTACCAATGGTATCTTAATTGCTGTATATGATGGCCTTGTCTCAGTCCTCATTCCTCTCGACTGGTCATCAGCTAGACACTTTGACTACCCTCTTCTAGACACTCTGTCTTCTCTTGGTTTTCATTATACTGTTGTTTTTCTTGGTCCTCACCCAACCTATATGATTGCTCTTTCCCAGTCTCTTTTGTGAGATCGTTATTCATATAATGGTCCTTAACTATGGCTCTATCCCCTGGCTCTGTTATGGGTCTTCTTTTGTTTTATGTTTTTACTCTTCCATTTTGTGATCTCATCTGTTTCACTGAGCACATGACTCACAGATCTATGTATCTATTCCTAGTGTCCCTTCTGGGCTTCCACCTGGTATCATCAATTGCCTACTAGACATTTCAAACTGGATGTCCCTAGAATATCTCAAACTCATCATGTCCAAAACAGAACTTATTCCTTCTCCTCCAATTCTACCTCTCTTTTGAATTTCCCTATTTCTGTCAAGGTCACCATTATTTTTCCTAGTCTCTTAGGTTTGCAACCTTAGAATTACCTTTAAATCATCACTCTCACTCCTGAAAGGCAGTAAGTTGGCAAATCTTGCCATTTCTACTTCAATAACTTTTCTCACCTCTGATACCTCTATATTCATTTTGGCTACCACCCTAGTTCAGACCTTTATCACCTCTTACCTAGACATTTTAATAGTTGGCCAATCAACCTCTTTTCTTCAAGTCTTCCTCTCTCCAGCTCATCTTCTACATAGCTAACAAAGTAATTTTTCTGAGGTATGGGCCTGGCCATACAACTATCTACGCAGTAAATTCCACTGGTCTTCCATTGCCTCTAGGTTAAAATATAAATTCCTCTATTTGGTACTTAAAACCCATTACTTTCTAGCCTCAACCTGTCTTCCCAGCCTTAATAGACACGTTTCATCTTTTCACACTGTACAGTTTAGTCAGGCTGGTCTTCTTACTGCCCCTCTCACATGGTAGTCCACTTCCTATTGTCATTCTTTGCACTGGCTGTTCCTCATGACTGGAGTGTATTCCTTCTTTATTTCTGCCTCCTAGAATCCTTTTCTTCTTTCAAGAGGAATGTCAAACACCATCTTCTATAATGTAGAATCTGCACAAAAGCTTTCCTTATCCCCCACCCCCAATTATTGGTGCCCTCTATCCCCAAATTATCTTATATTTGAACACACACTCACACACACACACACACACACACATTCTGTATATATTCACTTATATACATATTTCTCCAGGTAGAATATAATCCCCATTGAGTAATGCAAGGACTGTTGCTTTTTTTGGCTTTATCCCTAATACCTGGTTCTGTGCCTGGTACATAGTAGGTGTTTACTAAGTGTTTGTTGATTGACATTAATAAGTATACTGAAGCAGTGAATGAGACATCAAAGAGTTTGGGGGAAAAAGGTACAATTTTAACCAATGAACTTCTTTTACAAAACAGTGAACACTGTCCCAAAGAGAAAGATAAGAGAACATGGACTGGGTTGAGTCTTACAGTGTGCCTTCATTCAGCTTCCACCAACGTTCCCAAAGAAATACCTTCAGTGTAATTCTGAAATTGAGTGGATCTTCTAGCCAGACTTTATTTCTTTACAACGGTTTTTTTAAGTTCATAATGGAGTCACATTGGAAACTCATTAAAAAAAAAGGTCAAGGTGAGCTATTATAGAAAAGCAATACCAAAGGGTCATCCCTAAGACAAAGGGCCATCCCTAGTTTCAGATTAAGAAATACACAGATGTGCATGAGGAGATGGAAAATGGCTTGGCAATGTTGTTTTTCGAAGGAAATGGTCATATCAGAACCAGATACATTTTAAGAAGAGGGATGTACTTCGGGATTTTTTCCTCTCTGAGAAAATGAAAAGCAATCTATTTATAAGAAGCAAAACCCAAAGGCAAGACTTGGAACTCAGTAATAAACTCTTAAGGGTTTTGAAGTGGCAGAGGGAGACTTACTGAAACCAATTAGAGAATATTAATCATTCTTTGGTGAATGAACTATTGTGTTGGTTTTGAAGTTTTCAAGCTTCTTGGGGAGAGAGAAAACTTAAAGTCTTTGCAAAGAAAGAATTCCTTCCTCAGGAAAGGCTCACTTGCCTCCATCTGGGAAGATGGTAATCAAGCTACAATATCAGCATGATTAGCTAACTGAAAAACCATATGGAAAAATATGTCTTAGCTTAACAACTCACATGTATGTAGCATTTTAAGGTTTACCAAGTTCTTTACATAAATCATCACATTTGATATGCCTAACAGATCTGTATGGGAGGTAGGCTCTATTATTATCCTGATTTTATAGTGGGGGGAATAGTCTCAGGGAAGTTAAGTAATTTGCCCAGGGTTACAGCTAGTTAATTTCTGAAGCAAGATTTGAACCCAGCTCTTCCTGACTCCATGTACAAGAATAGCTGCATATAACTGAGATTAATAAATGCCAAGTTATTGAAGACTAAATGGAATGGAGATCCAAACTACATGGGAAAAGTGAGTAATGTAGAGAATCACAGGAGAATAATGAGATCTGGTATTTATATAGCACTTTGAGATTTATAAAGCTTTTTATCCCATAATAATACCTCACAAGGCTTTGAAGTATTTTATATATGTTATTTTATTAATCTCACAACAACTCTGTGAAGTATATGCCATTATTATCTCTACTTTACAGATGGAGAAACTGAGACTCAGAAAAGTTAAGATCATATAATTACTAAATGTCTGGAGTAGATTCAAACTCAGGTTTTTCTGACTACAAATATAGCACATGACCTTCTCTCTCTCTCTCCCCCTCTCCTTTTCTCTCTCTCTCCCTCTCCCTCTGTCACTTCCTCTCCCCCCTCTCTCTTTTTCCCCTTCCTTCTCCTCCTCCCTCTTCCTCACTCTCTTCTTTCTTTTCTCCTTCCCTCTCTTTTTTCCTTTATCTTTCTCTCTCTTCATCTCTATCTCTCCCTATATCTATATATTCATCCTTGTGGTTTCATTGGTTTTGGGAACTCTCTAGGGAAGGAAAAATCCTTAATTCTAACCCAGTGAAGATCATCTATGGTACTGCATCTGGTAGTTTTAGAGATTTTCCTGAGGGCACTGAGAGGTCAAGTGATTTGTTGAGCATCAAGCAGCCAGTATCTGTCAGTCAAGACTTGGAGGCATATCTTACTGGCTTGTAACTCTCTCTCCATGAGCCAGGCTACCTCTCTGGCTGTGTGCCATGGGCATAGTAGGTGCTTAATCCATGTTTGCTGAATTGTTAGAAGCACTGGAGGCCTTGTTTAGAGTCTTATTTAAAGTGTAGTGAGGCATGCAGAAAATTATATAAAGCCTAATGTGATATACTTAGATTGCTCAACATGTTTCATTAAAGGCTTGACACTGTGCAAACTATAAGAGACTGTTCGCATCTGTTCCCCCAGAGAAATTAGATTAGAGAAATTACTGTATTTCCTCAAGACTCAACAATATCCATGGAGTATCATAAAAATACAAACTCCTGTGCTTGGCATTCAAAGCCTTTCACAATCTGACTCCAACCCATCTTTTTAGATTTATTATATTTTTTTCTTCCTCACATACTATGTATCACTTCTTACATGAAACTCTTCCTAATCCCCTCAGTGCTAGTGCCTCTCTGCTGCCAAATCGCAACATGATTTAATAATTTATATCTACTTATGTGCCATTTATACATAAGGTATTTGTGTGTGTGTGTGTGTGTGTATGTGTGAGAGAGAGAGAGACAGAGAGAGAGAGAGAGAGAGACAGACAGACAGAGAAAGGGAGAGAGAGAGAGAGGGAGAGAGAGAACTGGGGTTAAGTGACTTGCCCAGGGTCATAGAGCTAATAATTCTTTGAGGCTGGATTTGAGCTCAGAATTTTTGTACCAATGTATATATTATGTATACATAGAAATATGGTATTTCCTCTGATAAAACATAAACTCCCTGAGGGCAAGGACTGCCTTATTTTGTCTTTTTATCTTGAGTGCTTGACTAGTAGTGGTTGATCAATAAACATTTAATCACTCGCTCACTCACTCAATCAACACTAACTAACCTATTCCTTGCCAGAAATGTTCTCCCTCTTCACCTCTGCCTCTTCATCACTTAGCTTAAGCACCCTCACTTCCATGATGACTTATTAGTGCTATCCCTCCCCCCATTCACTTGTTGGTATTTCCCATTCATTGTGTGTATTTTGTATTTACATATCTATATATGTGATATTTTATCTTAGTGGAGTGTAAGTCCTTTGAGGACAGAAGCTATTGTGTTTTTGTCTTTGTATTACCAGCACCTAGCATATTATAGCCGCACCTTGCACATTATAGGAATGGAATTAATGCTTAAGGAATTGAATTGATGAAAGGTACACAATATGAATCTCAGAAATAGGATTCAATATCACTGACTAACTAACTCTGTTCTTATTGCTTCCATTAGAACATCGATTCTCAACTTGTGGTTTATGTTCAATTTGTAACAATGAAACTACATCCTGCGTATCAGATATTTACATTGCGATTCATAACAGTAGCAAAATTACAGTTATGAAGTAGCAACAAAAATAATTTTATGGTTGGGGGTCACTACAACATGAGGAATTAGGAAGGTTGAGAACCACTGCAGATTAGAAAGAGTGTATCTTTAGTATTAAGGTATAAAATCAACTGAATTTAAAAAAAAATATTTTAATTTAAGGGATAAAACAAGCATTTCCATAACACAGTATAATAAAAAATAATTACACGTGAAACTGCAAATCTATCACACACAACTTGCTGTTCCATTTAAATATATCATAAAGTTATCATGTAAATTTCCTTTTTCCCTTCCCCCACTAGAGATGGATACACACATACACAGTTACTTTCATATATGTGTAGAATCATTCTACACAAACTTCTATTTATCATTTCCTTCTCTGGACACAGACGGCATCTTCATAAGTCCATCGTAGTTAATTTGGGTATTTATATTAGTCAAAATGACTTGTATGCTCAAGGTCACTCTTAAAACAATATGGCTGTTACTGTATACAGTGTTCTTTTGGTTCTGCTCAGTTTGCTCTTACTTATTTTGTGTAAGTCTTTCCATGTTTTTCTAAGATCAAGTCCAACATTTCTTATAGCACAGTAGTATTCTATCACACTCACATACCACAACTTGTTCAGTCATTCCCCAATTGATGGGCATCCCTTCAGTTTCCAGTTCTTTGCCACCACAAAGAGAGATGAATTTTTGATGGGAACTTCTTCCCATCAAAACTGGAATGTTTCAGTTTGGAGAAGTGAGACTGTTTAGTGAAAGGAAGATTTTTCTGTGCCTTCTGTCTAGATAATCAGGTAGAAGCTGTGAGCAGGCAGATTTTGGCTTAGCATTAGGAAAAAGTTTAGAATTATGTAACATAATTGACTGTGGCTCTACTTTCTGAGGGCCAGGCCCATTACATTCCCCACTCCCCTGCTCAGGTGTTCTGTAGGTACTGGAGATTCTCTTTTCTCTACTATTGACTTGAGTCTCCACCAGCTGCATTCCCATCCATTTTAGGAGTCCTATCAAGAGCACCCTAGTTCCATTTAACATTAGATAATTTTTTCAAAGGAATATTCATTTCAAATGTTTAGCAAGAACCAATCACAAGCAGCTCTCCTGAGGACTGCTGCTATGAATAACTTAAAAGGATCTAATTGCGTTGTATAGTGAGCTCTCTTTTTATTCAGCAATAAACCAAAGCAAAACATTCACAACAATATAACATGACAATTTATTACTAAGGTGGTCACGTAGTCTTAAACAAAACATACCATTCAGTAAGTCACAAACTCTTCAATCAATATAAAGTACCCAAGTAAAATCTTCTTTCATCTTGACTGGAGGCTGGATGCTAATCATCCTTAAGGGGGTAATGGCCCGTAAGCCAATTATCCTTTAATTTTTTTTTTTTTTTGGAGGGGGGAAGGTAGGGCAATTGGGGTTAAGTAACTTGCCAAGGTCACACGGCTAGTTTTGTGTTAAGTGTTTGAGGCCAGATTTAAACTCAGGTCCTCCTTACTCCAGGGCTGGTGCTCTATTCACTGTGCCACTTAGCTGCCTCAAGCTGATCATCCTTAAGGGGTAGCAGAAAGTACAAATGCCATCTACCCCTAGGTCACAGTGAGTTACAATATTATCAGTCAGTATTGAGTGCCCAAGGAAAGCCTTTCGTGTTACCTCAAGGCTGACTTCCAAACTGCAGGCTCCTCTTACACGGGCTGGCAGCTCTCAGCTCTTGTCTGGATTCACCTGACTTTTACCTGCATTCACAGGTAGGCAGCTCTCCCAGCTCTTACCTGGACTCACAGGTAGGCAGTTCTCTGCTCCTGTTTCATACCTCAGCTTACAGGGACAGCTCTTGGAAGTTTCTGTTTCTGGGAAAACAAAACTTAACAGAGCTACAACAATATTTACACACATTGTTGGAACTATCATCTCAATTCACTTTCTGTCTGACAAAGTAACACAAACCAACAGACAAAGCTTCTGTCTGAGAAATCAAATACACATCAACAGTAATGTTCCAGTACTTCTGCAAATAGCAGTAAAGTCCTCTGTCAGGGCTTCTGTATCAGCAGTAAAGTGTTCTTTCAACAGACAGAATGCCTTGTTCTGACAAAGTAACATCAACACAGACAGAATAGAGTGCTCAAATCACAGGCATTCTCCCTCCTGGGTTGGCTTGGTCCCAGCTCATGCCCAGACTTCTCTCTTCTCTGCTCCTTCCTGTTCCACCCTTCCTGTACCTCTCTTTTGGCAAGCTCCTCCCATCATGGGCTCCATGTGATGACATTAGGCCTATTAAGGGCAACACAATGCATGCTGTTTCCAACAGATTCTTGACACAATCAAAGGTGTGGCTCAAAGGCACTTGAATAGCTGAAACAAACAGCAAAGTACTACTTTGCTTGCCATTACACTCATTTATTTTAATAGACATGATTTCATTTCCCTGGGCACAGATCACAGCCAGTCAACCCTTCGTATCCTGTTCAATCCCCACCAATAACCTTCCATAAATCCTCCAAAAAGAAGCACCATTTGCAATGGAAGTCTTTCTCCATTTCTTGTACTAGATTGACAATATCATGGGAACATGGGAACATTAAGGCTATCCTTTTTTTTTTTTTAATCTCTCATGCTGGCTTTCTAACCAAGTACTTTTCTTGTCATACATATCCCGGATGATGATCTCTTTTATGTGTCACTTATCCTACAGAAGTCATCACTAGTAAATATGTGGCTGCCTTTGAACACCTACGTTTTGTCTTCCAATTACCATTAGTGTTGCCTGTACTTTTGAGGCAAACCACATCAACCTAAAATGTCTTCATCTTGACAGTCTTAAATATTATTGCATTTTACATCTGGGGCATTTTCAGCATTTGCTTGGATTTATTTTCCTGTCTTATCAAAATCTTGGGTTTGATGCAACTTGGGAAATACTCTAGCACCCACTCATTTTAGATTTTCTCAATCCTATTTTCTTACTAATGTGAGTGTGTGTGCTGAATTCAGTTTGTAAATGTAAAACTAAGGAAAGTATTAGTCTAGGATTTCAAGCTGTAAATAAACTTGAAACCCCAAACTGAACAAATAAACAGGGGATGCATTCAAGGGGATTGTGAGTCCCAGGAATCTCTGTTGTTTGGGGAGAAATTCAAGACTACAAACTCTAGTTTCCTAAATGCAGCCCATTCATTTCAATCCACAAAGTGCCTGAGATAATGCCAGGCTTTTTCTTTTTCTTGGAACAAAATTGTTTTTTCAAGGGAACGCAGGGGGGAAAAAGGCAGCAAATGCCCTTTAAAAATCCACTCAAACTCATGCATGAAGTTCCTTCTAGTCTGCTACTTTATTTATTTATTTACCAGGTGACAGTTTTAGTTAATAGCTCAGATCCAAGTTCCCTTATTTTACCAGTGCAGTATGAAACTACATGACTATAAAACTAATCCAAGTATTTCCCATGGGAAACGTGTTTTGCTGATGCTTTAAGGCTTGACAACAGAAGAAAGAAAATTCACATTCTCTATGGAAAATTACTTCAAATGAGCTCAATTTATGATCCTTTAAAAATTTTCTTTCTGAAAATTGTAAGATAGGTTTGGATGAAGGGTTGTTGTTTTTTTTTATAACCATCCTCCTTCAATCTGGGGAGAAATAGCCATCAAGAGGAGCAGGGGAGAGAGCCATGTGATTCCCATTTACATTAATGGACACTGAATGACTAAATCTTGGTTCATAATATTAAATATTTACTTCTGATTGTTCTTTCAGCCTAAACAAGTTCAGTATGTTTGCTGTGAGGCTGTTAATGAGGCAGCAAATCACTAAACTCAAACGTATGGCAGGGAAGTGGGAGAGAAGAGAGAGAAAATGAAGGTAATTTCAAGAGAAGGATCAGAAGTTGAAAGTTGGCACAGCCCTCATGGGTCATCTAATTCAACCCATTCAGTTTTACAGATGAAGAAGTTAAGGCCCGGAGTGGTTAAATAACCTGCCCAGGGTCTCATAGGAATTAAGTTGCAGAGCCAGTTGTTCAAAGAGTAAAAAAGTCATGACTCAAATGGAGGTTGGAGGCCAGAATTACACTATAAACCCCCTGGAATGTCTTCTATTTTCTACAGAAACTGCAATCCCGTCTTTGGGTACTTAGAAACAACTGGGAATTTTATTAGCATGGGTTTTTCCTTCACTGAGGTCAGTCGCTGTAACTGAGAATCATTAGTTGATGGTCAATTTTCTAATGACCATACTGTCCACACTTACCCAGGCTAGTTCTCATCTGTCACTATGCAGTCTTACCGGGGCCATATTGTAAGCCTTCCCAACTTGTTAAGAGGTTGCTGAACAAGCATTTATTCTACTTGTATTTTTCGGCTATATTTTAGACTTGGGATTTTGATATAGGATATTCCCAGTAAGGTAACTCTCCCTATTAATGTTTATCAGGCAATTCTTCTGCCACTTTTAATTTTAAGTAGGTGTCTGGGAGCACTGAGGTTTGAGTTAAGTGACTTTTCTGGGGTTACACAGCCAGCATTTGTCAGAGATAGAGCTTGAACATCTTAAGGCCAGCTCTCTCTCCATCAGAGCATGCAGGGCTACCTCTCTCTGTTAAAAATCCGGGGTTGATGAGACAGCTAGCTAGCACAGAGAATAGAGCACCAGCCCTGGAGTCAGGAAGACCTGAGTCCAAATCTGGCCTCTGACACTTAACACTTACTAGCAGTGTGACCTTGGGCAAGTCACTTAACCCCAATTGTCCTGCCTTCCCCCATCCAAAAAAATAAAGAAAAAAATTCCAGGGTTGATAATACCTATAAAATGAAGCATAGGACTTTTGTGAAGGTGAAATTCCATCACTTTAAAAAAATTGCTATTTTTTTTCTTTTTATATAACATACTTTTCTTGCTTTATCCTGTCCAACTCAACCTCTCAGAGGGCCATCACGTATAAGAAAGAATTGAAAAAAAAAATCAGAAAAAAGACAGTTCAACAAAACAAATCAGCATTAACCATGTTTGACACTGTACCATTTCACAATAATAGTCCTCCTCCACTGCAAAGAAAGGGGAAAAAAGGTACTTTTTCCATTGTCTTCTTTGAGATTGAACTTGGTTACTATCATCCCACAGAAATTAGTTTTGATTTTTTTCTGTTGCTGTTGTTTTGTTCCTTTCATTTCTATTTTTATAGTTTGTATCATTTCTAGGTTCTGTTTACTTCAATTTATATCAATTCATATGTCTTTTCATACGTCTTATATTCTTTGTTTTTTATAGTTCAGTGATATTCCAGTGATAGCCCAGTTTCTTATACTCTAGTTCTTCATGTACCACAACTTGTTTAACCATTCCTCAATTGATGGGCACCTTCTTTGATCCTACAAGAAAAGGACTGTTTTAAGCACTATGTGTCACAAAAGTCTTAGTGCAGCTTTAATCTCTAGTAGTTTAAAAGTGCCCTAAAGGAGTTCCAAGCATTCTTGATGAAAAAACTAGAACTGAATAGAAAATTTGACATTCAAATACAAGAAGCGTGAGAAGGTAAATGTGGAAAAGAATTCATAAGGAACTTATCAAAGTTGAACTATTTACATGCCAACATGGAAAAACGATAATTGTAACTTAGAAACTTTTCTCAGTATGAGGATAGCTGAAGGGAATATAAATGTATATACATGTATACATACATATATGTCTATATAGGAGGGTATCTATGCATATAAATACACATGGGAGTGTGTGTATATATGTGTACATAGAGGGCACAGGATCAATTGAATAGAATGGAATAATATTTTAAAAGGTGAAATTGAGAGGTAGGAGAAGAATAGTATGAGAGGAGACAAGGAGAGACAGAACAGAGTTAATCCTCTCATATAGAAGAGGCAAGGGATAATTGTTACAATGGAGGGGAAGAACGAGAAGGCAAAAGGGAAAGGGTCAAGCTTACTCTCGTTGAAGTTGGCTTAGGGAAGGAATGACATACACTCTAAACTGGGTATCTTGACCTACAGGAGAGTAGAAGGGAAAGGGATGAGAGGGAGAAGGAGGGAGGGAAGGGCAACTTGAGGGGAGAGGGTTGTTAGAAGCACACATTTTTGTAAAGGGACAGGGACAAAGTGGAGAATAGAATAAGTGGGGGGTGGAATAGGAAGGAGTGAAATATACAGGTACTGGGGTAGGGAGATCCATCTTGCCCTACCAGAAAGTCAGAGAAGTGATGGGGGAGGCTATAGGAAAGAACAGATTTGGGGAGGGAGTATACAGTGGGATCGCTGTTTTGGGGTGGTGGTAGGGGAAAGATGGGGAGAAAATTTGTAAATCAAAATCTCATGGAAATAAGTGATGTAAACTAAAAATAAACAAAAGTTTTAAAAAAATAAAAGCGCACTAAGATTTTTGGTACATACAGCATATATTGATGAATATGTAATTTTTCTTCTTATCACTGACCCTTGGGTTTTATGAGTCAAAGGACAGGGCTATTTTAGTTACATTCTTCAAATAATTATGAACTGCTTTCCAGAATGGTCAAACGATTTCACAGAACAACCAACAAATAATCAGTGGTTTTTTTTTTAGAGAGGTTGTTGTTCAGTTGTATCTCACTCTTCATGATCCCATTTGGGGTTTTCTTGGCAAAGATATTGGAGTGGTTTGCCATTTCTTTCTCCGGCTCATTTTACAGATGAGAAAACTGAGGCAAAGAGGATTAAGTGACTTGCCCAGGGTAACACAGCTAGTTAGTATCTGAGGTTATATTTGAACTCAGGAAGATGAATTTTTCTGACTTAGAATGGTCCAAGAGCAGAGATGTCAGAAACTCAGTGGAGTCTGCAACATTATGGTATAGATGAATCTTTCTGATGCCAGGCCCAGCATAATCACTGAGCCACCTAGATGCCCCTTTTATAATCTTTCTATCTTGTAGCTTTACACCTCTATTTTAAATCTCTGCATCACACACTGTGCATTGAAGTCTTTCCACTAATTTATTTTAGTGCTCCGTCTACAGGAGGGTCCTCTCTTCCAAATATCCAGAAGTAGAAAAAAAAGAATTATCTTTTCTGCTTTACTCATCTCCCATACAAGAAACAAGGATAAAGTTGACCTCTAGGCCAGTGGTGTTAAACTCAAATAAGAAAGGGGGCCACTATGCTGTATACAAGATCACCTTCTGGAGGTATATTGACTTAGAAAACCACATATTAATCTTTTTCCATTGTTAATTAAATTAACATTGTTAATTAAATTCCAATTAATGTAATTCCATTGTATTTTTATTCATTTTGTCAATATTTCCCAATTACATTTTAATCTGGTTGGGTCATACTACATTCCACCTCTGCTCTAGACCATTGGATGACCCTGGAATTTGCCTAAGACAGAAAGTAGATAGAAAAACATGTGAACTCATTCCATGGATCTTCAATCTCGAAGGCAACATACCATACACTTTATATCTAATGTTTTTTCCTCCTCAGAATCCCAGGTGATACTTCCTTGCTGGACCTAAAGTCTACCTCTCTCACCTAAGAGAAATTGACCCCCTCCTCCCATCCTTGGAGTCAAAAAGACCTGAGTTCAAATTCTGACTGACATATCCTGACTTTATTACCCTGGGAAAGTCACTTAGCTTCTCAGTCTAGGCAACTCTCTAAGAATGTCGTAAACTCTTAAGTAGTAGAAAAGGTGATGCATTGTATTGGTAGACCGAGATTCCTTACGTGAGAATTTTCCTGTATCAATGAAATCATAGGTCTAGTCCCTATTCCTGTTATCTCCTATTACCTAAGGCAGGATGATACAGTGGAGAGGGCATTAGATCTGGAGTCAGGGAGACCTAGGTTCAGATCCTACCTCAGATACTGATTATGTGACCATAGGCAAGTCACTTAATCTCTGTTTTTCTCATCAGGAAAATGACAGAATTGGATTCAATGACTTCTAAAGTCCTTTCCAGGATCTAACTGCAGGATCCATTCCTGGCTGGGGAAAAAAGATGCATTATTTTCTAAATTCTAAATATATTTCTAAATTTCTAAATATACTATTTTCTAAATTTTCTAAAATGTGAGTTATTATTTAAGCTTATTTCCTCATTCTAAAGGAATGGTCACATTTCCGATATTCCCTCTTTAAGCCTAGAAATTCCATTATCATTCTTACTCCTCCTTGTGATTTAGGCACTTTTCTGACCACTTCCACCTGTGAGTCCACAAGAGTTGTCTTGTCTCCACCTACTTGGGAGGGCTTCCTGGCTTAAGTATCCATTCCATCATGGTCCATGTACTTTTTCTCCGTGCTACAACTCCACAATAACTGCCTTGCCAGAGGAGAGGCACACTTCCTTGGAGAGTATTCTTATTAAGATGAGTAAACTCCCAATGGAAATGTCAGCACACACTCAAGTCGGGGTGAGACTAAAAGTAGGGGCAGGGGAAGAATTAGGAATAACATGCCCAAGTAAAATCACTGGCCAAATTGGATATTTTATTATTAATTAATGTACTTAGTAACGAAGACTGGATTACTGTCCTACTCATGAACTATTAAACCAGAATTAGGCCTCTTGATGTCTGTAAGCTAGCCAGGCATATGATACGGTAATTTTTGTACAGGGAAAGTGTTGATCCCACAGGAAATTCTGTCGGGTAGGAAATATTTTGTGAGACTTTACAAAGAATGTGGGTACTTTGCTCAGGGCATTCATAGTATCAAAGATTGAGAGCTGGAAGGAACCTTAGGGTCATCTAGTGCAACCCCTTTATGTTTACAGATGAGGACCTGAGGTTATGAGAAGTTAAGTGACTTACCCAACCTCCCATGGGTAAGAAATACCAGAGGTAGGATTTGATCTTAGGTCTTTTGATCCCAAATTCAGTATTTTTTATACATGGAATGACTTCTTTTGTTTTTAAAGTTTATTTAAGTTCCATCTGTTCTTTAAGGCCTGCTCCAAGTCCCATCTCTTCTGTGAAGTTGTTAACCAGTCAGTCAATCAAAAGGCATTATTTAAGTGCCTACTGTGTACCAGGCACTGTGCTACATGTAACCATTTCAGCTCGCAATTTTTTCTCTCTTATGAATTCCTAGAGCACTTATTGTCTCTGCTACCCATATAATATATACAGCCTTGCATTAGTCATCATATTTTTATGTGCATATGCTTATATTCTCAATTAGATTGTAAACTTTCTGTGGATAGCAACCACTTGTATTATTCTTTATAGTATCTAGGTCAATGTCTTGTGTACAGTAGGAACTCGATAAATATTGGTTGTTCAATAGAGAGCTTCTTGATTTCCTCTTTTTCATCAAGTTCTCACATTTGATAGTGGTTTTGATTAAAATTATTTTGGATTCATCTGCTGAGATTGTGTCTAACTCCACCATTCACGTCCAAATTAAGCCTCTGGTTAATGCTTTGTTTGGGAGATGGAGTTTCAATGCAAATATAAGTTCTCTTTGACATCACTTTTAGATGATGGAGTGGGAAAAGATGGTGATAGTTTAGTTAATTCACTTCCCCTGTTCCCTCTCCTCCCACTTCTAGGTATCGTGGTAAACATTGTTGGGTAGCTAGAAGTATTACAGAATTTCAGAAGGTACCTGGGAGGAAATTTAATCCAACCCAGAAAGACAATCCTTTCTACCACATTCTCAGTAAGTGATCATTCATCCAACCTGCACTTTAATGTCTTCAGTGAGGATGAACTCATGATCTCCTAAGGTAGCCTGAGTCCCTTTGGGGTAACTCTTATTGTTCTGGAGCGTTGCTTTACTTGGGGCATTATTTTACCTCTAGGCAATTCCTTCTATTGGAAAAGTCCCTATTAGTGGAAGCTTGAATAGTTATATGCTTTAGGGCCACATTCTACCCTATAAGATCAAGCTGAGACAATATGCTCCAGCAGAAGAAGAACTGTTTCGAGTCAGAGGACTTGGTTTCAAATACTGCTTATGACGCTTACTATCAGTGTGACTTTTTGCAAGTCACTTAATCTCCCTCTTCTGTCAATTCCTCATCTGGAAAATGAGTGTATTGGACTCTATGGCCTCTGAGGTCCCTATTAATTCTTGGTCAGTGATCCTAGAAATGTAATCCTTCATTTTCATTCCAGTCTTCTAATTACTTAAAGACATCAATCATGTCTTACTCTCTCCCTTACTACTCTCCCTTACTCTCCCCCGCCCACCCCCCACTCCTAAGTCTTCTTCTCTAGTCTTAGCATTCTCAATTCCTTCAAATAAGCTTCATATAGCCTGAAGGGTCTTCAAGTCCTTTATCCTTCTCTAGCTAACATTCTCCAAAAGTCCAAATGGACTGTTTGGACCTGCCTTATGGTAGTGCGTTTCAGAATGTTCCAAGCTCGCATTGGTCTGATGAGTCACAGGACACACTGTACCTTGACTCCAATATAGTGATGCCATTTTAGTTCTCTTTGAGAAGGAAGGACAACAACCAACCAACCAACTATGAACACTCTCTAGCTTAGCAACTGACTTCCTAAATTGTATCATACAGGAATGAATGGGGCTTTGGGTGTGATGTACTCTGGTACAATGGGTCTATCACCTTTCTAATCCTGGATATTATATCTCTCTTAACATAGCCTAAGATTGCATGGTCTTTCTTGGCTTCCATATCACTATGATGATTTATATTTAGCTTATAGGTCAAATAAAATTCCCGGACCTTTTACAGATAAATTGGTATCTAGCCATGCTTCTACCCTGTTCTTGAGAAGTTCATTTTATAAGGAAAGGGTAAGATGCTATTTATCCCTATTAAATTTCATCTAGTTCATAGAATCTTTAGTTTGAATACTTGCCTAACTAGTATTTGAGAAACCTGAGCAACCTGAAATTGGGGTTCCTTTAAATCATTTGGTTTAGCTATCACTGGTTGGGACTTCTCCTGAAAGCCTTATCTAGAAGCAGCTGCTACTGTAGTGTCTTCAAGGCTGCACCAAATTCATAAGGGTTGAATATTCATTCATATGAGAAAGATAATGCTGCCTAGAAGGAGTCCTTTCTATTGACTTGAGGGACAGAAAACAGAGAATGAGAAATCAACATTAAAAAAACTTCTGCAACATACAAGTCTGTCTCTATATCCAGCTTTCCTCTGAATATGCCCCTTTGAGATGCAGTAAGCTGTAGTGGGGGTCAGCTAGGTGGTACAGTGAACAGAGTGCTGTGCCTGGAGTCAGGAAGACTCATCTTCATCAGTTCAAATTCATTCTCAGACGCTTTCTAGCTGTGTGACCCTGGGCAAGTCACCTAGTCCTGTTTGCCTCAGTTTCCTCTTTGGGAGGAATGAGCTGGAGAAGGAAATGGAAAACCACTAAAGCATCTCTGCCAAGAAAGCCCCAAATGGCGTCGCAAAGAGTTGGACATGATGGAAAGAACTCAACAACAAAAGGTGTAGTGGAAAGAGGAGGGGACTTAAAATGAGAAGAGGCCTAAGTTTAAATTCCAATACTTGTGACTATGGGCAAGTATCTCTATCTCTCTCAGCCCTGCATGCCACATCTACCAGAGAGAAATAACAATTCTTGTGTTTTCTATTTCTGCCATTTTGTCCTCGTTGAGAATGGGCTGTTGAGGAGATCTACTCAGATAATTATTCACTACAGTTTGAAAGTATTAAAACCCCGTATCAGTTACTCAGGAAGCATTTTTAAGTGCCACTGTGTACAAAGACAAAAATGCCAAAACTGTTCTGGGCTTCAAGGAGCTTGTATGCCAGGAGGGAGACAAAACATAGATCTGTATAAGTATGTATAAAATAAATACAAGGTAATCTTTTGGGAAGTAGGCACTAAAAGCTGGGGGAAATTTATGTCAGCTATTACTGTCATGCTAGGGAGGAAGCTATTTGGTTTATAAATGTGATTGAAAAGGGAGATGAGGTGAACCAAAATTCATCTCTCATTATTTTTTGGGGGTGGATTCTGACATCTATGGAATAATTAAAAAATAAGGAAAGAATGAAATTAGTGACTTAGTATCTGATAAGTAAATGGTCCTATCAGGAAGACAACACATTCACAATTAGGATGAAATGCACATTACCCCCAGAAGTGGACAACACACGTACAATCCTTGAAGCATTTGATGGCTGCATTTTATCTCCATCTGATTCTCACTTATATTTAGCCACTGCATTTTTTATTCAGTCTAAAAATAGAGCCCCAAATAATGGTATCCTGTACTTTGACTGAGGTCCCTGGAGTCTTTTACATATCCCTTTATATCTCTTAGAACTCAATATTTAATCATTTCTCCCATTCCTGAAATCTTTAAATAATAAAAAATGAAAGCACTGCAGTGAGTAATTTGGCACCTGAAACGATCCAGGTTCATCTGAGGATGTGGGATGAGCACAGGATTGGGAACGGGAGATGCTTGAGCTCTAAACTTGGCTCTGTCATCCCTCCTTCAGAGACCTGGGGCAAATGTCTCTGTTCAATTACTCCCAGCTGAAAAGAGGGGTGGGGGCAATCCTACTTAACCTACCTCTCTTGGGGAGAATTAATTAGCTAGCAAAGCACCTTGAAGACAAAAAAGTCTATAAAATATTTAAGATGCTAAGTATCAGCTTCCTGAAAATGTGCTCATTGGACTTCATGAACCCAAAGTGATTTGTGAATTCCTAGCCATCTAACACTTGACTGAGAGCTGAAAGAGCATCTAGGCATTGCATTAAAATATAATTAACATATAGTATGTTTTTATGCCATATATACACTTAAATAATATGTTCTAAGATAGGACATTAGGAAGGGTTAGGGAATTTTCCAAATCCATCTTCCTGCTGGTGCTTCTCTGTGTGACTGTTAGGTACCCTCATCTCCATTTCTAGTTGTTGAAGTCATACCCATCATTACTGATGAAGTCCAGCTGCCACACAGATGCTTTCCTGATCCGTTCCAACCCCTCAAAGTCAGGTTCCAAAATACAGTACCACATTCTACTTTATTCAAAATTTGTTTATATGTGTCGTGGTATGAGACCTATTAGACTAGCACAGGAGTGTGGAACCTGTAGCCTTGAGGCCACATGTGGCCTTCTAGGTCCTTACATGTGGCCTTTTGACTGAGTTCAAGTTTTACAGAACAAATCCTTTTATTAAGGGGATTTGTTCTGTGAAATCTGAATTCAGTTAAAGAGGTATACTTGAGGACCTAGAGGACCACATGTGACTTTAAGACTGCAGGTTCCCCACCTGTAGATTGGTAACTTCTTGAGGTCAGGGATTCATCTTAGTTTTGCATTTCCTTCAGTGACTATCCCAAAAGCCAGGGGTCACTAGGTGGCACAATGCACAGAGTGACAGGCCTGAAGTCAGGAAAACTCATCTTTGTAATTTCAAATCTGGCCTCAGACTCTTACTAGTGGTGTGATCCTGGGCAAATCACTTAACCCTGTTTGCCACAGTTTCCTCATTTATAAAATGAGTTGGAGAAGGAAATGGCAACTCTCTCCAGTATCTTTGTCCAGAAAACCCCAGATGGGGTCATGGAAAGTCAGACATGACTGAAATGACTCAGCAAAAACAACCATGACTATCTGAGTAGTCTGGTCATTGTAGGAGCTTTATCAATGTTTGTTGCCAAAATGGTACACTCAAAAACAGATGCAATGGGCAGCAAGCAGAGCCAGGGTTTAGCTCATTGCTTGCACATAGTAAGAATTTAATAAATGCTTGTTGACCTGACTGAAGAACAATATACAACATGTGAATGAAAACAACACTAAAAGATAGTTACAAGGATTCATCTTGGTTTGGGAGAATGGATCATTGGACCATAGATTTAGGACCCTAGAGGTCATCTAGCCAAACACTCTCATTTTACAGCTGGGGAGATCTTGGCCCAGGGAGATGAATGACTTACCTAAGGTCACACAAGTATTAAGTATCAGAGGCAGATCCCAAATTTAGTACTCTTTCTACTATACCGAAGTCTATTTCTTTTCTCTCAGTGGAGAAGTGGGGGACCACAGCGACAGAATAGTGCTTATATTTCAGCTTATTTTGTTAATGAATTTTCCTTAACTATTTTCTTTATTCCAAGCAGAGTACAGTGAGGGTGGGGAGTATATCTAGAAATGTCTGTGTTGTAAAAAGCAAATAGCATCAATAAAACTTATTTTTAAAGAAATTGCTTACTCTAAAATATTTTAGGAAATATATCCTTTATACTTCATATCCTTTTATTGAAATGGGCTATCTAGTAAGTAGTAAAGTACAAAACTTATTTTATATATCCAAGATTCCACCCAAAGCACTTATAACATAAAGCATAATTTGTCAATATACTTATCAAGGTATCACAGAAGAATTGTGCAGGCCTAAGGGTATAATGTTTACTGGGTGCCTTCACTGTACAGTTATAATACCAACCTGCAATCCATTAATTGATATCCTTGACTAATTCTAGCTGGTAAATCTTTGGCTCTGACTCCTATCCCAGTCAGTCAGTTCTGGAAAATCAGTTTTTCATGTTAGAGCTTTTCCTCATGTTTACAAGCAGAGAGGAATTTAATTTTGCCCTCTGGATGTCCTTTAATGAACTTTCATATGTGAAGCACATGTGTTCCATGCTTCTTGTGGCCATATTTATTTCCAGCCTTGTTATTAAGAAAATTTATGAAGTTGTGTGATCAACAGCACAGATCATGCAATCGGCTTTCTCTGCTGTCTCTAAAACAAAATGGGTTGGCAGGCTTGAGCCATTTGGGAATGGAGGACTCGAAACAGACAAGAGGAAATTTTAAAAACTGGTGCTTCTAAGGGCAAGGGACTAGATAAAAGATACAAGAGGGTTAGGGGAATGGAGGAGTGATTTCATTGGTATGGGCAGATTCAAGGCCAGGAAGTTCTCTTCCTATGTGTGGGTCAGTACCTCTGAAATTTACAAAGCTAATTGATTAGAGTGCTTATAAGGTAACTTACTGGCCCAAACAGTATGTGTCAGAGGCAGACTTGAACCCAGATCTCCTGACTTTGAGGGCAGCTCTCTGTAACATCACCATGTAACATTGTCTCTCCAAAAGAGGACCCCTGTCACTTATTATCTGTGTGATGTTGGCAAGTAATTTTTATCTCTCTGGGCCTCCATTTCCTCACTTGTAAATCGAGAAGGTCCTTTAAATTCCCTTCTGGCTCTAAATCTATGATTTAATCATCCTACAAACTATGATGACTAGCAATTCAAGGATTTAACAAGAAAATTAGTGTCTCAAAGAAAATTCTCTTTGGATTTAATTTTCAGGAACTGAATAAAAAAAACAGTCTGTGGTTTTAGGAAGATATGTTGAAGAGAGTCTGTACAAACTCAAGCTATGAATCAGTCTTCTGGTGAATTAATAAACATTCATGTGTTTAATAAACATGTTAACTAACTACTGTGGGTATATATTGTGGTGTTAAAGGAAGGGAACAACTTTTATTAAGCACCTACTGTGTGCTAAGCACTTTACAGCTATTATCTCATTTAATTTCACCACAACTCTGAGAAGTAGATGCTATTATAATTCCCGTTTTACTAAGGGGGAAATGGAGACAAATTGTGGCAGAGGATAAATGACTTCTCCAGGGTCACTTAGCTAGTAAGTGACTGGGGCTGGATTTGAACTCCCATCTTCTTGATTTGAAGCTCAACACTCTATCCACCATGCCACCTAGTTGCCTAGAAGTCTTATGCAGCTTTTTATTCCACCCAAAACAGGAGAGATTACAGATTGATTCAAGGGCAGCTTGATGGATGTCATCAAATATTTATAGGGCTGTTACATCGAAAAGGGATTCAGCTTACTCTGTCCACAGAATACAGAGCTAGGAACAATGGGTAGGTGGGACAAAGAAGCCAATTTAGGCTTTATGTCAGAAAAGACTTCTTTAACAATTAGAGCTGTCTGAAAGTAGAATAGACTTTCTCCAAAGGAGCTGGCTCCACACATGCATGAAAGTCTTCAAGCAAAGAGTAGATACTCATTTGCCAAGGAGACTGTTGATTCTTTTTTGTATAGGGTGGTACAAGACGAATCTTGAGGTGTCCCTCCAAACTCTAAATGTGATACTGCTATCAGTTATTATGCCGTGGATTTTAGGCCAAAAAAAGAGGCAATAGAATCCCCTAAGGAGAAGCTCAGAATTAATTAAGCCAGAGGTTCTCAAACATTTGGTCTCAGGACACTTTTAAGGTCCTAAAAAACATTGAGGACCCTGAATATTTTTTTACATATGCATATCGTATCTATTGATAATCACCATATTAGAAATCAAATAATATTATGAAATCAATATTATGAAATCAATTATGAAATCAATATTATGAAAGTAGTTTTGACTTTGAGAACTCCTTGGAAGGGCTTTGAGAATTCTCAGGATTTCCTGATCACCCTTTGAGAACTGCTGATCTAAACAGATCAATAGAAAAATTTAAATTTAAATTTATTAAAGTTAGAGGATCTGGGTTCCAGTACTGGCTTGTATCTTTACTAACTCAGTGGTATTCTTATTACTTATTGCTTAATTACTTAATCTCTCTAGTTCTCAGCTTTTTTTTTTTTTAAAGAAGATTCAATACAAAGAGTCTCAGAATTATCTGGATGGGCTATTAGGATACTGACAGCCATACATAAATTATGTAGTCCCTTCCCCCTGTTTTGACTCTGTCTACACAGATAATACATTCAACATAGATCTTCTTTCCCACCAGATTACTAATAATCCATTTTATCCTTTGTTATTGTAGGAGCAAGTGGAAACTAGAATTAATTATCTTTCTAAAAATTTTTATTTTTAACACAATTTCTGAAGAAGCAAAATTTTCACTAGAAATTCTAGTGATGTTCTGAAAATTACGGGTGAATACAGGTTTGTGAGCCAAAGCTTTGGGTTTCTTGGAAGGGAAATACTCTTGGCTGGTCTCTGAAATAATGTGACCGAAGCACTGTGGTTTTCTGGGAAGCAGTGTGGGGCTAATGGCTACAGTACTGGATGTGGAATCCAGACAATTTTGGTTTGAATCCTGTGACTGACACTTTTAGGCTGTGTGACCATGGACAACTCCAATCACCACTCTGAGCCTCAATTTTCTCATCCATAATAAGAGAATAATAACACTCTTGTATCTGGTGTTGTTGTGGGGATAAATTGAGAAAATGTTTCTAAAATTTTTTGCAAAACTTAAAACTTTTGAAAACTTTAAAAATGTTGCAAAACTTCCGAAACATACACACCCTGGCTATTATTATTTTCTTGCTTATTGAAGTGTTTTTGTTTTTTTCAAAGGTGAGTGAGTTCTAACAGAAAATGTGGGGCATTTGGAAAGAGGGACAAGGAACTTAATCCTTTCCCTGTAAAAATGTCAGTTGTGGAATAGGACTGGATGGCAACTCAACCAGAGAATCAATCTCTTTTTCCTCACTTTATTTTGGAGAGCTTTCCAATGTTCACAAAACCACATAGAGCTTAATGAAAGCCAAGAGATGCTGCCAAGAAATCTCACTCAGCTCTGCAGCATAAGACCAGGGAACAGGTGCTGTAGATGGGAAACCTGGAGTACCTACAGGTGTTTGCTCACCTAGACTGCTGTTGCTGTCAATGCCCCAGGTTCTCTTTAGATAATATTTCACGTGAGCTACAAAGAGTTTACATGTACACTCATCGTATGTACTACAGAGGAACATAGAGCCTTGCCGAGTGACTTGAAAATTTGATCAGCTCACTGTTGTCTCCAGGTCACTAAATTTTCCCCAGCTTTTCCTCCATATGTTACTATCATAGTGAAGCTGAATTCCACAGAGGCCACATTAATGTTTGGATATGCACTTACAGTCTGTCTCTGTCTATGTAGACAAGGGAGTCTACAGCATTTTTTTTTTTTTTGGCCACAGCCCTGGCTTTGGCAGTCTGGTGAAGGTTGTGGACCCTTTCTGTGTTTTTAAATGCATGAAATAAAATATATAGGGCTGCTAGGGAAACTATATTGAAAACTATATTGAAATATAGTTATTAAAATGCATCCCCTGACTTATGCATATATACATACATGCATATTTAGACAAGTCAATACCTCAAGGGTTATGATTTTATTGATGTGGGAACTCCTTCCACTGATGTAGATTACTACCCATCTATAACTTAATAGTCTTAGAGGGTTGCTTGAGGTATAGAGATGAGATAATTTGCCAGTAGTCACAAAACTAGGGAGGGTAAGAGGTAGAATTCAAACTCAGCTCCTCCTGACTCTAATTCCAAGTCAAGCCTTCTATCAGCAATGCATATGCCTCCTTTTTTCTATGTATTTATGTATGTGCTGTGCATCTCTCCTTTCTCTCTTTCTCCATATATATGTAAATATATACATGTATACACATGTTTAATATACTATATATATGTGTATATATAAACATACACATATGTATATTTCCCTGACCCACGGTAGCTCTGGGACACTGGGTGGGTCATTTAAGCCCTCAGTCCTCCACAGGACTGTAACTCCAAGTCAAGCCTTCCATCTGCGGTGTATGCCTTGCTCCCTTTCCTGCAATACAAGTTATAGAGGATCGAGAAGACAAGTAGTTTCGACAGTAGGAGTTCCCTATTCCCTGAAATCACAGGTCCAGATCGAAAAATACAAACAGAAACAGAAACAACACACGCACACACACGACATTAACTTAAGATGAGAATAGTAATTTGCGTATTGAATAAGAAAAGACAATTATATAGTTGTTCCATTTTAGGTGGTGGTTTTTTTCTGACTCTCCTTTATTAGTCACCACTAACATTGACATTAACCCATCATTGGGTATTAACTTTAAAACACATATTTTCCCCTTTTATCCTTCCTTCCCCACTGTCAATCAAATTAAAATAGGTCCATATACCCAGGGCATAACAGAAATTAGATTGACTCTTAAAAATTTAAAGTCAAAGATAAACAAGAAATTTATATATAATTATGCATTTATAAAATATATGAATATATAACATATGCATACATAATACACATCTATCTATGTATATATGGATGTATGTATACATACACATATGTATATGTGCATATGTATGATATATGTGTATATGTGTGTCGTTTTGATACTGTTTACATTTGAAAGTAGTAATTGGTTGTCAAGTGTAATGCTCATGCCTATTGATTATACTGCTCTCCTAGTCAGGGATCCCTGCCTATTCAGATAATGTTCTATTGAGTCTTGAAGAGTCCATTTCAAGGCCCATCACCTCCCTATCACTTCCCTGAATATCCCTGATCATTTTCATGTCTTCCTTATCCAATATGGTATATTAGTAGTCTCTATCTCATAATTTAGCACTTTACAGCTAATGAAGACCTGGAAAAAGAAAGTTTCTTTGCTACCAAAATTCCTGGTCTTGCCATATGGTTCTGCATTAAAAATGGATATGGTTTTATTGGTGGAAATAATATTAAAGAATCATTGCCATCTTCTTTACCACTATACTCTCTGGAGCCTTTCCATTTTACTTGAAGCTGAAACCTCCTATTAGTATTGGCTTCTCCATTAGAATACTTGCATCTTGAGAGCTCAGGCTGTATTACTTTTCCGTATGTATCATCAGCACTTACTACAATGCTTTGCACAAAGTAAACATTTAATTTATGTATTTTCACTTATTTATTTATGCTGTTCTATGCTCTTCTCAAAGTTAGTTCCTTTGTCTTTCCTCTCCAACAAGGCTTCATGGTAAATAATTGTACTTATAAAATTTTATCAGTTTTTGGAGATTCCTTGATAATCTGAATTGATTGAAAGTGGACTTCTTGTAGTTTGGGTTATTTACATTAGAGATAAGGCAGAATTTCTTGGCAGTGAAAGTTGTTAAAAATCTCTATAAAAAAAATCTCCATCTTTACAGTGTGTGTGTATGTATGTGTGTGTGTGTGTATGGGTGTGTGTGTGTGTGTGTGTGTGTGTTGGTGTGTTCAGGCAGTGGTTCAAGGATCTTTCAAAGACCCTTATAGCTCAACCATCAAAGGCTTTACATGTAGAAGCAACTTTGCTGTTAACATTGCTTTTGAACTTCTTTGGAACTTTCCCTCATTCTTTCTTTCTATCTCTCCTGTTGCCTTCCCCTTTAGATTGTTATCCCCTTGAGGGCAGAGGCTAGCATTTTTTATTTCTATTTCTATTCCCAGCACTTAGCACAATTCCTGGCACATAATAGCACTTAAATAAATGAATAAAGCACTGCTTTATTGACTGGCCAGAACGTGGAGCATAGGACAGGACTCTCGGGATTTTGGACCAACATGTCAACATGTATCATTTATGTTCAATACCATCTTAGCTTATTCCTTATACACGTAGAGCTTCAAGTGCATGACCAAAGTATTATCTTATTCCGGCGGGTATGATATAGTTAAAGTCAAGAACTGGTTATGTTTGAAATCAATATCAATCAAACTTGACCAGGTTGGAAAACATAAAAGGGAAAAAATTTCTTCTGAATAGTGAACTGATACTGTTAACATTAGGTGGACTATTGTTGATCTTAATATTATCCAGCTAAAAGTAGAGCTAGACTTTCAAAATTCATGACTTTAATCAAATGTATGAGTTAACTTAGACTGAGTTTTGCTACAGTTCAGACTTTATCCATTAGCAGGAAGACAATGGGTATTCTTTCCAATTTCACATGGCAAACTGAGGCACAGAAGTCTCCCTGCATATGAGTGGTAAAATCAGGATTGTAATGTGTATGTGATCTAGTATTCCACAGGATTGTCTTCCAAGGGAAGGACTATATAATGTCTTGCTGACCCATAAATATGACCCATGAATGTAATCTGTTTTTAATCCATGAAGTCTGCCTTGTTTAAACATTAAACTGTATGAACTTGAGGGAAGAAGAATCAAGAGAAGGTGCTGGGCATAGATTTAGAGAGTGGATTCATCTGAGAGAAATATTCTCTTCTCCCCTCCCCCCTCCCCCTCCCAATTCTCCAGATAATGTAAAAGCTGTATGTGCTAAAGGGATCAGCCTGTGATGGGGTCAGTTGACTGATTCTGTAGATCATTGAATCATAGCCAGAAGCAACGGGGCTTGAACAAGCTCTAACCTCAGCATCCCAAGGAGCCAAGTACTAAGCAAGAGGGAGGGAGAGCGAGTAAGAAAGGTAGACTGTACTCCTTTCCCAAGCTGTTAATAATACACTAGACAGCGGCAATAAATAATTGACAGTTGTCACTGAGCTCTTTCTTGGTTATTCATGGGTTTAGAGATGGTCCTTTATATCAGCAGCATCTAATCTCGTTACATCACATGCACTGCTCAGCTCAAACATTAATATGTCTGCTGGTGACATGTGATGCACACTGGCTTTTCAGAGATATCACAAACTGCTGATCTGCAGCAGTCAAGAGCAATGTAATTGTCATTGGCAGACAGAAATATTACTGCCAGACAGAATAGTGTAAATAATACAAAAAATAACCTCCAACACTACACTGAGAAATCTCCATAATTAGAGAGAGATCTGTCCCATCACACCCACTGATGCTCTTGAATTAGAATTGCAATAGACTAAATGAAAGGGTCTACATTCAACTGGGCTTGAGCACCTACCTGTTCTCTTTGATTATCCATCACGGGGCTCCAAAGCAGGTGGAGAAGAGTGACGGGAGATTGTAAGGGAGTATTTTAGCTTTGGTTCCTGATTCTTTTTCTATGCACCTGCATAGATGGCACAGCAACTTAGTGAAGTGAAAATGAGGATGGTAGTAAGGCAGCATTAGCCTGACAGTTGAAAGGGATGAAGTACAGAAGCAATAAATTCAGGAAGGAGAAGGAAAAAAAGCCATGGAGAGTAGATTTTGGGATTTGGCTTTTGTAAAAGTTGACCAGAGAAGTGATCCAGAGTGGAAACAATGGTCATTTTACACATGGGGGAAACCAAGGCAGGGATATTAATTATCTATCTGGTTCCTTTTTCTATACTGTTTTTCAGATGTCCTTGTTTTCTAAGATCAATGATTTTTAAGAGCATAACTTCTCAAGTTTCTTGATGGTATAATTTTTTATTTTTTCAAGTTAATGATAATAATAGTTACCAATAACGTTTAATAATACCTACTCTATGTTAGACATTATGATAAGTGTTTTACAAATATCTCATTTGATCCTTGCTTTACTAAAAAATATCCATCCATCCATCCATCCATCCATCCATCCATCCATCCATCACTCTTCCTCATGTGCAGATTTTTAAGGCAATATTCACTACTAACTAGCAGATTAGTAAATACACACACTTACTTATGCATAAAAATATGTGTGAGTCTATACATGCACACACACACACACACACACACATTCCATGCTTTTGAATAGCTGTGTTTACCCATTTTTATTTGCTTTTAGACATTTAGCTGACATGGTGAAGGAATACACAGCAAGAAATTAAAGTCTGGAAAACCCTGGTACTGTTTGGACTCACAAGCCTAGGCCAAGGGATTTGGCTTGTGATTTCTGGTGCCTGGGCTTACCTCATCCCCTTCCCTCGTGATCTTTATGCCATGATCAGTGGCAGCACTGGTGCTTGGTATTCCTGCTCGGTTCACCCTATCTATGCCCCCACATTGTGGCATGAATTCTGTTTCATGTATCCTCATTGTAGCCATATACAAATTACACAGCACCATGATATTTGTGCAAGGGGAGAATCATGAATTCTTCCTTCTCTAATAAAACCATCTTATTGTGAGACGCACCCTACTTTCCCCAAGGGAAAAGTTTGGTTTATCATCATCATCATCATCATTACTATTACTAGTTTTCTGCTTAAAAGTTAAAGTTCTGTAAAAGTTTCATGGTAATCTTCCACCCATGCAGGAACCACATCCTATTTGCTATAGTAATTTATTATTGTTCTAAATTGCAGGGTGAAGAGAAATCTAAAACTCTGTCCTATTTTCAAGACTGTCAGAGATCTGTTTCTGATAGAGAGAAAGCTTTCTATCCCCATATCTTAACATAAAGGAGACACATTTCAAGTAATTGTTGATTGACTGACTTTATCTATCTACTTCTACTGTCACTATGCCCTTACTGGAACCTTCCATTCCAATCAAGCAGATGACTGCCTCCTTCATAGACCATGTCCATTTTCCCCTCACTTCAGTGCCCTTTGTAATGTTTCCTCTAAAATTACCTTCTTTTTATTCACTGGACTATACCTTTCCCATCCACCAAAGATCAGTTCTTTTCTTACCTAGTTGAGTTAAGACTCACTCGCTCACTGAGATTGGTGGTGCACACTTGTAATTTCTGCTACCAGGGAGGCTGAGATTGGTGGATTGCTTGAGTTTAAGAGTTCTACACTGTGATAGGCCAAAGCCAATCTATTGTCTCTACTATGTCTGGCACTAGCATAGTGAGGCCTCAGGAAAGGTTGTCACTAGGATGCATAAGGAGAAGAGTGGTCTGAAACGGAGTACATCAAAGTTTCTCTGCCAGTTGGTAGTGGGATTTGCCTGTGAGGATACAATGTGCTTCCAGTTTGGGCAAGACAGGGACAATCAATCTCAAAACCACAAAACATCATTGTTGTCTAATGTTTGAGGCTTATCAGTATTACCTCCCAAAGCTAGAATATAAACTTACTGAAGATAGGACCCACCCTTTATATTTATTCTGTGTCATAGTGAATAAATAACATAGAAATAGACCCAGAGCAGATGCTCAAAATATTTGATGAAAAAGGACTTGAATCAATAGGGCAAAATTCCTAAAGGCAGAGATATGTTTTTCCTCCTGCTGTTATTAAAGAGTAGAAATAGGCTGTAGTTCAGGTGTTCTTACTGTCATTCCTAAAATCAGGCATGGTGGCCTCAATCCTGAAAAATGTATTTTTTTTAATAGACCCTTAATTAGAGTAATGATTGTAAGAGACAGATTTTGTGGTGAACGGAACATGGAAAAATGGGTTAACAAATTTCTATCTTGGTTTCTCCTGAACTAATGACCAATGGTTGACCCTCTCAGGTGGATTAAATGCAATATTTGCTTAGTCAGGGAGCAGCAAAACCTGACCAGGTGAACTCCCTACATTCTTTTTTTTTTTTTTTTTTTTAAATTTTATTATAGTTTGCATCATTCATTTCCACAAGATTTTGAGTAACATATTTTCTCCCCCTCTTCCCCCGACCC
>CM053590.1:118473892-118500246 GCA_028646515.1 Pseudochirops corinnae
TTCAGAATGCTTTTGAGATTCTTTTTCCATCTGGCCAAGTCAACTTTTTAAGGCATTCTCCTCATTAGCTTTTTGGGCCTCTTTTGTTATTTGAGTTAATCTATTTTTAAGGTGTTAATTTCTTCAGTCAGGTTGTTGACTCTCTTTCCATGATTTTCTTGCATCATTCTTATTTCTCTTACCAATTTTTCTTCCACTTCTCTCATTTGGTTTTCAAAATCCTTATTCAGCCGATCTCTAGCTTTTAGGCAATCTTCATGTTTCTTGGAAGCTTTTGGTGTGGGAGCTCTGACTGTGTTGTCTTCCTCCCATTCCCTGCTTTGATCCTTCTTTTCCCCAAAGAAGGAATCTAGAATTTGGTTGCTGTTCTTACTTTGCTTCCTGTGCTTATTCATGGTTTGCCGATCAGAGATTTTTTAGCTCTGTGGAACTCTGCTTCCAGAGAGGAAAACTCTGTCCCAAATAGCTGGGGTTTCCCCAGCTGCTGGAGCTTTTAGAAGGCTGCTGGGGCCCTCCTGAGCTCTGGTGCACAGAAAAGGGACCCCAGGACCATCACCCAAGACTGCGATCCGGATCCAGGCCTCTCAACGTGAGAGCACTTGGCCTCTGAATGATCACTTCACCCCCCTGCAGTCTGCAGGCCGGGAGCTCCGAAGTGGTAATGTGGAGGTGGGTGCAGGACCTCCACTTCTGTGGCTTCCTTGCCCTGGAGTCAGTTTGGCCAGACCCGCTTTTCTCCCCCCAATTTTTAGCCAAGTTCCACTAACCTTTCACTTAGTCCTTTTATTTTTCTTTAAAGCTTGATATTTCTGGAAACTGCCACAGCCGCCACAGATCCACCCTTCTGATGCTCCAGCTGCGTCTCAGCTTGGCTCATGAGGCCACCCCCAGGGCCCAGGTGCCATTTCAGGCTGGGCTGGATTAGGTTCCCAGACGCTGAGATGGTCCCTCCCAGCAGAGCTGCCTTCAATGGAAGGTAGGTCTCTGTGCGTTTTAGAGCTCTAGAAATTGTTTAGAGTCATATTTTATGGGTATTTTGAGGTGGCTATGTGGGAGCTGTGATATCTTGCTACTTCTACGCCACCATCTTGGCCCCACCCCCGAGAATAACTTTAAAAGCAGATTAATCTAAGCAATATGTGCATTGGCTACATTAGAGATATGAGAGTGAGGATAGAGAAATTAGCAGCCATGCTATTAAAGTTAATTGTTTTTTAAGCTGAGAAGAACCTAGGGTAGGCTGATGATAGTAGGAATGAAGAGCAAAGGGTGGAAAAAGATATGTAACAGAACATTAGTTGGCAGGATTTGGTGATGGACTAGATATAGGAGAAGAGGGACTTGGAAGAGTCAAAGATGTCTCCATAAAACCAAGACTGGTGACCAAGAGAATGATGTCAAAAAATTCACTTATTTCCTAGGCAACTTCTATCCTAACTGGTACATATGTTGGGTGGTGGTACTACGGTTATGTGTTAATATTTGTATTGCTTTGAAAGCTCCTACTATATTTTGCCCTTTTTAGTCTTCAATTTCCATTTAATTTCCTACATGTGGCAATAATTTTAAGGTGAGATTTGACACATAATTTTAGATCCTCTGTTCTGGGATCTGAGAGGACCTCCCTTGTAAAATGACAACATTGGAGCATATTCTAGAGATACCAATGTGTGAGGTTCACATTGCAAGCGGTTGTGTCATGCCACAGGGAAGTGTTTGAGGCCCGGGAATTAGTTGGGTCACGTGGAAGTCAGGGCATATTGCACTGTCTCCCACTAGGGGATATTGCATTGCTCAGGACTCTCTTGCATGGGGTTACCCTCTGTTCCTGATTGGCATCTCCACACCTTGGGGCCTTTCATATCCTTGTAATTGCACTTCCTCTCTCACGATTCTGTTCAGCTGGGTTCTATCACATGTGGTAGGTGGATCTGGGCTCTATTTAAGACCTAGGGCTGGGAGGCATCTTTGGAAGCCTGCCTTAGTACATGGCTTCCCCATGGAGAGACCTCAATAAACTTTTCTGTTTAGACCTCAGAGCTGTGACTCTTCTGTTCCTGAAAGGAACGCTGACATCATTGAGTTGTGTGTGAAACTGGTTGCCTCTGCTGGTAAGTTAGGGCACTCTAAGAGAGAACCCTGACACCAATGCACTTATTTCCTAGGATTTATGTAGAGACTGTCCTTTTCCTGAAGCAAGAAAAAAAGGCCAGGAAAGGAAATTTTCTACAATTATGTCAGTTTTTGAACCCAACTGCATGACATATATGTTTTCTTATCACTGCTACTTCACCTAAGACATTTGATGATCTTCTGAGAATGTTAAAACTTACTTCTCACTGGTGTCATTGTTCATAGATCTAAGTTTCACAAAAGGGATCGAAAGTTCAATACAGGCCTTGATACCTATGTTGCAGAGGTGTGGCTTCTGTTTCAACATTGCAGTTGGGAATATTTCTTCAATAACTTTACAAGACTGCCTTATATTTGGAATTCACAATGAAGCCCTTTATGCCACCTTTTTTTATTGGAACCAGATTTGATATCTATGATGTCCCAAGACGTGACCACAGATACTAAGATTGTCACAGAAATATAACATGTGAAATATGCCATAAAATTAAAGGAGAAATTTTCATATAAATGTTCCAGTCATACAGAAGCATATTACTTATACAAACATTGTCAGCAGATACAGTGGAGATGCATGTTCTTTTATAGCCACAAATTACTTTTAAACAGAACAACCCATGCTCCTATTCTTCCTGGAGTTATATAACAAAGCTCTGCTTACGTTTTCAGCATTCAAGTGCAAGACCCCAGGTTCATGGTCCACCTTTAAAGACTAAAGTCTAGGAATTGTAGCAAGTCAACCCACTGACCACCTTGTGTTAGCAATTAATCTGATGACAGTTAAAGTGCCACAATTTGATCATGTGCCAGAGTACATCCATCCTTGGTTACGGTAAGGTCATTCGGCACTTTTCCAACAATACTTAATGATAACCAATCCAAAGAAAGATCAATTGGTCAGTGAGTATTTATTAAGCACCTACTGTATGGCAGTTATTGTGCTAAGAATAGGGGATCCAAAGACAAGTAGTTTACATTACTCCTCATATTGAGAAACGATATGTGTTTGTATACAAATGCATATACATACATGCGGATATATGTGCATAAAATAAATGCAAAGCTATTTGTTGTGTCAGTAATTAGTGAAGATACTCTCCTCATTATTTTCTCAGAAGGCTAATCTCAAAGCTGTTGAGGTCGTCATCCCTTCTTTTTGGGGGAACATTAACACTGTTTATATTTAAGGCAGTCATTTGCCTGTATATCTTTCTCCCTTTGAATCCTTTCTTATCCCAAAGAAAAATGAAGCTAATTGACAGCCCTTCCATCTGCTGCTGTATACCCTATGCTACATGTGTGGTGCCCACCTTCTATTGAGATGATGGTCATTGCAGTTAATCATTTTGACCTGTTATAATTTATTTGGTTATAATCCTTATGTATATTATTTTTCATTCCGCTTTCTTCCTTCTGGATCTGTTTCTATATATCTATTCCCACATTACTCTGAATTCCTCATATTTGTTCTTTTTCTTTACACAATATTACATTTTGTTTTGATACCACATTTTGTTTACTCATTCCCTGATTGATATACATCTATTTTATTTCTGGTTTTTGTTTTTGCTTTTTTTTTTTTTTTTTGAGGGGCAATAAGTGACTTGCCTAAGGTTGTGTTAAGTGTCTGAAGCTGCATTTGAACTCAGGTCGTCCTGACTCCAGGGCTGGTGCTATATTCACTGCACCACCTAGCTGCCCCTATTTCCAGTTTTTTTTGCTACCACAAAGAGTGTTGCCCTGCATTTTGTGTCATATGGCACAGCTTTCTTTTTGTCAAAAAAGGTCTTTTGGCTTATTTACTTAGTAGTGGCATTGTCAGGTTAAAGGGCATAAACAATTTTGGGACTTCTCTTTAGTTACTTCAAACTGAGTTGAAACAAATTACAGCCCCACCACTAATGTGTACAATGGCTTGAATCTCTCACACACCAAAAAAAAAATCCTTGTCAAAAGCACTCATTGTAAATATATTTACCATTTGTAAGTTTGTCTTTCTATTCTAGCAGCATTCATTTTGTTTGTGTAAAGTTTTTAAATTTTATGTAAAATTTTTTATTTTCTAATATCTACCCATTTTATAGAGCTTACTATGGTATAATATATTGCTCTGAAGTTTTTGTCAAAGTTTATTTCTAGGCTAATCAGATATGTGACTATTATATTTAATTACTTTTGTGATTTTCTTGGTTTGTTCCACTGATCTACTTTTTTTTTTTTTAAAGCAGTACCAAAACAGCTTTAGTATTAATGTTTTAGTTTGAGGTCTAGTAATTCTCTATTTATTTTAAATATTTAATTATTTCCCTTGAGGTTTTAGTCCTTCTTTTTTTTTTGGTTGTTCTTCCAAACGTGCACTAGTATTCTTTTGTCTAATTCTTGACTCCTCGGCAATTTGTTTGGGATATCATTAAATCTATAAATTATTTTAGGTAATGATCATTTAAAAATATTAGAATAACCTAATTGTGAATAATGAATCCCTCTTCAATCACTTAAGTGTTTTATTCCTACAAATACGTTTATATAAGCCATTGGCATGTCTTCACTGGTTAAGTCCTAGATATTAGAGGTCTTTTGATTTTGTAATTAGTTTGAATGAAATATCTGTTAGTACCACATAGAAATGTTGATGAGTTTTATGGATTTACTTTGTATTTTACTACTACAGTGAAACAATTCTTATCTTGATTATTTTTTGTGGATTATATGGAGTTTTGTAAGCAAACCAACATTTATAAAGCACCTGTTATATACCTACTATGGAATAAGCACTATAGACACAAAAAGAAGTAAAAAATCAGTCCCTGCCCTCAAGGAGCTCACCATTTAATGAGAGAGATAAAGCAATCAAATATGGAGAAGTCACAGGCTGAATAAAGAGTAGAATTGATTAAAGAGAGATGAGAAGATACAAACAACTCATCCATTTGTAGAGTGGGAGGTCCCCAAGTGTTACACATTGCATATATTTTCAGACTGTTTCAATGTATAGATTAGTTTTGCTGATTTATTTTTCTTTCTTACATAATACTATTATATGAGATGTTATTTCTGAGAGGGGGAGGGATATTTAACTATGATGAAGTAAAAAACAGAAGACATCAATAAAAACTTATTTAAAAAGAGGGAGAAAAAAGAAAAGAGGGAAATGTGACATTTTAGTTTTTATTTCACTGTGTAAATTACCTCATCAATGTTAGACTTATCTCTTCTCTCCTTCCCTCCTTCTCAAACATATATAGTAAGGTATGTGCAATAGATATTTCTTCTGTGCCATTCCGTAAGTTCTGACCAAGAATATTCTATGTTTGGATGATTGTAATAACAAGTAATTACTGGTCTAATTTGGTGCTAGGCAACAGCACCTAGCAAAGGTGCTAGGTAAAGTGAATAAAATGCTGGGCCTATAGTCATGAAGATTCCTCTTCCTGCGTGCAAATCTGGCCTTAGACATGAACTAGCTGTGTGACCTTGGGCAAGTCACTTACCCCTGTTTGCCTCAGTTTCTTCATCAGTAAAATGAGCTGGAGAAGGAAATGGCCAATCATTCCATTATCTGGCCAAGAAACCCCAAATGGAGTCACAAAGAGTCAGGCACAGCTGAAATGACTGTTTTAGATTGATCCAAGAATACGTTGTGGCTCCTTCACAAGTACTTTTGAGATTAGCAGATTTCCTTCTTCAGAATGATCAGCATGCATGATTAATGTTGCACAATCTTAAATTGTCTTGACCTGGGTTGTAGAGGAGGTGGCAAGCAGAAAAATGGGTCAACATCTATTGGTTCCAAATAAAGATTATCTTTGAGGGAAAACTATACTGCTATTATCCCCAAAAGTATTCCCTGAAAACATTGGCATAAAGATGTGTCTGGTGTCTTGGAAATGATCTTGATATATAAGAGACTGTGAAGAAATACAAACCAGGCTATTGAGCATTTCCCATCAAACTTTGCTCCTTTTATGCGGCAAGTAACCAAGAATCCTTGGATAGGAATTCATGGTAATTTTGCAGGCCTATTCTAGGGGAGAGACTTCTTGATTATGAGATTTATCTTTTTTGTCTGCAAATTGGCCAACAGGCATTTATGAAGTACCTCCTACGTACCAAGCACTGTTATGTAAGTACTGAGAACACACAAAAATACAAAGAAAGCAAATCTGTTCTCTCAAGGAGCTCATAATCCAATGGGGGAAAGAGCTATGTATGAACAAGACAATATTTCCTTCTCATGACTGTTAGTGTCTTCCCAATACACAGTTCTGATCACATTGCTCCTTTACACAAAGGCCCTTAGTAGTTCTGAATCATCTGTCCAGTAAATTTCAAAATCATTAGCCTGACATTCAAGATCTCCTACAGTCTAGTTCCAACTTATTTCACAATATTGGCCTTTATGCACTTTTGGGAGAGTCAACCTATATACCACATTGTTTCCCCAGCTCATGATGGAAGGGAGTCGAATTTAAGAAAGCCAGAAAAGGTAGTAAAGCACTTTAAATGCCAAACAAAGGGTTTTATCTTTTATCCTGGTGGCAATAGGGAGTCACCAGACCTTATTGAGCAGGTTGACATGGTTGGAAGGCAAAGACCAAGTCTTCTAAAAAACTTTGTATCTCCCCCAGTGGCTGGCACAGTGCTCTGCACACAGCACATGTTTAATAAATGTTTATTTACCTTGTTCAGTTAAATGACTAAACCATCTACCCTCAACTCCAGCTAACTCGATGTCAGTGGTATCATACCACTATCACAAACATCTCCAGGGTCCCTCTTCAATTGATTTTTGGCCATGCCCCCCTAGGACTCCCAGTGAAAGCCACAAAGTGAAGGAATTCATCATTTTCTGGCATTGTAGCTGCAGAAGTGATGCAGCTGCAGAAGTGGTGCAGCTCTTTTCCCTACTATTTCTCAGCGTACGAGTATAACATAGAGACAACCCCTGAAGAAGGATAGTCTCAAGCTTGTTAAAGGATTAAGTATAATAAGGAGTTAGGGAGGAGGGATGCTTCAGTGAAGTGTAGGCCTGGGAATGTTATGTCACACTGCTGTGTTTTGATTGCTTTTGAGCTCCTGTTAGTGTTTTGATAATAACTGAACTTTTGAAACCCCCAAACTCTCCTTTTCCAAGTCTTTCTTTGGGATATATATTTTTGTACATATTTAACAATAAATACTGATACAGCAAGTGATGAATTACATATACATATATAATAAAGTTTTACTTATATACACACACATTCACCCCCCACACACACATTTATCTGAACCTGTGATTTCATTGGTACTGGGAACACCCAGTGAGCAAACTATTGATGTAGTTTTCCCAATTTCTCCCTAATGCAGAATTTTTAAAGAGTTGTCTGGGGTACTTAAGTGACAAACCTACTATATGCCAAAGAAAGACAAGACTTGAATCCCAATCTTCTGGCTCCAAGGCTAGCCCCCTATCCACTATGGAATGGTACATTTCTTACTTATTGGATACCTTTTGTATGAAGAATAACAACAACACTAACAAAACTCTTTCTATTGGAGGAGGTGAGACGGGGAAGGGGTGACTTGTTCATGAGAAGAAGCTGCAGCTTACTTTGTGTGTTGGTTGACTTTCTGTTTGTGAGATATATAGTCAGCATTTCTAATGAATCTGCTCGAAGCGGCTGGAATATTATGATTTATAGCACCTTCCCACTCTCTATCACAGCATTTTATTAGATGGATGGGAAGCTGGTAGTAATGAGGTTAGGAATGAGAAAACATCCATCAAGCCCTGCTACATCTTCTCAGGAAAGACAACACACTATCTCATATGTCACAGGCAGTGATCTAGGTCACAATGATATAAAATGCGTGATTAAAACCAAGCATTTGACACTAGATAATAGGCATCTAGTTAAAAAATAGCTCTAGTGTTCCTGACTTTTAATTAAACCCAACTCGTAAATATGCACTGTGGTAAATATACTGCAGAAAGGGGCTTGTTTATATTCCACCACATAACAATTACCTCCAGAATGGGCCCTTTATTTCACTACATGGTGTTATTAGGCAGAAGATAGACTAAAATACAAATGTTAAAACCAGTGATGTTGGGCTGGCATGCAACAGTGATGCCATCTCCTCAAAACCACTTCCCCCCCTTCCTTCTTTCCATCCCTCCCCTCAACAATATCCTTTCTCACCCTTACCATCATAGTTATCAATCTAAGATAAAGTGCCTTTAATCATTTTTAGCAATTTCTCATGGCAGTTTTGATCACACCAGTAAACCCTAGGAGAGATAGGACTTCTTAAATACCTAACCTTGGCATTCAGTGGATCTGTCCTAATAGCAAACTTACTTTTCATCATGGGATTCATTTATTAGGCAGCTTTTATAGTGAATCCAAGGTTGGAATTCTGACAAAGTGGTGTAAGGGGATTGAATGTGTTAATGAAGTACATTACTCTCTTTATTATTTGGTCTTTGGTAATGATTGGGAGACAACATAGCACAATGGAAAGAAAATGGCCTGATGGGAAACTTGATTAGAGTCTGATTCTTCAGTAGCTCACTGGGGGATCTTGGGCAAATCAGTTCTCTGGGCTTCAAATCCCTCATCTATAACTGAGAAGTTTTGGGTATGTTTTTCAAAGGTCTCTTCTAGTTCTAAAATAAAATATTTCTGTTGAAGTATGTGTAGTTCTTTGTTTTTACTTTCTTTCATTCTAATTTTAAAAATAATGCTACCTTTTTCTTTTCCCCAAACATTTGTCATGTGGCACCCATTATTATTGTTCCTTTGTTCAGTCATGTTCCACTCTTAATGACCCTGTGGACCACAGCACACTAGTACTATCCCTGGGGTTTTCTTGGGAAAGATAGTGAAGTGGTTCGGTATTTTCTACTCCAGTGGATAAAGGCAAACAAGAGGTTTGCAAATGGCAAACAAGTACCCCGGGTCACAGTTATTGTGTTCAAGGTCAGCTAAGAAACTGGGACTTCTTAATTTCAACCCCAGAGCTCTATCCACTGAGCCACTTAACTAACCCATTATTGTTCCCCACTTGACTTTATTAGAAGGCATCGTGATGTCATAAGTCAAGCCAAGCATTTATTAAATGCTATGTGCACTGAAGTAAGTACTGGGAACATAAATACCAACAGAAAGAAAGTCCATGCTCTCAAGAAGCTTACATTCTAATGGGGAAAACTGACATATGAAAGGAAACTGAAAAATGCGGGGTAGAGAGATGAAGTTACCCAACATGGGGGCATGGTGGAGAAAGGCAGCCCTCAGGAGCAGACTGTATGAAGTCCAAGAGTGGAGTCAGGATGAAGACACATCTATGACATGGTAGATAAAGTCTGTATAGTCAGTGGTTCAGCCTGGAGAGCAATGTTGCAGAAAGAGACTAGGAATTGTAACAAAACCAAATCTCTTTTGAGTTCCAGCATCATTACTTGCCAGCTGGGTGACACTGAGGAAATGATTTAGCTTCTCCGAATCTTAGTCTTTACCCTTATAAGTAAAAACTTATCACCCTATCTACTAAAGCTTTGTTGTAAAGATCAAAAGAGATAATATCTATAAAATATTTGAAAAAATAAAGTACTATGTAAATGAAAGTTATTACAATCAGAGCTCTGTTAGTAGGACTTCTCTTCTTTGGCAATAGTCTTAAATGGAGAATTTTACTTTTCCACAAGTACAATGACTGCCCTAAGACACGTTCAATGCAATGCAGTCAATATGTATTGGTTGTCATAAGTTCTCTCAAAAACCCTAGGTTCAAGTCTTAGTTCTGAGTCTTGCTACTTTATATGACCTTGGGGAAGTTGCCCAGGTTGCTTCTCTAGGCTTTGGCTTCCTCACCTATAAAACTGGCTTTGGATTAGGGGATCTTTAAGACCCTTCCAGGCTTGATATGGTCCGTTACAACAATTAATATTGCTCCCTGTCAGAAAACTATTTTTCTTTTCTAACTTAGCTCCCCTGCAACTTCAGTAGCAGGGAAATATCCCCTCCTGTCCTCACTGGCCCTGAAGAACCACTGATCACCTGGAGAAGTCATTTTAGTTAATTTGGCAGTCCATGAGCCTGAGAGCAAAGGGATTTCTGCTAATAAACAGGAAACCAACTAGCCAAGCCTGTCTCCCAGAGAGTCATGGCTCCTCAGGGGGAGGGAGCAAAATATTTCATCCCCAGGAGAGCAGAGTGGTTTAGCTGCCACAGCTTGCAACAGCCAGATAGATTGAAAGGATGTATACTTTCTCTGAACTCTCCAAATTTTCCTTTGTAGGAAGTCTTATCTGTTATCTCCCATTTTTCACAGAAGGGCCAGACCCTTGTCTCTCCTTCCTATTTACTTAATTTTGAATGTGATGCCCACATTTGAATGTCACTTTTTATTAAGCTTAGACTATATTTAGAGCATTACTGCACATCCTTGTTCTGTCTTGTTCATTTGTAAGCTGTTTTGCAGGGAGGAAGATAGACTCTGTTATATATGCCGTATTTTAGAGGTCTCATTTTATGATCTATGATGCTCAAAACCATTAGTGTTTTGAGGAAATTGATAGATTGCTCTTGATATACTTATAATTGGAGCTCCTTGTCTAATGAGGTAGGCTATTTGATATTCCTGCTGTTTCGTTTAAGATGGGTCCACACAATGCCTGGAGGAAAACACACATCCATACAAGCCAATACAATAAAAAGCTCAAACTTGCTATTTGGAAACACGTAGAGCATGAAAGGGAGAGAGAGAGAAACATTCATATAGGCATGGAGTCAATATTTTCACTTTATTTCCTTGTAAATCTTTCACTAGATTCCTACTCAGCTATCTCATGAGGGTGTAGAAGTGATTCTAGAAGAGTATAAGTTCTAGCAAGTTCCATCAGTGCTTCAGGTGTGGCCCCAGAGATGGGCCCTGTGCCTATTGTCTGAGGAACCACCTAGATTAGAAGACAGATTCATCTCCAGACTGCTAGTGATTAAGTTAGGATTGCTTTTTGTCCCCTGCAGCTTAATAAACTACCAACAAAGGCAAGGAGGTGTTGGGATTTGCTTTAGAGGGAGCCTGGACCCACATGGGATGAAATGAAATAATCCTTGAAGTATTGAAGAAGTATTCATTTATAGTTTCTTGGCTCACTAGTCATTTCCTAATGAATGTGATTTTTCAATCAGTTAATGTCTAGTTTAAAAAATGCTGGACTGAATGATTCTAGTTTATTTGATTTCTCTTTGTAAGAGAGCAGCAAGGAAAGAAAATGTGTAACAAAAGAAAAAAAAAAGAGTGGTAAAAATCTGAAAATGCACATCAGGTTTATTTCCTCAGAGGAATAAAGTTATGACATTGAAGAACATGGATCACTTACTTTTGGGGAGAAAAAGAAAGTCACAGCTTAGTCTTTAAGAGAGAACACTGGTGTTGGAGAATCCCATCTATCATTATCCCCTCTCTAAAAATTTCAGATGAAGTTTATAAGGCAAACTAATGAAGAGGCAAGAATATACAAAACCTAGCAGTATAAGCATAGAAACCAACATCTAGTAGCTCAAATCTTGACCTGTTACATACCTTGGCAGAATTACTTTAGTCTCTTTTTAACTTTGTTCATTGTAAAAATCAGGATGAAAATTCCTGTTTTTTTTCTTTTTCTTTACATGAATACTTAAAAGGTTGGTGATTGTCCTTAGCATATGGAACTGCAGGTCACAGTTTCCTCTACTGGACATGAATTCCAAGACATTTCTATCTTAGTTGATAAATTCTTGGGAGTTGTTTAGACCACCCAGAGGTTAAGTGACTTGCCTAGTCACAATTAATAAGTATGGGAGGTACAATGTAAAATCAAGGTTTTCTCACACCAATCCAGTATGCCATACAAGAACGTGGTGAGAAAAAAAGTTTATGAATTTTGAGCAAAGCAGCTAGGGATCAAAATAGCATTTGTACTGTTTTTCATAATTTCCATAATTTTCATAACTTCACCCTCTCCCTAGTGATTCCAAATGTATTTGACTTATGTGTGGGAACTACTTAATTCAACTAAACAAGCTACTTTTATTAAATGCCTACTATGTGACAGGCACTGTTCTAAGTGCTGGGGATGCAAATAAGAAAACAAAAGGACAGTACCTGCACTCAAAGAGATTAGACTTCCCCCATTAGGGGGAAGACAATAAGTAAAAGGAAGCTGAAAAAATGTGTATGGGGGGAACACCAGGGAGCATCATGTTCTGTGGAGTCAAAACAAGCAGAATGGTTGATGGGAAATGGAGAGTTACCTGGAAAGTTCAGATCCTTAAATATCCTAAATAAAAGAAGGCTTTGGGAGGAGATTAGTACAATACCCTCCTGCCCTCCAATCAGATGGGGAGAGTTGAGGTATTGAGTCCCCAAAGTTGAGTTAATCAGCATGGTGATGTGATTCTGGTGATCAGCTTTTCCAGGTTAAAGCATGATTGTCTGTGAAATTGAAACTAAGAGTTGCTGATAGAAAATGGAGAGTTACTCTTTTAGAAAATTTTAAAAAATATTTGAGAGGCTGGTTGGTGGATTGCTTGAGTTTAGGAGTTCTGAGCTGCAGTAGAGATAAAGCTGATTAGGTGTCTGCAGAGTCTGACATCAGTCAGCTCGGGACCACTGAACTGCCTTAAGAAGAGAAATCTAGATTGGACCAGAAATGAAGCAGATCCTGTACTGATTAATAGCGGGGTTGTTCTTGTAAGGGACCCTGCTTTTTCTGTGTGGGAAAGATAAGGAGACTTTCAAAGGAAAAAAATAAAAAAAATCCACTTGGTAGTAAGTACTTTAGATATTATCAATCGTCAGTGAGAGAGCTGCTAAATAATTATTTTTCTGTCTATATTTTATATTATGGTAATGTAAGGAATTGACAAGTAAGATCCTAAACAAAGCAAAGTTTACTTGCCTGTCATGCCATCTTTGTTTGGACAGGACTAGCAAGTAGCTGATAGAGTGCTCTAACCTAGTCTCATCATTCGTTTCCATTGCAAACTAAGCTATGTTTATAATGTCAGATGCTTAATGGCCTATATTACTCCTACTGTTGTGTGAAAGTATTCTCCCTACTGTGAAATAGAAATAGAGTTCTCCTTCATCCCTTTTCCCACCAAAAAAAGATTTATTTGAATAAGTTCTTTGAAAAATAGAAGTTTTTATCCAGTTTCAGTACTGTCTTTCCCTAAATGCACACAATTTTTCTATTATCTTTTCTGGCGTCTCCTTGCCTCACACTGGTCTCAAAAACAGGCTATTGCCATTTCATGGGATCATAGATTAAGAGAACAGATTTCAAGTTCATTTCAGTCCAAGCCTATCATTTTGCAGATAAGGAAAGTGAGGCACAACGTATTGCAGTGATTTGCCCAAAGTCACAAGTGGCAGAGAGCTGAGATTTGAACCTGGCTCCCCATGACTCCAAGTTCAGCACTCTTTCTTCCCTGGCAAGTTCCTTCTGGAACTGAATGGCCAATTTTCTCAAGGAAAGTCTGCGTAAAATTCCATCCTGTGCTCTTAGTGGCTCAGTTTCATAGACTATAGCTTAAAAGCTCTGACATCTAGAAGAAACACAGTAAGACTAATGGGGTCCTGAAGAGAGCAATTTGGGGCAGGGGAATGAATGCAGGATCTACAATTACAGCACATGTGTCAACCTGCGTGACTTTTGAAAGATTATAGCTTTAGAGCTAAAATGGACCTGAGAGTTTAATTTCCAGGACCATTTGATGTATAACTGGTAGGAGCCTCAGAGATCATTTAGTCCATTTTATTTTTTAATTTTAATTTTTTTGCTTTTTGGAGGGGGAAGGGCAGAGCAATTGGGGTCACATGGCTAGTATGTGTCAAGTGTCTGTGGCTAGATTTGAACTCAGGTCCTTCTGACTCCAGGGCCCATGCTCTATTCACTGCGCCACCTAGCCACCCGCTAGATCATTTAATTCAATATCTTCATTTTACAGGTAGAGTTCTAGGGAGGTTAAGAGGCTGGTCCAAGATTACATAGCTACTAAGAGTCAGAGGCAAGATTTCAATGCAGATCCTCTGATTCCAGAGGCAGTGTACTTTATTCTATACTACCTGATCAAGTCACTTAACATCCTTAAGGGCTCACTGTCCTCCCCTGTAAAATGAGGGAATTAGAGTGGATAGATACCTTCTTAAGATCCCTTTCAACTCTTATCTATGATCCCATTAGGTTTTATAACAGCCTCTGTCCTATCATTGTCAACACTTGCTGAGATCTAACCAGTCAATTAATAAACATTTATTAAGTATTCCCTCTGTGCCTGACACCTTGCTTAGCACTGGAATTTTTCTTTTGTATTTTTAAAATTTATTTTTAGTTTTAACATTCCCACAAGATTTTGAGGTACAAATTTTCTCCCTGTCTTTCCCCTACCCCCAACCCAACATAGCGACCCTACTGAATACCCTTTCCCCCAATCTGCTCTCTCATATTCTCCCCCATCCTCCTCTAACTTTCTAGTAGGGCAAGATGGATTTCTACATGCAGTGTCTGTATATCTTATTTCACAGTTGCATATAAAAAACAATTTTTTTAACATTTGTTTTTAAAATTTGATTTCCAGACTCTTTCCTTTCTTCCTTCCTCACCCATTCTCGCACTGGGATTTTAAAGAAAATAAAAAACACCTATACCTGAGGAGGAAGTGAAAAAGGTATCTGAGTACAACTGAGTCAGATATGGAACAGGCAGCTTTAATCTCACATAGAAAGGTAACATTAAGTAATAAAGACTCATGATTAGAAGCATGTGATAAATACTTAATAAGTGCATATTGACAAGCTATTTCAAGATTTCCATGTTTTGTCACCCTATCTCAATGTGATTCCACATAGTGTCTTGCCTCAATGATTCTATAGCGTAGTTAGAGATATGTCCCAGAGAGTACTATTGAGAAAATAACCTAACAAATAATAGGTATTTAACAAATACTTTTTGAGTTGAACTCAAAACATATAAATGATCAGAGTACACACACACACACACACACACACACACACACACACACACACACACACGATAGGATAAAGGAGTGATGAGAGTTAATGTGTTTGCTGGATATTCATCAACCAACCAATTAGCAACATTCACTGGATTATGGAAAAGCAAGGGAGTTCTAGAAAAAAAAATCTACTTTTGCTTCATTGATTATACTAATTCCTTCAACTGTGTGTATCACAACAAAATATGGCAAGTCCTCAAAGAAATGGGCATACCAGATCATCTTCCTTGTCCCCTGAGGAACCTGTAATGTGGGCCAAGAATCAATAATTAGAACTGAAGGTAGGACAACTGATTGGTTTAAGATTGGAAAAGGAGTACAAGGCTGTGTTTTGTCACCTTATTTATTTAACCTATATGCAGAGCAATTCATGTGAGACGCCAAGCAGGATGAATCAAAAGCTGGGATTGAGATTGCCAGGAGAAATAGCAACAATCTCAGATATGTAGACCATACCACATTGATGGCAAGAAGTAAAGAGTAATTAAGAAGCCTGTTGATAAGGATGAAAGAGGAGAGTATAAAAGCTGACTTGAAGCTTAACATTAAAAAAAACAAAACAGTTAAGATCTTGACAACTGGTCTCATCACTCCCTGGCAAACAGAGAGAGAAGAAATGGAAGCAGTGTCAGTTTTTATATTCTTGGGCTCAAAGGTCACTGGGGATGGCAACTGCAGCTATGAAATTTAAAGATACTTGCTCCTTGGAAGGAAAACTATGGCGCATCTAGACAGCATACTAAAAATCAGAGATGTCACCTTGCCCACAGAGATCCATATGATCAAAACTGTGGTTTTTCCAGTAACAATGTATGGCTGTGGGATTTGGACTATAAGGAAAGCTATCGTTATTGTTGAGCCTTTATTATTATAAAGGACCAAAGACATCATGAGGGTAATGTCTTGATTTGTTTTGAGTGCTGCAAAATCAACACTTTCAAATTGTGGTTCTGGAGAAGACTTTTGAGAGTTTCTTGGACATCAAGGAGGTCAAATTAGTCAATACTTAAAGTAATTAATTCAGGCCATTCACTGGAATGTCAAATACTGAGACTGAAGCTTAAATACTTTGGCCACATCATGAAAAGAGGGACTCATTGGAAAAGACCCTGATGTCAGGAAAAATTGAAGGCAAGAGGAAAAGGGGACAGCAGAACATGAGATAGTATCATAAGAACAATGAGCATAACTTGAACAGACTTTGACAGATAGTGGAGCATAGAATGGCCTGGCATTTATGGGATCATGAAGAGGTGGACATGACTGAATACAATACCAACGCCAACATCAACTACCAGACACTTAATATATACTAATCTGTGTTTTAACAAGTTGGGAATATAAAGGTTAAACAAAAACAGTTCCTGCTCTTAAGGAACTTATATTTTAATGGGGGGCACAACTCAAGTAAATAAAAAAAACGCAAGATTGAAAAAGAGTGTGTGGAAAATATAAACCAAAATAGCTGTGCTTCTTATGGTAACAAAGGACTAGAAATAATGTAGATGCCCATCAACTGAGGAATATGTAAATAAATTGTGTTACATAAACATAATGGACTATTACAGGTAAGTAAGAAATGGCAAACATGATGAGTGTAGAGAAGTATGAAGAGACTTACATGAATTGGTACAAAAAAGCATGAATAAGAGTGTTTATATATATGTATGCGCATATGTATATATTTTTGCATATATGTTAACACATTTATATCTAAGATTATATACAGTATGGTTATGCAGATATGTTTATAAATATACAAACATGCATGTATATATATTTTTATACAAACAAACATATACATGCAATGACTACAACAATGGAAATAGAAAGATTACAAAATAATTGAATATGTATGTTGGGAAATTACAAAGAACAAATTTAGCTCCAAGGAAGAGTTTTCTTATAACTCTTCTTTGGGACTAAACTTGTTTTTTATAATTTCCCCCACTTGTGAGGTTGGGGAAGGTTCCATGGATTTGTAATATTACTTTTAATGTCAGAATTTTTTTGATATATTGATTTTGCTGATATATTTTTTCTCTTTTTCTTTAGTTTTTGTCATAAGGAATAGTTTTCTAGGGAAATATAGAGGGTATAAAGAAAAAATATGAATAAAATCTCTTTTTAGGAGGAGTAGATGATAGATATTGTTTATAATGATACTAACAACTGGAGCAGTGAGGAAAGACTTCTGAAGAAGGTAAGAATGAAAAGAAACCAAGCTTTTCAGAGATAGTGGTTGAGAAGGAGAGAGTAGTCATATATGGGCAGTAGCCATTGTAAAGACACAGAGATGGGAGAAAGTCATGTGTGAAGGAAAGCACATAGTCAGATATGATGGGATTATAGAATACATGGAAAGAAGAATCTAAAATGATTAGAAAGGCAGGAAGGGACCAAATTATGAAGAATGTTAAATGCCCAACAAAGAATTTTATTTTTGATCCTAGAGAGAACTGGAAGCCAACAAAGTTTGAGAGAGAGAGAGAGAGAGAGAGAGAGAGAGAAGGAGGAAGAGAGAGAGAGACAAAGACAGAGAGAGAGAATGTGTGTATGTGTGTAATTTTCATAAATTTTTATCTAATTTTATTAGTCTAAATGATTTCATATTATTTTTAATTGGTTATGAAGTATCTCAAGTGAATTATGGCTGTCAGCTTAGATGGCAATGGGTTGGAATTGGAAACCAACTGGCATTGGCGTGGTAAACATGAGAAATGTATTTTTGAAGGAAATGTGTGTATAAACTTCCTATTCACAGCAGGCTTTGGCAGGAGTCTTTGCCACCTCAGACAGACATGATCTTGACAGTTCTATAGCCAGGGTAATAGGGTAAGTAAGGTGTTCTTGACTTTACTGTGGAACAAGAATAGTTCCAGAGAAAGAATAGAAATATTGTGCTTCCTTACTGCTTCTATGACCCTCATCACCAGAGTGATTTATGATGTTGAGTTAGATTACCCAACCATTTTTTAGAGGAATACATTACATGCCTCTATTACTATGATAATATGCCAGCAAGCTATGGTAGCCATTGAATGCTTTCTCAGCAACATCGTTTACATTGTGCCAATTAAGCAGAGGGTAGGAATGTTGGCAGGGGGATTTTAATGCCTCATCTAAAGGTCAACACCTACCAACAGGATAGCATTTACTTTGGACTGGATTGTAAAGTCAGCACTGGGCTTAAGCCCAGTTGCCGTTGGGGGACTTAAATATACAGTCCTCAGAACAAGAGCAGGTGGTGTCAAAGGGGCTGTAGCGTTATTCAAGACCCATCCTGAAATAACTTTACGCTTCTCCATGACCTCATTTTGCCAAGCTGGCTTGCTTACGAGTGTGTTTTGGGTGGTGTTAATGTTTCAGCATTTAGCCATGATAATTTATGGACTGACGTGGTATCATTAACACTGTGTGCAGATTGTACTCAGTAGCCAAGGCATAACGTTTTCCCCCTCCATATTTCCTGCAGCTGGCCAGGGTTTTATAACTAAGATTCAAACTCTCCAGCCAGTTGGTAATTTTAGATGTTTGGTGGGTGCGCAATGAAAATTGCAGATGTGGTTAACTGTGGATAAAATTGAAGCATCGCTATTTAAAGATTTCATCACGCTAGGTAGGAGTAGCTAAGGTCAGGTAACAGCCTGGAACAAAGAGAGAATGTTGCTTGACTTATTAAAATTAAAAAAAAAAAAAAGACATAGTTAACATAGGGTAAATTATTTGACCTGAAAAAGGAAAGTTTGAGGGGCATTTCAATAATGGTCTTTAGGCAACGAGGTTCTGAGGCACGGGCCTGTGTTGATATGACATAATGGATAGAGTATTGGACTTGGAGTCAGACTAAAATTCAAATCACACCTGAGACACACTACCTGTAGGACCCTGGGCAAATCACGTGATTTCTCTGATCCTCGGTTTCTTCATTTCTAAAATAAGGAGTTGAATTCCGTGGCTTTTAAGTTTCCTTCCAGCTCCCAATTTAAGAAACTACAATGCTAATTGCTCTTTCTTGCACAAAAATTCCATTTCCTATCTTTTTGCCTTTGCATTGGCTATATTCCCCATGTCTAGAATGTTCTTTATCCTCTTCCTTGGCTTTTAGTTTCCCTGGCTTCTTTCAATGTTTAATCAAATCCTACTTTCTACAGGAGGCTGTCCCTGGTTCCTCTTCCCAGTCCCCAGCTACTCCTAGTTGTTAGTGCCTTCTCTTCCAAGCTTACCTTCCAACTACTCTCTGTACATTTTGCAAATACCAAGTTATTTACTTATTGTCTTTTAGATTGGAATATGAGCCCCTTGAGAGCAGGGACTTTGGTTTTTTGTTTCTTTTTTACCTTACTTTGTATCTCCTTTCTTAGCATCAAGCCTGTAAGTAGTAAGTACTGAATGAACGCTTTTTGACTGAATGACTAGTTGATAAATATGCCTATATTAGAATTATGACTAGGGTCCTAAATCTATCTGGTCATGAAGAAGCTAATTTGAACTTGTTGCTTGGTGTTTCATTATAATAATATAATATTCTGATGCATGGATACCATATAAGCCAGTATGAAAAACAGACTAGAGAAAATCCTTTCAATTTTTGTTTCTAGAATACTCTCCTTCCTCTTTCTACCTATTGACTTCCTTCAAATTTCAACTAAAATCACCTTTTCTAATGGAACAATTTCCTAACCCATCTTAATTCTAGTGCCTTCCCTCTCTTAATTATTTCTAATTCATCCTATTATAGCTTATTTGTATATATTTGTTTGCTTGTTGTCTCTTCCATTAGATTGTGAACTCCTTGAGGGCAAATGTTTATTAACAGATTGACTTACATTAGAGACTTTCAAAGTGATATGTTTTAGACAGGATCTGCTGATCAATGTTTAACAACCAACTGAAACTGCAGGACAAACTTCTAAGTTTTATTAACATTATCATTTTCTTAACTAAAACAATTAACAAAACAATAAAGCAAACCCTGATTCATAGCATTTACCAGTGTCCAATATATAGATTCTCATACTAAAAATTAACAGCTCTCATGACCTGGTACAATCTGGCTCCAGCACAATGACAACCTACCTCACTATTTTTTTTTTTTTTTTTGCTGTCTTTTTCCACTATTCATTAATATTGTCTGAAACTAAGGTCCAAAATGATTCTTTAGAAGCTAGAGAAATCATCCCCTTTCAGGAAGGGATAAAAAGTGTTCAGTCCAGCAATTAACAAAAACAAAATGATACATTTGGGAGAATGTGATTAAGACTCTTTAAATTTGGCTATTGCTGGAATTTTGGAGGTGGACTTTTGGTACTGCAAAGTGATCATGACTAAATTAAATTCTTGCCAGCATGACATACCCTATAGTACTGCTTCCCAACTCCTACCTGAAATGTCAGACCACGGCCTCGGAAGTTAGCTGACTGACTACTTCTCCCCTTGGGATTATAGGAGTAACTCTCAGGAGTTGGAGGGGACAGGGTAGGTTTTTTCTAGTACCATTACTCATAAGCTCACACCAGTGAGTTCTCTATTGATTATCAATTAACCAGTCAGAGATAATCAGCTTTTTAAAAAGAGTATTTCCTGAAATGGTATAGTGAGAACAAATGGCACAAAAACCTTTCCTCAAAAGTCTGGTACACAATTTCCCACAAGTACAAGTGGAGAACTTAAGAAATTTGACTCATGCTTAGAGAACACTTGTAACACAGAATAACTCACAAGTCATGCAAGAATTCTTTTTCTTCCTTCCTGGAAGTCCTTATGAAGTCACTCTGAGATATGAGCCTTCTGGGCTCTGAGATTCCAGAGACAGGGACTTTATAGAGTCCTGGAAACGTACTTCAAACGTACAAGTTTGACACTTCCTCTGGGTCTACCCCCCTCTTGGTACCCTCTCCTTCACTTCAGTGTTTTCTAGTTATAGGCATAACTGTCTGTTTCCTCAAAGTGCTCCCAGAACTTAACTCTCAAAGCAGTTGCTGGAGTGCTATGGCTACTATTTCTTTTAAATGCATAAACCTGTAGGTGCGCCAAATTCTTTCAGTTAAACTGGATACATTTCATCATCTGATTTCACCCAATGCTTCATAATTTTAAGCCTCATCCCAACCTGATTAACTAGGTTTTTCACACCTAGTTTATGCCTTTCTTGGACTGATTCATTTTGTAACTCAATCAAAGAAGCATTCTCACCTGATAAAAGTATCAGTGAATTGATTTTCTTGTTCTTTGCCTTAACAGAGTTTAAGGGTTTGTGAAACAATCCTCTTACACTAGTTATACTCATAAATAAATGGCAGTCATTGTTTTGAACTTTTAAAATTATTCTGAGGGTATAATGATTAACTGCAGCTCCTTAATAGATAATTTTATGTTATTGCAGGCATTTTTCATTTGTAGAAACTTAAAGGTACTCCTTATCTTACTTTCTTCTAGCATTTAAAAAAAATTCAGAAATGGAGTCAACACTCAATTGTCTATTTTGAGGGCAAGTAGTACCACAGATTATTCAAAACCCTAGAAAAATCTCCAAATCATTTATATTGCCTTGCAAAATACTAAATAATCCCGTCTACACAATTCTCTCCCTAACACCCAGCATTTAGCTCTTTGATTGTGCGTGCGTGTATATGTGTGTGTGCGCAGCACATTTTCCTCAAGACTATATCCAATGTTAATTGATTAGCTTCCTAAACATACCAACTGTTGTTGGGGAGAAAAATGTCCCAGAAATTTTCTGCATAGAAGTAGAGGCTATCCTGGAAGTCACATTTCCAGTGGCTAACCACATGTGGTTAACCAAATTGCGTGTTTCATTCCCTCATCATCTATGTGCTTCTTACCAAATGCCTGCTAGAATGGACTTGCTCACTTGCCCTTCAGACATATTTTACTGTTTATAAAGCATTAGTTCTCTTAACAGTGTGTGGTATTTAGAAAGTGCATAGATTAGTCACTTCATTATCAATTTGGCATCTTCTCAGCAACTAATGGTATTAGTCAGTTGCCTGGAGCACTGAAAGTTTAAGTAATTTGCCCAGGGTCACACAACCAATATTAATCAAAGGCAGGAGCTGAACCTGGATTTTCCTGTCAAGGCCACTTCTTTGTCTGCTTTACCTGACAGAATCTCTTTTAATGCACCATAGCTCTGTGTGTGTGTGTGTGTGTGTGTGTATACATATGTGTATATATGTATATTTGCCAATTTTGCAAAAAAAAATGTATATATAGATTTCTCTCTCTCTCTCTCTCTCTCTCTCTCTCTCTCTCTCTCTCTCTATATATATATATATATATATACACACACACATAGATATGAAAAGATCCTGAGGTAATAGAATACTGGTCTTTATATGGTCTTTATGTAGGCACCAGATCTTTTAAAGACCAGTGTTCTACTACCTCAGGATCTTTTCATCAATGGTGAATAGAATGCTCAATAGGTTGAATCCCACTAAATAAACAGATAGTTTGTTTAAGAAATAAAGAAGGTATTTAATGAGAATTAGTAAGCCCATGGACTTTTGGAGACACTTTTAGCTCAGTACAAATATACAAATCTATCTAAGTAACTTCTTCACCTAGATAATATTGTCCTTAACTGTTATCCTAAGTTGTATAAGACACAGGAACCTTTCTTGTTAATCAGATGTAATTAGATTACCCTTCTTAAAACTGGTTAAATCTACCTCAATGAAGCCAATATTTGCAGTTTCTGAAGCAACTCTGTGTTAGTGTCGGTGTGCATGTAGGTGAATGTGCACATGTGTGAGTGTGCACATGTACACGCAGTCATTGGGGTCCTTCTCTAAAACACAGCTAGGTTGTTTCACCAGCAAAGGGGCTTAAAGAGAGAGAGCATAGATATAGACAGGAGAGAAGAGACAACAGATCTCAGAAGAACCTCTGGGTCTTTGAGACATACTTACTTCTTCAGGTCTGTTGAGGTCAAGTATCAAACTCTTATTCAGATTCTTTCATGACATAATTTATGTCTGATCATCAGCTTCTAAAACCTAGAATTAATAGAACACCTTCTGAATTTCAAGTTTTATACCAGATTGTAAAACCAATGTAACTGTTCCCTTTTTCCAAGTGATGTTAGTTTGGATTCCAAGAGAGCCAATCCTGTTGAGCTCAGAAAGTTGCCTTCTCAGTCCATTCCCATGGCTTGTTGAAGGTCTCTTTCTGTCTGGAGATACCTCTTGCTCTAGCTGGTGTTGGGCGAGAAAAAGTGAATTATTGTGCCCCAACCATCCAACTCCAAATAGATAGAAGTATCAATTGATAATTATAATGCTGCCAAAGATGGCTTAATAGTTAAGTTCCTAAAAGGCTCCTCCTCTATAAAGTGAGAGTGTTAGACTCAATAAACTCTCAATTTACTTCAAGCTTCAAAATTCTGTGTTTACCTCAGTGAGTCTATGATCTCATTGAAATAGGTTCTCCTTGCAATGATGCCTGCAGGTTGTGTTGTCTTCTCGTCTTGTTCAAATCTTGACCGAATCTTCCCATGAATCCCTCACAAGATATCCCCTGATGGAGCCCTTCTTTCTATGACTTTTATCAATTCATCAGTCAATCAACAAGCATTTATTAAGTACCTACTCTGTGCCTGGAATTTAAGATCATGTGGATGCCATCAGAGGACCCAAGTTGTTCATTGTTGTACCTTGCTCTTGCTACAAAACTTGCCTCCCCCCCTTTTTTTTTTTATCATATATTTCCTTTATGGTATAGTTCACACCATTTCTTGTACACAAAGTCAATATTGAATCTCCATTGTCCTTCAAGTCACTTGACTTTTCAGAGATTGTGGCATTCCATGGTTTCCAGAAACATAACATCACCCAAAGGCATTAAGATGGATTTTAATTTAGTTATTCACTTGGGATCTCTGAGAATTCGACAGCATTTCCCAAATACAAAACAAAAATTATTTTTATATATATTGTATTAAGGAACTCTTAACACCTAAACTTAAAACCAAAAAGCCTTCATGTGCCAAAGAAATGATTGTCTAATAGTGGGATTTCAAGACTGTGGAGAATAGGATAAAATTACTTTTCTTTTTGAAGCAGAGGGATGATTAGGATGGAGGGTGACGTTTTTCTGATTTGTAAATGAATCTCACCTAGACCTTGGCAAGTCCAAAAAGCTGTTTATTTCAAGTAATAACATCCTGGCTACAAAAGTACATGCAGACCTGGGAGGTAAGGAAAAACAAGGAGGAATTTCTGAATGTCAGCTAATTCCTCTAGCAAATGAAGGAGTTATATGGGATGCCGTCTGAGTCCCTTTTCAGGTCTATCACTGTAGGATTCTATTAAGATTTAATTTTACTTATTTCTAAAAAAAGAAAGAGAAGAATTTACTAGTAAAGAAAGAGGCAATAAGAAGCCAGAAGCCTTAGGTATGACTTTAATTTCATTGGTGAAACAATGGTCAAGGTCTGGAATCTCTTGCATTTTGACTGAAAGCCAGGAATATACTTAGTATGAATGAAAAGAATTTATTTTTAGTAATTTGAATTTGTTTATTGTTTTTTTAAAAATGTGTTTATTTACTTTTAGTTTACAACCTTCAGTTCCACAATCCCTCAAGTTTCAAATTTCTTTCCCCTCCCTCCCACCATGGTGGCATACAATCAAATACAGAATCCATAAATACATTAAACATTCACATTAAACATCAGCCAGGTTGTAAAGGATTATAACCAATGGAGTGAACAATGAGAAAAAAGAAACAAAACAAAACAAAATAAAGAGAGAGAGAAAGTAATTTGCTTCAGTCTTCTTTCAGACTCTGTAGTTCTTTCTCTGGATGTGCATATCTCTTTCCATCATGAGTCTTTTGGAGTTGTCTTATAACCTTGTTTTGCTGAAAGGAGTCCAGTCTATCAAAGTTAGTTATCACACATGTTGTGTCTGTAATTGTGCACAAATTTCTCCTAGTTTTGCTCTTCTCATTCAACATCAGTTTATATAAGTCTCTCCAGGCTATTATGAAGTCCATCTTCTCCTCATTTCTTATAGCACAAGACTATTTGAGTATATTCATATACCACAACTGTAATGCCATGCACTAGCAGATTCCCAAAAGAATGCTACTGTGAACAGCATTTAGGGTTCAGATTACACAATATAGTGAATACTCTGTTTATTCCATTACAAATCAAGACAAACATTCACAATATATCACAATATAATATTCACAACATTACATCTTATCACAGAAAATGGCCACACAGTTTTCACTACAGTGGCCACAATATTTAGAACAAAGCATTCAATCAATTCTTAATACAGTAATCAATACTTCCACTCATGGGGCAAATCAATATTCAATCATTCAATCGATTCACAACAGAACAATCAAACTTCCAGCCATGGGGCAACTCAATACTTACTCATTCAATCAATTCACAATAGAATAATCAAACTTCCACTCATGGGGCAACCATTAACTTAATCAGGCACTATTCTAGATTCGCAATTACTAAATATCGTTGATCACAAATACAGTCATTAGGAAAACCACACAAATCCTCCACCCCTCGGTGTTCAGAAAACCTCAACTTCATCCAAGGGGAGGCCTTTTCCTCATCTTGACTCTGGGTGGTCTCTCTGATTCCCTGGATCCCCTTACATGGTCCCAGCTCCCTCCTGACTCCACCAAACAGTCACCTGGATTCAGAAACAGCTCCCAGGTCCTTGTCTAGTCCTCAGGGCAGTCCCTGGCACACACTGAAGTTCACAGGGTCCAGCATATCTCAGACCCTCCACCACTTCTCTTGCCTGGAACTTAAGGATCAGCCAGGCCATGAACAAGCAAAGTCTTATCCTGGTCATGCTTCTTCAGTCCTCCAGCAGTTCAGCTGGCCCTAGGACCCAGAAGGAATATCAGCCTTCCAGGCAAGCCCTCTCAGCCTTCCAGGTGGCCTTCACCAGATTCTGGTCTCAAGAAAACTCCATCACTTCATAATTACCTGGAGAGGCTTATACGGGCTGATGCTAAGTGAGAAGAGCAGAACCAGACAAAACCTGTCCACAATCACAGACACATCGTACATATGATGACCAACCTTGATAAACTGGACTATCCTCAACAATGCACAGCTAAAGACAACTCTACAAGCCTCAAGAAGGAAGGAGAAACCTAAACTCA
>CM053590.1:118500746-118517818 GCA_028646515.1 Pseudochirops corinnae
CGTTCTTCCTGTTGTTTTAATCATCATTGCATTTATCTAAATACTTCTTGAACTGACTTATATTTCAGCCTGTACCACTTCTTGGGTTACTGATCTGAATCAAATAAGATTCTTATTTATTTATCCTTCGGTGACTTCTTTTAAGCATCAGGAGTTCTTTCCATATTCTAGTATTCTGGAGATGATTAAACTAGTTTGTTTTTATATTTTTATTGTATTGTATTTTATATTTTATTGTATATTTTTGTATTTTAAAATTTTATGACATTACATCGTATGCATCAGTCATCAAGTATTTTTTATGTACTTCTAATGGTTTAATAGAAGGAAGAATGAAATTTCTAAACTCACTCACCATCAAGCTTTGATTACTCCCCCTCCCTAGGCCTCCTCCTACTTCTTTTTGGGGAGCTGAAAGGCATACTATCAAACTCCTCCCCAGTGCTTTCCTTTATGGAGGGCAGAAACTGGACTCTCAGATAACTCCACTTTGCATCAACTGCTCTGCCTAAACTGGGTACTACCTGGTGTCTCATCTCTTCTTCTCCAGAATCTCCATACTCCCCCATCTCATTTTGTGTGCTGTCTTCCCTTTTGAATGTAAGCTCCTTGAGAAGGCAGGGACTGTTTTTTCTTTTTTACTAATTTTATCCCAAGCACTTATCAATCATGCCTGGCATATTGTAGGAGCTTCATAAATGTTTATTGGATTAGATGGGAACTTGTTTCAGTTTATCTTAGCAGGCCGATTTTTTCCCTTCAAGTCATGCTGGCCTACTTGACATTGCACCTGTACAACATTCCATCTGTCACCTCTGGCCTTTTCACAGGTCGTTGCCATGATGGAAATGTACTCCTTCTTCAGTTCCACATTTTGGAATCCCAGCTGTGTTCAAGGATCAGCTCGCGATGCTTTCCACAAAAGATATTTTTCTGTTTCCTCCAGTTGCTAGTTCTTTATTTGCTTTTTAAATTTATTTTGTGTAGTGTGTATTTATTTATCTCTCTGCATGTCCTACCTCACATGCTCCTAGATAGGTACTTTCATTTTTCTTTCTATATCCCAAGCATCTAACACAGCAGTTCTCAACCTGTGGGTTATGTTCAATTTGTAACAATGAAAATATATCCTGCATATCAGATATTTACATTACAATTCCTAAGAGTAGCAAAATTACAGTTATGAAGTAGCAATGAAAATAATTTTATGGTTGGGGGTCACCACAACATGAGGAACTGTATTAAAGGGTCGCGGGATCAGGAAGGTTGAGAACCACCAATCTAACACATAGTAGGTGCTTTATGAATGCTTATTGAATGTAATTTAATTGAATCCATTTATATATGTTTTTATGCCATGCTATTCCTACCTATGATTGTCCATAAATTCTCCTTAGGAAATCTACCACAGGTGGATCTTAGGGGTTTCTGTCCATCTTATCTGCCTCTCATTCTTATCACATAATCAGCCCATTTATTTCTCCTCATACAGGTGTTTTAATATTACTTTACATAATTTCTCATAATCAACTCATGTTGATAATGTAAAGCTTCTTCAATTTGTCATATGATATAGCTCCTCCTTTTCTCAGCCTAGGGGTGGGGAACCTGTGGCCTTGAGATCACATGTGACCTTCTAGATCTTCTGATGTGGCCTTTTAACTGAGTACAAGTTTTATAGAACAAATTGTTGTTTTTTTTTTGGAGGGGGGAAGGCAGGGCAATTGGGGTTAAGTGACTTGCCCAAAGTCACACAGCTAGAAATTGTTAAGTGTCTGAGGCCAGATTTGAACTCAGGTCCTCCTGACTCCGGCGGGGGTGGGGAGGGGGTGCTTTATTCACTGTGCCACCTAGCCACCCTTACAAATCCTTTTCTTAAGGGGATTTGTTCTGTGAAGTTTGGATTCCATCAAAGCACCACACTCAAGGACCTGTATATAGGGTCACATGTAGTCTCGGGGCTGCAGGTTCCCCACCTGTCTCAGGCAAACTCCTAGAAAGAATCAACTCTACTTACTTTTTCCTCTTCCCTAGAGTACACTTACTTTTTTTTTTTTTTTTGGGGGGGGGGGAAAGGCAAGCAATTGGAGTTAAGTGACTTGCCCAGTGTCACACAGCTAGTAAGTATGTCAAGTATCTGCGATCAAATTTGAACTCAAGTCTTCCTGACTCCAGGGTTGGTGTTCAATTCGTTGCACCACCTGGCTGCCCTACCCACTTACTTCTCAGCTCCTTGTAGTCCAATCTGATTCCACCACTCACTGGAAATTGCTCTTTTAAAGGTTACCAGTGATCTCTGAATTATTTTTTTTCCTTGAGTTCTCCTTCTTTTTGGACATTGCCAACAGTTTCCTTCTTGATTCTTCACCTCCTTTAGGTTTTATGGATCTCTCTCTCTTGCCCTCCTGCTCACTTGCTCGCTCTCTCTTGGCTCTCCTATTTACTTGTTTTATCCTTTTCATTCTCATAAGCTAGGTCATCAAAATCCTCATAACTCACATTTTATATAAAGTTTTACAAAGTGTTTTCCTAAGAACTGTCCTATGAACCCAGGCAGTGAAAGTATAAATAATCTGATTTTGCATGTATTGAATTGGAGGCTTTAGAAAGGTAAATGAGGCCACCCATGATTGCATGACTATTAAGAGTCTGAAGAAAAATTTGAATACAAGTTTCTAAGCCCATGTCCAATGTGCTATCCATTATGCTTCACTGTCTTTTATAATCCATCCTCTTTTCTCCAGTAATGGACTCTGTCCAGGGTCCTCCTATAGTCTCCTTCTATGTTCTGTTCCTTAGTCCTCTTACACACTCCCACAAGTTCTATTATCATTTTTTATCCAAGTATGAGCAGTTTTCTTACCTTTTATCTCTTTATCGTTATCCTTCCATGTTCACCTTCATATGTTCTTAGGCCAATATGGGCTCTATGGTTCATTTTCTCCTCAATTGCTTTTGACTATTGATTTGTGGTGTTGCCTTAAATACCTCCCCGTATCCACCCTCACTGTAGTCCTCTGCTCTAAAATGGCACACTTGGCTGACGTAATACATCTATTCACTTGGCAAAGGTGTAGTATGGTTAGATGGATTTTAAACTATTTGGTTAGACACAAAGAACAGTTGTATATCAACTTGGAAGACCTCCATTGGAGTAAACTCAGAGATATGTGCTTGGCCATGAGGTCTTCAACATTTTTCTCCCTGATTTGAATAAATACGTAAATGGCATCCTTGCCAAATTTTCAGAAGATACAGTGAACGGAAGAGAGAGTTATCATATTGGACAAATGAATCAAGATCCAAAACAATCTTGACAACTAGGATACTGAAGCAAATTAAATAACACACAATTTTATAGTGATAAATAGGCAGTTACATGGCATAGTAGATAGAGTGCTAGATCTGTAGTCCGGAAAATATGAGTTCAAATCCCATTTTAGACACTTACTAGTTATGTGACTCTGGGCAATCACTTAACCCTTGTTTTCCTTATTGTCCTTATCTGTAAAATAAGGATAATAATAGTACATACCTCCCAGGGTTGTTGTGAAGATAAAGTAAGACATTTGTTAAATGTTCTGTAAACCTTTAAATGCTATATAAATGGTAACTGTATAATTATCAAATATAATAATAATAATAAATGACATCTTACATTTGGAATCAAAAGTCAATTCCACAACAACTAGGGAGAGGCATGGAGGCGTGGATAGACAGCAATTTGTCTTAAAAACAGTCTGGGGGGGAGGGGTTGTAGGGTTATATAACAGAAAAACTAAGGGGATGTTAGACTAGAATAAGAAAGGCTTATTTTTTAAAAATCAGATTAGTTATTTCATTGTCAGAGAAAACTTTCTTAGAGGAAGCTTTCTCAACTAATACAGGTTTGCACTTGCCCTGAAAATTAGAGAATTGCTGGAGTCACTGAGAAGTAATGATTTGCCCAGGGTCACACACCAGAAGGTGTCAGAAGTACATCTTGAATTCATATCTTCCTGATTCCAAGACTGCTTCTCTATCCACTATACTATGCTGTCTTTATATATGTCTAGGTCTGTGTCTATGTTTGTGTTTGTGTCTGTCTATGTCTCTATCTCTCTATGTGTATGTGTCTATGTACACCTAAACTCAATCTCCGATACTCTTTGACCCAACAATATCAGTTCTAGTTCTATTTCCAAAGATGATTAGGGAAAAAGGAAAAGAACCTATATGTTCTAAAATGTTTATAGCTGCTCTCTTTGTGGTAGCAAAGAATTGGAAAATGCAGGGATACCCATTGATTGGGGAATGGCTGACCAGGTTGTGGTATGTGATTGTGATGGAAAACTACTATGCTATAAGAAATAATGAGCTCAATGATCTTAGAAAAATGTGGAAAGACTTGCATGAAATAATGAAGAGTGAAATGAGCAGCACCAAGAGAACATTGTATACAGTAACAGCGATATTGTTTCAAGAATGACTTTGATAGAATAAGTCATTTCGACTATTATAAATCCCCAAATTAACTATAAAGGACATAAGAAGAAAGATACTGTCTGCATCCAGAGAAAGAACTGATAAATATAAGTATATATATAATAATTTCACACACACACACGGAAATACTTGCTTAAGGATAAAAGAAATTTAAAGAAAAAAGTTTAAAAGGAGATATGTAGCTTCTAAGACCAAGGAAATGATAGTTCCACTGTACTCTGCCTTAGTGTCAGACCAAGGTAATTGTTTTCAGTGCTGGTGAATATACTTTAGGAAGGAAGTTGATATGTAATACAGTGTTCAGAGAAGAGCAACATGATTATGAAGGGAACTAATTTATTTTGTATGTGAATCAGTTGAAAGAACTAAGTATGGTTAACCTAGAGGAGAGAAGACTTAAGTAATGACAAAACAACCATCTTCAAGTACTTGAAGGGCTAATACATGGTAGAGGGATTAGACATGTTCTTCTTCACACAAGAAGGCAAAACTAGGCACGATGGTGGAAGTTGGGCTCATTGTAAGAAAGATATTTTCATTCCCATCAATCAGAGTTATTTAACAGTGGATTGTGCAGCCTTTAGAGGAGGTAAGTTTCCCTCTTACTATGTATCATTGCTCCCAGAATCTCAGACCGTGGATGACTTGTTTGGTTGTAGAAAACAAGGGGGCTCATTGTAAGCCAGCCACACTTAGATTAAAATGTAATTGGGAAATCTTTGATAAAATAGTCAATAAATATTTATTAAGCACTAACTGCATGCCAGGTACTATGCTAGGCACTGGGGATATAAATAGAAAGACAGTGCCTGCTCTCAAGGAGCTTACAGTTTCATTGGAGGAAGGCAAAAAACAAAAATAAGTTGAAAAAAAGATGAGGGGGGTGTTGAACACATTGGAGGAAGTATTTTAGGTAGAAGAAAGGTAGAAAAGTCAAAAATGTCCCAAAATAGTGCAGCCAAGTAAGGAATGACTTGCTTTGAGCTGACCTCCTTTCTTAAATGGCAGGATGTGGGCAGGATTTGGAGTTCATGGCCCCACCCTCCAATCAGTGAAGCAGAGGAAAGTAATGAGGTAGAGCCCCAAGGATGATGACATCTTATGCGGTTATCCCAAGAATGAACTTCTTGGGGCGTAGTGGGGAAGTCAGAGAAGTGCGAGAGGAGCACAGTCAGGTGAGAAATGAGAAAATAACAATACAACGGAACATAGATAATATTACTGTATGGTTTTCTAAGTCAATGTGTGGCTAGTAGGTAGCCTTACATATGGTTTAGTGGCCCTTGTTTCTCCTTGAGGTTGACACTACTGGCGTAGAGTATATTCTTTTTCCAGGGATGGGTTGGATTAGGTGAGGTCCCTTCTAGCCCTGAAATTCTGTGCTTTTGTCCCATTGTGTTTGCTAACTAAAGAGGTTTGAGATTCTTTCCGTCAGTTTATTGTGGCAAATTGTCTTACACCTTCTAAACTTTTCTAAGAATTTGGGATCATTACGCTAAATATCCTTTTATTTTCTTTTTCCTTTCTTTCCGAGTTGACAGCTTGTTTAGACAGGTCAGGCTTTAGCTGCTGTGATCACAATGCAGTGTCTCCTCTTCATCTTTATCCTTTCTTTTAAATTGGCATTTACTTTGACCTTTGCTCTAACCAGTTGATGATCTGACTGTACAGAGACAGCTGATTCTGAAATGTCTGCCATGTCTATAACCAGGCGTTTTCTGTCATTTTCATTGTTTATGATGCTGTTGAGGGCTTGCAGGGTCCATCACCTTCTGACTCTCTCTTCCTGACAAAAAATATTTATAACATAGAGGCATGTAGTCTGCAGGCCTTGGCTTTTAAAGTTTTTTTTTTCCTGCAAACCATATTTTCTATTGTGATTTTCAATGACCTCCTCCTGCTTATTTTTCAAATTGAAATGATCAAATATCCAAGTATATGTCATCTTAATTTATATGAACTTGTCAGAGACTTCATAAAATTTCTCTGCTTTTCCATCCTTCATAAGAGATGTTGATGCATTAGTTGTAATTATCTTCATATTTTGTACATGTATGTGTGTATATTTACATACATGTAAATGTATGTAATACATACATACATGTGTGTGCATGTGTTTGTACACACATACCTCAGTCAGGGACATGACTCATCGAGATGGCCAACAACCTGTGGAATGTAACTTGTTTGGGAGTATAAAATGAAACAAATTCTGCCAATGTTTTTCATTCTCTTTGCTGAAGAGAACTTTCAAGGTGTAATTTGTGTCTTTTGGTTTCATTTGTAGTTATAATATTAATTTGGACATGAAACTGTAATTCTTTCAACAGTGTGTCAGCTTGGTGGTAGCTGTATAAGATGGCACATTGGAAGTATCTGAAGTGAAATGAATAATTGTAGATGGTATAAAAATGTTAGAATCTTAGACTTTCTGATCTCCTTTCCACCCCTCTGTTATCATTGCAAATAGAGAAAAAAGGAATGTACTGGACTGAAGGCTATTTTTTGTTTTCATCTATTTCATGAATTTCTGTACTCACTCACTCTCCCCCCCCCCCCCCCCCCCATTATTCCATTGCAAAAAGTGGAGTCAGCATGGTGTGGTCGATAGACAGTTGGCCCGTAAGCCAGGAAGAGCTGAGTTCATGGCTGACATATACTGTCTGAGTGTCCCTGGATAAGTTGATTAACTTCTCGACTCTCTACAATTATAAATTGCAGAGAAGGTGCTGACCTGTATTGACAGAGGGAGTTTCTTCATCTGGGAATTTCTCTATAAATGAAATCATAGATCTAATCCCACTCTTCCCCTTATAAATAAAAAAACTCCTTCTTATCTTGAGCTTCTCCATAATTAGCTAGGGTCGTCCTTGGATGACAGTCCCTTTCTGTTGCTGGGCCCATGCTGCATATTTTTCAGCATGGTACAGTTTGGCAAAATTTGTACTCTGCTAACTTAGGTCTGAAGAATTCAATATTTCTTTACCACTGTGAGGTATCAAAATAATATTTCAATAATACCTAAATTTAATAATAATTGATGATGATGATCATAGAAACAATAAATCTCTTCTCAAAGCCCAGGCTATCACCCATGTTATGAAGAAGGAATTGCAAAGTAAGGAAATGATAACCAGGGTGATCTATACTGGGGACTCTGTGTCCCAAGGTTTCTGTATTAGTTGTGAAGTCCTCACAGGCAACACTGAGCTCTACTCCTTGCTACATACTATGTGATTTGACGACACTAGCTTCTCTGCTTTACCTTGAACAAAACACTTCATCTCCTGGTTCTGGGTTTTTTTTACTGACTGTCCTCCATGTCTGGAATATGCTCTTCCTCTCCTGTCCTCTCCTCTCCTCTCTCTTCCTCTCTCTTTTCTTTGCATACTCAGCTCTTAGCACAGAACCTGGCCTATAGTACATACACCCATAGCTTAATACATGCTTCTTGATTTACTTATCTGTAATATATGATCTATATTGACGGAGTTCTCATACTGAGAGTCCTCCATCTTACTGAAATCATGAATACATCATCACTTTTATATTCTGTTTTTAAACTGGGAGAGTTTAGGGTTCATCATCTGCTTTATTCATATTTCTAACAAAAATGGAATTAATGTGTTTGGAACTGATCATCTCAATATAGCTGATATACTATGTTATTTCAAGGCAGTAAAACTGAAGTATATAAAGGTAGAGAGAGTGAGAAAATATCTACAGAAGAAATCTGTGCTACAAGGAGTACAGTTTAAACGTCAATGAAGCGTGTATTTTCAAGGTATGAGGATAATGATGATAAATGGTACTAACTGCTTGAAGATTTACAAAGCATTTCATGCACATTGTCTTATTTGATTCTTACAACAACTCTGTGAAATAATTATAATTGATATTCATTCTCTTTTATAAATGAAAATGGTACTGAAAGACTCAACCTTAGTCTTAATTGACTATACTGCACCACACCTTCACTCAGAGAAGTAATTACAAAAGAACTGAAAAGAATACAGATTGAAAGAATTCTTTTGTTATTTTCTTAAGTATTTAACTCATTAACTTTAGTCTTAAAGACTATGGTTAAATGGATTATCTCATTTGAGATGCAATTAAGTAAAGGTTTATGTCATGTGACTGGAGATAATCTTTTATCAATGTTTTTCTGAGAATTAACATTAAATAAAGTATAAGATAGTAAGGAGAGTCAGTGTGGTGTAGTGGATTGAGAGATTTGATTTCAGAGGGTTCATGAATTGCTTCTGAAAGGTACTGGTAGAGTTACTGTGGGCAAGTTATTTAATCATAATGGTCAATAAACATTTACTTATTAAGTGCTTGCTATGGACCAAGCACAGTGCTAAGCACTGGGGATCCAAAGAAAGATATGACAGTCCCTTCCCTCAAGGACCTTACAATCTTGTGTGTGTGTGTGTGTGTGTGTGTGTGTGTGTGTGTGAGCAACACATTCAAAAGAAACTGAAAAGGAGTGGGAGGCATTATGAAACCCTTCCTCCAGAATGGGAATTGATCTAAGAAGGCATGAGTTCCAGAGCTAATTTCATCTTGCCAAATGAAATGTTGGAGATCATGAGATCCAAGAAATCAGTTGGGTGGGAGGAGATCTCTAATGTCTAACCTTTACTCTCTCCAATTGGAGGGTAAAAAGACTCCCAGGGGTAGAAGATACTGAAGACATCTGAGTTTCAGAGTTGATTTCATATTGCAAAATGATGAGTTTATGGAAAATATGAAATTCAGTAGGTCAGCCAAGTGGGAAATGAAGTGAATCCTCTTGCTGCCTTTCTCAAATAAAAAGGTCTAGGGAGTTTCGAGATGCCCCCCACTCCCGAATACTCTCTCCAACTAGAGGGAGGGAAGGACACCAGTGACAAGGGGTTCTGAGGAGATGTCAGTTTCTGAGTTGATTTAATTTTGCAGAATGAGGAGATTCTGGAGATCATGAAATGCAGAGGTTTAGACAGGTGGAAATGAATGACTTTTTATATTTATGAATTACTTTTCTCATTAATAAATTTGTGAGATAGTATTACAAAATAAAGAAATGAAATCTCAGAGAAGGGGAGAGTTTAGGCATCATCATTTTATAATGAGGAAACTGAGATTCAGAAAAAACAAATTAAAAAAAACATTCTGTCAAACTCTTGCCCACCTATGAAACAAATATGGCCCTGGCCTGGCAGTGATAAACAAGAGAAAGCAATTATAAGGATCAATAGTAGACTGTTAAATAAAATTTGCAGTGAGGCTGTAGCGATATACTAAAAAAAAATACCTATTCCCAATTTAGATTTATTCCAGGAATAAAAAGATGGTTCAATAGTTGGAAAATTATTAGCATAATTAATAATAGCAACCACTTATAAAACTTTTGAGAAAACATTGCTCACTCCTACCAACCAGTCACATGGGTTATATAGAGAGAAATAGTACAATATTAAAGATTAATTAGGTCACAAATCCCCAATTGTCTTTCTGACTGAAAAAAAATTGAGAGGATGATGTAAAGGTTGGTAAATGGCAGCAAGGATGGTAAAGGGTAGTCCAAATGTACTTCCTGAAACTTGGAGCTGATAAGGCCATGGAATAATAATGGCAATACAATGGCCTGGAAGCAACAGGGTAGGGGGAAAGAAATATTACTAACCTAACTCCTAGCCATGTTAACTTGCAGAAAGTGAGAGGCGTGAATAACAGTGAAGAGGGTTGATTACAAGAGATACAGTAGCCTACATATTTCCTTTGCAGTGAGAAAGCAAAAGGAATGTTAGTTGACAGTTCTCACCTAGTTATCAGGACCTGAATTTCAGGGATCAGGACGTCATGACCCACTGCTCCCCATGGTTCTTCTCTTTCTTGTCTCCCAAGGTAGTTAAACACTCCTCTCCCCCCCCCCCCAACTAATTATTCTGAAACTCTAGCCCTCTAGAGCTTCTCATCAATCAGAGTTCTTGATTGGTATTTTTTTCCTTTGAGGCAATTGTGGTTAAGTGACTTGCCCAGGGTCACACAGTTAGCATGTGCCTGAGGCCAGATTTAAACTCAGGTCGTCTTGACTCCAGGGCCGGTATTCTATTCACTACAGCTAGCTACTCCGTTGACTAGTAGTGTTAACACACAACCTAAGCACTGTGTGACGTGAAGTACGCCAATCGTGTCTCTTCCATGTGTAAAAGTCCTTATGCTTCACACAGGGTTTTATGGATGTTGATATTATTAGCATTATTTTTTAAATACAAAGTACTACATTTATTTGCTGCTATAAATTACTTGTCTATTCTGTTCCACTGATTTACCTTTCTATTTCTTGGAATCAGATCGTTTTTGATAATTACAGCTTTATAATATAGTTCAAGATCTGGTACTGCTAAACCTCCTTCCTTCCTATATTTTTTTCATTAGTTCCTTTGATGTTATTGACTTTTATTCTTCCAAATGAATTTTTATTTTTTCTTTCTTTTTAAAAATATTTTATTTTTAATTTATGGAATAAAACAAGCATTTTAATGACATAATATAATAAAAAAAAGATGATTGCACATGAAATCTGTTATATACAACTTGCTATTCCTTTTAAATATATATATATATATATATATATAAAGTTATGTAAATTTCTTTTTTCCTCTTTTTTTTCTTCCCTTCCTTCATATTCACAGATTTTCACATACGTAGCTGTGGGTCTTCTATGCATGCTATCCTTATATTGACTTAAATTCACATCTCTTATGGAGTTGAATTGGGGTGATTGTGTTACCCCACATTAGCCACTCTGCAGTTGAGGTGTGTAGGCACTTGACAACATCTATTACTTCCTTCCAAATAGGTCCCACTCTGCATAAGCAGACATAGACCACAACCACCACTCACCCCACCACACCCCAGTTAGTGAACCTTTGCTTTGTTTCCAGAAGTCTACCCATTCCAAGTATTGATCAGCCTTCATCCTGTTTAACTTAAGAGAGCTATTGAACTCCCCACTTGAAGTAATACTGTATTTGCAATACTTGGGAAAGAGTGACTAAATAGATGTCATGGAGAGGAAGTGATAAGAAGCAGAATCTGCCTGTGCTCATAAATGCTGAATATGGGCTTGAGTCCTCCCCCACTGTCACCTGGAGAGCATTTACCTCAATTGTTTAAGGGATTTCCTCTGCAAGTTCTATTCTGCTTCTTCTTGCATCCCTTCCCATAAGATAGGCAGTTTCTAGTAATAGCATCTCTAATCCAAGTAGTTTTGGAAGGAGACTCTGCTGCAGGCAGAAAAGGTTAAACATTTTAAAAATGCAAACCAGATAAATTTTTTAAAACCTCAAAATAGTCTTGGAGCCATAAAGCCGCTATACCAGCCCAGCCTCCCTCTTAACAAAAGACAGTCCTGTGTTATACAGCCTTCTCATTTGTCAGCAAAGAGATTTCTGTCTCCTCTGCTGCACACTCTGTATAATTTAAGGTGACTCACTGTACAGGAAAGTTCACCTTCCATTAAAATGTTTTCTTTAGTAAGCACTCTCTTGCAAGTGCTGTAGTGTAAACATGAGTGCCTGCAAATATGAACATTTATTAAATAGCACTGATGAATATTTCAATACCTCGGGGAGAGCAATTCACAGCTCAATCATTCAGGCTGTTTTAAGTGCAGCACAGGACAATTCCACTACATCTTCCATTAATATTTAATTGCCCATTTTATTCTGTTTACCTTTTTGGTTAATATATAATTTAAAGCCCTTTGACTAAAAAGGGGTGGGGGGGAGAGAACAGCTGTTCGTCTGCTTTTAACAAATCTCTGGTGAGAGCTTTTACCTCATTTAAAATTCATTGCAAAGAATTTTTTTTAAACTTAGTATCAGTAACACAAAATCTCAGGTATTAAAAGTAAAACTTGAGAGTGACTATTGAGCAGTGGTCCTGGATCTGACTTAGGGTTTGATTTATTTCCATTCTTCAGTGGCAGTCATTGACAGGAAGTAACAGAATGGACCATGATGGTGCCATGTGTCACATCCCCATGAAATAGAACCACAATAACCTAACCTGACACATTCTGACAACATGTCAGAAAGTTGTTAGGTATCCAGCAGAAAGTGAATCTTGTCATCCCAGCAATGCAGATTTTTACTGACTAAGATATAAAAACTCCTTTCTTCCTCCTGAAGGACAAAGGAGTCAAATATGTGTCACCTTTTAGAGACAGGGAAACCCAGATGGGCTAACCATTGATTTAGGTTTTGTGTAGGTTTATCTTTCAAAAAAGCACGGAACCTTTGTATGTGAAGCAACCTTAGAAGCCATGTATACTTGATGCCTTAAGGTTCATAAAAGCACTTTATAAATGTTATGTCTTTTTATTTTCACAACAACCTTGGGAGATGGGTGCTATTATTATCTCCATTTTGCATATAAGGATACTGAGATAGAAGCTAAGGAACTTGGTCAGGGTCATATAACTAGTAAATGTGTGAGGCCACATTAGAACTCAGGTCTTGCTGACTTCAGGTTGAGTGCTCTATCTTTGAATCGCCTAGCATATCTAGGCTAGCCCATGTTGAGCCTAGAATTCCCTCTGTAACACACCTGATAAGTCATAATAACAATAGTAAAAATAAAAATGACTAATGTTTATATGATATTTTAGGGTTTATAAAGAGCTTTATATATGTCATTTCTTCTAGTGATTTTCTAATCTCTTCTTAGGGACCTTCCTTACAAGTGAATTTTCCAATCCTTGGAGCATCCTTTTCCACTATTGAACAGCTCAAATTGTTGAGAAAATTTTCCTTCATGTTGAGTATAAAAGTACCTCTCTGATATTTTCACCTACTTCTCTTAATTCTACTCTCTTGAACCGAATCAAAAAAAAGTCTAATAACTCTATATAATCACTCTTTAAATTCTTAATAATAACTATTATGTGCTCACTAAGCTTTCTTTTCTCCAAGGCTAAATGTTGGCTCATGGATTTAGAACTCAAAAGAATATCAGAGGTCATTGATTTGAACTTATACAGTTCTTTCAACTAATCCTGGTATGATCTTCAGTGCGCTTTCTGAAATGTGACCTTCAGAACACTGAACATAGTACTACAGATGCGATACGGAATACAACAAAACTGTTCCCCCCTTCATTCTATTCAGTTTATTTTTTTCAATGTAGCCTTAACCCTCAACTTTTTATTTTTTGGGGGGGAGCAGTAAGGGAATATATACCATGCCATTGACTCTTATTGACTTTATGGTTGATGACAGCCACACTAGGCCATTTTTGATTGGATGATTGTGTTGCTTTATCTCTGTTTATTGAGAATCAGTGTAGTATAGAGGAATCAGCCCTGGAATTGAAGTTGAGAGAAATACAAATTTAAAATATGACATTTATTAATTATTTTGCCATTGACAAGTCTCAGAGCCTCAGTTTCCTCATCTGTAAATGAGGATAACAATACCTACTTCAAAAGATTTTTGTGAAAATCAAGATAATGTATGGAAATAATAATATAAATGTCACATCCTCCTATCTTGTATATGAATACTTGGTATTTTGAATCCAAATGTAAGATGACATTTTTCCCTATTAAATATAATCATTAAATTTGGTCCATCAGTGCAGCCTATGAAGCACTTTTCAAATTTAAGGTCTTTTCTCTGCTCATGTTTATTTCTAGTTTTGCATCTCAGTCTATTGCACATGAAATAAGTGACTGGGATGGAAAGAATAGCAGGCATGTAAAGGAAAGGAATTTAAGTTTGTTTGGATGGGGTTAAGGTAATAGACTGAGCTGTATGAAGCCAAATTTTTATCTGAGGAAAGCAGGGGTAGGGAAGGAGAGGACTGGGACTCAGCTTGGTATGGAAGAATCAGTCAACAGATATTTATTAAATACTTATTTTGTGTCATGCATTGTACTGACCAGGGATACAAAAAAGGTAAAAACACTGTGCCCTCAAGGAGTTCTCATCCTATATGGGGATAAAAATACAGTAATAGAGTCTCAGGAGGGAAAGTGCTAGCTGTGGAGTGGGAGGTAGGATTAGACTAGACAAAGATCATTGCAGAAGATGGGTTTTGAGCTGAGATTTGAAGGAAGTCAGAGAAATTAAGAGGTAGAGGTGATAAGGGAGAATATTCTAGTCAAGGGGGTCAGTCACTTCAAAAGTTAGGATATAGAAAATGGGAAAGCTTCTGTTGGAGGAATGAGTAGGTCATTGTAGCTACTGACAATAGTGGCAGGAGAAGCATCTTGAAGTTGAGCCTATAAAAATGCTCGATGGTAAAGTCCATTAACATCCTTCTGAAAAAAAAACAAAACTATAAATGTCCATGTAAAAACGGCCTCTGAATCACTAATATGAGAAATATAAATTAAAATAACTTGGAAGTTTCATGTTTTATATAATAAGCAAATATGAAAAAAGATGGAAATAGTCCCCGTTGGAGGGATTGTGGCAAAAAGGCAAACTGATATACTTAAAAAATATTTTTATTTTATTTTTATGCCCTCCCCCTTCCCAGCACTCTTATTATTGTCACCATCTTCCCAATCATCACGGCTCACTGTGTAGGAGTCATCCTCAGCTTCTGATTTCATCAACCCCCAATCCAATCTATTGTCAAGTCCTGTCAATCCTACCTTCATAACTTCTTGAGTGTACACCCTCTTTTCCACCCTGATTTTGCTACTGTTCTGGTGCAAGCCTTTATGACCTTACTCCTGAGCTATTGCAATAGCCTTCTGGTTGGTCTGACTCACTGATTCAAGTCTCTCCCTATCCCAGTCTATGCTACACAGAGCTGTCAAACTTATATTTTGAAAGATGACTAGGTCATCTCTCTGATTCCCTTTATTGCCTCCAGGATCACACATAAAATCATTTTGACTTTTAAAGCCCTTCATGACCTGACCTATTCCTATCTTTCCAGTCTTCTCATACTTGACTGCCCTCCATGCAATATTTTCTATGATCCAGGGACACTAGCTTTCTTCTTTGCATAAAAAAACTTGTCTCCCATCTCCAGATATTTGTACTGGCTGTTCCCCAGCCCTGGAATGTTCTCCATTTTCACTTTTGCCCATTGGCTCCCTTCAAATCTTAGCTAAAAATTCTACTTTCTGCAAGAAGATTTTACTGGTTGCCCATAATACTAACTAGCTTTCCCTACAAGATTATTTCCACTTTATCCTGTATATATCTTGTTTGCACATAGTGGCTTGCATATTATTTCCCCCATTACATGGTGAGCTCCTTGAACTCATTGATTTTATTTATTTGTATCTCTAGCTCTTAGCACAGTGCCTGACACATGGTAGGTACTTATTACATGTTTGTTGACTCAAGATGAGATAATGATGATGATGGTGATGATGGTAATTTCTTTTGAGATTGAACTCTAAATCAAATGAGAATAGATATGGAAAGAGGAGAAAACTGTATTAGATTCATTGCTGCAAAGAAAAGGCAAGGTTTTGGTGAAGTTCCTATTTCGTCTAAAAGAGTTATATTTTCCTAGGTGCAGTCATTTACTAAGCAAAGTGAAAACTCACTGTCATAATGTAATAGTACACAGCTTAAATCCTAGTTTTCACTTCCTGCTCTCCCTACTATCATTCTCTATATTAATTTAATCATAGATGAAGAGGGCCTATTAAGTCATCTTGTCCTTCCCCAAGGGGCAGTACTGAATTGCTCCCTACAGCGTATTTCTAAATGGTTTCTCCAATATAGTTTCAAATGGCTGAAGCAATGGGTCACCCTAAAAGCTTTAACTGGAATTTTTTTCTATAAGCACTTTACTGGAAGAAGTTAAAGCAGAAAAAAACTGCAATTGTATCTGACTGAAACCCACAGAAAGGCAGAGGTTCAGATTGCTTAACAAGACTTCTCCAACTTGCCTCACCACATCCTCTGCCACAGAGGCCTCACCATAAGTACTATGGGATGAACTGCCAATGATTTTGGAACTGATGAAATTATACCAGCCAGCTGATTTACTTGGGTACTCATATGACTGCCTCAGTGGGCAGCTGAGTGGTACAATGGATAAAACAGTATTTTATATAGGGAATTGGGAAGATCTGAAGTCAAATCTGACCTCAGATACTTACTAGTGCTGTGACCCTGGATAAGTCATTTAACTTCTGTTTGTCTTAGTTTTCTCAGCTATAAATTGGGGGTAATAATAGTACCTATCTCCTAGGGTTGTTATGAGTATCAAATGAGATAATACTTGTAAAAACACTTAGAACAATGTCTGACACATAAGAGGCATTTAATAAATGGTTTTCCTTCTTCAAAACCCAAATTGTGTTCCAGACAAACTGGATTACTCTAGGTTCCTTGCATGTGAGCCACAGTACTCTTACTTCTATGCATTTGTTTACATTGTTCCCTATGCCTGGGATGCCTTTCTCAGTCTTCATCTTTTTGGCTCTATTGAAGTTCATGCATTTGCCACCTCCTTGAGGCACCATCTAGTAATCCACGTAATCATTAATGACCTTCTGCTTCATAACCCAGATGGAATTTTTAAAAATAAGACTCTGATAGGTTTATCAGATAACATTATAG
>CM053590.1:118518318-118537703 GCA_028646515.1 Pseudochirops corinnae
AGACAGAGAGAGAGATACAGAGAGACAGAGCGTGTGTAAGTATAATATACATATATGTGTATATATAAATAATCTTTGTATATGTGTATATGTGAGTATCTGTCTATCTTCCTGTCTATCTATCTCACTGTTACATATCTATCTTCCTATCTAAATGGAAACTGAAAGGTCAAGCAATTTCCCATGGTCATACAGCTAATATATCAAAGGTGCCACTTAAAGCTAGACAAAATAAGTGGTTGAGTATTCAGTAATAGAGTTTTTGAAAGATACACATGTACGAAGTTCACATTTTAGAGGGTTTGTCAAGTTTCTTTATATGCAAAGGCCCCAGACCTTGCCTTCTAAATCTACTGTGGTAGATTCATGACAGTCTCATGACAAATGAAATCATATTTGAACATAAAATATATTGCAACTATTTGCAGTGATGCATTTGTGTTTCTACTATGTACCCTCTTTTAGGGCAGAGTACATACATATCTTTCTAAACTTTGTGTCTGTTCTTGTAACCTAACAGAGCACTATATATGTAGTATGTCCTGAGTGAATGCTTATGTTATTAGTGTTGGTACATTATGAAAGGAGCTTCAGAATGTTCACTTCAGCTGGGATGCAGTGTAGAATAGATCACTTATTTTCCTGCTGCCATATATGCGTGATAAAGACAGGAAAGTAAACCTACTCTTTTCACCTAACTTTTTTTGTCATTCCACCCCCTCCCAGTCCCCCAACCTGTGCTATTTGATTGAACTAATGTGGCCCCAGGCCAGCAGATGACTGTAAGCATTGGTAAGGGTTCTTAATCTTGAGTAATCTGAGTATACCATAGTATACCTTGAAATTGATGTAGCTTTTCTGGAGGTTCGTGTGAGGTGGAAGACATATTAGTTATAAATTCTTAGAGCCCTTAATTTCATAGATGAAGAAAGTGAAGCCCAGGGAAATGGTGTCACTTTCTGAAGATATTTTGCCAATGAGATACCCACAGAAGCTCCTATGAATATGCAGGTGTATTTCCAGGTTTGAATCACGAGATACAACAGACTGTCTTCCTTGAAGATGAAACCAAGACATTTATTCAAACATCAATAAACCAAATCCATCATAATAACAAACAAAGAAGTCTAATACACATTGCCAATGCAGGGAATACCAACATCCCAAGTCTTCCTTCTGTTAGGCCTCCCCAAAAAACAAGTTTGCCCAGGAAAAAATCCTCCCTCTCTCACTCATGCTAACTGCTCTGCCTGTTCTGCCTATTCTCTCTCATAGCTCTGCCTCTCCCACATGTCCTGCTCCACCCTTCCTGTTCTACCTGATCAGCAAACTCCTCACAGGATGGGCTCCATGTGATCACATAGGCCTGTTAAGAAGCAGGGAAAATCTTCAAATTCCCATAGACCTATTAAGGGACGGGGAAGATCTTCAAATTCCCTTAATTTTACAGAAGGTCACACAAATAATAAGTGAGAGACAGAGGACTTGAAGCCAGGTCTTCTGCCTCCAAATTCAGCATTCTTTCCATTGTGCTGGTTAAGTAAGATGAACATTTTAAATTAATTATTGTCTCTTCATTCAAAATGGCATAGGGAATAGTGTTTGGATCAGAAATCAGGAAGTCCTGAGTTCAAATTCTACTTCTAAATATAAGAAGACCTTAGATGCATCACCAACCCTTTCTTAGCCTCAGGCTCAGAGAGAATGATAAAGTATGATCTGCGATTGGTAGAAAGCATTCTCATACCAATAAAACCAAAAGTCCTTGCAAGAATTTACCCTTCAGTTGTAGAGATTTATAACAAGCAATTCTTGGAATAACCAGAAGATAGAATTGTCATTACAAATGTATATGTATGAGAGAGCCTTTGAGTTGATAGCAAAGCTGATACAGGAGAGGAAGGAGCACTGAGAATAAAAGCTCCATCAATTCCATACAAACGAAGTTCACATTTTAGAGGGTTTGTCAGGTTTCTTTATATGCAAAGGCCCCAGACCTTGCCCACTAAATCTACTGTGGTAGATTCATGATAGCCTCATAACAAAAACAACTGAGTTAAGGCTCAGTGGCCTCAAATTCAAATTCCCTGCTTGTTTCTAATTTATATCATGAGTCCATTTATGACACTACAATTCCAGTCCTTGTTCTTCTTCACAGTGGTTTGCTCATTTGATTATACTTTCACCTAAATAAAGGGGTTGTGTCACTTGACATTGGAGGCTGTGAGCAGCACAAAGTGAGTCCTGGGCTTATGGGAACTCATTTCCGTATTTGCCCTTGCCTCAAGTCAAAGTTTTTGATGTCCATTTTACAGATGGGTGAAATGAGGGACCAAGAAATAAAATGTCTGACTTAGAATTGGCAAGTGTTGGGACCAGGAACAGAGCTTTATGATTTTCAGGTTATTGTCAGTGATAAATAGAATGAAAACCAGAAGCTCTGTTAAATTGTATGTTTTCCATTGCGAAGGCGCATCTCAAAAGCATGGGAGTAGCACAAAGAGTGTTGGATTTGAAATGAGAAGACCTGGGTTTGGATCCTTCTCTCAGACACCTGCTGCCTGTGTTACGTTGGACAAAGTAATTCCCCTCCCTGAGACTCAGTTTCCTCTGTAAAATGAAGATTAAGGAAAGAAACAAGCATTTAAGCGCCTAATAAGTGCCAGGCAACTTATATTCACATAGCAGTTATTACTGCGTGTCAGACTGAGCTAAACATTTTACAGTTATTATCTCATTTGATCCTCACAACCACTCTAAAATGAGATGCTATGCTTATACCCTTTTCACAGATGAGGAAACTGAGGCAGAATAAGTGACTTGCCCAGCGTCACACTGCTAGTAAGTATCTGAGGACACATTTGAACTCAAGACATCCTTTCTCCAGGCTCACTGTGCTACAAGGCTGTCTGAGAACCTGTTCAGTTCTAAATCAATCCTATACCAGCTGTTATGCAATTGCCACATGTGTATTTCCCTCAACAAAGGCCTTGAGCAACCATCATTGTCCTATTTGTATGGTTATGCTTATAGAAACAGTTGGGTCAATTCCGAACAACCCCCAGATTCACATTAGGTTATGGGTGCTTTATTGATCTCTTTATGTTTTGCATTTGGCAGTAGTGAGGTAATAGATAGGAGCTGTTCCTGTAATCTGGTGAAGGGTCCAATGGACAGTATCCTTTTCTCTGAAATGAAAGTGTATGTGTGGTGATATCCTTCCCTAAGCTATGGAATCTCTGAAAACACAGGAGGACAATTATTTTCACCTATTGGAGTCACTATCTAAACACTAGCATTTTATAAAATAACATAGGATCCTAAATAAGCATCTTTAAAAGTGTTCACTGTTCCAATGCCATTGCCCTCGGTCTCTTTGATGCTTCTCATCTAGTTTTTTTTTTTTTTTTTAGTTGAAAGATGCCCCATCCGTATCAGCAGTTCTGTTGTTATCTATCCACTTCTAAATTCTTATGCTTTCTGTGGCAGAAATCTGATCCCAAATGGGACAAATCTCTAGTCTTTTTATATTTGTAAAGACAGCTGTGAATAATTGTTTAGCATCTCTGGTATTTCCTTTTCCATTGTCTTTAATTCCCCCTTTCATTATTGTAAGTGCACGCATTTTTCCTTATTGTTTGTCTTTTAAATACCTGTTATGTCTGTAAAACATCAAAAAAATTCTTAATTCTGATTATCTTTTTCAACACTATTTCATTTTGATCCTTTAATTTTTGATTATTTGTTTGCACCCTTTCCCCCCCAATAATCCAGGTTTCTTTCCTTTTCTAAGAAGCTATATTGCCCCCTGTCCCCCATCTACTCCCCTACCTCCTGCCCCTTAGCAAAGCTTTATAATAGTTAATCAATAATCATCATTGCTACTTTATCTTAACCTCAGGAGATAGTCATTTGTGACTGCTGGTAGCCTTTTTGCCAAGTGATGAGCAAGTATACAGAAGAAATGAATAACCATATCTTGGAACAGTTAAGTAGTGCAAGGGATAGAGTACCGGGAGTCAGGAAGAACTGCATTCAAATCCAGACTTAGACACTTACTAAATGTGTGACCCTGGGCAAGTCACTTAACCTCTTTTTGCCTCTGTTTCCTCATCTATAAAATTGGGATAATAATAGAACCTACTTCCAAGGATTGTCATGAGGACTGTGAGATGATAACTGTAAACCATTTAGCATAGTGCCTGGAACATAGTAAGCCCTATATAAATGTTAGGTATTATTGCCATTATTGTTATTAATTATCTTGTTACCTCCCACTGATGTAATTTTTTCCCCAAATGAGTATGTTAGCTACTTATTCCCTTGAAAACGCCACTTGTATGTATTTGAATATCTATTTCTTAAAGTGGTCCCCAGTTTATTTCCTTTAATTTTTTTCCCTTAAAATTGTGAACCTTTGTTTTATTTTGGTTTTGTTGTGTCCTAAGAAAGGATTTTATTTTCAGTTTCTAATAAATATGCACAGGAGATCCCTGTGAGTCAGAAAATTACAATATAGTCAGTGATAGTAATCAGAATGCTGCTTGTCACTCTACTATGAGCAAGTTTTGAAAATCCCTTAATTCTTTTGGCCATTAAGGAACTGTTAGTAAGTTTAAGAGATCAGTTCTTGTAACACCATTAGTTTACACCAATCACACTCCTGAAATCAAGTCAATGCAACAAGTATTTATGAAGTGTTTATTCTTGTCAGGTGCTGTGCTAGGAATAAATGCTAGGAATAAGAAAAAAAATACAAGCAAAAATAAAATAGTCCATGCCTTCAACAAGCTTACATTCTAACAGGCTATGGAAACACATAAAAGGAAGCTGAAAGTTGGGGCAAGGGAGGGAGTTCATTCCACATGTTATTGTGGTATAAATGTGGAGAGATGGAAATGGAGCCTGGAGATGAAAGAAGAAATAGATACCCTGGGAACTTTCCTTAAGATGGAAGCCTGGAGAATAACAGACGTTAGAAGAAGGGATGACTTCCTGAATATGAGTTTTCAACATCCTTAAATATCAAACTCCACCTCCCTGTGGAAAAAGAAAAGGGGAGAAAGAAGCAACAAAAAAGATTGGAAGAGAGTCAGCTTGAATATAGCCACAGAGGGTAAAATGTGTAACAAAAGAAATATACTTGATTGAAACACAAGTGGTACTGTAGGAAAACAATTAATTTGCAAGCTCAGAATTGCCCATCCTGCTTTTGGTAATGTGGTTACCCAAGGCTGCAAAAGGAACGGGTATTTTGGTATGACATGGCAAACACAGAATAGTCTCTAGGTCCTGTCTGCCACCGTCATAACACACATGACAGCGGCATGAGGGCAAGGTGTGTCAGTTAAAAGAATAAATAATTCAGGCTCAATTTCTCTAGCTTCAGCTCTTCTGCGGGACAAGTGTGTCTGTCTCTAGATCTCCTAATGGGGAAGGGATTAGATTATATCTTATTCCCCTAAATTAGGGTTAGGGTTATTATTATATCTTATTCCCCTAAACCTTAACTAGTCCCCCATGGAATATGGATTCAACTGATCAAGCTTGCACCTGGGCCTATGATTACCTATTTCACTTTATTTTTCCTTTCCTGATTGAGTAATATAACATCAACCTCAAGGTGACAAATGTAGACTTGAAGATGACTTTGTGAGTCTGGGAGGTTCAGAGTTTCTGAGATCACTGAGTGAAGTTGTATAGGGACAAGGGAATTTTCTTCATTGGAGAAGATGACAATTAACAAGGGTCTTGGCTCAAGCCAATTTTACTAGCAGATATACCAGAAATTATACAGTATAGAACAGAGGTGAGATATAAAATGTCCAATCAGAAATCCCACAAACTGCTATATGTTGTGAAAAAGTGTATGTATCATCCTCCTAGAAGCTATAATAATAGTTAGAAATGTGGTTAGATTACTGAATCCTGTTTTAAGTTTGTTTGGTCAAATGTATACTTATGAGTATTCTGTTTAACATTCCTTTCTTGTTCAAGAAATAAATACCTTTCCCCTACCTGATTCAGAGTGTACTTTTTAAATTCCTCCTTTTAGAGAAATTCTAGTTTTGAGCCTAACTTAAGTTTCACATAATTTGTTCTGGTGCGTTAGTATGGGAGTTTCATAATCCAAAGAGTATAAGAAAAGGGAACTTAAATCCTTTCACTACAGGGCAAGTTACCCGGACTGTGCTACATGCCAGGGCCCAGCAGTGGTCTTTAATAATATCTATATGCATACACACATATATTTCACATTTGAACACACATTGTGGATATGATATCTATGTCTATATATATATATATATATATATATATACAAACATGTATGTGAATTCAAACTCCAGCTCTCATACTTAATAACTCTTTGACTCTGGGAAAATAGCAACCTCCTTGGCACTTCCATTCCTTCGTCTGTGAAATGGGGATAATAATTCATTACTGGCTATTTGTCAGAGCTGTTGTGAGCATAAAGTGAAGTGATGTATATAAGACACTTGAAGAGATTAAAGCACAATGTAACTATTAGCTATTAAGTAAGATGATGCCCAACCATGTTTGCTACATGTATTTTTAAGTGTTATTGGAAAAATCCAAAGCAGCTATGATTGAGATGAATCTCTGTTAAACATGAATAACCAAATGAGTTTAGCTCTCTCTCTTTATAAATGGAGAAGTCATTCAATGACCTTTCTATCCTTATATCCATCAGACTTAGAAGTGTAAGCATAGAGTAAACATGTCAACTAAATTAAACAGCCTGGACAACAGTAATGGTACGGTATCTGTAGAGCAGTTCTAAACTCTTCGCCCAATCTAGAAGCTGAGATTCACTAAGCATTATAGGAGACAATACAAGTAAAAGCAAGAACTGAGCCTTTAACATGGAGAGTGGGTTGAAGGAACTGGGCAGGGCAGGGGCGGGGGGCAGGTGTTACAAAATCATTCACCAGAGTTATTTTGAAGTACAGTGCAACAGGGTATAGATTTGTTCTATTTGACTCCACAGGGCAGAAGTAGCAGTGGTGGGTACAGATTGCAAAGAAACAAATTTAAATTAAACAAATTTAAACAAAGAAAAGCTTCCTATTAATTAGTTGAACTATTCAACCAAAAATTGAATGGTTATGGGTTCTTCCTCTTTGAAAGTCATTAGACAAAGGCTAGGTGACCACCTGGAGGGTATGTTGTAGAGTGAATTCTTATTTAGGTAGGGATTGGAGTTCTGAGGTCCCATCTACTCTGAGATTCTATGAGTTGTGCTCTTGAAGCCTTGCAACTTGGCATCTGCTTAAAAATGCTCCTCATGACAGCCTACTTTACACAGTATACCCCCCCTGCTGGGTGCCTGTACTATCTTCCTTCTATTTTCATTCTAGCATTTTTGATACAGAGTTTAAAGATGATTCAAGGATTAGGCCCCATCCTTTTTCAAATAAGAATTAGGAGTGAGGATTCAATGAAACAGTTTAAACTTAACTTGAAAAAGGAAATTAAAACTTGTCCTCCAATGCAATACAAACCTTAATCTATTTGTAGAAGTACATAGCTTATTTTTAAAAGAAAGCTATCTCTATTCCCCTGCCCCCTCTGCCTGTCAGTTTTGATCTATGCATGGTTTCGAATGGGATCATGAGGGGAATCATTTGAATATGCCAAGAAATACTACACTCTTGGCATAAAAGACTTAGATGAATCCAGAAAATGTTGGAAATCTCATGAAAAATATGATTCTTGCAGTTTTTAACCCCAAGTTTTCAGATGCTTCTCCAAGTTCAGCTTTCCAAATTCTGGCTCTTTGCCCTTTTATTAATGAGCACTCTGCTCTATCATAATAAGACAAAGATAATTTCAGACTTACATGGCAGAGGATTTTGTCATGTTCATAGAAAATAAAAACATATTTGTGGCAAGTACTAAAGGAAATCCTGTTTGACTTCTTTGGTAATGGGAGAAGGGATTTAAGATTGTTATCTCTATGAAAAATTGGCACAAGTTAAATCAAATTGGGGGGTGGGTGGAGCTAAGATGGTAGAGTAGAGGCAGGAACTTAGCTGAACTCTCCCAACATTTATCTCCAAACAATTTAAAAATAACATCTCAAATAGAATTTTGGAGTGATATAGCAAACAAAAGGTCAGATTGAGACATTTTTGCAGCTCAAGATAAATTAGGAAGTTTGCAGGAGAGGTCTGTGACCCCAGGATTGGGGCTCTTTCAGAGTACAGTGAACAGGGCAACAAAACCAGCAGCAGACCTTGGAGGTGGCTGCAGCAGAAGCAGCAGCAGCAGCATCTTCAAAAGCTCTCAGCCCAGAGATGGTAAGGGGCTTGGACAACTGGTTAGAAAAATATTATAGGAGACCCTTTGCTGGCATGGATGCATGACCCTATTGCATTGTCCATATGCAACTCTCTGTTCCAGGGTAAAGAGGAGTACTACCACTTGTGGCTGCAGTAGGGGTTCTGGTCACAGTTCCAAGACAGAAAGGAGCACTAGAGCTTGAGGCCATAGGAGAGGAGGCAAGGTTGCTAGCTGCAAGGTAGCAGGTACCTTCCTGGTGAAAGACCAGAGCGCAGACCATGATAATAATAACCACACCTCTCCTTTGATCATACCACTTTGAAAGCACCAACAACTTAGAGATGGCAAAAACTATTTCTGAAAACTGCAGCACAAACAACAACAGCAAATGAACAAAAACCTTAAGCTTTCCCACCCCAGGAACAGAGTCCATCTGTAACATGAAATTAAAAGTTAAGAAATAGGCTATAAAAATGAGCAAACCACAAAAAAAAAAAAAGCTGACCATAAAAACCTGCCAAGGTAGAAGAAAAAATCAAGAGATGAACTCAGAAGAAGACTGAGATTTAGAAGTAAAGTCTCAAAGAAAAATGTGAATGGAACACAAGCCCAACAAGAATTGCTAGAAGAACTTAAAAATGATTTAAAAACTCAAATAAGAGAGGTAGAGGAAAATAAATGAGAGTGATGCAAGAAAATTTTGAAAAGAGAATCAACACCTTCTAAAAGTCACAAAAATTACTGAAGAAAATCACACATTAAAAAACAGATTTGGCCAAATGGCAAAAGAAGTACAAAAAATAATTAAAGAAAGGAACTTCTTAAGCAGAAATGGAAAAAGAGGTACAAAATCTCACTAAAGAAAACAATTCTTTAAAAATTAGAATTGTGCAAGTGGAAGCTAATGACACCATGAGGAATCAGGAAACAATAAAACAATATTTTTAGATGTGAAATATATCATTGGGAAAATGACTGACCTGAAAAATAGGTCAAGGAGAGATAATTTAAGAATCAATGGACTACCTGGAAGCCATGATCCTAGATCCAAGAGCCTAGACATTATATTTCAAATACTATAAAAGAAATCTGCTTTGATATGCTAGAACTAGAGAATAAAATAGAAATTTAAAGAATCCACTGATCACCTCCTAAAAGAGATCCCAAAATGTAAAATTCTAGGAATATTATAGCCAAATTCCAGAACTCCTAGGTCAAGGAGAAAATATTGCCAACTGCTAGAAAGAAACAACTCAAATATTGTGAAGCTACAGTTATGAGCACATAAGATTTATCATTAAAGGAGCATAGCATTTGGAATATGATATTCCAGAAGGTAAAGGAACTATTACAACCAATAATAAACCTAGAAAAACTGAGTATAATCCTTTGGGGGAATATGGCTATTTAATGAAACAGAGGAATTCCTGATGAATATAACATTTGGCATTTGAACAGAAAACTTGAGAGAAGCATAAAAAAGATGAAAATGAAACAGAAATTTTAAGGGACTTAATATAGTTAAACTGTTCCCTGTATAGGAAAATGATATCTATAACTCCTAAAAACTTTATCTTTGTTTGGGCAGTTAGGAGTTTATAGAGAGAGAGAGCAGGAATATGAGTTGATAATGTTGGGACAATTTTTTCTTAAGTTAAGGTGTAAGAATGAAGGATATACTGGGAGAAGGGGAAAGGGAAAGGTAGAATGTGAAAATTTTTCTCAAATAAAAGAGGTGTGCAATGAAGAGCTTTTACAGTGGAAGGGAAAATGGGGAGTGGTATTGGGCTCACTCATCAGAATTGTTCAAAAAGGGAATAACATACACTGTTGGGCATAGAAATCTGTCTTACTTAGCTAGGAAGGAGGAGGAAGAAGGGTGTGTGTAATAAAAGTGATGGCAGATCATGGGAGCCAGTGGTCAGAAGAAAACAGACTTTTGAGAAGGGGTGATAAAAAGAGAGTGAAAAAAGATAAATAGGGGCAAATAGGGTGGAAGGAAATAAGCAGTACTCATAACTGTGGCTGTGAATGCCATCAACTCACCCATAAGATGAAAGTGGATAGGGGCAACTAGGTGGCGCAGTGAATAGAGCACTGGCCCTGGAGTCAGGAGGACTGAGTTCAAATCCAACCTCAGACACTTGACACTTACTGGCTGTGTGACCTTGGGCAAATCACTTAACCCCAATTGCCCTGCCTTCCCCCCTCCAAAAAAAAAAAATGAAAGTGGAGAGCAAAATGTGTTAGAAACCAGAACCTGACAATATGTTGTTTACAAGAAACAAACTTGAAACAGAATCACATGTATATATGTAGCAAGAACAACAAAACTAGAAAAAGAACAAATGAATAATTCCTCAATTAGACACCAAAATGGAAATTCTGAAAATAAAAGAGAATATTAAAAATGAAGGTTAAAAATGCAAACTAATAATTAAAACTTCACACTTATTTTATGGGGGAGAAACAATAAAATAGATAAACCATTGATTAATTTGATTTAAAAAAGGAAAAAAGAAAATGAAATTACACGTATCAAATTTGAACAAGGTGAATACAGCGCCAATGAAAAGGGAATTCAATTTTGAGGAGCTATTTTGCCCAGTTACATGCCAACAAATCTGACAGTCTAAGTGAAATTGATGAACATATGCAAAAATATAAATTGCACAGATTAATGGAACAGGAAAAGAATAATTAAATAAGTTTGTCTTAGATAAAGAAATTGAACAAGACGCAATTGAGCTCCCTGGGGAGGGGGGGAAATTCCAGGACCAAATTAATTCTGCAAGGGAATTCTACCAATTATTTGAAGAACGATTAATTCCAATGCTGCATAAACTATTTTTAAAATAGGCAAAGAAAGAATCCTGTCAAGTTCCTTTTCTGATATAAATAGGTTTCTGATGCCTAAATGAGGAAGAGCAGAGAAAGAAAAATGAAATTATAGACCAATTTCCCTAATGAATATTGATGCAAGAATTTTAAATAAAATACTAGCAAGAAGAATACAACCATATATCACAAAGATAATTCACTATGACCAGGTGGAATTTATACTAGGAATGCTGGTCTGGTTCAATAATAAAAACAACAAAAATCATATAACTATCTCAATAAATGCAACCCCCCCAAACCTTTTGATAAAATACAACACTCATTTCTATTAAAAACTAGAAAGCGTAGGAATAAATAAAGTTTTTTTCTTAAAATGATAAATAGTATCTATGTAAACTCATCAGCAAGCATTATCTATAGTGGAAATAACCAAGGAGCCATCTCAGTAAGATTAGGGGTTAAGCAAGAATGTCCATTATCACCAGTATTATTCAATATTGTTCTGGAAATGCTAAGTATAAAAAATAATAGAAGAAAAAATTAAATTAATTAGAATAGATTATGAGGGGAAAAATTATTACTCTTTGCAGATGATATAATGCGTACCTAAGGAATCAACTGAAAAACAACTTGCAGCAATTAACTTTAGTAAAGTTGTAGCATATAAAACAAACCCACATAAATCACTAGCATTTTGAAATGTTACCAATAAAGTCCAGCAGGAAGGGATAGAAATAAAAAATACATTTAAAATAACTTCAGACAAATACTTTAGAGTCTACTTCCCAAAAGATATCCAGGAATTTTGTAAATACAATTACAAAACAATTTTTCACAGAAATAATGACAGATTTAAGCATTTGGAGAAATATGAATTGCTTGTGGACAGGCTTAACCAATATAATAAAAATGACAATTCAATTCAAATTAATTGAATTATTCAGTAACATGCCAAACAAACTACCAAAAATGATTTTATAGAGCTAGAAAAACTAACAACAAAATTCATTTGGAAGAACAAAAGTTTAAGAATATTAAATGAATCAAAGAAAAGAAATGTGAAGGAAGGCAGCATAGCTGTACCAGATTTCAAACCATATTACAAAGTGGTACTTATGAAAACAGTCTGGTACTGGCTTAGAAACAGAGTGATAGATTATTGGAAAAGATTAAGATATAATGCATAGTAATACATAACCTTAGTAATCTTGGGTTTGATAAACCCAAATATCCAAATCTTTGGGACAAGAGTTTACTACTTGACAAAAATTGCTGAGAAAACTGGATAAACAGTGTGGGAGAAATTAGATATTGACCAGTATCTCACAACGAATACCAAAATAAGATCATAACAGGTAAATTATTAAGACATAAAGAGTGATTTCATAAGCAAATTAAGAAAGCATGGAAAATTTTATCTATCAGATATATGGATAAAGAAATAACATATTACTAAGCAAGATGTCAAAAGGGTTATAGGAAAGAAATTGCATAATATTGATTATATTAAATTAAAAAGATTTTGCTCAAAAAACCCCAATGCAGTCAAAATTAGAAGGAGAACAGGAAAGTGGGTAAAAATTATAGCAAATTTCCCTGATTATGGCCTAATTTCTCATCTATATAAGGAACTTAGTCAAATAAAAAAAAAGTCATTCCCCAATTGATAAATGGTCAAAGGAATGCACAGTATTCAAAAGAAATCAAAGCTACCTATAGTCATGTGAAAATAATGTTTTAAATCACTCCAAATTTTTTATTAACTAATTTATTTTTGGTTTTCAACATTCACTTCCATAAGATTTTGAGTTTTAAATTTTCTCTCCCTCCGTCCCAATTTCATATAATCAAAATTATCCATTTTGCCCTTCATAATGTTCTCTATCTCTTGTTTGGTCATAAATTCTTCCATTCTCCATAAATCTGACAGGTAAACTATTCCTTACTTTCCTAGTTTGCTTACAGTATCACCCTTTATCTCTAAATCATGTGCCTATTATGACTTTATCTTGGTATTATGTGTAAGATGTAGGTCTATGACTAGTTTCTGCCATACTATTTTCTAGTTTTCCCAGCAGCTTTTGTTAAAATACTGCGTTCTTGTCCCAGAAGCCAGAGTCTTTGGGTTTATCAAACAGTAGATTACTATAGTCATTGACTATTGCGTCTTTAAAATCTAGCATGGCTAGTCTACCTGCCCTTTTAGAGAAGTGCAAATTAAAACTACCCTGACGTACCACCTCCTGCCTATCAGACTGGCTAACTTAACAGGAAAGAAAAATGACAAATTTTGGAATGGATGTAGAAGAAAATTGGGACCCTAATACATTGTTGGGGGAGTTGTGAACTGGTCCAACCATGCTGGAGAACAACTTGGAATTATTTCCAAAGGACCATAAATCTATACATACCCTTTGATCCAATAGTACCAGGACTAAGTCTGTAGTCCAAAGAGATTAAAGAGAATGGAAAATGGCTTACATATGCCAACACATTTATAGTAGTTCTTTTTTTTTGGTGGCAAGGAATTGTAAATTGAGGTGATGCCCATCACTCAAGGAGTAACTGAACAAATCATGGCATATGATTGCGATGGAGTCCTATTTTGCTATGAACAATGATGAGCAGGATGGTTTCAGAAAAAACACCTGGGAATACTTATATGATCTTGTGCAGAGTAAGGTGAACAGAACCTGGAGAATATTACACAGCAAATTGTTTTTTACAATGATTAAGTATAAGTGACTTGGCTGTTCTGATCCAATTATCCAAAGGATACATGACAAAAATGTTATCTACCACCAGAGAGATAGCTGAAGAACTCTAAATGCAAAGTGAAGTATGATTTTTTAAATTTATTAATTTATTTTTTAGTTTTCAACATCATTTCCACAAGATTTTGAGTTCAAAATTTTCTTCCTGTCTCTCCCATATCCTCCACCTCAAGATAGTGAGCCTACTAAATACCCCTTTCCTCAATCTGTTCTCTGTTATATCCACCCCCGTTCTCTGCCCCCCACTTTCTAGTAGGGCAAGATGAATTTCTATGCCCCAGTGCCTGTATAACTTATTTCCCAGTTGCATGTAAAAAAACAATTATTTTTTATTATTTGTTTTTAAAACTTTGATTTCCAGATTCGTTCCTCTCTTCCCTCTTCATACACTGCCACTGAGAAGACAAGCAATTCAATATAGGTTGTAGATGTGTAGTTACACAAAACATTTCCATAGTAGTTACATTATGAAAGACTAACTATATTTCCCCCCATCCTATCCCACCCTCCATTTATTCTATTTTCTCCTTTGATCCTGACCATTTTCAAAAGTGTTTGCTCCTACATATCCTCTCCCCCAATCTGCCCTCCCTTCTATCATCGCCTCTCTTTTCCCCTTCCCCACTTCTTTCCTGTAGGGTAAGATACCCAAGTGACTATGTATGTTACTCCTTTCTTAAGCTAAATTCAATGAGAGTAAGGTTGACCCATTTCCTTTCACCTTCCTGTTTTTCTTCTCCATTGTAACAATTTTCTATTGCTTCTTTTATATGAGATAATTTACCCTATTCTATCTCTCCCTTTCTCCTTCTCCCAATATATTCCTCTCTCACCTCTTAATTTTATTTTATAGATATCATCCCTTCCTAGTCAACTGATCCTGTGCCCTCTGTGTATGTATACATGTATACACATATACATACACTCATATATATTTATACATGAATACAGCCTCTTATACATACTTACATGTACACATACACACACATATATTCCCTTCAACTATTCTCATACTGAGCAGTCTCATGAATTATAATTATCTGTTTTCCATGTAGGAATGTAAATACATCAACTTTAATAAGTTCCTTATGATTTCTTTTTCCTGTTTACCTTCTCATGTTTCTCTTGCTTCTTGTATTTGAAAGTTGAATTTTCTAGCAGTTCTGGCTTTTTCATCAAGAATGCTTGGAAAATCCTCTGTTTCATCAAATGATCATATTTTCCCCTGAAGTATTATATTCAGCTTTGCTGGGTAAGTGATTCTTGGTTTTAATCCTAATTCCTTTGACTTCTGGAATATCATATTCCAAGTCGTTTGATCTCTTAATGTAGAAGCTGCTAGATGTTGTGTTATCCTGATTGTGTTTCCACCATACTCAAATTGTTTCTTCCTGATTCATTGTAATATTTTCTCCTTGACCTGGGAACTCTGGAATTTGGCTATAATATTCCTAGGAATTTTCTTTTTGGGATCTTTTTCAAGAGGTAATCAGTGAATTCTTTCAATTTCTATTTTGTCCACTGGTTCTAGAATATCAGGGCAATTTTGACTGATAATTTCTTGAAGGATGATGTCCAGGCTCTTTTTTGATCATGGCTTTCAGGTAGTCTAACAATTTTTAAAATTATCTCTCCTGGATCTATTTTCTGAGTAAGTGTTTTTTCCAATGAAATATTTCACATTGGCATCTATTTTTCATTTATTTGGATCTGTTTTATAATATATTGAATTCCTTTTCCACCTGGCCAATTCTGCTCTTTAAGGCATTCTCCTCATTGGCTTTTTGGACCTCTTTTGCCATTTGAGTTAGTCTATTTTTTAAGATTTTATTTTCTTCAGTCAGGCTGTTGACTCACTTTTCATGATTTTTCTTGCATCATTCTCATTTCTCTTCCCATTTTTTCCTCCACTTCTCTTACTTGATTTTCAAAATCCTTCTTGAGCTCCTCCATGGCTTACAGCCAATTCATATTTTTCTTGGGGGTTTTTGATGCAGAAGTTTTGACTTTGTTTTCTTCTTCTGGTTGCATGTTTTGATTCTCTTTGTCCCCCCCAAAGTATTCTATGATCTGATTGTGATTCCTCTGCTTGCTCATCTTGACAGCTAATACTTTTGAGCTCTTTGCCATGGTAGCTCTTTGCCATCTCCAGAGTGGAGAGAGCTATGTCCCAAATGAGGTTTTGTGCATCAGCTGTTGTTAGAGCTATGAGGAGGCTACCCTCTTTACAGCCACCACAAACTCTGGCACACTGGTGTTCCTCACCCCAGAACCACCAGCCAAGACTGTGACTGAAGTCTAAGCAGAGCAAAGCAAAAGCAATTACCCTCTGAATGGTTCCTTGGTCCCTCTATGATCTGTAAGCAAGGAACTATGGAGTCAGCCACACCATAGCAGTTGCAGTCACTGCCCTGCTGCCACCTCTCACCAGAGGGGTAGGAGCCATACTACATTCTTCTCTCATCCAGTTCCAACAGAATTCCCTACTGACCTTTTACTTTCTCTTTGGCATTTATGAGTTGAGAAGTCTGGAAACTTCCACAACTGCTGGTGATTCACTCTCCTGAAGTCTACTCTGGCTGGTCTGGGCCCACACTGCTCATGCAGGACTGTGCTTGGCTCCCAACCTGGTGTTATTGACCCTTTCTTTTCAGCTTGCCAGGCCACCTTCAGTGGGAGATTTGTTTTTCTCTGTCACTTTGTGGGTTCTGTAGCTCGAAAATTTGTTTAGAGTCATTTCTGTATAGGTATTAGAGGTCATTGGAATGGGAGCTCGAGCAAGGTTCTGCCTTTACTCTGCCATTTTGGCTCCACCCCCGAAATATAATTTTTTTCACTTAATTTTTCTTGCTTTTTATTTCTTTTCCAACACGGCTGATACAGAAATATATTTTACATGATTTTATAGGAGTAGGTAGAGGAGAGTTTGGAGGGAGAGAGAGGATTTAGAACTCTAAACTAAAGAAAAATGAATGTTAAAAATAAATAACAAATTTATTTTGTAAAAGAAAAAAATTCAAATTGGCTTCTGGAGTAAATCAGATTAGGTGTTGAGTCACATATTTATTTTTGTCTGTAACCCTCCTCTAAAATTTGGAATGCATCCTTTCACCTCTTAGTCTTTCCCCTTTTTTTTCTGTGGAAAAAAGATCCTGTTCTCCTATTCTCCTCATCTTCACATCCTGCTTAATATCTCACACGTGATATAATAGAACAAGCTTCTCTCTAAAGAAGATAGGTGGTAATGTAAAAAGAACATGGGACTTCCTAGAGGGGATTTCTCTAGGGGAGATGATTTACTTGGAGAAGAGAGATATATTTGTAAAATAAAATGGTATAAAATGATACTAATTGGCATTTTTAAAGGAAATAAAAGAGCATTGATCTTACTAAGAAATTAAAAGACATTGATTTAAGTATTAATTCTACCATTTGCTAGCTGTGTGGTCTTTGGAAAGTCACTTAACTTGTCTAAATCTGAGTTTTCTTACTTATAAAATGGAAATAGCATTATATGCCTGGCCTACCTCATTGTAAACTGTAGCATGGTACTGTATTCAAAGATGAGGACCATTATTCTACTTGGAATAAATCACATTAGTTATTTAGGATAGTAGAATATTGCTTTAATTTCTCTGGATTCTTATATGTTTTATAGTACTTAAAAAGTAAATGACACTTTGCAAACTATTAGGCTGATAGCCTAAATGAATTCTTCAGCTTTTTATAGAGATCTAAGTTTGGTGAAGGTCAAAAATTGGAAGGCTATAGTTCTATCTATATACAAAATATTGGTGTTTCCCAAGAGCCTGGCAGAAAGATTAGCCCTTGGTATAATGGTATGTATAATAATTCCAGGGTGGAATTACAAGAGACAGTATAGGTGTAATCAAAACCACACAGACCCAGATATAACATACAGCTATACACACATGCATATATATATGTATATACATATATATACATATTATTTACATATATACATATATACATATACACATAGACATAGACATACATAAATATATAAATACACACAACATATAAGGCTGCATGTAGAACTTTCAGGGTGAGATAGAAGTTGACTCAAGGGTGTGTGAATTTTCTGTAGACTACACAGTTACTACAATTTTCACCTCTGCTATCTCAATTAACCAAATAGTATCCATGGAATGAAAACCAACAGGAGAGGTAACCCTTGGCTGGTGATTTATTGATCAAAGGTTTCTTCCATCTGTGTTAACTGCAATATGATTGCTATGTGTCTGGCAGGCATGAGAGTAGCTCAGAGCCATGGAATCAGGATTTTCTGATTAACTGCAGTAGTCTGCAAGTACTTTTCTTACTTAGCCATCAGTATAAGTTCTGTATGTCTCCCTGCAGGTCTGTGTTATTGGTCTAGCCCCAGGAGAGATTTCCTGGGTGTGCACAAGTACTTGGTAGGAAAGATAATTGCTTGCAGTAGAGTGTTGATCTGTGTTCATTCACGGGCAAAGCAGAGGACTTGAGAAAACAAGCCAATGCTGGTCAAAGGGCTAATCAGATGATACAAGGCATAAAGCAATGACTAAAAAGTTGTAACTATGTGTTTCATAGCAAATTTCTACCCCAAGGACTTTCCCAATTTCAAGTTGCATATACAGCAAAGGAAGCCCTTCAGAATATCCAACATATATGAGGACTTATTTATTACTCTTTCTAATGGAAGAAATATGAAATTTAGGTAGCACAGTGGATAGAATGCCAGGCCTGGAGTCAAGAAAACTCATCTTTCTGAGTTCAAATCTGACTTTAGACAGTCACTAGCTGTGAGACCCTGGGTAAGTCACAAGTCTATTTGCCTCAGTTCTTTCATCTGCAAAATGAGCTGAGGAAGGAGATTGCAAACCACTCCAGTATCTTTGCCAAGAAAACCCCTAATGGGATTACAAAGAGTTGAATATGACTACAAAACAATTGAACAACAAAATGTTTTCCCCCAAATTCCCATGCCCTGATAATCTTTATAACTCTTTGAATAACCTCAACAACAACAAAAAAAAATGAATCAAAGAAAAATGTCTTCTTGATGATAAAGGATAAAACTGGGAGGGAGGAAATGGGGAAGCTCCTTGAAGCACACATATCCTGGCCCTTTACAGTTTGCTGTTACTTCAAGGGAAGAACTGTTTGGAATGTTATACCTTGAGGCTCTTTGATACTACTTTCTTTTTTAAAATTCATTTTATTTTATTTTATTTTATTTTATCTTATTTTATTTTATTTCATTTTTTCCCCATCTTTCCCCTACCCAACACTGCAAAACAGCCATCCCACTGTATAATCCCTCCCCCAATCTGCTGTCTCCTGTGTCCTCCCCCTTGCCCCTCTGACTTTCCAGTAGGGCAGAATGGATCTCCCTACCACAGTACCTGTGTATCTTAATTCCCAGTTGGATGTAGTTAATAAGTCATTTCTGTATAGGTATTG
>CM053590.1:118538203-118555743 GCA_028646515.1 Pseudochirops corinnae
GGCTTAGGGAAGGAATGACATACACTCTGAATTGGGTATCTTGCCCTGTGGGAGAGTAGGAGGGAAGGGGATGAGAGGAGGGCTGATGGAGGGGAGGGCAGTGTGGGGGGAAGGGTTGTTAGAAACACACACTTCTGTAAAGGGACAGGGACAAAATAGAGAATAGAACAAGGCGGGGAAGGATAGAAAGGAGAGAAATATATTCAGTCTTCACAATATGGCCATTGTGGAGATGTTCTGTATAACTATACATGTAAAGCCTGTATTGAATTGCTTGTCTTTCCAGTGGGGGTGGGTGATGAGGGAGGAAGGGAAAGAATCCAGAATTTAAAGTTCTATAATCAAATGTTAAATATGTATATATAATATATAATAATAAATATATATATGTATATGTGTGTGTGTGTATATATATATATATTATTTACATGCAACTGGGAATTAAGATATACAGGCACCAGGGTAAGGAGATCCATCTTGCCCTACTGAAAAGTCAGTGAGGTGATGGGGGACGATATAGGAGAGAACAGATTGGTGGAGGGGGTATACAATGGGATTGCTGTTTTGGGGTGGTGGGTAGGGGAAAGATGGGGAGAAAACTTGTAATTCAAAATCTTGTGGAAATGAATGATATAAACTAAAAATAAACAATAGTTAATACAGCCAAAAACAAACAAGCAACAAAAAGAATCATCACAGTAGAAAAGCATGTCATTTTCTTTTAAATGCCTTTCACTGTAACAAAGAGTTATTACAAATTATATTAAGCACCCTGGTGAAGAATTTCAAGCCTTTTCATATTATGTCCTGCTCTTGGTTTACATGGAAGGTAGGGGAAAGGAGGAAAAAATAAACACCATAGAAAATCAAAGAATGAGGTATTTGCTACAAATGCTTTTGTATTTCCCAGGTATTTTCCCACTTTGATATGTAAAAGGTTGGATATGCAAAGCTATATTCTGAATAATCAAAACCATGATCATTCTAGTCTACTAATAACTTTGATAATGACCCAGGAGAAAGCAGACAGATTTTTTCCCCTATTAAATATATCTTTTTTCCTGCTTAACTGTCACTGTCACAGTCCCATGACCTCTAACATGGACATGCCTGAGAGCACAAGGGAAAGTTCAGAAGATCTTGTTAAGGAGTCAACTTTCATGGACTTTGTGATATACTCATTATTACCATCCCTCAAGTGAACTCTACCCTAGACCTCAGATAACTTGAAGACTAATCTAAAGCACAAGACTTTTCCCAAGGATACTTGCAACATAGAAGATTACAGGAATACTCAGGGAAACTTACCAGGTAATCGGAGTCTCAAGAGCAATGCATTTCTCCCTTGAATAACTTGAATGACTTGTTGCTCTTCCTTTAACTACAGTTACCACTACATCTATACTGTTGTAACTTCTGCTTAGAAACCATAGAAATCTCTCCCACTGGGGTGACTATTTTGTATAGGTTAAACCCAGGAGTGGGGAATCTATGGCATCAAGGCCACATGTGGTGCTCTAGGTCCCCAATGTGGCCCTTTGACAGAATCCAAAGTGAAGTTTGGATTTGGTCAAAGGATCACACTTGAGGAGTTAGAGGGTCACACGTGACCTTGAGGCCACAGGTTTCTACCCTCAGGTTTAAGTTATCTAAGTAATAACAATGGAATCAGTGTTCTTGCTTCCATCCACTTCCTACTTAATTAAAAAAAAAAAAAGATTTGGGTTGGCTCTGGTTTAAATACGTGCGTGGTCTTTTCTTTGTCTTTATTTGTTTAAAAAAACTGAATTTGATCAATCAATGATCTGACACATCTAGAAAGATGATTCTGAAATTCTGAAATGACTTCTATGTATACTAAAAGTTGCTTCCCCTCTATTAATGCTATAGCTCTCTCCTTTTCCCTCCCATCTGATCTATTCCCTCTTTTTCCCTTCTTCTCCCCATCTCTCCATTTCCCCTACACTCCTTTCCCTGCTTTCTCCCCTTTTCTCCTGCCTTCTCCTCTTCCTTCCCATTTTCTTTATTCTCCTTTTCCCTTTTCATCTTTTTTCCTGCTTTTACCTTCCCCCTGCCTTCACTCTCCTTTTCTTCCCTCCTTTCTGTGCTTGCCATATTCAAGCTTTTTGTTTCTTCTTAAGTAGAACATTTAATATATGTCTATTATATTGCTAGGCATTCTGCTAAGTGCTAGGGACATGATACAAGCAATAAAATAATCTCTATCTTATAGAAGATTATATTTGAATGTGGCGAGACAACATATTCATATTCTAGGAGTAGCTGGAAATGGGGTAGAGTCGGCGAGGGTGGGTGGGGGGAGAAGAAAGAGTAGGATAACCTGGGAGCAGTACAGAAGTTGAAGACAATAAAAAGAAATCAGGAGAGAGAATTCAGGTGTGATTGAAATGAATCATGGCAGAGATCCTTCTTAAAATGGTAGTGCCAAGGAGTGACTTACAAGCCCAGAGCACAAAGACCTTGGGCCAGTGTTTTCTCCAAGGTGGCAAAGCAGCAAGAAAGGAGAGGACCAATTTGAAGAGAGAGTTCAAACATATTTGAGGTAAATCATAACTGGAAGCCCTCTGAAAATGGTTGTTTCCAGGAGATAATCACCAATCAGGAGAGATTTCATTAGATGGCAATGTAGCAGGTGAGATGAGGATTCAAGAGAGGGTCCAAGTATGAGTAAATTAATAGAATGGACTGTGTTCTTAAAGAACTTATTTACAAGTTACAACTAGGAGACTTTTGAGCTATCTATAAACTTTTACTTCTTTCACTTCTTATTGCTTAACTATTTACTAATATATTTTTTATTGCCCTTGCCAATGACCACTTTTGTACTAGAACTTGTGTATGTTCAGGTATATGTTACCTTTGTTGGAATGATTTTGTTAAATTCTTTAAATATTTTTTCTTCTTTTCATGCTTTGTAAGGGATAATTGGTACAAAAGCTGCAATTATCTTTGTGGTGGTCTGATTGTATATGCTTATTACAATCAATTTAAGGCAAGATGACTAAGTGTCCCAATATGATGCTTCTTTTTCAGGATGTTTCTTTTTCTTACCATCTGTCAGAATGTAAGTTTCTCATGAGTATGAATTGTCTCATTCTTTGCATTCATGTCTCTAGAATGAATGTCTTTATTTGTTTAAAGCACAGAGGCTGGTACAAAGTAGGTCCACAACAAAGATTTATTGATTGATTGGTTGGCTGATAGATGTCCTTTATTCACACACACACACACACACACACACACACACACACACACACAGAGGAAAAACTGTTAGTCATCCTTTGATTTAATTGTAACTCCTTTATAACCTATGGTTTCTTTTGTTTTTATGTTATTTTTAATTTTTTTAAGCACATATGTTTCTTTATGTCTTTTTTTAGTTCCATATTATCTCTTTCCCTCTCTCCTTGCCCTCCCCAAAAAGAAGGCAAGAAAAAAGCCTCATTACAGATATCTATGTATATACACATACAGTCATGCAAAACAAATTTCCATATTAGCCATGTACCCCCTCAAAAAAAATCAGAAAATGAAAGATTAGAAATATTTATAGTAATTATTACTGAGTCTATCAGTTTTCTTTCTGAAGGAAGGTAGCCTGTTTCATTGTGAGTCCTTTGGAATTGTGGTAGGTCATTGGACATGAGCTGATGAAGGCTTTCACTGGGGGTGATGGCAAAATCAGATGTGAGATAGGAGCGTATTTGAGAGAGGTCATTTGCATATTATTGAATTAGCAAAGTGCTGATATTTGATGACATTTCATTCTTCTTTCTTTTCCATCCCTCATCCTTCTGTTCCCTAAGGATATCAGAGCTCCCTAGCTTTACCAAGACTCTCAGAGCACTTAACTTTGCAACCTGTGCCAGATTGTTTTTTTATGACTTTTAGGGTCTATCATTGTGGACTCTGGCAAAGGAGGGTGCTGACTTTTACCAAAGCATTTTTTATCCCAAGGGAATTCCCATCATATTATGTAATCCATATTTATTAGGTTTGTGGTTTTGAGATGAGATTTTTAATTTTCTTCTTTTTCCTCAATCTTGAGAAAACACAATAGGGATGAGTTGGGGAAACAGAGTCAGGATCTGAGGGTCAGTGATTCGTTTTGTAACTGAAAAAAAAAATTGCCTAAGCTTCAAGTCTCTATTTTCCCATCTGGAAAACAAGGATGTCTCATTGCACCTACATGACATAAAGACAATTAAAGAATGTTTTGACACTTCCACAAAATATATGATAACATGTCCACAAAACACTGGAAGCCACTTTAACATAATTGCATACTTGTTCTTTGAAGTTAGATTCCTGAGTTTTCAATAAGTTTTGCACAGGAAAAAAATAAACTGCAACAAAATGACAACTTAGATATTGGGAAGAAAAGAAAGAAAAAAATTCTCAATAGAGTCCTGAAAATGTTACTGTATGTTGTCTTAGTTTGACCCCAAACTATATAAATATCTTTAAATAGTTCAGATGATCCCCTACAAATATAATATCCTAGCCATCACTTCGGGATCAGAATGAGTAAGTAGTCTTTTTCACTTCTTCCCTGCCTCAGGTGGGTCTGTGAGTCTTCCCATGAATGGTATACAACACTTACTGAATCTTTCTAAGGCTTAGAATAAACACACACACACACACACACACACACCCTCTCTCCCTCCCTTTTCATTTGTCCTTTTCATTTTCATTATGTCTCTGGCAGCTTTTAACCAAGTCATGCAAATTGCCTTTAAGCTTAAAAAAAGTTTCAAGAAACTGCTAAAATACTGGAAGAGGGAAGGAATAACTTGACAACCTTTGAAACTGGCATCATGTCAAAGCTCCTTCTCTCCTTAGAGCAGTGGTTCTCAACCTTTGGGTCGCGACCCCTTTGGGGGTCAAAAAACCCTTTCACAGGGGTCACAGGGGTCGCCTAAGACCATCGAAAAACACATATTTCAGCTGATCTTAGGAACCGAGACACTACTCCTCTATCCATCTCCAGGTGGGTCTGCACATATTTAGATATGCCCACATACAGGTATTAAAGGATCGCGGCATTAGGAAGGTTGAGAACCACTGCCTTAGAGGTAAATGGAGCTACTTCAAACTTTTTTGAAGACACATGTTCAAATTCATTACTACTTTTTCTATTGATGGCTATGTGTTTTCCTGGATTTGCAATTACAAATATTGTTGATACCAAAGGAAATATTGATTATAGGTGGTAGATGACAAACAGTCTTTCAGTGTTGATAATAGGCTGTGAAACTGATTTATGGCCTACTTAATCTTCACACTTCTCAGCACATAGCTTTCTTTTTTGTTCTAATTTCCCATTGACTTCAATTCACGTGGGAATGATTACAAGCACAATATTTTGGGTGGCACTTTCAAATTGCAGTGATTTTAGAACAGTGAAATGAGGCCTTACAAGAAGACATTTAACATTGCTATGTGCTGTGGACATGGCAACCTTTGAAGTGATACATCCACAGAGGGCAAAGTGGGCTCTCTCTTACTTATAAATCCATTAAAGTCAACTGCCCTGACTTTTAGACTCTTTTTAAAAAAGAAATCAAGAAACAATCTCTCTTTCAAACCACAAAAGTGGCACATTAAAGCCCTTACTCTTGCAAATTAAGAAAAGAAACTATCTCACTGAGAGTGGAAGTAAAACTCCTTCCTTCCCAAACTGTCATACACACACACAAACACATACACACACACACTATACACACATAAATACATTTATATATGTGTACATATAACAAACATGTATGATACATATCCACTTTTGTTTGCATGTAGAATCCTCCTCCCCACCCCACAATAAAGTATGAGCTTTTTGAGGAAAGGGAATGGTTTTGTTTAGTTTCATCTTTGTATTTGTGCCACCTAACACAATACTTTGCACAATGGTAGGCACTTAGCTAGTTGTTGGATCAGGTTGAAAAGTGTCCTGAGCTTTGAAGACATCACATGCTGCTGTCCAAGGTACCACTTCTTAGCATTTTTCTGACTTCCCTCCAGAGGTATATGTTAGAGGTCAAAGAATTTTTTTTTTCAGGAGGAAGAAGCACTCCTTCTAGGAGTCTCAGAGACTGTATTTCTGAAAGACAATGACATAAAGTTCTGGTCTCCATTTACTAGAGACACATTTTGTGGAACTTTTATCCACCTTTTCTTCTGAGACTCATTGTGGACATTAATTATTTTCAAATACGTCCCATTGTTCAACCTCTTAATTGTTATAGTATTTCCTGAAAGAGGACATTATGGGACATTTTGGTATTTTATCAGGGTTATCACCTCAGCTGTTTTCTATTTCAAAAAAGAAACAATGAATTTTTAGGAAATTCAATTTATTCTGAATTCCTCTCATATGTGCTTAGAGTTTTTAAAGTTTTCTCCTCCAGTCTACAGCCACAAGGATCATTGATAGAAAATTGTAATAAAAAGTTCCATTTCCTTTTGAAATTCTCTCCACTAAGCTGCCTGGTAGTGAAGTTGTAGCATATGTTATAGACCCCAGCTTCTAGGAGTTGGGCCAGCATAAATTGAATGAGGCATGGGAAAGGTGACTCCCAGCTTTCAAGTTGAAATTCCCTCCCTAAAGAACTTCACTTTTCATCAGCAAAGAAGAAAAAATTGAATTAATTTCCAAGGCAGATGCTTCTCAGACCTCCTATTTGTTAGAGCAGGGATTAGAAACATAAAAACATTAAGAGAAGAAAGAGTGAAAATTCAATTGTCTGTGCCTTCTTCAGAGCTAAGTTTAGGCTTTCAATAAAAACTCAGGAAAGTGAATATATCTAGAGGAAACAACAATACCACATGAAGGAAGGGCAGTTAGAATGTAAAAATGCACCCCCCACACACATCCAAATACTGTTTTTCTTATGAAGTGATGTAAGTGAGGAAATTACCTTTAAACAGAACAGTTGATGTTTTTTAGGGTATATGCATTTATAATTGGCATTCAATTAAATCATAATTCATACTACTTTGACAGATTTCTTAATAATAATATAATAAAAGTAATGGCAATAATTCACATTTTAGAGTATGTTAAGTTTAGAATGGTACATGTATATGTGTGTATATGTGTATATTTATATGTATGTGTATATACATATATATATAATTGTATTTGAACTTCACAACCAATCTGTGAAGTATATGCTATTATTATCCTCATTTTATAGATGAAGAAATGGAAATGAGAGAAGTGTTAAGTATTTTGCATATAGTTACATAGCTAGTAAATGCTAGAAATCTGATTTGAAGCCAAGTGTTCCTGACTTTAAGGAACTGCATGCACTGTTTCATACTTCCTCTGCTGAAGATTACTTTTGGGAAAAGAGTGATATTTACTCTTTATGTTGTTTCACACAAATCTTTGGAAATATAATCACTTAACCTTTTTCAATAAATAGAGCGATAGTCCAGTCCCCAGCACAAGAAAGACTGCTTGGGTGGTATAAAAAGAACATCTTAATATTTACAAAATTATACCACACCAACAATGATATTAAACCTCTATTAATCAAAGATATAAAAACCAGATTGGTATAATGACTAGAGGGAAAACTTTGGAATCAGGGAAAACTGGGTTCATGTTCTGATTCTGACAAATAATAGCTGTGTGATTATGAGCATGTGGTATAACTTCTCCGTGCCACAGAAAGTTTAAGTGACTTGCTTAAGATAGCACAGATAAATATAAGAGCCATGATTTGAACCTAAATCCTTTGATTTAATAATTTAAAAATCTATGCTTAAGATCCCAGCATCATAGATCAAAAATTGCTGGAATCTTAGAGATCAACTTACTCAAGGCCCTCATTTTACAAATGAGGAACTGAGATCCACAAAAGTTAAGTTACTTGTTCATTTTAACCTTGGACTATGTCATCCAAATTGGCCCCTTGGAGGCCATTTGGTTTCATACATGATAAAAATTTTTAAAACTGGAAGATGTTATTTGGATAGTAGCTATAAGTTAATTATATAATCTCTTTCTCATCGAATGTTTGTGTGTGTGTGTATTGCATATTTCTGTGTTCTCTTTAAAAATGCATGTATATATGCCTCATAACTCTTTGTGTTAGCAAAGTAGATACCTTAATAAAGTTTTTTTCATGATGATGTCAGAAAGTTTGCATTTCCTCCAAATGATGGTAGTTTTCATAAAAATTATTTGTATAAACAACACTTTCTAGGTATTGTTTAAACTTATTGAGAAAACAAAGTATCTTCAAGCAGACTGTTCTCTTTAATTTCCTGTGATGAAATCCCATTCATTTCAACTTCTGTTCTTTTATTCATGCTGTTCCCCTAGCTTAAAAAAGACCTCTCTACTTCTTTAAACAGGCCTAAATTCCAATGGTCCTCTTGGATTCTCTCCAAGCTTCTTTGTGCCCACCATTACTTCCCCAGTTATTGTAGACCCCCAGCACCCATCTTCAGAACTTCTAAATACTTAACAAATGTAACAAAATTCTTTTCTCTTACTATTTTCATACTTAATTATTTTCATACATGTTTTCACACTATTGAATTTTTTTCCCAATTACATGTCAAGATAATTTTTAGCAGTCATTTTTGCAAGATTTTGTTTCAAAGTTTTCTCCCTCCCTCCCCTATCCACTTCCTAAAATGATAGCTAGTTTAATATAGGTTTTGCATTTAGAATCATATAAAAACATGTTTCCATATCAGTTACAGTTATGAAAGAAGAAACAGATCAAAAGGGAAAATTCATAGTTGATCATCACTCTGTTGCTAATACTATGTACAATGTTTCCCTAGTTCTGCTCATTTCACTTTGAGAAAGTGTTAGAGCCATATTATGGAGGACCTTGAAAACCAGTCTCAGGTCATTGGACATTATCCTGAAAGGGCTAGTGAGCCATCAAATCTTCAAGTAAAGAATATATGGTGTTATGTTATCTGGTTCCAAAATGAATGAATGGAGATGAGAACTATTTGCCAAGACATGACAACTCAAGCAGCCTATGACTAAAAAGTTTTAGTACTTATGGGTTGAGCATTGTAGATAGTGCCAGGGAAGGTTTAAAAAGCTTGAAATCCTTCTAATTCATTGAATGACCATTTTCCCCCCTCAGAGTATTACGCTTAATTTTGCCAAGTAAGTGATTCTTGGTGGCAGTCCTAGCTCCTTCGCCTTCTGGAACATTATGTTTCAGGACCTCAGATCCCTTAATGTTGCAGCTGCTAAATCCTGTGTAATCCTGATTTGAATTGTTTCTTTATGGCCACTTGCACTATTTTTTCCTTGACCTGATAATTCTGCAATTTGACTATAACATTCCTCGGAGTTTTTATTTTTGGATCTCTTTCCTGATATGATTGGTGGATTCTTTCAATGTCTCTTTTGCCCTCTGGTTTCAAGATAACAGAGCAATTTTCCTTGATAATTTCTTGAAAGCTGCTGTCCAGATCCTCCTTTTGATTATGCCTTTCAGGTAGCCCAATGCTTCTGACACTCTCTCCTGCATCTCTTTTCCAGGTCAGCTGTTTTTCTCATGAAGGCATTTTACATTTTCTTCTTTTTTCATTCTTTTGAATTTATTTGATTGATTCTTGATGTTTCGTGGAGTCATTAGCTTCCATTTACCCAATTCTAACTTTTAAAGAGTTATTTTCTTCAGTTAGCTTTTGTACTGCCTTTTCCATTTGGCCAATTTTTAAGGAGTTATTTTCTTCATTGTATTTTTTTGATCTCCTTTTCCATTTGGCCAATTCTTCCTTTTAAGCAGTTTTCTTTTTTCCATGTTTTTGGCTCTTTTTTCATAAGTCTCTCATTTTTTTTCCCAGTTTTTCTTCTTCCTCTCTTATATGATGTTTAAGCTCCTTTTTTAGATCTTCCATGATTTCTTTCTGGGAGCTAATCCACTTCCTGTTTTTCTTTTTTGGGTTGTGCCCATAGGTATTTTAATGTTGTTCTCTTATGAGTTTGTCTAACTACTTTCTATTGTCAGATTCTTTTTTGTTCTTTTGTTTTTCTCTCATCTTGGTTTCTGTTTTTGTTTTTTGTTTTTTGTTTTGCTTCTTTCTTTTCTTTTAAATTTGAGCTCTGCTCCCAGGGTGGAAGGGGCACTATCTCAGGTTTCCTGTGCCAGTGACTGCAGGCCCTGGTTCCTTATGTGACACCCTGATATTGTCCTGAGGCATATAGGTGACTCTCATGGCTGAGTGGGTGGAGTGGGGGTGGTTGGCAATGCCTCAGGCCATAGTTTCCTGGCAGCTTACCTCGTGCTGAACCAGGCTTCTAGTGCTATTTTCTGGCATGTGTTGATGCTGCTGGTGGTGTTTCTGTGTTTTTCTAGTGATACCCTGAAGCATATGGAAGTCTACCCACTGGCTACCTGTTTGCCTGTGATTATGCTGAAGCATGTGACCAGAGCTTTTAGCTGTGTGTTTGCTTAGGCACCCATAAGTTTGGCATCTGTTTGCCTGGGGCAATGCTGAAGCATGTTGTGGTCTTTAGAACTGGAGTTTGCCCATTCCCCTTACTGTGATGAGGCACATAGGGGTTTCCTGGTATTGGCATTTGCCTGCTCCACCTCATTGGGACTCAGAATCTCCCAATGGTTTGCTGAGATGAGGCCTACTGCTGACTTGCTGGGATGCTTCCTGTCCTGGACTGCATTCTCCTCTTGCCCTATTGAGACTAACCTTTCTTGCTGATCTTCCAAGTTTTTAGACCAAAATATTGTTTCACCTCTTCTTTTTTCTGGTTCTATTGTTCCAGGATTTGTTTTGGGACATATTTTTAGGGTTATTTGGAGATGAATATGGGGAATTTTGACAGTTTACTGCTTAATCTGCCATCTTGACTCCCAGAAGTCCTGATGCTATTTAAATGTTTTTCTTCATATCCCCAACATAGCAATATATAAAGTATGTACTTAATAATTACTTCATTGATTATAATATCTTCCCTAATGAAGAAAAAACTTTTCCCTCTTAGACTGTAAACTCCTTGGTTGCAATATCTTTGCTATATTGTCTCCTCAATGACTGAGTTAGTGCTTCGCACATAGTAGGCATTTGAAAAATGTGTGATGTTTTTCTTTAATAGAATGAAATGGAATTGAAATATAGAAGGGCTGAGAGGGTGCTGACAAGAGGAGTTATCAGGATTAATCCATGGTGGATTCTTGGAGAAGATATATTTTCACCCGAGTCTAACATATAATAGATATGGCTTAGCAAAAAAGGAAATTATAAGACATTCTAGTTGGAGGAGCTGGCAGGAATAGAGAAATGGAAATGTGAGGTCCAATGTGATCTATCAAGTCTAACAAGTTTGTGTGGGTGGATGGCAGCAAGCAGTGTCACTTGCCTGGAGTAGACTATAGTTGATGATAAATTCCATTCTAGTGGAAAGGACTATTTAATCATACTGCTTAGTTCCAGAAATGGGTGAAGACATTTCTGCAGACTGATTTTTTAAAAAAAATTGTCCCCAGTAAGAAGTTCCCACTTTTCCACTTCATTCATGCTTTATTTTTTTTAGAATAATGCAAAGCCTTCTTATAAAGCTTTAGGACAGTAAAAGACCTCTCTCTCTCTCTCTCTCTCTCTCTCTCTCTCTCTCTCCTTCTCCCTCCCTCCCTCTCTCCCTTTCTCCTTTTGAGTCCCAAAAGAATAAATGCTGACTGCTGAATAGAGATTTTGGTGTAATATGAGGAAAACCTTCCTAAGTATTGGAGAGGCACAAAAAGAAAATGGACTGCCTTGGAGTTTAGGAGCTTCCCATCACATGAAGTCATGAAGCAGAGACTGAATGTCACTTGTGGAGGATGTCATAGATGGGATTTTTTCTTTGGTAGGAGAGATTCCTTTGATTTAGTCCCTTCCAACTCTATGCATCTATGACTGATTAGCCATTCATTTTTTGTTATTCCAAAACCTTATAATTTGGGGTAGATGATGTCAGAAGAGTCTTCCCAGTGCCAAGATTCCAGTGATCATAATCAACATTTATGAAGAAGGAACAAGGCTTTCTAACTGTGTACTGATACCAATTGCTGTTTCAAAGTGTGAAATTACTTGATTTCAAAATGATCCCCTTTCAATTATTGCATTAGGATAGAAGTTGGTGAACGTGGAAAGATCTTTGGAGGGTGGGTAGGTTAAGTATTAGGAAGGAAGGTAGTGAGCTGGCTAGGTGGCACCAGTCCTGGAGTCAGGAGGTCCTGAGTTCAGATCTGGTCTCAGACACTTAATACTTACTAGCTGTGTGACCTTGGGCAAGTCACTTAACCCTAATTGCCCTGCCTTCCCCCTCCAACAAAGCAAAAAAGAAAGAAAGAAAGAGAAAGAAAGGAAGAAAAAGAAAGAAAGGAAGAAAGAAAGAAAGAAAGAAAGAAAGAAAGAAAGAAAGAAAGAAAGAAAGAATTAAAGAAAGAAAGAAGTGAGCACAAACATAAAAAAGATCAGGAGTAGAATTTGTTAGGGAAAGTATATGTCAACTCTCAACACAATACATAGTATATATTATATATATCATATTATATTATATAGGCTTAGTTTCTAAAATATATTATATATATTATATTATATAGGCTTTCTGGAAGTGGAAATTTATTGCTATATATTTTGAATCCTCTCTTATGTTCTGCTATAACCAGTGGTTCTCAACCTGTGGGTCACGACCCCTTTGGGGGTCGCCTATGACCATCAAAAAACACATATTTCCGATGGTCTTAGGAACTGAGACAGTGCTCCTCTATCTGTCTCCAGGCGGGTCCACCCACATACAGATATGCCCACATATGAGTATTAAAGGGTTGCGGCATTAGGAAGGTTGGGAACCACTGTGCTATACACATGACATGCTTTTCCACCTTTTCTTATTTTTTATTTAAGTTTATAGTATATTACTTTTTCTTTTCTTCATTGTTTATTTACTTTTAGTATTTGTCAAAAATTTAAAAACAGAATTCTTAAATCTTTCAGTTGTCTTAACTATATTGTTATTGTATAAATTGTTATCCAAGCTCTGTTTGCTTCATTTTGTATCATTTCACAAAACACTTTCCTGAAACCATCTTCCTCCTCATTTCTTATAGTAGAATAGTATTTTATCATATTATGCCACAATTTATTCAACTGTTCCCCAGTTGATGGGAACCTCCTTAATTTCTAACATTTTACTGTCATAGAAGAGCTGATTTAGATATGTTTTTATATATGTTTTTTTTTTCTTTTTTACCTCTTTAGGGTCTTCATTTAATAGTGGTATCACTGGGACAAATGGTATAAATTATTTAATTTCTTTTGGAAATCTTTCCAAATTGCTTCCAGAATGGTTGGACCAGCTCATACCCCCACCAAAAGTACATTAATGTGCCTGTTTTCCCACAGTCCCTCCAGAATTTGTCATTTTTCTTTTTTTGTAAACTTTGCCAATATGATGAATGTAAGATAGAATCCCAGTTCATATAATTTGCATTTCTCTAATTGTTAATGATTTGGATAATTTTTCATATGGCTATTGGTAACTTGGACTTCTTCCTCTCAAAACTATTTATTCATATCCATTAAGCATCTATTAATTTATAATGAATTTTATTCTAATAAATTTGAGTCTTTGGCCTGTGTATCATGAAAATAAAAACTTTTTTTTCATAGAAACTCTCTGTAAATATTTTCTCTGGCTATTTGCTTCTTTTGCAAGTTCAGCTGCATTGGTTTTGTATGTTCCAAACAATGACAACAACAACAGCACCCTTTGTAATTTTATGTAATGAAAACTTTTTTTTTTTATCTTCTTTGATTCTCTTCATCCCTTGTCTGGTCATGAAATCTTCCCAAATCTATAGATCTGAAAGGTAATTTCTTCCTTGCTCCTCCATTTTATTTATTATGTTACCCTTTATACTTGTCACATGCCCGTTTGGAACTTATCTTGTTATACAGTGTGAATCTATACTTAGTTGTGTACTTAGTTTTAATATTTTCCCCAGCAATTTTTTCAAATACTGAATTTTTTTCCTAGTAGCTGGGATCTTTGAGTTTATAAACCACTAGGCTACCATGCTCATTTCTTTTTGATATTGTGTATCTCATCAACCTTTCTGTTTCTTTATCATTATCAATTTTTTTTAGAATTACTGCATTGTAGCATATAGTTTGAGGTCTGGTACTGCAAAACTTCCCTTTACCATTTTTTCATTATTTCCCTTAATATTTTTAACATTTTTTTCTCTAGATGCTTTTCATTTTTTTTTTCAGCCCTCTACAATAATCCTTTGGTCAATTTGTATGATACTGAATAATTAGAGTAGTTTTGTCATTCTTATTACTTTGGTTCAGCCTAACCATGAACATTTGATATTTCTCAGATTATTTAGATTGTGTGTGTGTGTGTGTGTGTGTATGTGTATGGAAGCTGAGCAGTGTATTCACAAGTGTTGGAATGGGGAATGCCTTGTAATTTTCATTTCTGTTATTTCTTTGCAGCAAATACTCCTTTGGAAAAAGCAAATTGATATTTATTGGTTCAATGAAACTAGGTCACTGGTGGTTAATAGTGGGGGGAACTCAATTTCTGAAGGCTACCCCTAGAACATCAAAGGGTACATGTAGTTTGCTCCAGTATCTGAGGTTCTTCTATGGCAGTGACAGTTGGGATAAGAATTCTCAAAAACTATGTGGAAAGCATGAATAATGACAATAATTACCTGCCAACTGCCAATAATAATCTTGATTTTAAGATTTCATTTAGTAAATGTACATCCTTCTAACCACTGTCAATGTAATCATCCTGAAAGGCTTTCCTGGTTACAGTACTCACCTGCTCAATGAACTTCTATGACTCCCAGTTGTCTATAGAATAAAATACAAAGTATTTCTCCTGGTGTACATGACTCTTTACAATGCAACTTCAACTTACCTTTGCAGACTTATTTCACACCTCCCTCAGCATGTTTTCCAGCTTGTCTTTGTTCCAGCTAAACTGGACTATCTACATTCTCTGATCTCATTTTACTTTTTCTTGCCTCTTTGTATTTACATAGGCCATTTCCCAGTTGCTGAAACACTGTTACTCAACATCTCTTTGCTTATCAAAATCCTTTTCTTCCTTTAGAACCCAGGTCAATTGTTAACTCCCCCATAAAGTTTTACCTGATACCCTCAGCTAGAAATGATTTTTCTCTCCTCAATCTATTTTCTCTCTCCATTTAATTTCTGTGCACTTGTCATATTTTAATGTAGAAGACATCGTTTTAGGAAGCAGGTAGGTGCCAGAGTGAACAAAGTACTAAATTTGGAGTCAGGAAGTCCTGAGTTAAAATCCTGCCTTGGTCACTTAATAGCTGTGCATCTCTGGGAAAGTCACTTAATTTCTCTGAGTTTCACTTTCCTTATGGCTAGAAAGAAATAATAGAACCTACCTCCTAGGTTGACTGTGAACATCCAAGAAGAGTATGTGTAAAGAGTTTTGCAAGTGCTATATAAATATTAGCTGTTGCTAATATTATTTTTATTGTTTGACTTCTATAATCTGTCACATTCTTGTATGCACTTTAAAAATGTCAAATATCCTAATTCTTGTATCATTGTATGATTAGTCATAAATATGCTACCCCTACAATAGATTTTTCAGTGTTTGGAAGAAGGCTCTTTTTGTCTCTGTCTCTCCATATTTCTATTTCCTTTGTCTAGCACAGAATACCATAAGTACTGAAGGCTCAATAAATATTGAAATTAATCAGAGACACAGGAGATTAACAAATATGTTGCCTTAAGAAACCAAAGGAGAGATCACATCTCTTTGAGAAGCTTTAGGAGGACTTCATTTAAAAAGTTGCCATTTAAGTTATAATTTATAGGATGGACATATTTCAATAGAAACAGATTGATTTGACAGAATGTACAAACATCAAGTCAACATAGATTTAGAGCTAGAAGGAGCTCACTCCAATTGTCTCCTGGATGAGAAAAATTAGGCCAAGAAAAGTAAAAATAACCTGACTAAAATACTAAGGGTGGTCCTGTGCATGGGAGAGCTGAGATTTGAAGTTTATTCTCACTAACATTAGGTATATTTACATACTGCTCATTGAAACCACTGATACTTTGTATTTTAGCCCTGTTGGTCAAGGATCTAAAATCAATTTGTGTTATAATATCATATGACATCTAATATTCTGGGTTCCATTTGACTTATGTCAGAAAGAGTCGTTCATTGAATGTCACATGCACCCATATGAGGAAAGGAAATAAAAATTAAGAAAAATGGATAAAACCAGATAACTTTATTTAAAGGCCAGTAGATAGATTTTATTTAATACACACTCAATGGTGGTTAGAATTGGAAAATGCTAATTAGCAAATACCCCCCTCCTCAGAAAATCATGGCGGAAGAAAGCAGAGATTTTATAACTGCCTTGTAGCCTTGGAAAGTTACTGAACTTTTATTCTTATTTGCAAAATGGGAGGGTAGGATTAGATGATCTCTAAGGTTCCTTTCAACTCTAAATATAGGAACCTATAAAATGATATTATATATTCCATTGATGAATGGTGACTTGACATGAATCACACTTTGAACTTACACTGTTGGGTGGCCATACATTATTTTTCTACTAATATATTTAATTGTTATTTGAGTACCACTTTATCATGGCATAGAGTGGTGGTGCCTAATTCACACAGAAATGGATCCCTGTGGACTGCATGCTAGAAAACCCCAAATTAATATTATTTATGTTATATTATCTTTTTATTTTATTAAATATTTCCCAATTATATTTTAATCTGGTCCAGGTAATGCTCTAGAGTTTTTCTGGGACTCTCAGGCTGTTAGCTTGACACCTGTGGATGTCACAGAGGTTACTGTGGATTGTACAAAGGCTATGCCGGGAGAGTGATAGCTGTGATAAGTTCTATCAGATTATCTCTGATAGATTTGGCCACCTCAGTGCAGACTGAGTTCAAATTCTGCCTTAAGACACTTAGCTCTGTGATCCTGAGCAAGTCTTAACCTTTCTCAGCACCATTTCCTCATCTAATAATAGCACCTACCTCCTAGCATGCATATACACACATATATGGTGTGAGTGTGTGTATATAGAGACACACAAATCTATATACTTATATAGATACATATATACATCCATATGTATGTATATATATATACATAGCACTTTTCAAACCTTGAAGTGCTATAGAAATGCTAGCGATGATGATGACAATGATGATGACCACATGGGCAATAATGACAATCTGGGAAGGTTTTTAGGTGGGGTCCAATGACCCACTGTGTAACTGTTACACAAGGATCAGCTTTTCTAAGTGGCTATGATTCTGGTGATGAATTTGGGTATGGGGGCCATCGCCCCACCACCACTCGTGAGATTGTCCATAGAGGAGTGAAGGAGGTATAATATGCATTAGTGGAAAGGGTCTTAACATTTATAAAGTCTCAGATTCCTTAATGTAGATATGTCAAACATGTTGCCTGTATGCCATGTGTAGGCCCACAATTGGGA
>CM053590.1:118573379-118599169 GCA_028646515.1 Pseudochirops corinnae
TAGTCAATATGATAAAAAAAAGAAAGAAGAAAACCAAATTTTGAGTATCAAAAATGAAAGGGGTAAATCTACCTCCAATGAAAAGGAAATTAAACAATAATTATTTTGCCCAATTGTATGCACATAAATTTGACAATCTTAGTGAAATGGATGAATATTTAAAAAATATAAGTTGCCCAGATTAACTGAAGAGGAAGTAAATTACTTAAATAACCTCATCTCAGAAAAAGAAATTGAACAAGCCATCAGTGAACTCCCTAGAAAAAATCTCCAGGGCCAGATGGATTTACTACTGAATTCTATCAGACATTTAAAGGTCAGTTGATCCCAATACTTTACAAACTATTTGGGAAAATTGGTGAAGAAGGAATCCTACCAAATTCTTTTTATGACACAAATACGGCACTCATACCTAAATCAGGAAGAGACAAAATGGAGAAAGAAAATTATAGACCAATCTCCCTCATGAATATAGATGCTAAAATTTTAAATAAAATATTAGCAAAAAGACTACAGCAACTTATCACAAAAATAATACATGTTGGTCAGGTAGGATTTATCCCAGGAATGCAAGGATGCTTCAACATTAGGAAAAGCATCAGTATCATTAATCGTATCAACAACAAAACCAGCAGAAACCATATGATTATCTCAATAGATGCAGAAAAAATCTTTTGACAAAATAAAACATCCATTCCTATTAAAAACACTAGAAAGTATAGGAATAAATGAAGTTTTTCTTAGAATAATGAGTAGCATCTATTTAAAGCCATCAGCAGGTATTATATGTAATGGGGATAAACCAGAAGCATTTCCAATAAGATCAGGGGTGAAACAAGGATGTCCATTATCATCTCTCTTATTCCATCTGGTACTAGAAATTAGCAGTAGCAATTAGAGAAGAAAAAGAAATCAAAGGAATCAAATTAGGCAAAGAAGATATTAATGTATCGCTCTTTGCAGATGATATGATGATATACTTGAAGAATCCTACAGAATCAAGTGAAAAACTTTTTGACACAATAAATAAATTTAGCAAAGTTGCAGGATATAAAATAAACCCACACAGATCCTCAGCATTCCTATATATTTCTAACAAAATCCAACAGCAAGAGATAGTAAGAGAAACCCCATTTAAAGTTACTGTAGATATTATCAAATATTTGGGAATCTACCTACCAAAACAAACCCAGGACCTAATATAAACACAACTATACAACAGTTAAATCAATTCTAAATGGGTGCACAATCTAGGTATAAAGACTGATAATGTAAGCAATCTGGGGAAGCAAGGAATAGTTTTCCTGTCAGATTTATGGAGTAGGGAAGACTTTATGACCAAAGAAGATTTGGAGATCATTAGAAAGTACAAAGTGGATAATCTTGATTACATTAAATTGAAAAGTTTCTGTACAAAGTCAAAGTAACCAAGATTAAAAGGGAAGGAGGAAATTGGAAAAGAATCTTTACAACCAGTGTCTCTGATAAAGGCCTCATTTCTAAAATATACAGGGAACTAAGTCAAATCTATAAGAATACAAGTCATTCTCCAATTCATAAATGGTCAAAGGATATGAATAGGCAATTTTCAGAGGTAAAAATTAAAGATATCTAAAAGCGTATGAAAAAAATGGTCTGAATCACTATTGATTCCAGAAATGTAAATTAAAACAACTTTGAGGTACCACATCTCACCAGTCAGATTGGCTAAGATGACAAAACAGGAAAATGACAAATGCTGGAAAGGATGTGGAAAAATTGGCACACTAATGCATTGTTTGTGGAGTTGTGAACGGATTCAACCATTCTGGAGAGCAATCTGGAACTATGCCCAAAGGGCTATAAATAATTGCATACCCTTTGACCCAGTAATACTGCTTCTAGGATTATATCCCAAAGAGATCATAGAAGTGGGAGAAAGACCCATAAGTTCAAAAATATTTATTGGAGCTCTCTTTGTAGTGGCAAAAAATTGGAAATCAAGGGGATGCCCATCAATTGGGGAATGGCTAAACAAGTTGTGCTATATGAATGTAATGGAATATTATTGTGCTATAAGAAATGAAGAGAAGATGGACTTCATATTTACCTGGAGAGGCTTATACAAACTGATGCTAAGTGAGAAAAGCAGAACCAGGAGAATTTTGTACACAATGACAGACACGACGTATGTGTGACAACCAACTTTGATAAAGTGGATTCTTCCCAGCAATGCGAGGTTATAAGACAACTCTAAAAGTCTCAGGATAGAAGGAGATGTCTACATTCAGAGAAAAATCTAGAAAGAACAGAGTTTAAATGGACACTGAAGTAAACGACATGCTCTCGTTCTTTTCCATGTTTGGTTTAGTTTCCTCTTTCCCACTGTTCATTCCATTGGTTACAACCCTTCTATACAACTAGACTAATGTCCAGTGTGAAGGTATTTGGTATTTGCAGATCCTATACTTGATTTCATGCCACCATGTATCAGCAAAGAAGCATTCACAATGCCTACAGTAACTTTAAGTATGTTGATATGGTTATTAATCACAAAATGTAACAGGCTCTCTACATAAGAAATATAGCTAGAGCATTTATTTAAATACCAGAAAACTGAGTCCCAAAACCAGAAAGTCAAAGCCAACATAGTAGTCAAAGTAGTAAACACCCACATTCTCAAGCCTTCAAAACAGGACAGGCTACCTCAGGCAAAGATCCTCCTCTCCTCCCTCATGACAACTGCTCAGCATCCAGGCAGCTTGCTCCCAACAGCTCTGGGCCCCCACAGTTCCTGTACCTGGCAGTCCTCAGCAGGAGTCCTTAGCAGAGATTCTGGCTGGCTCAAACAAAAAGGAGTTCACACTGTAACCATAGCCGCTGCCTCTGTCGCTGCTTCTAGTCAGCACCTCATGGAGACTAGCTTGGTTCTGGAGTTCTCTTGCTCCACCCCTTCCTGCTATGTCAGCAAGTTCAAGGGTCATGGAAGATCTTCCAATCCCAGTATCATTACACACCATGGGAGGGGAGAGGGTGAAGAAGGGGAGAAAACTTAAAACTCAAGGGATTATGGAACTGAATCTTGTAAACTAAAAGTAAATAAACAAATCAATTTTTTAAAAAGAGAGGTTTTCTCATCTCTGCCATTGACTCAAACCCTCAGCAATTGTATTTTCCAAGTTTTAGTGTTCCAAGCACCTGAGTTCCACTGGACCACTCAAAAGTGAGATAGACATTTACATATATTTTCTTTAAAGATATAGCCATAACAGACAAATATAACCACTTTCCTCAGGCCCTGAGGGCATAAATCTCCCTTACCCCATACCACCTTAATCTCTGAAAAGGAGAATTAGTTGTTCAACTTTAGATCAGATCCTACATAGTATTAGTCCCACCAAGCTCCAGATTCAAAGTCCCTTTGGACTAGAGTCCCAGCACTCTAGTATCTCATATTTGTTAACCTTACTTGGTTGTTTTCAACAGCCAGCCTGGGCTCCAAAATCCCTGAGGTTTTAGTTCCCAGGTTCCTGGTTCCAATATTTCCTGTACTTAGAAATGAAAAGTACAAATGAAATAAGTCCCAAAACTCAAGCCTTTTCTTTAAGGCTACCTGCCCTTAGGGTAAAGGGGAGAAAGGGAAGGGTGATCCCCAGGCCCCACCCTTGTATTAGGTGATGTCAATGCCTTGGACAGCACTAAAAAGGCAGAAACAGAAACAGGCTACTTTGGTCTTGTGGTTTTAAAAACTACGTACTTCTGGCTACATGGCCAGAAGAAAGAAATCATTTCCAACCAGGATGGACAACTCAGAAGGTCCATACATATGCCAATTATGCTGACTCACAGAAGCACATCCCTGGCATTTTCCAGGTGGGTGCCTCTATTTAGGTGGTCTGGGTATGCACCAAATCTCTGTTACATATCATTTCACATACATGACCTATATTCCTCATTACAATCTCCTCCTCTGATGAGTGGGTACAATAACACTTCCACTACCTACCTTAAAGAGGCATTGTGATGCAATAGATACAGTCTGTCAGGATCTTGAGTCAGAAGGACCTAAGATCAAATCCTTTACCCGATACTTACTAGCTGTGTGACCATGAACAAGTCCCTTAACTTCTCTGAATCTCAGAAAACTCTTTCAAATTATAAAATATAGGGAAATTGTATTTTGCCTTGGTTTTAGAAGTTCCCTGGTGAGGAAATCCTTAACTGTTAACCCACCTCACAGCACTGTGAAGGGACAAGGGCTTTGTAAACCTTAAAAGCAATGCAAACATTTGCCATTGTTACTGTAAATTCTTTGCCATTGTTACTGTAAACTCTTCAGGGCAGGCACTGGTCCTCGTAACTATTTACAATCTGCACCTAGTACAATTCCTTTCTTTGATTTAAGAGTTAGTACGGGTTTGTGGATGCTTATTATGGTGATGTAATCCACACACTTGAATCATACATCTAGGCCTGGAAGGGCTCTTGTGGGCCAGTAGTTCTGAATCTTTTGTGTTATGGAGCCAAAGGACCCTCTATGAGAATAGATTTTTAGGAGGATAAAACACAACACATTGGAAAGCTTCTTGAAAGCCACCTAGTCCAACTGCCTCATTTTGAACATACAGAAACTGAGACTCAGACCAACTCAGTACCTTGCCCAAGGTTCCATAAGTAGTAGCCCAAGGATTTGAACCTAGGCCTTTTAAAATCAAATCCAGCATGCCTTCCACTGTAATACATCACCTCCACTTTTGACTTGGGATGTTTCAAAGGCATACACTAACATCAAGCCTTAACCACACTTCTATAAATCTTTCATATCTACACAATCATTCCTGGCTTCAATTATTTGACAGGTGGTCCCACGTCAGAGAAATTATGTTTGTTCTGCTTCATTGGGGGTGGGTATGAGAGGGAGGAGGATTAGTAGCAATGACTGACAACTGAAAAGAGGAAAATGTATACATTAATTCATGATTTTTTTTTTCTAATAATGAGAGTCCTGGGTCTGGAGTCAGGAAGACTCATCTTCCTGAGTTCAAATCTGGGCTCCAGTCTTACTAGCTGTATAACCCTGAGCAAGTCACTTAATCCCGTTTGCTCAGTTTCCGCATCTGAAAAATGAACTGGAGAAGAAAATGCAAATCATTGCAGGACCTTTGCTAAGAGAACTTGATAAGCATTTCTGTGTGTCACAAACAACTAGACAACAACAACCCAAAATAGAATGAGTTTCTCTGAGAGTTAGTGGGTTCCTTCTCTGGAAGCTTTCAAGGAAAGCCTAAATAACCATTCATCAGGGATGTTTTAGAGCAGATAGGAGTTAGACTAGATGGTTACTGAGGTACCTTCCAATTCTGACATGCTGTGATTTTAAATATATGGGATAAAAGATATAGACAGCTAGTTGGTACAGTGGATAGAGCACTGGATTTGGAATCAGGAAGACTCATCTTCATGAGTTCAGAAGCAGCCTCAGTCACGTACTATTTGTGTGACCATGGGTAAGTCACTTAATCCTGTTTGTCTCAGTTCCTTATCTGTCAAATGAGCTGGAGAAGGAAATGGCAAACCATTCCAGTATCTTTGCCAAGAAAACCCAAAATGGGGTCACAGAGTAAGACATTACTGGAAAATGATTGAATAACAACAACAAAAGGTAACATAGATTCAAACTTAATATTAGGGGAAAATTTTCATTGTTTCTAAAACGAGATATCTTCTAAATAAGAGAAATAGGGAAGCCCCTTTAAATCTCACTCTCAAGATTGATTTCTTAAACCACTGCAAAGTTTGTAGCAGTAAACATTTCACAGACAGAAAATTTGGTCATAAGCAAACCTTTTAGTTTAGTCTCCTATTATTTCACAACTTGATAGAAACACAGTGGGAATATTTTATACAGTTGCTTTTAAAGCCTTTGCATCTGGCCTTCACGCAAAACAAAGTACCTCTGATGTATTTGTCCCCTGAACTCATGACAGTGCTTTGCCAGCAACAATAAAATGAATGTGTTATGGTTATTTGTCAAGAAGCATTTGTTCTTGTGCCCTTAACCTAGCACTGTCTGTTATTAACTAACAACAAGAATGGAAAACCTTGTCCCTTTTTAGTGCTCTTGGGATGTTTTTTTTATAAGTGTGAATAATTGGGGATCTTAACACTGAATTTATCCTCTGAATTTTGGGTAGTAATTATGGTGGGACAGTCTGACCTTTTCAGAATTCTTTTATGCCAGACTTCAAGTTCCTTGATGGTTAATGCTTTACATCACTGGAATTGCAAAGGAAGCCCTGCAAAAATGGAGGAGAGAACCTTCAGTTGCATATTTTGTGCTATGATTTGGGAGGACAATTGCTAGGAAAGATATGATCTGCTGGGGTCGAATGACCCTAGAGTGAATTCCTGTTCAGCAATCTAGATTATCTGTGTGTATGAGCACAAAATGTTAAAGAAGAAAGAGAGGAAGGAAGCAACATAGGAAGGGAGGAAGAAAGGATGGGAAGAAGGGAGAGAGGAAGGAAGGAACAGAGGAAGGGAGGAAGAAAGGATGGGAATAAGGGAGAGGAAGGGAGGAACAGAGGAAGGGAGGAAGGAAAGAAAGAAGTATTTATTAAATATTTGCTGTGTGCCTGGCCCTGTGCTAAGTAGTGGGGATACAAATACAAAGACAGCCCCTGCCTTCAAGGAGGTAACATTCTAATAGGGAAAGATGACACCCCAAATAGAGCTGGGAAGTGATGGTATGGATTTGCAGATTAAGGTACTGGGTTGAAATCCAGAAAAAGTCAGGAACAAGGATAATGAAGGCAGATCATCTTTAGTCCCTCCACAAAATGAAGGCTCTAATAATGGCCCATGCTAAGAGATATTCCATGGTGAATGAGACAGAGAGGTGGAAGGATGCTTCAGGGTAAGGAGGTTCCATCGTGAGCCAGTAGTAGAGAGATATGGTTTTGAAGTCCTGAGTAACTCAGAAAGTTTTTATAGCTAATAAAGTGATTAGACTTTATTGAGTAACAGGTGACATAGTTAGACCTGACCTTTAGGAATATCAATTTGGTATCTGTGTGGAGATGATTAAAACAGAGAAAGACCTGAAGAAAAGGAAGGGAGAGAGTCCTGTAGAGGATTCCTTAGAGTTTTATACCCAAATCACTTACTGTTGCTTTCTGGCTGAGTCTAAAGCTATAAAGGTGAGCAATTCCAGGCAGAGGGGCTTTGGTGCTGAAGGTCAGTCATGGTTATGTGCTGCTTGCACTGTTTTCTCTCTTCTACATCCTCTCCCTATTCTTGCGTGTGTACTGATGAGTAAGAATTGGTGCCTGTAAGTTCATGGCTTCAACTTTTTATGTCCAAGGTTGGAAATGTTTCTAGGATTTTGACAGAACAAAAGTGGACATATACATTTGATTGAAATGCAAGCTAATTAAGTAAAAACTCTGCCCACAAAGTCATTTCTGGGGTCTCTTCTTTTGGGTGATTTAAATATTTTGTAACTTTACAAGAGTAAATCTTGGATACAATGTTGTCAGCACAGCAGGTATTTCACAACAGAAAAAATAAACGGGTATACTTGGAACTTTGACACTGGACAGTAAAAGTCAGCCTGCAGTGGGGTTTAATTGAGTTTATCAGACATTTATTGTCAAATATGAGCAAGGTACTGATGACAGAAGGATAAAAATTGAACAATCCATGTCCTCCAGAAATTTGAATTTTACTGTGAGGTAGGTAGTGGCAGAGATACAAAAAAGCACAGAAGTGAATTAATGGTAAGTAATTTCACCAGGGACAGTGCTAAAAACTGGTGATAATTGGGCTGACTTTGTATAGAAGGTATCATTTGAGTTTCATTTTATTTAGGGATTAGAGGAGGAGCTGAGAATGAATTGCCAAAACAAACCCTAACCTTATTTGATAATTAATCTATTCCTAATCTTAATATGGGAGAACACATATTTAAATGCATAGAAGAGGAACGAGTACAGAGAGTAGTAATCAGGTCAATTTGACTGGATTGGGATATGCATAAAGGAGAATCATATGTCAAATATGGGCTGACTGGACCTACTCTATGAGGGCCAGGTCTATTAAAATTTATCATCCTCCCCATCCTCACTGGGTACTTCGGGAGATAAGGGGCTTGTAGGGTCTCTCCTCTCTGTCATAAATTCAAGTTTCCATCAATTTTGTTCTCTCAATTTTAGGGGCCCAGTGACTAGCACCCTGGTTCCATTTAAGTATGTAACATCAGATTAGCTATAAGAAAGGAATATTTTGTTCAGAAACATTTTCCCTAATACCTTTGGAACATAATCCACCCTATACCATCTCAGTCTGGGATGTGGGGAAGCTTGGGATTAGTCTCATAGCTTAGCTCAGTCCCTATTTGTCATTAGTCCCACCAAGTAAAAGTCATGCTTGTCTATCATTCTTGGACCCTCAGGGCTTCTATGCTGGGCTAGCTGTAATACTTGGTTTGAATTCCTGGGCCCCCAGATCCCTGTGGATCAAGCTCCCATGGTCAGAGACTCCACACCCTGCATCTAGTACAGAAAAGGATGAATTAGAAAGAACTAAACTCTAGGCCTGTTTCATTGGCTATCTGACCTAAAGGGTAAAGAGTGAAGGAGGCAGCTTTCAGATCCTCCCCTCACCTTAGGAAGCTATGGTGTTCCATGGTGTGTTAAAGCTTAGAGTCAGTGGTTAAATTTTCAGCCTGAGCATTTATTTTTTTTTTTAATTTTTAGTTATTTTTTTGAAGTGGAACCAAGTTGTTTTATTTCAACACACATAGAACATAAAGAGGAGGCATCTGATGCCCAACTGTGCAAGTGACAAACTCAAGGGTGAGCAAGGCAAAGAATCCAAAAAAGGCCAACAGCAGAAAAAAATCTACCTGCTAAAACAGGCGTCTCCCAGTAGCTTTAGAGTTGTACTGAGAAAGTCCTTCTGGGCACAGCGGGCAAGGTTTCTCATGTCTCCCAGTTTGGGCGAGTAGCCTGACCTTGGCCAAGGGGCAATGGTCTTGAGGTCAATACAGTTTATCCATGAAGGGCACTGTCAAGGGCATTGCTTGGCTCCGATGCTTGATCTAAAAGTGTGACTACATGTTGTGAATTACTAAAATGTAAACTCAAAAACAAACCAACAACCCAAGAATGAAGGCATAAAGATCGTCAATGGTTCCAGTAAGGCATCAGGGAGCTGCTGGAAAGGCCCTTTATAAACTGGACTGGCACAGGCTAACATTTTGGGATTCCCCAGCAAACCACTCAGAAACTCGATAAGAAACCAGCAGCCTCAAGTCAAGGATTCAAAAACTGTCCTTTTTTTTGGTAGTATTTCATATAAAATGTGAAATCACGTTTTTTTTTTTTTCCTTTAAACGAGTATTTTTAGATAAAAAAAAATACGTGCTTCTCTATTTCCTTAATAAAAAGCACTGGGGCATTCAACAACACTTTGGGAGATCCCCACCTCTGACCTGTGGGCCTGGGGCAAGTATGCTAAGGCAAAGGCCTCTGGGACCTTAGGGCCTCGGTGACTTTTGTCGCTTCCGTGAGTGAAGTGGCCTCTCCCTCATGGTGATGGAGCCATCTTCCATGCCAAAGTAGACTCTTTCAAACATGTTGATAAAGAAACCTGTGTCCACAACTCCTGGTATCATTTTGACCGCAGTGTTCACTTCCTTCCATTCATGTTGGGTCAAACTTCCAGTTCAGCAGATAGTTGCCATTTTCTGTCACCATGGAGCCAGTCTTTTGCTTGTCCATTCACAGCTCTGCCACTCTGCTGAACACGCGGGACAGGACCTTGCTCACAGGGACATAGGCCATTGGGATGACTTCAATGGGAATTCCCTTCTGCCAATGTCCCCCGAGGTTCTTGGAATCCTTCCTATAATCAGCAGCAATGATGAAATGTTTGGCATAGCTGGCCACAATCTTCTCGAGTCAGACAGCCTCCACTGCCTTTGATGAGATTGAGGTCAGCATCTACTTCATTAGCACCATCGAGAGCAAGACTGACCTCTGGGTGGGCACCCAGGCTGCTCAGGGGTAAGCCGTTGTCAAGAAGTAACTGCTGGCTCTGATAGGACGTAGGGATACAGACAATGTTCAGCTTTTCTTGTTTGACCCTTTCAACTAACCTCTCTATAGCATGGACCACGGTAGAATCACTGACGATCCCCAGCACTTGGTTATTCTTTATGTGTCGGCCCGACGCTTGGCTTCCTCGATCTTCTGCATGGTTGGGGTGTAGGTTGGGAGTGGGGGCGCAGGAGTGAGCGCGTGAGGACAGGAGCTGGTGGATCACGCCGAGGACTGGCGTGGGGGACACGTGGGGCTCTCCCCCACGCCCCAATGTGAGCATTTATAAAACAGAAATCAGTAAATGCAGATCACAGCATGATATATTATTTTTTTGATTATAGATTCTAGACTTAAGAAAATGATGGAAAAATAATTAATTCGTGCATTTAAACTTAAAAGTGTGTTGTTTGTAATCTTCCCTCACCAGAGAGCTCCTTGTTAAACATTTGCCAACACACCCCTGGCATGTGAGCGGAGTCCATTACCTTTAGGTATGCAGGAAAAAAAGAAGTCAAACCATACCTAGTTCTGACTATGCAGCCAATGGAAAAAAGACTGTTTCCAACCACATAGAAAGCCCACAACAAATACCTCCACGTGTACCACACCCCAGCTCTTACTGTTCCTCAGAAGCATGTCTTCATCGATCTCCACGTAGGTGATGCTGTCTTGGGTAGTCTACGCATGTACCAAACCCTGATGACACATGAGATAAGATTAGAGATGTTATGTGGGATTCAGATTGTAAAGGAGTTTAGATACCAGTCTGAGGGATTTTACCCTTGATAATAGGGTCATTGAAAATTTGTGTGTGTGTGTGTGTGTGTGTGTGTGTGTGTGTGTGTGTGTAGGCAGGTACCATAATCTCAGCCTATTAAAAAAGAGAGAAAAGAGGAAGAATCTTTGTTTTAGAAATATCAGTTTGGCTACCATGAGGAGGATAGTTTGAACAGGAGAGAGGCTTTTCACTTTTTACTAATAATAAAAATGATAAAGGCATGGGCTTTGCATATGCAAGGGGGAAACCAAGAGCCATTGCCTTCTTGTAATTGTCCTTTCAATAGTTTGGGAGCTGTTAAGGTTTAAGGGTTGTGCTGTAACTATTTTGTAGGCAGCCAGGTGCACTACTGATGTCTCAAGGTCAATTTGCAAACCATAGAGATCCAGCTATTTTAGCTGGATGATATACTGACCAAACAGAAGAGCCAACTTGTGATCCTTATGGAGGCAATATTGTGGTCAGTGGGAATAATGTGAAATGTTGAGTAGGAAATATGTCTAGATGCAGTGTGGTATTTTCTCTCTTCCTTTTAATATACCCTTCAAGATAGAGTACTTTAACCACCAAATATGTGCCCAGTGGCTTGAGATTTGTTCTTTATATACTGTGTGGAATTGTGGGTAAAAGGATCTCTATTGACTTGCTCTAGCTGCAGAACCAATATTCTAATTCAAACAGAGCACTCACCTGGGAAACTGACAAACCCTGAGCTCGAGGTCTCATGCAAACTTGTTTTCTCTCTTCTTAGTCTCCCTGCAAAAATAAACAAATAATTAAGAGAACTTAGAATGTGCTCTATTTTTTTTAATTGAAAGTGGCATGTAACCTATGCCTGATTATTTGCTGAAACTACAGGCCAGTTTTTAGAAGATATGGAAAATAGCTAAATGAACCTCTTTCTCCCTGTTTTCTGTCTTCTTTGACAGGCTGAGATAATTAAACCTCTAAAACCGTCATTTCAATTATCTAAATTGAACTAGAAAGAGAGCAGTTCTGTTTTAGTTGTGTTACAGTAAAAAACAAAAATACCACTAGTATTTCTGATTGTTTTTTGTTTTATCATGTTTAGGGGGAAAAAAGATGTAAAAATAACTTTGCAGAGAAAATGATGGATCTGTACCAGGAGAATAAGATTGCAGAACCTGAAACATATGGGCTTGTTAAATTCCTTCTATGCTCACTCACTAACTTACTCATCACTCAAACGTAGCTGCCTCGATTGTAACCTAAAGCTGGTCATTTCTGGAAAGGCAAACCTCAGCCTTCTCTAGAGGCCACATCTGGGCTGTGGTCACTATTTTACTAGCAGCAATTTTAAATCTTCTTGGAAAGCTTACCTTTCTAATTTACTGTTAAGTTTCAAGGGAGTTGTGAAACCACATTGGAGATGTTGGTAAACAAAGAGATATGCAATGGCTACATCAAAGAGAGAGAGTTAAGAAGTGCTAAATAAAACTGAATAATTTAATTATGGAACTGAAAATCACTGGCTGCATGTTTTGGTATGAATTTTAAGCTAGCAGCCTGTCAATCCAACCTTTTATATTTACCTGTGGATCTTTCAAACCAGTTGTAATGTTTCTGGAAAGTTATAGAGACATTTAGGAAGGAAGATAGGACTCACATTTTTACCCCTCTGAAATACATGGGCCCAGGAGAACAATTCAGAAGGACAAGGTAGGCAAGATGGCAACATTTGTCAAAGCCTTTTCCTGCTTAAATAAGGACCTTTTGCAGTGAGGAAATGCTATGGTCTTCTTTGAAGACTTGGAATGTTGCTGAATCCCTAGGGCTACCTGTGAATTTGATCTGAAAGGTAAAGAAGTTTAAATCACAGGATGGTTCTTCAATGCTCTAAAACTGAATAGGCCTAGTTCCTGTGAGTGAAAGGAGTTCATTGATTCTTCTTGTGGACTGAATTTTTTATTTTTAATGGAATACCTATGTTTAGGTAGGTGCTTTCTAGAACTGAGGGAATGGGAGGTGGGAGGAGAGGGAAGATGGGGACAAAAGATGAAAATGAAAGCTTTTGTCGGCTATTTACTAAATCCCAGCAATTCAATGGGCTGCATTTTTTTTCTGCCAGTCTATGATGAATATTGATCCCTGCCTAGAAGATAGATGAAAAATCATGTAGCAAGCACAGTGTGCAGGCTGTGAGCTGGCTGTTGAGAATACAAAAGCAAGTAAGCAAGCCAGTCAGTTCCTGTCTTCAAGGAGTTTACATTCTAATGGGGGAAGACAACACATACAGAGGAACTGAAGAGCAAGTACGGGGCTTAATGACAAGAACCATCAAAACATGATGACATGATTTGAAACTAATTGGCTTTGGTTAGAGAGAGGCTTGGTTCTAGGCAAGAAAAGATGAGAGAAATAAGAGGAGAAGGAGGGCTTGTATTTCAGCTAAAAGTGAAAAAAAAAAGACCTAGGTTCTTCAAATTTAAATACAACTTTAGTATGTTTGGGTTTGTTTTATTTTGGGGGTCATCAAACATTTACTTGCATGTCTAACTTAATGTCTCACTGTGATTTCAAGGAGTTTTATAGACCGCAGGGATCTTCATACATTAGATAAGCACAGATTGAGAAAAATAAACAGTCCGGAGAGCTTTTCATTTAGATGAGTCAAAGTTATGCTTATATAATGGCCAAAACATGGTTTTATTTATTTTTTTCCTTCCTGCAGCTTTTTACCAAGTAGAATCTTATTTTGGAAGCTATAATCTCCATGCTGCCATGACATTTTGAAGCAGTTCAGTTCAATCCAATTAGTTAACAAATGACTATTGCATGCCTATTATGTGCAAGATATGGTAGTAGGAATAACCTTTGTGGGCCTAATCTTTTAAAAAAATGTGCAAAGCACTGCACTAGGTATAATCTTTATGAATTCACACTAATCAGTTTAAAAAGAAATGACTCTTGTAGGATGTAATTCACTCCACCATGGCTTTGAATGCTCCAATGCTCTGTTGAGTCTGATCTGATCCCTGTGGATACTCCCTTCAACAATATTGGTCATGGCCCATCTATACATACTTATCATGTGGAATTTTATCTATAGTCTCCCCTCCTTCATCACAGGGGATCCATTCAATGTGATGGATTTAGATATTATAGTTTATATAGTTCTCTCTACTTTTATTCACTTCTATGATAAAGTTAATTGGCATGTCTTATACAATCCTCCATAGCCCTTAGCATAGTGCTTTGCACACAATAAATATTTGTCAGATATTTAACTGGAGACAAATGAATTCCAGTACTATTTGCATCTCAACTAATATTTATAAATAGTTTCATTTAATAACTCTAAAAATTCCTAGTACTAAAGAGTGGCAATAGTAGAGTGTTAATGAGTAATATTTTTCATCTGAAGAATACTCTATGAAGGACTGTACTAAATTGGTTTATAAGGGGTGTTTAGATAAGACTAGCTCTTTTGGTGTGAGGGCTTGCAGAGTCCTTTTCAGGACTGCTCATCTACCTTTGGTGGCTACTTTCATTCTCACCTGTGGCTACAAGAAGCTGTTAGCATGCACTGTGGCCACACCCTAGTAAAACCATCTTTGCAAATGGGCTACACCAGGTTGAAGATAATGACAGGTCTCAAACTTGGGCCATCACCAATCATCCCATCTTTTGTCTTGCCACTAGACAAGGATGACTGTTGAAGAGAGAGTAAGTTTGATGACTTTTTATATCTCTGCCTCACTTAAATTCAATTCACTCAAAAACCAAGACATCATCCTGTGATGTTACTGATCCTCTTTGAAATGAAGGACAAAACAATTGTACTAATATTCTCTAGTTGAGTTTATGGGGGTACATAGAATTCTTCTCATCCTTTACACAAAGAAGATAATAAAACTACTACTTAATCTAAAATCAAACCAAGACATTATTGTTACTCTGCTCCCTCACCTCCACCTCTTAGTTTTCTTGACTTTTTTGAAGACTCTATTTTGATTTATCTTTCTAGATTCTGCTGGATATTAGTGGCTTCCCTTCTCAGACTCCTTCTCTTCTACTATGTATATATCTTGTATACAAATAGTACCAAATTTTGTCACCCTCAACTGAATAAGGGCAGCAACCATTTTTGCCTTGCCTTCTAACCCTAGATCTTAGTATGTTTATTAAACATACAATAGATGCTTAATAAATGCTTCTTGAATGGCTCTTTACCCATGACCTAGAATCAAGGAGATGTTAAGGACCATCCCACCAAAATTTGAGAGTTTGGATACCTCTGACCCCACAAAGACTATCTTTTCTTCACTAAGAAGGCCCAGCGTAGATACTGAGATGACAGTGTCACTCAATTGACAGGTCTGAGTCAGAAAGACTGCAAGGGAATGAAGTTCTGAGCATCCATGCTGATCAAGAATTGAAGATGTATAGTTTGTTCATCTCTCTCTAATTTCTAATCAAGTCATTCACCACCTAAATGTCAGACAATATTAAAACAAATAAAATAAAAAGGAGAATTTCCAGGGGACTTGAATTCGTGGGGGACGAAGGACTCAGAGACAGATGATCTTGATGTCATTGACTTAGGTTATGATATTTCACCTAATGAAAACAATGCCTAAGGAAGTTTTGAGGGAGAAATGTTTTGTGAATCTCAAAACTTTGGTTTATATTGATAATCTTTCTGTGAAGAGGATTATAGGCAAGTCTTATCCTTCTCATTCTTAAGAAAAAACCTTTGGGAAGGTGAGCTCTATTTGAGTCATATAGATTTGTCACATCATATATTTTGAGATCTGAGGATGTAGATTTCATCTTGCTCACCCCCCTCAGATTTACAGATGAGGAATTTAAATTCAAGAGGTAAGGAACTTTATCAAGGTCACTCAGGGAGCAAGTGGCAGAACTAGGATTCAAACGCAAGGCTTCTGACTCCAGATCTAGCAACCTTTTCACTTGCTTCCTTAATCAAAAATTATTTATTGTGCAACTACTATGTGTAAGGTACAGTGCCATTAACTGGAGATAAAAGTACCTTATCTCAAAGAACTTACATTCTACTATTAAGACAATTGGAAGAATGATAAGGGTAGGGCCTAAATTTAATATACTCAAGTCTGGTAATACTTAGTTGCCCAAATAGTCATTTTGCTCTAGTCAATATAATTTCCTTCTCTTCCCCTCCTACCCATTAATCTTTACTATATTCTGTCATCCTCTCAAATAGCATTCCATCTTCTATCTCCTTGCCTTTGTACAATCTGTCCCTGATGCCTGGAGTACTCTTATGCCTCACCTTCACTCTTGGAATCCCTGTTTTCCTACAAAAATCAGCTCAAGTGCCACCTTTTTACAAGAAGACTTTTCTGATCCCCCAGATGCTACTACCATTCTTTGAAAAAGTACCTTGTATTTATTTTGTATGTTCTCTGTATATGTATACAAGTAAATTAAAATTTAATCTTATTGAAAGTAATGATTATTTCAAGTTTGTATGTGTTTCACCAGTGCTTCTAGTATACATAGAACATAGTAAATGCATAATAAGTGCTTGTTGATTATCAATGGATTAATGGAAAGGACATGACATTGTATATAATGTCCTTCTTTGAAGGTGGATATTGTTTCTTTTTTTCCTTTGTATCACCGGCATCTGTCACGTTACTTGACATTTAATAAACATTTTATAGTTGTTTGAAATTAATTGAAATTAAAATTAAAATTGTTTGAAATTAATTTTGAGTCAAAATATCTGCTTTCAAGTCCTAATTATCTTATTTACTATCTCTAGTGACCTATCAAGGGTGAGGAACCTTTGGCCTCAAGGCCTATTGTGGCCTTCTAGATCCTTGGGTGCAACCTTTTGACTGACTCCAAGTTTTATAGAAAAAAATTCTTTTTTTTTTTTTTTTTTTGCCTTTTGGAGGTCAATTAGGGTTAAGTGACTTGCCTAAGGTCACATGGCTATTAAGTGTTAAGTGTCAGAGGCTGGATTTGAACTCAGGTCCTCCTGACTCCAGGGCTGTGCCACCTAGCTGCCCCAATAAAGTAAGAGGATTTGTTCTGTGAAGTTTGGATTCAGTCAAAGGGTCACACTTGAGGACTTAGAGGGCCACATGTGACCTTGCGGCTGCAAGTTCCCCACCTTTGAGTCTAGAAAAAACTTCTTTGGGCTAGAATTTCCTCATCTATACAATGAGAGCTTCTATGCAATGACGTTCCTTCCAGTTGTAAATGCTATGGTACTAAGGGGAGGTGGAAGTCTTGATTTGCAATTATTTTCCTTGATATTTGGACATGCACTAGATATGTTTAGGCAAAAAAAAAATTTGTTGCAGACATATGTCTTTGTGCTGATGATTAATCCACAGTATGGCAAACACTTGGGTTTATTTTATTGAAAGTTGAGGGGTAATTTCAGATACAAACATTCAAAAACACAAATAGCTCAAGTGTTGCATCTTGGATTTACTGGTGCTGTTTGTTACAGGTGACATGTGAAGGTGAATAGGTTCTTTCTACCCAGGTCTCAAGAGGAATAGCGTGTGGACTCTGGTGAGGTCACTGCAAGTCTAGGTCTAATCCTTACCTTTTTCAGGTTCAGATACTTGGTTTCATTAGTTCAACTGGGAAGGGTAAGGCCTGGAGAAACGGTAACCAAGCTTATAAGACTTAAGAGCTAAAATGACAGTTTGTTAATTTATAGTGGGGGGAAGGGATGGTGTAAACCTTTCCAAATAAGTAGAATGATCATGCCTTTTATCTAACACATTAAGTCAGTGTTATTTTCTCTTTGACAGGGAATAACACAAATTCTTTGCTTCTCCTTTTTTATAGGTTTCATTCAAACTCTTCTTTTTGAGTTGTACACTGATGTTGCAATTTCCAACATTCCCATTTATCTTCCAAGCTTAAAGTTTAGATTGGTGTTTCTCTGATAGGATTGGGAAAGCAATTCAATCCACTCATGTTATTAGGAAACATGCTGGTACCACCAGTCCCATGTTTACAAACTATGAACATAATGTCCCTATATGTTAAATTCTCAGGTAGTCTTCTTGGTTTGGCCTTTTCAATTATATGGAACTGGCATCTCAATATTTGAGGCTGATTCACCAAGCTTTCAACAGCTTTTATGGACACAAAAAAGTGTTATGATCCCTGATTTATTCCAGCCCTGTCATTTTACATCTGAGAAAACTAAGGCCCAGAAAGTAAAATGACTTGCCTAAAGTTACACAGGTCATGTGTCAGCATTATGTATATGGCACTATTCTAGATATTTAAAGATACAAAAACTTAAACTGAATTCGTATTTGATTTTAAGGAACTTTTCTATCTATTAGCTTTCATGTTAGAAGATATTATTTTCTAATGTTTCATTAAATTTTAGAGTTATCCCCACTATTTGGAGCCTATAGCCTCTGATGCATTGTGGTTTTTAAAATTTTCATTCACTTTCTTTCCTTCTGTGAATCTTAAGAAGTTGATAATAAAACACAAAAATGATACTGAAATTGTTTTTAAAAATGGACCTGGAAAGTGATCATAGGAGCTATTATGAAAAGAAAGATGTAGGATGATGTTATCATCCAGGAAGAATAAAGTAATTTGAATAGAATTGCTCAAATAATTAAAGGTTGGAAAATCAGTTTGTCAGGCATTTCCTAAATGACTGCAATAGTGTGGCCAATAGAAAGAAAACTGAAGAATAATTCGTGATAAGGTTTTTATTACTTAAAAGCTTATCATCAGGAAAGTCTGTCAGGATATTTTCTACTTCCATTGAGAAGTACATATGAAGATTGAACGAAGGTACAGCTTAAGCATCACAGGATAGTTAGAAGGGACTTCAAAAGCCATTTCTTGGAATCAATCATTTTACAAATAGAGCAACCAAGATTAAATGACTTGTTTAAAAATCACACTAGTAGTAAGTATCAAAGGTGGGATTTGAACCAGATCCTTTGATAGAGTCGGTGTTTTATGATTATTGTTATAAACTGAAATAACTTACCGGGAGATGTCATGTGTCTTTTACCCCATGTAAATTGTATTTTTTATCCTACATAAGCTCTTTATATTAATTTTTATCTCTGTAACCCTGGACCCTAGAAAAACCTTGAATTGAATTGAAAGCAGAGGAATGCTTTAAATCACCACTGAGAGTCCTCTTCAGCCTTATACTTTAAGTCAGCAGTTCTCAACCTGTGGATTATATTCAATTTGTGACAATGAAAATACGTCTTGCATATCAGATATTTACATTACAATTCATAACAGTAGCAAAATTACAGTTATGAAGTAGCAATGAAAATAATCTTATGGTTGGGGGTCACCACAACATGAGGAACTGTATTAAAGGTCATGGCATTAGGAAGGTTGAAAACCACTGCTTTAAGTCCATATCTGTAAAGTCATTTAAAGTCCCCTCCAACTGTAATCTAAGGCAGTTTGGGAAATCTTTCCATAAGTGTTTTAGCCCTTGATGAAATTTTCAGAGGTTATTTGTTCTTATACTTTCCTGAACTTCATATCTCCAAGCAAATCCTTTTCTATTCTTTACAAAAAATAACCAGAGACAGAAGCAATCACAGCCTCCCTCTCTGAGCCCGTTTCATTGTTTATATTGTTATGCGCCAAAGGAAACAAAACTAGGATGAGCAGCTGGACTAGACCAAACATGTACTGTCTGGGGAGGTCCATGCTGGAGGTAACTTAATTTTGAAGGCACTGAGGGAGATATTTATTCTCAAGATATCTGAAAAAGGAAAAAAGAACACAAAGTACTAGAAAAAGAAAGTCATGTACTTATTATTACAAAGTATGTGATAGAATATCACTACCAATCAATAACCCATAAGCTTACTTTCCCATCTCTATAAAATCTTTCTGAGAATCATCTTCCTATGTATTGAGGTCAATGCCAATGGATGCTATGGTAAAAGCCTATATTGACTTTTACTAATAATAGTCTATAATAGACCTGATATTTATAATAATATAGTTCCCTAAAAAGGAGAGAGAATTATAAGATCCCACTGAGCTTATTTTTTACTTGCTATGAAGTATAATTTGATTTGATAGGTTTTGCCACATGTTTATTGAAGTCACACAAGATTTGTTGAAAACTTTAACAACATTGTGACATTACTCGATGACTGATTAATAATATCAAGAAAGGAATAAAATGGTGCTTGCCAAAGTTGTTTGCTACAGTCACAGAAGATATCCCAGAGTCCATATAGGAATGAAATCTCCCAGATGCTGTTGTTTGAAGATTACATTGTGATCAGTGCATCAAGCCCCAAGACATTGAAGAGATTTATTTTTTTTTTCAGACGGAGAATCCCCACTTCACCTAGCTTTAATGTTCAAGGCCTATTCCCTGGATGGACTAGTCTCACTACTAATCATCCTAGGAGTTTTGACTTGTTCCTTTTCCAACCCAGGCAAATTTGCCCCTCATTAGGCAACTGGATTCCTGTTGAGGGGAAGGGGTCACCATTTTAACCATCAACAGTGCAGTTGTTCTATGGCATAGCTCCTGCAGCTTAGAACTCCTGAACGCAAGAGATCCACCAACCTCACTCTCTATGGAATAGCAAGGACTACAGGCCACCATACCCAACTCAAAGGCTCCTAAATGACATTCACAAGTATTCATAAGTTTGTTCTAACTATATAGACAGGCAGGGAAAAAGTATATAAAGTTTATGAAGAATCTCTGACGCATATAGGTTGGATAGAAAATCCACAGAGATGGTGTGTGTCTCACACACACACATACACATACACACACACACACGCACACGCACACACACACACATCACAAAACGAAGGGCTGAATTGAAGAGGGGCAGGCTAAAATTGCCTTTCATAAACTGTTCAGTATTTTTAAACGACTGCAAGTTTCTCCCTCAAACAAAAGCCTATCTTTTAAATGTCAGTATCCTTGTGGTAATGCTCTATTACTGTAAGTCAGAGAAAACCACAGTCTCTGAAGAATTAAAGACAGGTCACTCAGAGGGTGGTGGAGATGCATGTAGTGGGTGTGAGAAGGCTAAAGCATTCTACCAGAGAAGAATTCAACAGAAGCAGCAGCATACAAGATATCATCATGTAAATGAATGACTAGAAATAGAGATGCTGTGGCCATGCTTTGAGAGAGATTGATGACAGATATATAGCCCATGTACTATGTATTGGCACTTAACACAAGTCACAAGTTCTAGAAAAAATGTCACTGCATCATGTTGGTTGGTCATTCCATAGAGAAGGAGTTCTAAACTTTTTTTTTTTTAATGTCATAGACCCCTTCAGCAATCTCATGAAACCTACTGGCCCCTTCTCAGAATAAAGGTTTTAAATGCAAAAAATAAAATCATTAGGATTTTGAAAGGAATTAATTATGCTGAAATAAGGTAATCAGAATATTTTTGTAAGAGGTCATGAATATCAAGTGAAGAATGATTTCTGTGGAGAATTTATGGCAACATGTAGGCAAGAGTCATTCAAATTAAAAAGATATAGATAGATTATCATTTCTATCAGAGGTGACCTCACAGATCCATTAGAATGATGGTATAGTACATGGGTACATTGTTGTTAGGGAGCTTCTGTTGTATGGGAATTTTATTTCTTTTTGGAAAGAGGACTGAAGATTGGTAAGTTTAGTGTATCTCATTCAAAAGATTTCAAATGCGTATGACTGCTAGGTTATCCCAAATGATTAAGGGGAGACCATTCACTGGATAGTAGTATTTCTGAAAAAGAGTGATTTTTGTTTTATAATAAAGTCATTGGAAATATCAGATTTATTTTTCCATTCTTTCCTTCTTTGAATAAAAGCATTGGGCTAAATACCGGTTTGACAGTTTTCAGGACTTAATTTTTTTTAGCTTATAATTCAACAGATGGTGCCATGATTTTGAAAGACCATAAGAAATAATTTCCAAAACTTTGGGAAATGTGGTGCAAATCAAGCTCTGAATGTTTCAAAGAATGCTAATATTAATCAAGCATGGAAGAGGCGAGAAAAACTGGAGAACATTACAAAGTCAAAAAAAAAAGTAGCCTGCATTAGAGAATTATGGAAAGTTTCATGGAGATTGTCTCCAATTTAAGATGAATTTTTGCATAATCATTATGCAAAGGTTGGTCAGGGAAAAGCCAACAGAAATTAAAAAAAAAAACAGCCAGCAATCTGCCTCCTGATATTTGTTTCTCCAATCAACCCTGTTGCAGCCCAAGGGAAAAACATGATCTTTTGAGCACTTTTAATCTCTTACCCCACATTTCTGTGCCAGGGATATAAGGACTGTCTCAGGTATCTTTATTTAGAATGTCCCCTTTAATTCTGACCTCACTCATTTAGAGAGAAGCAAATTGAACTCAAGAAGTAGAAAATGTACACTGTTAAGAAATATTTTTACTATGATGTTATGGTTTCAAATATAAAACATTTTCCCTAAACTAATTTAGAAAACTGTTACCATTTAAGTGGCCCTGTTAACCCAATCCCACTTAGGCCAATTGGTTTCTCCTGAACACAGCCTGAGAGCTTTGAAGAGGGATTGGGGTGTGTGTGTATGAGGGGAGGGAGGAGAACCAATTACAATTGTGCCCTTTAAATTTCTCATTTAAATGGCTAAGGCTTTTCAGATTTTCTCTAAACATTCCAATTATATACCAGTGACCTTTCATTTTTCAGTTTATAAACAGATAAGAAATACCTACCATATGATGCCTTGCATCTATATTGTGCCTCTGCAGTAATTAGTAAGGTTTCTGTATGAATTATGCCATTTAACATCTGTTATTAAACTATAACCACATTTATTGCCTCATAACAATATCATTACAAAGGAAAGCTGTGCAGATGAGAAGCATTTCTGTGTAAACCCTAATAAATGTACAATGTGTGTGTGTATAAATATTTACTTCTCCATAATTCTCTCTCTCTTTAATTGTAATTCTGCATTCAGCCATTTTAATTATCCTGTATCTCTAGCTCTTTTAGCATTTAGATATTTAACTTTAATGTTCTGTTGACAGGATTTTCTCATATTTAATCGACATTATGTGTTTGAAGGCCTCCATGGCTCTAGGAACCACAAGACTGAGAACTGAGATATGAAAGAATGAAGTCTAGTACTGGCTCATGAGATTCTAGAGCTGGGAGGGTTCATCTAGGCCACTTCATACCTAGGCTCCTTACATTTTAGATCAGAAACTAAGTAATCAGCATAAGATCACAGAGATGAAAAGATCATAAATTAAGAGTTAGCTAGAATAGGCATTAGAGGCCATCCATCTTCTAGTTCAGTACCATGACTTCACAAGTGATAGAACCAGAGGCTCAGAGACTTTTTATGACTTGGCCAGGGTCACATAGTTAGTAAATAGTAAGAGATGGAATTCAGACCTAGTTGAACTTGACTCCTAGTACGCTGGTCTATCACTATGCCATGCTGCCTCTATGGGTTTTAGAGTTAGGAGGAAGCTTAGAGACCATCTCATCTGACCCTTGTGTTTTCCTATTTTATTTGAATTTAATTTTATCTTACCAGTCATATAATGCCATTGATATAGGGAGTTTTTGGCAAGGAGTTTCCTCCTGAGATGCAAATCAGCAACTTTCTCTATATCTTATAGTTTTAGGGTGTTGACTGTGGTACTCAGAAGTTAAGTGACTTGCTCAGGGGCACAAAACAGGTGGATGTTAGAGACAGGGTTTGAACCCAGTTTTTCTTGACTACAAGACTGACTGCTAATTTTCCACATGAGGAAACAGAAGCCTCAAGAGTTGAAATGACTTGCCCAAAGTTAAACAGGCAGTAAATGATGGCAGAGCCAGCATCTAAAACCAGGTCAACTGACTCTATATCTAATGCTCTGTTTCACCAATGTGAGTTGGTACCAAAATTGTATTTTACTCATATTGTATATGAAATCCTTGTAAAGGGTAGTGACTTTGTTCAAAGGGTCTCTCTGAAATATAGTCTCTCTTCGAAACTGGAAGGAGGTATTTAATATTATTTTCCCTGATGTGTAGGTGAGGGAATAAAGGTTCAGAGAAGTTGTGATTTGTTCTAGGTCACACAGCTAGTTAGTGGCAGAGCAGGAAATGAAGCTAGGTCTTCCCCACTCCCCATTCTAATGGTTATTCTCTATGTCATTCTGCTTCTAGTTGAGTTAATGGTAAGCATTGTTTTAAGAAGCCTGGGTTGATTTATCATCTTCCTTGGCATCTTGATCTTTCCTGCAGTTTGCTGGTGCTTTGGTGTGTATATCCTGGGATGGTCTTGAGGGAGTTTGTGTTTGAGGATTTGATGCCCCTGGATAGCTTGAGACTCTGGTAGAAGTTGAATATCATGACCTAAATTGGTCAAAGGATCAAGGAGGGGTAGCACTTTTGGATTGCTACTGCTGACCTCCTTTCTTTTAACCCTAGAAAGAATCAAATAATTAGGGGAGGACAAATAGTGGTACATGGGGAAAATGATTTCTGTGGCTAACTTGCCATGAACATCTAGCATCTTACAGAACTAGAAGAAGAGGGAGTTGGAACCAAGATTGCTGTGTAGAAGCAACAAGGTTCCACAGCTCCCACATAGCCACCTCAAATACCCATAAAATATGATTCTAAACAAATTTTAGGGCTCCAAAACTCACAACAGAAAAACACGTCTCCCACTGAAGGCAGCTTGGCAGGAAGGGCTCATCACAGTGTACTGGGAGCTGAAACCAGCCCAGCCTGAAACCCTGGCTTGGCCCTGGGGCAGCTAGGACAAGCCACAGCTGGAGCCTTCAGGAGAGTGGATCAGTGGCAGCTGTAGCAGTTTCCAGAATTATGAAGTCATAAGAAACAAGCACTAAGTGAAAGGTCAGTGGAACACAGCTAAATCTGGGGGAGAAAAGCAATCTGGCCGAACTGCCTCCAGGGCAAGGAAGTGGTAGAAGCTGTGGCCCTGCAGCTGCCTCTATGTGGCTGTTTCAGAGTTCCCAGCCTGCAGACTGCAGGGCAGCCAAGCAATTGTTCAGAGGCTAAGTGCTCTTGCCTTGAGTAGTCTGGATCCAGATCATGGTCTTCGGTGGTGGTCTTGGGGTGTGTTTTCAGTGAGCCAATGCTGGTGGGGGCTGCAGCAGCCTCCCAATAACTCTGGCAGCTGGGAAAACCCCAGCAATTTGTGACAGAGCTTTCCCCTCTGGAAGCAGAGTTCCATAGAGCTAAAAAATCAAGTAATTCACTGGCAACATGAGCAGGCAAAGGAAGCAAAGTAAGATTAGCAATTGAATTCTAGAATCCTTTTTTGGGGACAAAAAGGATCAAAGCATGGAACCAGAAGAGAACACAGTCAGAACTCCCATAGCAAAAGCTGCCAAGAAACATGGAGACTGCCTACAAGCCATAGATGAGCTTAAGAAGGACTTTGAAAACCAAATAATAGAAGTGGAGGAAAAATTAGGAAGAGAAATGAGAATGATGCAAGAAAATCACAGAAAGAGGGTCAACAGAAAATAACACTTTAAAAAATAGATTAACTTCAATGGCAAAAGAGGCTCAAAAAGTCAATGAGGAGAAGAAAGCCTTAAAAAGTCAAATTTGCCAGATGGAAATAGAATCTCAAAAGCTTTCTAAAGAGAATAATTCCTTCAGAATTAGAGTGGAGCAAATGGATGCAAATGACTTTATGAGAAATCAAGACACTATTAAACAGATCCAAATGAATGAAAAAGTAGAAGGCAATGTGAAATATCTCCTTGAAAAAACCAGTGACCTGGAAAATAGATCCAGGAGAGACAATTTAAAAATTATTGAGCTACCTGAAAGCCATGATCAAAAAAAGAACTTAGAAAGCATCCTTCAAGAAATTCTCAAGAAAAAGTGCCCTGATATTTTAGAACCAGAGGGCAAAATAGAACTTGAAAGAATTCACCAATCACCT
>CM053590.1:118599669-118617625 GCA_028646515.1 Pseudochirops corinnae
ATGCAACTGGGAATTAAGATATATAGGTACTGGGGTAGGGAGACCCATCCTGCCCTACCGGAAAGTCAGAGGAGTGATGTGGGAGGATATAGGAGAGAGCAGATTTGGGGAAGGGCTATACAGTGGGATGGCTGTTTTGAGGTGGTGGGTAAGGGAAAGATGGGGAGAAAATTTGTAACTCAAAATCTCGTGGAAATGAGTGATGTAAACAAAAAAAAGTAATTAAATTTTTAAAAAATAAAATAAAATAAATTTTAAAAAAGAACTAGAAGAAGAGAATTCAGTCTTTATGTTCAGTCTTTTAACTCCCTTATGTGTAAAAGCCAAAGTGGGAATGAACATGAATCACTCAGAGCTTTAAATGCATCCAGCTATTAGAGGAAGTGTGTGACCTTTGAGAAAGTGGACAAAGCTCCACACATTATTTATAACATCTTTTAGACCCCTTCTTCTGTTCCTTTGCACTGAAGGAGAAGGCAACAATGGCAACCTAAATCACAAAGTCATACTTTTAAAGAGACTACTGAGTTATGGTCTCTTCATTTTACATATCAGGAAACTGATGCTAAGAGTTTATATCACCTACTAAGGCCAAATAGCTAGTATCTGAGGTAGGATTTAAACTTGATTCATACTGACTTTAAATCCAACACTCTAGCCAGTCTTCTACCTAGATATCCTCTAGAATTAAAGCATCAGAGATAAAAGTAATGCTAGAAATTCTAGGACAGGTGAAATTTAGAGGGGACTAGGTGGTACAGTAGATAGAAAACAGGGTTTGAAGTCAGGAAGACCTGAGTTTGAATCCTGAATCAGACACTTACTATATATATGTACGATCCTGGACAAGTCACTTAAATTCTCTCAGCCTCAGTTTCCTTAGAACATAGTAATAGCACTTATTTCATAAAATAATCTTTATAAAGCACTTAGCACAATAGCCACTATTTAGACATTTATTCTCTCTCCTCCCTCCCTCATAAAGTTGTTGTGAATATTGAATGATGTAACACATAAAGTTCTCTGTGACCTTTCAAGTGCTATATAAATGCTTATTATCATTGTTACTCTTGCTACTGCTTTTACTACTGCTGCTGCTACTACTGCTTACACTAAGTAATTTGCTCATAGTCAGCAATAGTGAGTAGATGTTGTGGGATTTGAACCCCAGCTCCAGTGATTCCAAATACATTGCACTTGTCTCTATACAAGGCTGTTAAGAACGGATTCCCAAAAAAAGTCATTTATTTCTTTTTTCACACTAAAAATGATCTTCTACATGCCCCATAATTATTAGAATTTCTGCCTAATCCATTGTTAGAGAACTATTCTGCTCAGAACCCTTCAATGGATTTCCATCGCCTCTAAGAGAGTCTCAGTGGCTTAGCCTGACATTCAATATTCTTTCACAATAATGAAACTAACCCATCTTTCCAGACCTCTCCCTGTGTAAATTCTCTACTGTGGCCAGGCTAGTCTACATGTCATTTTACAAGCATACCTTATATTTCTCTACATGCTCTCTACTCATCCTATCTCTGTTGGTGTCTTTTCACTAATCTCCCCTATCAAAACCCTACACATTTTTCTAGACCCAGTGCATGTACCGTCTCCTCCATAGAGCTTTCCCTGATCGTACTGACCAGAGGAAGCTCCCTCCTCAGAATACCTATAAAACTTTGGTTATACCTTTATGGAACTTCTCACATTCTACTTTTTATTGTTATACTGTTGTTAGAGGCAGTTGGATAGCATAGTGATTAGAGTGCTGGGCCTAGAGTCAGAAAGACCTGAGTTTCAGTCTAGTCTCAGATATTTACTAACTGTGTGACCTTGGCTAAATCACTTACCTCCGTTTCAATTTCCTCAACAGTAAAATAGGGATCATAATAGCACTACCGCCCAAGATTGTTGTAAAGATCAAATGAAATAATATCTGTAGAGAGTTTAGTGCAGTGCCCAGAACGTAATAGGTGCTTCATAAGTGCTATGACAAATAGAAGTCATCAGGGGTGAGAGTGAGAGTTGGGGATGATGGAAAACAGGTTCCTACCTGTGGTGCAGGTTCTCCAAATGACCCATTGCATTCAGAGTTCTAATAAACCTATTGTATGAAGACTTTGCATTTCTTAGAAGACCATGCCTCTGTTGTTTCTGCTGTATAATTTTCCATTTTCCCAGAGACCTATGACCATTTACTTTTACTTACCAAAACTCAGCATAGTTAGAGGTTGTTTTTTTTTTCAAAGGAACAGGTATTGGAAGTACTGGGAGTCATTCAGTTGCCAATATTCCCATCTGACTATGAAATTTCAACCATTGAAGGAAAGCCTGCAAGCTGCTGAAAAATCTGCTAGTGGTCCTTTAAACACTGATCGAAAACTCCCTACTTGCCTAACTTCATCACTGGAACATGACTCCCAAAAACTCCATGAGTGGGTTATACAGCCTGCCATGCTTATTTCCCATTCAGGGACGGTATGACAATGCAAGGGTCACATTACTATCGGAAATGAATTTCTGTAATAATGAAAATTTGACAATAGTTGTGGACCTCTTTACATGTTGCTTTTGTTTCTAAAGAACTCAGAACATAGTGGTTTTGCTTCTGCAATCCTTTCCAAGCTCCATTCCTGACCCATTCCTGTCCATTCCTCCATAGCTTTCTTTGGAAGTTCCATCTGCCCCTTCATCACCTTCCTCTAACTGGTCAGCTCCTCCCAGAATGTCCCTTTTTAAGGAAAGTGCTCAGGCCAGTCATGGTACCCATTCCTTTCTGAGTTTGACTCCTGACCATATTTTTTTTTCCCCTTACACATTAGAATCTAAGCTCCCTGAAGGTAGAGACTTTCTTTATTTTTGCTAATATTTGTGTTCCCAGTGCCTAGCAGAGTACCCAGCATGCAAAAAATGCTTGATAAATTATACTTGCTGACAATTAAACTTTTGCATGTCTCCTCTCACCCTCCATCCTAATACATGTCTGTTGTCCTCCCCAACTTAGACCTCTCTTTTTTTCAGTGAGAACTATTTAGAGATCTCCTAAAAGTATTTTTGAAGCAAAATCAAAGGACTAAAGATCAGAACACGGAGAAATATCTCCTTGATTGACACCTGTACGATTAGTTTTATATATTACTTATACATATAAAATATATATGATTAGTTGAGTAGGAAAAAAAATGCCCTAGCTACCCTCAAACAAAAAAGGAACATGAAATTAAGAATGTCTTGTATATATCATAGTCTATTGTATAAGTGTGTGTATATATCACATATGACATATATAATGTATCAGAGTGTAAATGAAATATATCCTTTCTAAACGTATTTTAGGTTCTTTTCCCTCCCTCCTCCCATAAGTTGGCTTATCACCAGTCCTGGCATTTGTCCAAACTCATCTTTAACATGATTTGACCTTGAATCCTTCATCCAAAACTTAATCTCTTCCTGCTTCATCTATTGTAATTTCCTCTTTTATGGCATTACAAGAACCCTCTGAACTTTCCAGGGGCCAGAATGTCTCACACTCAAGAAAAGCAAAGCCAAGGCACTCTCACCATCTGCCAGTTTTGTGTCAAGGCTGGTTGTCTTGCCTTTGAAATGCTCTGACATTTCAGAGTCAACACACCCAGAATTGTATGAGGAAGGAGAGTATGACCCAGGGCCCTCCTTGGTTTCTAGACCCCAAACTGAGTAATTGTTTGGTCTCCACATTGTGTCCTGGGACTTCATGGATGAAGATTCTTTCTTCATCCTGTCTTGCTGCACTGGCCAAACTAAAAGCTTTATTTGAACTCTGAGGACATTCTGTCCCTTTATCAGTGTCTCACAATGATTCAAGATGACCCAGGGTCCTCTTCTGTTCTATGATTCATGTGTTTCTGATACACATCCCAGAGAAGGTTGTGCCCTGTGCTATTTAAACTTTTCCAACATTGCATCTAGCTATAGGATTCCCATAAGTAGTCAGACTTTCCCCCTGCCAACTTCAACAACAATAATTTATCAAGTTCCTGCTCTGTGCAGAGCACTGTGTGAATATCAAAGCATGGGAGAAGGGAGGGGGGCAGAGAATAAATAAAATAGGATCCCTACTTTCTTGGAGCTCACAGTCTTTGGGGGGACTATCACACACGTGAGTATGCTCAATGACCATGATGCTATGGTAAGTGCACAAGGGATATTCAATCTAAGAATATTAGAATCCTTCCTTTACTTGTCTTTTCAATTTTATTGTTATTTTGTTTTGATATTACCCACATTTCCCAGTATATTCCTCCTCCTCCCTCTTCCAGAAAGCCTTGCATTATAACAAAGAAAAAAAGAGGAGGAAAAACAGTTCAGCAAAATAACCACTTTTTAAATGAATGAATGACAAAGCATTTATTAGATACCTTTTCTGTGCCAGGCACTATACTAAGCAATACTAGAAAGCAAGGTTCAAGGAGCTCATGTTCTTTTTTTTTTTCTTTTTGCTTTTTTGCTTTTTATTAGAGTTAAGTGACTTACCCAAGGACACACAGCCAGTAAGTGGTAAGTATCTGAGGCTGGATTTGATCTCAGGTCTTCCTGACTCCAGGGTCAGTGTTCTATTCACTGCACCACCTAGCCACCCCTAGTAGCTCACATTCTAAAGGAAAATTGAAAACATAGAGAGAAGAAAGGAAGTAGAAGTGGTAGTGGTGATGGTGGTGGTGGTAGTGGCAGAGGTGGTAGAATTGACATGGTTTGGAAAGGGTGACTGGTAAGTGATTTGTAGTCCAGGAAGGATGAGGTGAAAGTTTACATATCAAAGCCCATGGTGTCCCAATATCAGGGTCTAAGTTTTCTGTGGGAAGAGGTTGAGGAAGATGACTGAACATGTCCAGCTGTGTCTGGAAATATACATAATGTTGAAAAAGCCAGACATTATATTCAGTGTTTCATTCTCTTAGTACCCAGTCCATCCTTTCTTTGGTCTTTACTTCCTTCAACGAGGGTTTCTTGTACTAGTTTTCTCAGCTTCCAGTATTGCATCCTTTGATCCTTCCCCTTCCAATGTCATCTGTGGAATAAATTCAATTCAGTTAATTCAATTCAATAAACATTTATCAAAATCTAAGATAGATAGACAGACAGATGGATAGATAGATTGATTGATCAAGCACTGTGTTAGGTACTGGTGATACAAGGACAATACTGAAAATATCCCTTTCCTTCAAGGAGCTTCTTACTTCATATTAGAATGTTGTAACTTGATTACTTTTAAAACTATTTTACTTTAGTATTATGATTAATAATAGTAGAATTTCCTTTTCTGATGTATATGTATTTATCTCCACATGCACATATATGTGTATATATATATATATATGCATAGTACATATGTATGTTGTGTGTGTGCATATATTTCTCTCTATGCAGGTCTGTGCCATGACTTTAAAAATGTTTTTCATCTCATTCTTATTTTCACACTAATTTTTTTTTTTATTATTTTATATTCCATGCTATTGTTGTTCAGTCATTTCGGTCATGACTTACTCTTCATGACTCCATTTGGGACTTTCTTGGCAAAGATACTACAGTGGTTTGCCATTTCCTTCTTCAACCCATTTTACAGATGAGGAACTGAGGCAAATAGAGTGAAGTGACTTGACCAGGGTCACACAGCTAGTAAGTGTCTGAGACCAGATTTGAACTCAGGTCTTCCTCACTCCAGACCTGGTGCAGTATCCCTCAAGCCTCCTAGCTGCAGCTACATTCCCGGATTTAGAATTGGAATGGACCTTTGGGGCCATCTAATGCAAACATGCCAAACACACAGTCTACAGACAGCTTGCTCCTAATTGTAGCCTGAACCAAATTAAAACATAATTGGAAAAAATATTTACAAAATAAGTAAAAAAGACAGTAAAACCTGGATGATGTTAATATGAGCCCGTAGGGATCCCTATACAGAGTTTAGTTTCCCCTGTTTATATTTGAGTTTGCCACAATTGATCTCATTTTAAAGAACAGAAAATTGAGGTCTGAAGAATTTAAAGTGACTTTCCAGGAAGTCATTGGCAGAGCTGGGCTTTGAACTCAGATCTTCTGGCCCCAAACCAATGTCTTTTACACAATGCCAGTGAATCCTCTCCATCGTCAGTGTGAATTCTATATTTGCCATATCTCTACAGAAAAAATTTGGGGCTGACAGAAGACAAGGAAGTAAAACTCTAAAAATAAGAATCAGAGGAAAGACTGATTCAACATCAAAATGTTATAGATGGATAAAATGAGCTCATTAGAAGGATTTCATATTGAAGTTTTAATACCCCTAATTAACATAGCTTATCCTATGAAGCATCACCAAGTAAGCCATTACCAGTCTCTGTGCATCATCTCAGAGCTCCAGCTTGTCTAACAGTGAGCTGGCTTCTCCTTGGACACAAGCACGCCTTTCCTGGCAACTTGTTTTCTCTTTATTTCCAGAATGATCTTTTGGATGACAAGTCCATTGTGAGGAGATGCATGTCAATGTTTTAATGAAAACTGCTATGGCTGTTTTCTGCACATCTCTGTTTCACATCGGTTTTCACTTGATGTGATGAAAGTAATTTTGAAGATTCCCCACATTCCAGAAAACCCTACATCTTCTCTCCCTCTATTCTTCCTCCTTCCCTTCTTCCTTCTCTTTCCCCTCTCCCTACCTTTCCTTTTCTCTTTTTTCTTCCTCCTTCTTCCTCTCTCTCTCTCAAGCAGAATGAATTCAAGATAAAGAAATTCTCCTTTCCCAAATTTGTGAATAGTTAACTGCTGAATTATTTGCACTTATAAATGGACATTAGGGGAATCCAAGTCCAGATTCCCTTTTCCTTCTATCATTATACCTACCCCTACCCCTACAAGGGGTACTTGCCCTTGATTGTCCACTTAGGAAGTGACTGACCTAGAAAAAAAATGTTTTTTCATGTTTGAATGCAGAGGACTAGAAAAAAAAAATCAACTACAAGGATATCTGCTCCTCTTTCCTACTTCTGCTAGGATGGAGAGAGGGAGGGAGGCAGCATGATAAAGTGGAAAGAGTTCTGGAATTGGAGTCATAGGACCTGACTTTAGACTCTGACGATGCCACTTTATTATCAGTGAGACCTGTGGTAAGTTGCTTTTCTTCTCTGCGTCTCAGTTTCTTCATCTGCAAAATGGGGTTGAGGTAGCTCAAATGACCTCTAAGACTTCTTCCAACTCTGGGTCTATGATCCTATGATTTATTGTGTTCCTAGAAACCAGTTTTGGAGCTAGAAACCTTAGAACTAGGACTGTGTCATTACTATGACAGGCTTCCATGTGGAACTAGGATTAGACTTCATCTGCTTATCCCCAGAGGGTAGAAATACAAGCAATGAGTGAAACTTACTAAGAGATATATTAGTATTGTTCTAAGGAGAAAAAAATCAATCCTAGTAATTAGAGCTATCCTAACCCTAAATGCTTTAGAAAGTATCTTACTTATTGGAAGTCTGTAAGCAAAGGCTAAGTGACCACTTGTTGACTATCAAGTAGAAGGGATTCTTTCCTAGGTTTTGGTTGGGCCTGTGGTTTAATTGGGGTAGGGAATTTGGGGTGAGAAACTTTCTCAACCATTACAGGTCAGAACCTTCTCTGCCACTTACAGCCTTAGAGAATTGTCTAGAACCTGGAGCAATTAAAGGATCACACAGCTAGTATGTGTCAGGGGTGAGATTTAACCCCAGGACTTCCAGGCTCTGAGCTGGACTTTCTGTTTGCCATGTCAGACTGCTTCTCTATTAGTGGTGTTGTTGTTAAGTCATTTTTCAGTCATGCCTGACTCTTTGTGACCCCACTTGGAGTTTTCTTGGCAAAGATACTAGAGTGGATTTCCATTACCTTCCCCAGATCAATTTACAGATAAGGAACTAAGGCAAACAGTAGTAAGTGACTCGTCCAGGGTCATACAACTAGTAAGTGTCTGAGGTCAGAATTGAACTCAGGAAGAAGAGTCTACCTGACTCCAGGCCCAGCACTCTATCCACTAAGCCACTAGCTGCCCCATCTACTAGTCCTATTCTTCAAATAAATTAAGTAGACTTGGTGGGTTGTGCTGGGAACCTAACTAGAATTTAAAGCATTAATTCTATGGGAAAATGGGCTCCAAGTTTAAAAACTGGCTTACAAAAGAACTTTTGAAGCACAGTTCATTTGTATGCTGGGGGCTGCCTGGTTAAATCAAGAACTAGTCCAAGCAGTAACAGACACATCTGGTTGATCCCATTGTTGGTGGCACTGAAGTTATCCAACCATGCAATTACCAGTACAAACTTACATCCAAATTCTAAAAACTAGAAGCGATTTTGAGAAATGACTTATGAAGATTAGAATCAGCCTTTTGCTCATTTCAGCTTTTAGCCTGAGTGCCAGGCAGTAAGGTAGAAAATTACTTAAAGATTTGAAGAAAGATTTACACATCTGTCTATAGATCTTAGCTCTATATCTTATATATCTCCACACATTTTTCTTTATATGTATATATATATATATACATATATATGCATATATGTATTTATATATATATATATGCTTATATTATTCATTGTTTTCTTATAATGATGGCTGCACTGGATTTTTAAAAGGGAGGCTCGCAGAATGTACAGGGTGGGGATAAGTGGGGAGGTACTAGAATTATTGCAAGTGGTGTTTCTAGCAGTGGCCAGTACTTCCCTAACCTCCAGTGATTTTGAATGAATGTTGTCAGGTCCTAAGGAATGTACTTCAGATAATGCCATCAACTTATGGAACTCAGTAATATGAGATAGAGAAGTAGACATATATCTGTATATACACATATATTTACAGAGAGAGAAAGAAAGAGGAAATGAACTGTAAGGAGAGTCTGCACAGCCTTTAGTGTTGAGCTTTAGTATTTCGATATACTTCCAAACCCAGACCCCCACTCCTGCTAGAGCATAGACCCTATTTGATATATTAGGCAAATTTTGTAACTGGAAGCTCAGACAACTCCAATATTCCACTTATGTGTCTCACCTTTTATCAAACACTTGTTCTCAGTAGTAGTACCCAGAGGTTTTTTGTTTTCTTTTGTTTTTAGCAATATTGAGTGAGAAAATGTGGGGTACTTCTTTTTCTTTCCTTCTTTTTGAGTCATTATTTTGTGAACAGCAAATTGGAAAGAGGAAAGTAATTGGGTTGCATAGACATAGGAATTTTCTAAAAGGAATCCCACATGACACATTTTGATTCTTCTCTACAGTGCCTTCCTCTAATTGTAAATATAGGGGCAGCTTCAGAAAAGTGTGATTCATATAGGATTCAGGGCTTAATTAATAAGCAATCAGGATCATAGAGCCCTATATGAAACATGAAATCTGAACTATTCAGATGCCTCTTATATTCTACTCAATCCTACATACAGACAGGGAGATTCCCCAAAGTGTTCCCTCTCTCACGTCCATATAGTGCAGAAGAAATGCTCATTGGTCTATTAAATTTGATTCACTCAAATGGATGAAAAGTGAATTGGCCCCTAACTGTGGGGCTAGGCTTCCCTAGATGTATAGTTTTAATGGGACCTTGGCAATGTTCAAGAAAACAAACAAACAAACAAACAAAACTGTGTGAGAGTACAGTCTAGTACCTATAACACCAACAATGCTTATGCTATTCATTGTTTTCTTATAATGATGGCTGCACTGGATTTTTAAAAGGGAGGCTCACAGAATGTGCAGGGTGGGGATAAGTGGGGAGGTCCTAGAATTATTGCAAGTGGTGTTTCTAGCAGTAACCAGTACTTCCCTAACCTCCAATGATTTTGAATGAATGTTGTCAGGTCCTAATATCCTATACCAGTCATGGTGAAGGAATGTACTTCAGATAATGCCATCAACTTATGGAACTCAGTAAGATTCTTGCTTATTTTTATGTTTGCATAGGTTTCATATATGTCTCATAGGATAAACTATTATTTGCACATGCATGGTGTGGTATTATAAGAATATGAAATATTTACATCAATTTGTAGACGATGAATATGACTATAGTTAGTAAGGGAACTTTCCAATATTAAAAGTAGGTATGGCTGGAATACCACAGTTACCAGCTTAAAGGAAATTACAGATCGAGGTCCTTGAACAACAACAACTGCCCCTCTGTGAACAACTGAGGTTTTTAGAGCCCTAGTTGTCTTGTTTCCACTCTCAGACTTTCTATTCCATTTCTTTTGTCACCTGTTTTTGTGTGGCTCCTCTCAACCTTGATCTTTTTCGATCTAAAATTATCTTAGTTTCTATAGCTGCCTATATTTTGAACTTTGATGTCTACTAATTCATGCCTCACTAACCCAATATGGATCTCTTCCACGTCAAATACACATTTCTACAATATGGTGGATGACAGACAGTGATAACCCATGCAACAGAGATCTGAAGACAGCAGAGACCAGGCACTTTGGAGAGACCTGGAAATTAGTATATTTTTGTTAACCAAGGTAACTTTTCCTCATTTCATAGATAAGTGTTTTGAGCTACAGAATGATTATATAACTTCCCCAATTTAAAAAGAACATAGAATTAAGAAGAAGAAACAGTGATATAATATAGTAGAAAAGTAAGGGATTTTAATCATCCATAGGTAAAATATTTTTGAAATAAATCATTTACATGTAAAACTTATATTTATATTGTACTTTCAACAAGTACTATAGAAATATGGATAAGCCGATGGATCCCATTCTCAGAATAATGCTTTTAAATGCATCAAATAAGATATATAGGATTACCAAAAACAACTAGTCTGAAATAAAGATGTAATATTTTCCTATCAAATTTCACAGACTTTCTGCCATCCCCCCCCCAAAAAATCTGTCCATCAGCTTGTGAATCCCAGGTTTAAAAGCCCCTGCTATATAAGGTAACAAAATGTCACTACATCAGATGCTTTCTCTAATGTAATGCTCCAATAGATCTGTGTTCTCACTAATATTAGCATGCCTTCCAAAGATACAGAACACAATCCAAACAACTCTGCTCATTTCATGTGAGTCCTATCTATATCCTTCCATAAATTCACTGCAGGAAGGCCACTCTTGATACTGCGCACATTCAAGTGAGGCATGTGTGTTGTCCCTTCCTTTTGCTAAGTGATCAGCCTATCTTTTTTCTGGTCATGCATTTCTCTGATGCCATCCTTTATACCACCTCTCATGAATTATTCATTTGTAAGATGTTACCGATTGTTCATGCCCAACATATGCCTTTCTACTGCTTTTTGGTTGATTCTCCAATTTAATTTTTAAATAATCATAGTATTATATTTCTCAGGGCCATACTACATCACCAGAATTCTAACAGCATTGAAAAGATGGACCTTGGTTTCAGGAAGAACCATAAAGTTCCTAAAAGACAATCCAGCCTTCCCCTTCATTTATGGGCCCAACTCAATGTCAGTAATAAAATGGCCTTTATCACTTTTTATATGCCAGGCACCATGTTAAGCACTTTACAAATATTCTCATTTGATCCCCTCAAAAACCCAGGGAGGCTAGTGTTACTGTTATCCCCATTTTATAGTTGAGGAAACTGATGAAAACTGGTTAAGTGACTTGTCCAAGGTCCCACAGCTAATAAATGTCTGAAGTCAGATTTAAACTCTGGTCTTTCTGACTCCAAGTCCAGTGCTCTGTCTACTGTGCCATGTAGCTAAGTCAGTTCTAGTTATTTGAATTAATGGATGAAGCCTATTATTTATTACCCATCCAACTTCATATTTTATCCTGGACAACAGATATTCCCTTTCTTTTTGTGTCTGTGCAGCATCATAGACGGACTTGTTAATGATTATGGAACTATTCATGTCATTTTCAAAGATGTCAAACTACTTACAGTGAGGCTGAAATTTCTTTTTTTTCTTTGTTTTTTTGTTTTTTTGTTTTTTGCTTTTTGGAGGGGGCAGGGCAAGGCAATTGGGGTTAAGTGACTTGTACAAGGTCACACAGCTAGTAAGTGTCAAGTGTCTGAGGCCAGATTTGAACTTATGTCCTCCTGACTCCAGGGCCATTGCTCTATTTACTGCGCCACCTAGCTGCCTCAAGGCTGAAATTTTTTGCCAATGTTGCCATTAAATACTCTGATTATCTTTCCAATAGTTAAATAATTTATAGGAAAAAAAAAGAAGTTACCAGAGAATTATAGAAAATATTTATGTTCTATAGAAAGTATTAGAGATCTAAATAATGTTGATTTTTACTAGGTCCCTCCCTCTTTCATTAGAAACCTAATTAACCCATCTACATTGTTATCATATTTTTCCCATTAATGAAGCAACTAGGCCAGTGACTAAAAATAAGTCCATCCATTTGTCCTGCCTTGCTTTCTTAGAATTTCTGTTCAGCTTCACATTTGTCATTATTCTTTTTTATTTCTTTTTCTTTTTTTGCTTTTTGGAGGGGAGAAGGTAGGTCAATTGGGGTTAAGTGACTTGCCCAAGGTCACACAACTAGTTTTTGTGTTATGTGTCAGAGACTGGATTTTAACTCAGGTCCTCTTGACTCCAGGGCCAGTGCTCTATTTACTGCGCCACCTAGCCACCCCTGCCATTATTCTTATGGTGTTTATTACGCTACTCCTTGGTGACATTACTATCATTCTATAGATGGGAAAATCAAGGCATGGAGATAGCACATTGTTATTATTATTTTTACTGAAGGCACAAAACAAGCCATTGAGAGGGTTAAATTTTTAATTATGGACCTTAAAGCATGTAATCATGTACAAGAAAACTTAAAAGGGTCTTGGGATCATCTGGTTCAGTTCCTTGGCTTCCTACATATAAGGTATTATCTTTATTAAAAAAAAATAAGATAACCAAGGCAATAAGAGGTTAAATGCCTTGTCCAAGGTCACATAGTTCCCGGAATTACTAAACAGTAGAAAGGGAAGTAGAGGCTAAAGTTCTAGGGGCCTCATCTGATTATACTGTGCTTCCTGAAAATAAAGTATTATTTCTATTTCTACAAATAAGATAACCAAGGTAAAGAGAGACAAAGCAGTTTGCCCAAGGTCACAAAGTTTAATAAGTGCTGGGAGGGGCACTGGAGGCTATGATCCTCGGCCCTTTTTCCCTAGTACAGCACTCTTTCCACTACCCCGGATGCACGTTACTTTCCAGTTTTTCCCTTGACTACTGAGCTAAGCCATTCAAGAATGAGCTCTGTGACTTCCTGTGCACTGTGTCTCTGGATTTAACTCCCCTCCCAGTTATGGCCAAATTGTTATTCTGCGTAATCTAGTACAGAATCCAGATGATTGCTATTGGTGTCATTGGTAAGAAAGTCTAAGAGCATGGGTATTAGCATTTAATGGCCATCATCCTTCACTTTATAAACTTTGTTGGCAACTCTAGCTGAGAAAGGACTGCTAAGCTCGAAGCCTAGGGAGTGAGCTGTACACCAATTTGGTAGTACTGATCCCCCTGAAGGATGCCAAGTGCACTGTAATATTTTTCAAAACTTCAAAGTGCGGTCAATTTTATCATACTGATTGGTATGGAGCAGGAGAAAGCAGGCGTGTCTGGTTGAAATAATGTTGCAAAAAGAATTTTTTTTGGTTTCTACTGCTTCTCATAAGAAAACCATACTTTTCCCTGTTTCACTGCTGTGATGAGCTGATCCTGCCTGTACTAATGTAGATAATAGAGCGGAAAAATTGGAAGATCAACTGTTATTAATTATTGTACTGTGAAGTTTTTTTTTTTCACTCTCATAAACTTGTACTGGGTTTGATTCCAGAAAATAAATTTCTTGGGAGGAGAGGGTCTTAAGGATGAATCATGGAAGCTTAGTTAGGAAGCAAGTAAAACTGGTTGTCTCAGCCATATTCATTCACTTAGTGCTGGCCTTTCCATTGTCTTAGTTTTGTAACAAGACGTATGTGTGCTGAAGCCAACTCATACAAGCTTATGAAAGTTGAATCCTAAATTTTTCAGGGTGAGCAATTACACCTCAATTGTTACAAAAAAGACCTTGATTTGTTTTTAATTGTTTTGCCTTAAGAAGTGATAGAGAAAATGTTAAGAGTACAGTATATGCTTAAAAGTGTCACAAACAGGCTGTCAAACATTTACCAGCACTCCCTTGAAATGAGTTTAGTGGAACTTGATGAGAAGTTCAATAGTGGGATCAGACTTTGAACAGCTAACGGGTAGGCCTTGATGACTGCACTGCTTACTCATCTGCAAGAGACTTTCTCTACTACCTTTATGCTGGATATCTCAAGGTCTCCCTCCATATGTTTACCCTCTCCCTCACTTAAATCCAGTTTACTTGCAAGTCATGGCATACCCCTCCTGATGTCACAGTCCTCTTTGAGAACAGAGAGCAAACAACAACGACATCTTCTCCTATTAGAAAGTAAGAACCTTGAGGACAGGGACGGATTGTCTTTCTGCCTTCATTTGTATTTCCAGGGTTTAGCACAATGCCTATCACGTAGTGGATCATGAATACTCGTTGATTTGACTGATTTGACTTCGGAAGGGGGAATCAAATTGATGTGGTCTAAATGGACCAGGTCATATTACCTCCAGTGGGGGTGTCTATCTAAGGTTAAGAGGTACTAAAACAAGGTAGTAAAATGCTTCAGAAAAACCATTCATGACAGAGAAGGCTAGATCAATGAGGAGTCAGGAATATTAGAGCCCCCAAAGTGATTGACAACTCCAGAAGATAAAATTAATAACCATCTCCATGTAGATATACATAAAGCTCAGGGGAAGAGTTCTTGGAGTCAAAATAGAGAAAGGACTTTCTCGTCTAGAGAACCAGGGGTGAAGATAGGATTTCAAAAGAGCCAACAGCAATTAAGGAGGAAAGTGAAACAGATAGTATGAAGCCCATGGAATGACTTTGGGGGATATGAAGAAATACCTACTAGGAACCCCAAGGAGGCAAGTGGATGCAGGTTCTAAATGCATCAAAAACCTAATGACTTTGCCAGAATTATTGTACCTTGGTTAGGAAACTCAAAGCTCCATCCAGCAGTGATTCTTGATGAGATTTAAGTAGATTGACTATAGAAATCTTTCGATTTAATTCTGGGCCTACTTCATTGTTCACTTTCATCTGGCCCAGATCTACCTACACTGCTGAACGACATTGATCATTCATCAAATTTCATGTCATAATCTGGGGGAAATACATTTTTAAACCACTTGGTTTTTCCAAAATGGATAGTTAGTACAAATTCTTTAGAGTGGTTATGGCTCTAATCCAGCAAACTCTACACTGTTAAAGGGCTTGATGAAATCTTTACAATGTCATGCACAAACAGTATCATCTTATGGACCTCAGCATCTATAAAAAAATCCCCATTCTGTTGGATTCTATGCTGAATCTCCATGACAGTGGAAGGGAGAAGAGTGGTCTGAGACATTCTAAAACAAATTTTAATGACCCCAAATATCTCTCAGAAATAAAGGTATACATAAAATACATATTTGTGAATAATGCAGGTCTAGGCTGTCTACACACAATCCTCAACACTGTAAGACTCTGTACAGGATGTGGGCCACATACACTCTTTCTCTAGGCTGGCCTACTCACCCCAACCTATCCCCACACTGTCAGGTCAGGGTTCCCAGAGAAGGATTTCCACCACACAATTATAATTCAGATTTCTCAGGATTCTAGGGGTAACCCTGTTGTAGGGAGCTATATTCCCCTTAGTCATCACTATAACTCTCAAACCCCTTTGGTAGACTCCCATTTACACACCAGAAAACCACTTATAATGATGACACCATTCAATTTTAAATATAAAACCATTTTTTAACTGTAAGGTAAGACTAGCAATAATAAGCACATCAGAGGTATTCAATATAAGGAGAAGTAAGAATTATCAATATATCACCATCTATGAAAATACAGGGTGACAATTTCCTATTAATACACTCAGTATGCATGGACAGAATACTTGCACTTGCAAAAACCTACCTGTAGGAACATGAATGAGAGAAACCCAAGTACTCACAAATCTGGATTTTAGGCTTTAACGACATTAGTCCATTCAGGAGTATTTACACCTCATAAAGCCATCTCTACCAATGTCCACAAAAAGTTACTTTATTGCATAATTACTATTGCAAGTAGCTAGGATTTCCATTTGGCCAAAGGATTGTGAAGCCCCTCGGGTTGGCCCTGTATAGGAAAAGGAGACAAGCCAAGACAGCTCTTCATTCATTAGTATTCTGCAAGTTCCAGTTGTCAGCTAGCTAATTCCACAGTCGATCATCTGCAGTCTTTATTTCCCAATTTCTGCTTTTCCTTATCTCATCAGGGAGGACAATAGAGACCAACAGGCACCTCTGAGAGACTTTACTTGTCTCACATGATATATAATACTGAAGGGAAATCGTGTCCAATGAACTTCACCCTTTATCGAGACAACCAGGAGCTAGTAGATAAACTTTTCTTGACAGCTGCCAGTTTCTTCACACTGTTACTTCAGAACTGACTTTTCCCACCCTTCTGATCCATTCTTTTTTTCTGCCTGTTTCTTTCCATTCAAGTCTGGTTTTTTTTATAACTCTTGATGGCTCTGATCAAAGACTCCTGGTACTCAGCAACTTATTTTTCCCTTATGAAGTAATAAACTCATTAACTACTCCCCCTTTTCTTAGTAGGTATAAAACTAACAATCCTTATTTAATCATCTCATAGTTGTCAAACAGTTGATTTATCATTTTATGAATTTTATGAATTTTAGCCTCTTATGCCTTTGAAGATAGTCACATGCAAGGGAGCTGAAGGACAACAATGTAGTCACAGACTTTCCTCAGCTTCAAACCCATTCTTCTAACATGATGTGTCTCTGAAAATTGTTTCTTCACAATTGAATTTAATAAATTTTTAGCAGGTAAAAGTTTTTTTTTTTTAAGTTCTCCTTTCAGACACCAAACCATTGACAAATGAAATGGAAATCATTATACATTCTCTATAAGATGATTTAAGACTTTTTACCTATGCAAAAGTATATTTTTTGGCCCTTTTAGCTATTAAACTATACATATCTCATTGTAAAATGGTGGGGGGTTTTAAACACATGAATCTTAGAAGTCTTTGTTAAACAAAATTTGCTGTCTGCTCCTTTCAGCCAACACACTCTTCACCCAGGCAGTGCAGTGCATGAAGAATGAGACCTGGAGTCAGGAAGACCTGAGTTAAAATCCACCTTAAATACTTATTTTCTGTGTGATTGTTGGCAAGTAACATAACTTCTGTCCACCTCAGGTTTTTCAAGTGCAAAATGAGGATAGTAATAACTCCTATCTTCTAGGGTTACTTTGAGGATCAAATGATAATAATATTTGTACAGCATACAGCAAAATGCCTGGCACACAGTAGGCATTTAATAAATGCTTGTTTCCTTCTTTCCTTTCTATTACTTTAAAGTCATTTTTCCTATTATTTTTCTCATTTGTGCAAATATACTTTTTCTACCCCTTTCAACATGTCAACTATCAATTTCCTTAAGGGAGATGCTATGTGACTTTGCCATGATCACATAACTAGTAAAGTGTCCAAGGTTGAATATGAAATTAGGTCTTCCTAACTCTAGTTTCTCTGATCTATTCATTCCCTTTCAAGTGTAACAGGAACTTAAATTATTTTGATGTACAGATGGAAGATACCTTGTTTTGCAAAAACTTGTAAGATAACTTTTTTTTCGAGGAAATTTTTTAAAATTAACTAATTTATTTTCTTGTTTACATCATTCATTTCCACGAGATTTTGAGTTAAAATTTTTCTCCCCATCTTTCCCCTACCCAGCACCTCAAAACAGCCATCCCACTGTATAACCCCTACCCAATATGCTCTCTCCTGTCTTCCCCCTCGCCCCTCTGATTTTCTGGTAGGGTAGGATGGATCTCCCTACCACAGTGCCTGTGTATCTTAATTCCTAGT
>CM053590.1:118618125-118635614 GCA_028646515.1 Pseudochirops corinnae
CGATTCTCACCTGGTAGTGAGAGGGCTGCAGAGGCCTCCAGCTGGGTGAATCTGCTGGGTGGGGCCTCCCAGACCGCCGCGTTCCGTCCGCTCTCAGGTCCGCGCTGGCGCCACTCCCGCGCGCTCTGCTCTCCCTGCCCCGACCCAACTAGGCACCTCTCTGGGCTGGGAATCTGTCACTCTCCGTCTCACAATGGGCTCCATCACTCTTAAATCCGCTGAAATTTACTTTTCAGTTCCCAAGGACGAAATTCTTTGGGAGCTTGTTCAGGTTACTGCTTACTCTCTGCCATCTTAGCTCCGCCCCCCTGGGGCTGTTGTTTTTTTGCAGCCCCCACCAGCTTTGGGTCACTGAAAATGCACCCCAGGACCACCACCCAAGACCATGATCTGGATGCTCAATGCAAGAGCACTTGGCCTCTGAACAATCACTTGGCCCCCCTGCAGTCTTCAGCCTGGGAGCTCTGAAGCAGCTACATGGAGACAGCTGCAGGGCCTCTGCTTCTGCCACTTCCTTGCCCTAGAGGCAGTTTGGCTGTACCTCCTTTTCTTCCCCAAGTTTAGCTGAGTTCTACTGACCTCTTACTTAGTCCTTGTTTCTTATGGCTTGATAATTCTGGAAACTGCCATAGGTGCTGCTGATCCACTTTCCTGAAGCTCCAGCTGCGGCTCAGCTTGGCGAATCTGGTCACCCCGGGAGCCACGCCATGATTTCAGGCTGCACTGGTTTTGGCTCCCAGTGCTGAAATGGTCCCTTCAAGCCGACCTGCCTTCAGTAAGAGGTGTATTTGTGTGAGTTTTAGAGCTCTAAAATTTGTTTAGAGTCATATTTTATGTGTATTTGAGGTGGCTATGTGCGAGCTGCAGTACTTTGCTGCTCCTATGCCGCCATCTTGTCTCCATCTCCCTAAAACATATTTCCATATTAGTCAAAGTGGTGAAAGAAGAAACAGATCAAAAGGAAAAACATGAGAAAAAGAATTAAGTAAGTGAAAAAGTATACTTTGATCTGCATTTACTATCCATAAGTTCCTTATCTGGTTGTGGATAGCATTTTTCTTCAGGAGTCCTTTGTATTTGTCTTGGATCATTTTGTTGTTGAGAAGAGCTGAGTTGTTCATACTTGATCATCACACAATTTTGCTGACACTGTGTACAACATTTTCCTGGTTCTGCTCGTTTCATTTTTCATCATTTCATACAAATATTGCCAGGTTTTCTGAAATTTGCCTATTCATCATTCTTTATTGCAAAATAGTATTCTGTCATTTTCAGATATGACAGCTTGTTTGGTCATTCTCCACTTGATGGACATCCCCTCAATTTCCAATATTTTGCCACCACAAAAAGGGCTGCTATAAATATTTTAGCACACGTACGTCCTTTTGTATTGATGTCTTTGGGATACAGACCCAGTAGTGGTATTGCTGGATCAAAGGACATGCCTAGTTTGGTTGCCCTTTGGACATAGTTCCAAGTTGCTGTCCAGAATAGTTGGATCATGGCAGAGTGAAAGTAGGAATTTGTTTGAGTTCTCCACCAAACCCCTCCAAATACCTGTAAAAAATTACTCTAAACAAATTCTAGAGCAGCAGAATCCACTAAATGACAGAGTTAAACAAATTTCCAGCCCAAGACAACCTGGAAGGTTGACAGGAAAGGTCTGTTGCACCTGTCTGAGAGAAGAGCTCAGTCCAGCCTGGGCTGCCCTGGCACAGACAGGCCAGAGCAGGTCTCAGGGGACTGGATCTCTGGCAGCTGAGCTGGTTTCCAGACTTCTCAACCCACAAATACCAAAGACAACTTAGAAAGTTAGTAGGAAAGGTCTGTAGGACCTGGGTGAGAAAGGAGTTCAGTCCAGCCCCCATATCCAGGGTCAGCAACAGTCATAGCATCAGTGGCAGCAGCAGTTGCTTCCAGAGGTTTTAGCCACAGATGATAGGGGGATCAGGAGGCCAATCAGATACGGACTGCAAGCCTCCTTGTGCTGATGCTGAGGCAGGATTCTCTTGCTTTGTCTGTGCTTACATCTTAGATTCCTGCTTTAACAAAGACATAAAAAGTCAAGTCATTGGTTGGGAAAATGAGCAAATTGGAAAAAATCAGTTCTGTAAAAATCTTACTTTGGTGACAAGATCAAAACATACAACAAGAAGACAACAAAGTCAAAACTCATATGTCCAAAACCTCCAAGATAAATATGAATTGGTCACAGGCCATAAAAGAGCTCAAAAAGGATTTTGAAAATCAAGTAAGAGAAGTAGGGGAAAAATCAGGAAGAGAAATAAGAACAATGCAAGAAAATCATCAAAAAAGAGTGAACAACTTGCTGAAGAACCTAAAAAATGCTGAAGAAAATAGCACCTTAAAAAATGGACTAATCCAAATGGCAAAAGAGGTCCAAAAAGTCAATGAGGAGAAGAATGCCTTAAAAAGCAGAATTAGTCAAATGCAAAAGGAGGTCCAAAAGCCCACTGAAGAAAGTAATTCCTTAAAAATTATAATGGAACAAATGGAAGCTAATGACTCTATAAGAAATCAAGAAATTATAAAACAAAATCAAAAGAATGAAAAAAATGGAAGACAATGTGAAATATTTCATTAGAAAAATAACTGACCTAGAAAATTGATCCAGGAAAGATAATTTGCATAATTGTACTACCTGAAATCCATGATCAAAAACAGACCCTAGATATCATCTTTCAAAAAATTGTCAAGGAAAACCACCTGGATATTTTAGAACCAGAGAAGAAAATAGAAATATAAAGAATCAACTGATTACCTCCTGAAAGATATCACCAAAGGAAAGCTTCTAGGAATATTGTAGCCAAATTCTAGAGTTCTTAGGTCAAAAAGGAAATGTTGCATGCAGCCAGAAAGAAACAATTCAAGTATTGTAGAAACACAATCGGGATAACACAAGATTTAGCATCTTCTACATTAAGGGATCAGAGAGCCTGGAATATGGTATTCCAGAGGTGAAAGGAGCTAGGATTAAAACCAAGAATCACCTACCCAACAAAACTGAGTTTAATCCTTCAGGGGAAAAAAAATGGAAATTCAATGAAATAGAGGACTCTCAAATATTCTTGATGAAAAATACCAGAGCACAATAGAAAATCTGATTTTCAAATACAAGAATCAAGAGAAGCATGGAAAGGTCAACAGGAAAGACAAATCAAAAGGGGCTACTAAAGTTGAACTGTTTACACTCCTACATGGAAAGATGATGTTTTTAACTCAAGAGACCTTCCTCAGGGTTAGGGTAGTTAGGGGTGTGTTGAATATGAAGGGATGATATCTAAAAATTTAAATTAAAGGGTCAGAGAGGAGTGTACTGTGAGAAGGAGAAAGGAAAAGATAGAATGGGGAATAGGGGGGAGGTGGGAGAGAATGAGTGAATCTTACTCTCATTAGATGTGGCCTAAGGGGGCCATACACATTCAATTGGGTATGAAAATCTATCTTATCCTACTGGAAAGTAGAGGGAAGGAGATAAGAGATAGGGGGATGATAGAAGGGAGGGCAAAAGGGAGGAGGTGGTCATCAGAAGCAAACACTTTTGAGGAGGGACAGGGTCAAAAGAGACAATAGAATAAATGAGGGGGGCAGGATAGGGTGGAGGTAAATGTGATTGTTATGGAAATGTTTTGCATGACTAAATATATGTAACCTATATTGAATTGCTTGCTTTCTCAATGATGGTGTGGAACTCAAAGTTTTAAAAACAAATGTTAAAAATTGTTTTTACATGCAACTGAGAAATAAGATATACAGGCAATGAGGTATAAAAATCTATCTTGCCCTCAGGAAAATAGAAAGGAAAGGGATAAGAAAAGGGGGAGGGGTGATAGAAGGGAGAGCAGATTGGGGGAAGGGGTAATCAGAATGCATGTTGAGATGGGGGAGGGAAGAGAATTTGGATGCTATACCACTTAGTGCTTATATGTTTAGTATTGATATTACTTCACTGTCTATGCCATGGACAATGGCAGACAGGGTCACAACCCACAGTTTAAGAAGTGTTGAAGGGGTTGTGAGTATAAAAAGGTTAATAAGTCCTGTCCCATGGTACATTTTAGAAAGATATAATTTCCTCTATTATCTCTTTTAATTATGTGTATTTTTGCTTTTGCTTTGTCTGAAATCAGGATTGCTACTCCTATTTTTTTTTCCACTTCAGCTGATACATAGTTGATTCTGTTCCAGTCCCTTGCCTTTGCCCTTGTTTCTTTTCCAAGTGTTTTTTCTACCTTTCTTATATGATGTTTAAGCTCTTTTTTGAGATCTTCCTTGAGTTCTTTCTGGGTCTCAGACCACTTCCCAGTTTTCCTTGGGATATTTTCCATAGGTATTTTGACATTGTTGTTCTTTTCTAAGTTTGTGTGTTGATCTTCTGTTACCATAATAACTTTCTATGGTCAGATTCATTTTTTGCTCAATTTTTTTGGCCTTTTTACTTTATTTTAAATTTGAACTCTGCTCTTATGGTTGAAGGGGCACTATCTTAGGCTTTTTTGACAGGGGCTGGAACTGTGCTGATGTTGTCCTGAGGCTCACAGGGGACCTTTGTTTTTGGTGTTGCACTGAGGGGAGTTGGTGAGAGGGCAGGCACTGCTGGAGGCCATAGGGGACTAGCAGTTTATTTGTTGCTGAGCTAGGGTCCTAGTGCTAGTTTCTGACCTGTGCTGAGGTTGGTAGAGTGTTTCTGTGCTTCCCAGGGACTACACTGAAGCACATGATAGTCTGGTTGCTAGAGTTTGCCTGTTTGCTCAGGGTTATGTTACAGCAAGTGGCAGTTCTTAGAGATGGAGTCTGCCCATTATCCTGACTGTGCTGAGACAGATGAAGGGGGTCCTGGTGTTGGTGTCTGCCAGCTCCACCTCACTGAGGCACAGGATCTTCCACTGGTTTGCTGAGGTGGGCCTTGCTGCTGGCTTACTGGGATGCTTCTTGTCCTTGACGGTATTCCCCTTTTACCAGAGTGAGAAAGACCTTGCTGATCTTAACAAATTTTTGGGCTAAAAGATTGTTTCAGCCCATTTTTTACTGATTCTGCTGTTCTAGGATTTGTCCTATAACCCTATTTGTAGAACCAATGCAATATTTACAGTGTCCACAATCATGATAAAGACCATGACTATAAGTATCCTGGGACGTTTGATCACAAAACATACCAGATTCTCCAGATAGAGGATAGAACTGAAGTATTTATTAAGACACCAGAAAACCCAATCCCCAAACCAGTAGGCCAATTCCATCCTAGTACCAAAGAGTTTCAGAAGCCATAATAATACTAAGAGCCACAGCATCCTTTAGCCTTCCTACAAACCAAGAAGAGATCAATATTTACTCAAACCTCTCTATCTCCTTAATGAGCCTTCTCTCCCTGCAATGTCTGTCTAGCTCTGAACCAGCTTCCTGTGGGCTCTGCTTACCTTCAGCAAAACTCTTCCTATCATAGGCTCCATGTGACTACATTCAGCCTATTAGGGGGCAGAGTTTACTTTTAAAGCAGGGTAGGTCTTCAAACTCCCCCCTAGGTCTTTTAAGAGGCAGGGAATATCTTCAAATTCCCATTCCCATTACACTATTTTATGGTTGTTTGGAGGCAAATATGAAGAATTATGGTGATTTTTACTGTTTACTCCACCATCTTGGCTCCCAGAAGTCCATTTAACCTTTTGAAGCACTAATATTCTCACTCATAAATTGAAAGAGACTAGATGGTCTCTAAAGTACTTTACAGCTCTAATTCTAACCTTGAATACATGAAGAATCCATGATTTTCTCAGCATGGGTAACTCCCTCCACTGATCTAGATTGCAATCTACCTAAGACCCAGTCAGTTTCTTCCAGGGAGTTACCTGAGTTACATAAAAATTAATTAACCAGCAAGCATTTCTGAGGTACCTGCTCAGAGTCAGGTTCTATACTAGGTGCTAAGAATTCAAAGGAAATGAATTAAACAATCCTAAATCTTTAGCATCAAAGATGAGAATTAGGGCCAGGCCTTTCTCATTCTTAGTCCAATACTCTATGTATTACATCAGTTAGCTTCTATTTTAGTGAAAGAATATCTATTAAGCATCCACTACATGCAAAACATTCCCCTAATCATTCAGTATTCAGAGGAAAAAGAAACAACCCCTGCTTATAAGGAGCTAATTTCTACTAAGAATATGCAGCATATATTCAAGGAAATGCTAGGAATATACAAAGTCTATGTCAAAGCAGAATAGTATGATAGATAAGTAAGAAATCTGGAAACCAGGGAAGACCTGAGTCCATGTCCAGACTCTAAGATATAGCAGGGCTTCTAAACCTAGGCATCATCATTTTTTTCTTTTAATATTTAGATAACTCTTTCAATATAATTGATTTTCCTTTTCCATATGTTTTATTTTATGCATTTAAAAATAGGATTCTCAGAAGACAACTAAAGGCTTCACTAGGCTGTCATAGAAGTCCATGACACACACAGACATTAAGAATGATTCATAAATAAGGCAAGTCACTTAACCCCTCAGGACCCTCAACCAGAAGTCAGCAACCTATGGCCTATTTTTATAATTCTTAAGAGCTAAGAATGACTTTTTTACATTCTTAAATATAGTCAAACTCGATTTTAAAATAGGTAATATAAAAGTATTTGTCCCTCATGTAGTTCTTTACTCATTGTTCCTTTGGTTGGGTGGGTGGGGGAGACCTATGGCCTTGAGGCCACATGGCCTTCTAGGTCCTCAAGTGTGACCTTTTACCTGAATCCAAACTTCACAGAACAAATCCCCTTAATAAAAGTATTTGTTCTCTAAAACTTGGACTCAGTCAAAAGGTTGCACCAAAGGACCATGTGGCCTCAAGGCTGCAGGTTTCCTACCCCTGCTAGACCATTGATGTTGCTCTCACATAGTGAGGGATCCCTGCTGACTACACAATGGCTTCGAAAACCACAAATTTATATTATCTCTGTTGTATTACATTTTATTTCTTTTAAAAAATGTTTCTCAATTACATTTTAATCTGGTCAGTACTTTTTTTTTGCATGAGGTACTATGGGCAGAAGATGGACACTTGTTTTAAACTATTCTTAAGACTCTAAGTTTCAGAAAAGTGTCACCTTGTATTAGAAGAAGGAGTCAGCTCACTTGGGAGTTCCATATATGAAGAAATCAAATCACAGGTCCTTATCTTTATCCTTTATAAAGAAACTTCAATTGGGAAAAAAGTGCCAATAAGTAGGAGGATCAGGAAGACCCTTGTGTCATCTAAGAAGTGCTTTCAAGAAAGTTTTGTACCCTCTATGTTTGAATAAACCCTCAGTATTTCACTGAACGTTCTATGCACAACCAGGTAAGTCTACAACACTCTTGTTTCTATGAAGGCCTCAGCCAGTCTACCACATGAATGCCAAAGCCATGAATTAGAGTTTGTACTATGAAAAAAAAGCTCCTACAACCTTGTCTTTTTTGTGTGACAGCCTGTCAGGGACACAGTACAAGTGTGTTCTGACCCCTCAAATTTTCCATATTGATTTATTATGTCAGGGTTCACTCACAAAAATTTCCACAAATGAGAAAAGGTCTCATGGACAAAAGATGAGAACTCCCTAGTGCTGAGAATTTATCAGATAGCTGGGCTGATAGCTACCTTTCTTGTTGTTACTATTGCTGCTTAGTATTTCCAATACTACAGCCAACTCTTTTCTCATCTACTACCAGGTGTATTTTTTTTAAAGAAGGAGATGCCTCAGTTATTTACTGTAGTGGCAGTCCTGAAGCAATGTACTCATAGAAAAATGGAAATAGAAAGATCGGATTTGATAAGAACTGTGTAAGTAAGAGAGGAACGGAACCTGATGCCCAGTAGGTTTTTGAAGTTTCATAGATATATGGCCAGTCAAACAAAGACTGATTTCTTTAACATAATGGTAGTAGAAGTATTAGTAATAGTATTAGTAATAATAATAATGTTGTAATTATGTCTTTATCTTTATTTCACTTCCATTTTAGAAATACTTTTTTCCCCTCTCTCACTTCAGAATTGAACTATCCCTTGTAACAAAGAAAAATGGTTATGGGAACTAGATTTGGTAGTGAACATGTATAATTCCATCTGCTGGAAAAGTTGAAATTCATGGATCTCATGAGTTGAGAGTTTAGAGATGCCATGGGCTAAACCAATGGGACATCCATACTAAGTTCATCATGAATATAATAAGCCCTTCAAAAAGCGGGATCACTAAGTTGCCTAAAGAAGGGCCCATAAGAACAGTCCATATAGGAAATGGAACAATTCAAATACTCCCATACTTAGCACAGTAGAACAAGATTCATGAGTAGCTCTTGCATTTCCATCTGGGGTGATATCAGACCAAACACTTTATAAAAAACTAAGCAAAAATATCTAATACAGTTTTGTCATATGAAAATGTATGTACTATTCTGCTCTAGTATTTGCCCACTATGAGAGGAATATGTCATTATATGTCAATATATTTCATTATTGTTCTCAGGAACCATTACTGATTTTTGAACTACTCAGAGCTCATCTTCATTTTACTGGCCTTTTCCTTTATATTATACTAGTGATTATATTTTTCTTTCAGTTCTGTTCATTTTGCTCAGTATCAGAGGGAGTATGTTATAGGAGAAAGAATACTTGATTTTGTATCAGAGAACTTGTATTCATATCTCATATCTGTGTGACCTTGGATAATTCACAATAGTCTTGCAGCTAAAATGAGGGAATCAGATTAGATAGCTTCATTTTCCATTAGCTTCTCTGTTTGGTTTCAACTCTAGAAACATCATGCCTTCCCCAGGATGAGTTCATCACCTGAGATCTCATCAGTATGAAGATTGATATAAATTTGATACTCAACATCTTCTCTGTACTCCTTCATTAGTCTTTCTTCTCTGATACAGGGCTGGAGGCAGATCAGTAAACTCCAAAGCCTTCCATTCATAGAAGGTTCAGAACTTTGTATTAACTTCATTTTCTGTCACCCGTTCTGTTTGCTTTTGACTTTACTCACCTGAATAATATCTTCTGGTGACCCTGCCCTTTCCAGCTTCCTATTGTATATTGTCTTCTCCCATTAAATTGTAAGCTTCTTGAGGGTAGGGACTAACTTTCTAGGTTTTTTTCTGTTTGTATACCCAGCATTTAGCACAGTGCCTGACACAGAAATGTTTTTTGACTATTGACTAAGATCATTTGAACTTTAAATCTATAATTCTCTTATATATACATATGAATTCACATATGTTTGTATGCATATATATGTTTATGTGTATATATTTATATACATATACATGTATTCCCATATTTCATTTCCTCATATTTCTCATTTATTATTATTATATTCAAATACCTGTGTGTTCAGTCATTCCTCAGTTGATGGGCACCCAATTTGCTCAAAGGATAATCAGTTCATTTCCTTGCCAAGATTTTCTGGAAATCTCCAAACCATGTTAGCTTATAATGAATTCCCACCTAAGCAGCTATTTGAGCTGGAATGGATTTTGAGATGATTGAATGACCTTTTGTTGTTGTTGAGTCATTTTTCAGTCATGTTTGGCTCCCATTTGAAGCTCTCTTGGCAAAGATACTGGAAGGGATTTCCATTACCTTCTCCCATTCATTTTACAGAAGAGGAAACTGAGACAAACAGGGTTAAGAGACTTCCCCAGGGTCACACACCTAATAAGTGTCTGAGGCTATATTTGAACTCAAGAAGATGAGTCTTTTTAAAGGTACCCGATCTGGAGCACCTGTTTAATCAAACAGGACCACTTTGAGGAAGACAAGAACTAGGTTTGTGGTTGCTTTTTAATCATTTTAGTAAAGAGAGTTTTTTTTTTTAATTTCTTGTTTTAGGATTGTTTCAACTCCCAAGGGCTGTATTGTAAGAATAAGAATTGGACCTGTGATTTAACTTATGTAGGAAACTTCTATCATTTCAGGATTGCACGTCCTCTACAATTTACAGAGTTTCCTAGAATACTGTAAGGTTAAGATTTTGCCCAGCCAGGATGTGTAAGAGACAGGACTAGAATCCAGTTCTTTCTGGCTTCAAGGTTGATTCTCTCTTCAGCACCTCACCCCAAAATATAGTGATAAGAAGACCCTGCCAGGAAGCTCCTAATTCAAATGAAGCCAACTGAGAAAATGCAATCTTGATGGAAGAAAATCTAGAACAGTGGTTCTCAACCTTCCTAATGTCCCAACCCTTTAATACTCATATGTGGGTGTATCTGCATGTGGGCAGACCCACCTGGAGACGGATAGAAGAGTAGTGTCTCAGTTCCTAAGACCATTGGAAATATGTGTTTTCCGATGGTCTTAGGTGACCCCTGTGACCTATGTGAAAGGGTCGTTCAACACCCAAAGGGGTTGCGACCCACAGGTTGAGAACTGCTGATCTAGAGTAATGAGTGACAATAGTGGAGAGTAGCCTAAGTAGAAATGCAGACTTTATTCTTGGCACTGAACTTGGCTTTGGGGAAGCAAAGAGTCCACAGTTGATAGAGGACATAAGCAGTAGTAAATGCAAGTGCAGTTTTCAGGGTAGGAGTTTAAGTCCTTCCTGAGAAACAGAAGCATCATAACCACATGTAAGGCATTAACCTTTGAGTGCCCCTGGGAAATGTTTTCACCAATCAATCAATAAGACTTAATAAGCAGGCACTGTGCTAAGCACCAGGGAAACAAAAAGAAAAGGAAACAGTCCTTGATTTCAATGAATCTACTTTCAAACAAGACATTACAGCATCAGATGATTCTTTATACTGATAAAGCATAGGTCTGACCAGACATTCTCTATGCCCCTGAAATAGGGTACCTTCCCTCAGGGAAACAATTTTCATTTTTCCTGCCTAATTAGATTGCTTTGAAATTTCATTTATGTGTATTTAACATATATGACTTATACAACATGAGGTGATATTCTGTAAAAGCTGCTATGAAAGAATCCTGAGTGTCTCTTTTAAAACAGAGCTGATCTTCTAGTTGGAGAGAAAAGAAATATTGACAGAGTCATTGTGCCACAATGGAAAGAACATTGGCTCCTGAATGAAAGTACCTGGTTCAGATCTTGCTTTTGACTATGTGACCTTGAGCAAATCATTTCACTTCATCTTTAAATTCAGGGAATTGTATTAGATGCTCTCTGAGGTCCCTTTTCACCTTAGATCCTATGAATAATAATTAAAAAGTGGTACATATCTAAATGCCAAACAACTAGGAGAATGAGTTAGTGCTGTAAGATCCTATCTATAGTAGTTAAGTGGGCAACTCTGTGGCACAATGGATAGAGAAATATGCTTAGAGTCAAGAAGATTTATCCTCATGAGTTCAAATTTGGCCTCAAATACTAGAAGTAGGAAGCTGGACAAGTCACTTGATCCTATTTGCCTCAGTTTCTTATCTTTTAAATGAGTTGGAGAAGGAAATGTCAAACCACTGTAGTATCTTTGCCAAGAAAACCCCAAATGGCATCACAAAGACTTGAACACCACTGAAATTACTCAACAATAATGTAATAGTTACGTGGTTATAAATAAGTTGTTTAATCTCTTTAAAGCCAAGCACAAGCAGCTTTCCAGAAGACTGCTGCTGTGAATAGCTTTCAAGATTATGATTACATAGTATAGTGAACTCTCTATTTATTCGGTAACAAATCAGAGCAAAATATTCACAGGAAATCAAAGTACAGCATTCACAGTGTTACAACTTATCACAGAGAATCAAAATATATCATTCGCCATGTCACAACTCAACAACTTATAACTAAAATGGCCACACAGTTTTCAACAAAGTAGTCACATAGTTTTGAACAAACTACAATCATTTAGTAACTCAATCATTTAATAAGTCAATTATTCAATCATTGCCTCCTTAAGGGACACAAAGTACAAAAGTCAAAGTACCACATCCCTGGGGTGCAATTAAATTACAATTTCATCAGTCACTATTCAGTACCCACAGAGAGGTCTTTTCATCTTGACTTAGGCAGGATTTCAGTTTCCATGGCTCCTCTTCCATGGTTCCAGTTCCCACCCAAATCTAATCAACTGCCCCCTGAGTTCAAAGGCAAACAGCTCCTAATTCCTTGTCCAGCTCTCCATGCAGTTCCCACTCCATATTGAGACTCACAGTGTCCAGTCCACCTCAAGTCCTTCACAGTTTCTATTCCTGGGAAGAGAAAATTTAACAGAGCCACAGACAGACAAATTACCAGCACCATAGTAATGCTTCCTTTGGCAGCTCCAGCTGTCCCTCAGAAGTCTTCAGCAGCTCTGTTCTCAAAATCAAAATCACTTTCTCCCATTCTCAAAATCAAAATCACTTTCTCCACAGAAGTTCCAGTCCAGCAGCAGCAGCCTAGCCTTCAGATGCTCGCTGAGAGAAATTCTCTCTCTCTTTACCTGGCAGCAGCCACTCTGCCTCCACAAAGCTTATCCCAAGAAGTTCTGACTGTCCTGCTTATACTCTTCCTTCCAAAGCTTCTCTTTGTTCAGCCTCTTCCTGTCATGTCAGCTACAGGGTTTCCCTGTTCAGCCCCTTCCTCTTACATCAGCAATGTACGTACCTTCTGTTTCTTTAACAGAGGCTTAATTTGAAACTAGGTGTGAAGTACCTCTTAGCTTAGCAATACAAAGGAATCTTCAAATTTCATTACTATTCCAACCCACAGATAAGTGAGTTTAGCCTCCATTTTCGTTTGGTAAATGGTGATAGTAATACCTGTGGAGCTTACCTCATAAGGTGGTAGTGTGATTCAAATTAGACAATGCCCACAAACTTTTGGAAACTAGAAATCATTGCATAAATGTCAAATACCAATTAAAATTTTAATTCTCATAGGACTTCAGCAGAGAGAGACATCCCTGTGGCCTGGAATGATGATTACAGATCTGTGTGGGGGCACATAGGTCTGAGCATTCTTCATTTCATCCCAGGATGGGCTGGATAGTATTGATCATGTTTTTCCTACTCATCCTTCCTCTTAGAATAAGATCTAGGAGTCATGTAGATTTAAGTATTCATTTAATTCCATCTGTTCATAAATGGATAAACCAAGGACAAGTGAGGTGAAATGATTTGTCTGAGGTCATACAGTTAACAATTGGCAGAGCTAAGATTTGAACTGAGGTTCTATGGCTAATTCAATTATTTTTTTTTCAACTGCAACACAGTGCTTTAGCAGTGAAAGAACAGAACTTAGCGCCTACTTAGCAAGAAATGAAATGTGGTATAGTTAGACAGGATACTGGAGTTGAAGTCAAGTGACCTGGATTTAAATCTTGCCTCAGATACTGCCTTCAGGAACCCACAAGGCCACTTAACATCTCTGAGACTCAATTTCTTCATATGTAAAGTGAAAAGATCAGATCTGTAGTTCTCTAGGGATTTTTCCATTTCTAAATCTAGGATCTTACTGATACCTAAATCAGAAAGAGCTAAAACAGAGAAAGAAAAGTATGGACAAATTATCCTAATGAATATTGATGTAAAATTTTTAACTAGAATAATAGCAAGAATAGTACAGCACTATATCACAAAGATCATATACTATGACCAGGTGCAATTTATACCAAGAATGAAGGGCTGGTTCAATATTAATTCAATAAATTAATCAGCATAATTGACCATATCAGTAACAAGATAACAGAAATCATATGATTATCTCAAGAGATTCAGAAAAAGCTTTAAAAAAATACATCAATTCCTATTAAAGCACTAAAGAGCACAGAAATAAATGAAACATAGTTAGTTACCAGAGAGAAGCACCAACATCTGGGCTTTTAGAGCTGAGGGGGTTCAATGGCTACTCAGAGTCTCATCTGGCCAAATCACACAACTCTTCCCATAGGTGAGCCCCAAAGCAATAAAACAAGCCTCCCCCCAATCAAGCCCCTCCTGTTGCATTCTATTCGAGGCCCATTAAGGGGCAGGGAAGATCTTCAAATTCTCTTACCATTACAGGCTAGAAGGGAGAAGGTTCTATTTGTACAAAAACATTTATAACAGCTCTTTTTTGTGGTGATGAAGAATTGGAAATAGAGAGGATTCCCATCAATTGGGGAATGGCTGAACAAGTTGTGACCTATGATTGTGATAAAATATTCTTGTGCTGTTATTATTATTGTTGTTGTTATTGATTAAAGGGGCCATTCCTCCACTCACTTCTTAAAGAGGCCTATTCACTGAATGGATGTTACCTCGCTCAGAGTGAGAACCTGGAAAGACCTTAGCTTTCAAGGGTCAAAGTCTCCCACAGCATCCTGATCTGTCTCCAGTCATCCTGAGAGATATCTGGTCACTGGACTCAGATGGCTATGGAAGAGAATGTGATGCTGGTGACATTGCACGGGCCTCCCTCACTCAAATCAAAGTTAATTGCAAGTCATGTCATCATCTTCCTTATGTCATGGTCCTCTTCAAGAATGAAGGACAAACCACAGTTATCATTGTATTCTATCATATTCATTATCATCTAGAATATTACATTTAGTTCTGGAAACATTTTAGAAAAGACATTGATAATCTGAAGTGTCCAGAGGAATGCAACCAGAATAATAGCTAGCATTTATATAGTGTTTTAGGGTTTGAAAAGCACTTTACATATATTATTTCATTTGATCCTTACAATAACCCTATAGTGCATGGAGAATGAGGGCCACTCCCCACCCCCAACCAGGTCTATTGCGAAAATCCTCACATAAGATCTACCATCCCTTCCAACCTCCACTGGAATGAGGGCTATACTCTCTGGAGAATGGGCCAACTCTTTTTCTTGTGTGATTGCACTATACATCTGATCCTTACAAATTAGGTGCTATTTTCATTTTATGGGTGAGGAAACTGAGGCTGAGAAAAGTTAGGCAGTGTTCCTATGCTCATGTAACCAGTAAATTCTGAGTTAGGATTCAAAATCATGTCTTTCTAACTCCAAGTTCAGCACTCTATTCACTACCCCACCTAGCTGGCTTCCTAGTGGATGATGGAGAGTCTTGCATGTACGACTTACGATCAGTTCAAGCAGAACAAGATCATTTCCTTCCAGTACTTCCAGCATAGTAAAGGTTGTCATGCAGGAGTGGAATGAAGACTTGGTTCTATTTTGCTCCAAAAGACAGAACCAGGAGTGATGGGTCAAAGTTGTCAAGAGGCAAATTTAATGTTGATATTGGGAAATACTACTTAATAATTACAGTGATCCAAAAGTGGAAAGGCCTAACCAAGGACATAGTGAGTTTCTTCTCCCTAGCTCTTCACTTAAGTGATGCTAGTTTCTAGCAGGAGGTAGGGCTCTAGCTGATCAAGCTACATTGACACTGAGTTCCTTTCCAACTTTGTGATTTTGTGATTCTAGGTCTTAAATACACTTTCTAAACAGGACTGGAAGCCTAACCACCATTCATAACACTCTTTCAATGTAGAAATACCATTCAGATTCCAACAAGTAACTTAGAAACAAACCTTTGTAATATGACATATTAAGGGGTTGAGGAATAATTGTGAAGTATGTGTTTCAACACAGTGTCTGAAAAATCATATAAAACCTTCAAGCCTTCTAATCAATAAATAATGGAATAATATAAAGCCTAGGCTTAGAAAATTTGAGGATCATACTGTCTTACCAAAGAGTAGAACCTGATATAACATAGCCAAAGGGGAGGTCTGAGCTGCAAGGGAGCTCTGATAATGTACTTAAATTGCTTTGCTTGGATTTTGGTCTTTTGTAGATGCTTGCCCCTCCCCACTTGGTTTGAAAGGTGCTGGAACCAGTCTTTCTGGGCTTTGTGAAAAGTAGAGTTAATGTTATTCTCAGGCTTTAGACACATTTACACATCCTCCATCTGCTTGGGAGGAAAAAAAAAGTCATGATTTCAATAACAAAAATTGTTCAGATCTGCCTTGAGGCAACAGAAAATGTATGTGATAAGGGAATAGCCATGAAGTGCAAAGGAGTATTTAGGTCTTAGCACTTATTGACTGGAGACCATAAAGAAGATGTGAGGGATGTGTGAAAAATCCTAAATAAAAGAGGGAGAGGAACTTACAATGTGGATAAAAAAAATGTGCTGGAAAAGGAAATGCACCTGTCACAAAAGAACCTGGGGGGAGGGGGTGTGGAAGAGAAAGAGGGAGGTGGAGTGTATGACAAGAATGAAGATAAGCAGCATTCTGTACTCAGAAGTCTGGCCCAGGGAAACGCAGTCTTTCTGCACTTCAATTATTGGTGTGCATTACATCCTTTCACAACACAATTTACAATGCAACATTCCTGAATTAGTCCTATTACTATGTCCCTCCTCTCCAACCCACACACATACCTTGCCACAATTGAGACAGATTTCAATCTTCTAACAATGGAAACCCACAATCTACTTGAAATGTAACAGGGCTGGAATTTGTGGTCCTCAAAGGAATTCAGAAATTTTACAGATCACAGTGGTGTGAGACTGGTCTCTCTGGCACCAACAATTGCATTTTGAAGGTAGGTATTAGATTGAAGACATTTCAGATGTCTAGAAGTTGTCACAACAGTTTTCAGGGGCAGGGCATGTGATGTGTCTTTGGATGTTTTATAACCAATCTAGACAAAAATCGGTTGTTATTGAATGTCATTTTCATATTTAGACTTGGATGAATTAGGGTTAAATTTCTTCCTGCCATTTTCAAGACATTCCATTGCAAAAGCCTAAACTCAGATTTTTGATACCTCTGTATATATTTATAATTATGTGTGTTTATCTGAGTGTGCTTTCCTGATGCCCTAGTGTTTTCCCTCTGTTGATTATCTCTAATTTACTCTATATATTCCCTTGCTTGTATATAGTTGTTTACATGTCATTTCCCTTTTAGATTGTGAATTCCTTGAAAGCAGTGTCTGTATTTTGCCTCTTTTTGTGTCCTCAGTGCTTAGCACATTTCCGAGTACATAGGCATTTAATAAAGATGGATTGATTCAGGAAAGGTAGAAACATATACATGTTTTTATGTTTATATATGTATATATGGGGAATATAATAAATTATGTATATACACTTTAATAATATACTATATAACCATAACATATGATCTAACAGCATGACAAATGGCATATTATATAATGATATATAATATACAGCTCTACAATATATGATATAGGGGCGGCTAGGAGGCACGGTGAATAGAGCATCAGTCCTAGAGTCAAGAGGACCTGATTTCAAATTTGGCCGCAGACACTTAACACTTAAGTACCCATGTGACCTTGGGCAAGTCACTTAACCCCAATTGTCCTGCCTCCCCCATCCAAAAAGCAATAAATAAATAAAGTACAATATATGATACATATATACAATATAATATGTCCCAAAACAATTTTCTAAAGGGGTAATTGTATTCTCAGTTCCATCCCAGAAAAGTTTCTCTATTTCTCTCTCTCTCTCTCTCTCTCTCTCTCTCTCTCTCTTTTTCTCTCTCTCTCTGTTTCT
>CM053590.1:118636114-118651507 GCA_028646515.1 Pseudochirops corinnae
TGGATGTGTGAACCTAGGAAAGGACCTCAACCTTTCATTGGTCTAGAGCAGAGGTTCTCAACCTGTGGATTATGTTCAATTTGTAACAATGAAAATACATACTGCATATCAGATATTTACATTACAATTCATAACAGTAGCAAAATTACAATTATGAAGTAGCAATGAAAATAATTTTATGGTTGGGGGTCACCACAACAAAAGGAACTGTGTTAAAGGGTCATGGCATTAGGAAGGTTGAGAACCATTGCTCTAGAGAATTCTTGATAAGACTATGAGTTGCAGAGCAGGTCCTAATCTGGTTTAGCAGAGGAATTTCTTCCTAATCATTTCTTGTAACAATGAAGTGACAGGTCTAGTTTGTTTTTTTTTAAATCATAGTACATTATGTTATTATCACAAAAATTATATTATTGCATTAAGAGATTAATAGGTTAACCCTTGAAGTCCTTCCTTTTCCAAGAAATGTAAGAGCACTGTTACTATTTGTTGTCATTTAAGGACAGTAACTTTATTTTTAAACACAACCTCTTCCCCTATTACCCAAGATACCAAAGCCATTTCCATAATCTGATTTTTTTTAGTCAGAGAAACTGCTACACAGCTAACATTTATTAATAAAAAATAAATCAAACAGCAAAATAGAATGTACTAGAAACAGAATGTGAAATCCACAGTCGAAAACACAACTACAGCTCCGCTTTGTAAGTGCTAATCACACTACATGAAAGCAAGAAAAGACACAGCTGGACACAGAAGAAATTGATGAAGACATTTAAATCCAAGTCAGTCTTTGGGACTGAGCTACCAAAAATCAGAGCAGGATGGGAAAGCAAATGGAAAACAATGCCAGGGCAAGTGCCTCAGCTTAACTCTTTCTCATCAAAGCCACCTACTACAGTGGAGAAAAAAAGATAAAGGTTATTTTTTACTTTGCTTTTCCCCTCATCATGATATCCTTCAATGGAAGCCATTCACCCACTCTCTGACCTACTTTAATGTAGTCTTGTCTCAAGAGGCTTCTCTCTAGTGACTGTGAAGTTGAGGTGTAAGACAGTGAGATGGGCATTGAAGTTCTGCCATATGCTTCAACATATGTACACGAATTGAATTGATATCAACATAAGGATACTCAATTTATCTACAATATATCATTTCCCATAAACCTTTCAAAATAAGTCCAGAATGTGTGTATATATATAATTATATGCATACATATGCATTGATGTTCATATATATGCATATAGATCTTCATTCCCATATGCATGTGTACACACAAACATTAAGATTTCTTCACCCCAGGCTTAAATTGCTGAAAGATGCTTGCCAGCCAGACTTCTAGGATTTGAAAAGAGGAGTCTGCCATTCCAGTTTGATTTTTTTCCTGTATGGTCTGAACTTCTAACACAGAGAAGCATATTATGCTTTATAATGTTTTATGGATTTGTGAATTTGCTAACTAGTATTTATACTTAAATGCCCCAGTGATCTATAGTCTTGCTGTGTGAGTGAGACTAAAGTCACTAATTTAAGAGAGACAGTCTGACAGTGGATAGTGAGCCAAATTCAGGGCCAGAATGACTTGAGACTTCTGCCTGCCTGTGAAATTTAGTGGTTCTATGATCCTGCAAAAGTCATTGAAAATGTTGGTGCTTTAGACAGATGTGATGAACGGTTGCCCATTTTCATTGATGAAAGTGATTCCTTTCCTAGAGTTCCTTCTACTGATTAAGTGATAGGTTCAGATAAAAATAAAATAATAACAATGATTATTATTATGGTAATAATAGTCTAGCATTTATATAGTGTTTTAAGGTTTGCAAAGCAATTTGCATATATCTCATTTAAGTTTAACAATAACCCTGTGAGTTGGGTGCTATAATCTTAATTTTTTTTTCAGCGCAGGACTCGAGCTATTCATTGGTTACCCCTTGTTTTCATTACATGACCAGCCCTTTATAATCATACATGTCCCAACAACACTTTTGCAGTGCTTCTGTTCTACAAATCATCTTTGGTGATAGGTTATAGCTTACTTAGGTCCACCACACATACCTCCATTGCAATTTGGGTAACCTGCAATTTTAATGATTCAGAAATTATACCGTCTATATGTATGTCTATAATCTTAATTTTAAAAATGAGGCAACTGAGGTTGAGAAAAGTTACATTACTGGCTCAGTAACACATATCTAGGGAGTGAATGGGATAGAATTTAAACTTAGATCTTCATAACTCCAAGTCCAGCCTATATACTGTGATACCTAGCTGCAGTTACTAGCTGAAAGTTGCCATTTCAATTTAAGAAGCATGTTGAGGGGCAGCTAAATGGTGCAGTGAATAGAGCACCAGCCCTGAAGTCAGTTGGACCTGAGTTCAAATCCAGCCTCAGACACTTGACACACTTACTAGCTCTGTAACCTTGGGCAAGTCACTTAATCACAATTGCCTTGCCTTCCCCCTCCAAAAAAAAAGAAAACAAAGCCTACTTCCCTTAAAAAAGAAGCACTTTGAGTCCCTCCTCTCATCCCAGAAAAATGTAAGGTAAAACATGGGTAAGAATGATGCAGGTTGGGCAGGCATGTATGAATCATAATATAGAGGAGGAACTATCCACCTCAACGAAATCACAGACCCATCATAGTATAATTGAATGGTTCTTTTATTATCTGTCTGTCCTTTGCACTCTATTATTCATGGTTGTCAATGGACCAGCATAGGATCTCGAAGTAGAAGGTATTTGGAGGGTCATCTAGACAAACCTCTTCATTTAAAAAATGAGGAAACTAAGTCATCTAGAGGCAAACTAATTTGTCCAAAGTGACACAGGTAATTGGAAGAGTGGAGATTTAAATCCAGAACTTCTGACTCCAAATTCTAAGGCAAAATATACCTACCCCCTCTCCTCATTATTTCCATCCACTCAGACCTGGATGATATACATAGCTCAGATTTTAGGTTGAAGATAAGACTACACACACTTTTTGCCTATGCTTTCAGATTCCATGAGAAAGGATGGGGGGAAAAGGAGATGTCTATCTACTAATAAATGACAAAAGCAAGTTATGACAAATGAAAGTAGTGTCATATCATTGTGCTATGAGAAGCAATGACTAAGATGTATAGGAAGACTCAGATAAAATGGTGCAAAATGAAGTAAGCAGAACCAGGAAAACAATATAAACAATGACAACAGTATAAATGAAAGAAAAACAACAAAGCAGTCTAAATTAAATCTTGTAAATTTATAATGACAAGTGTGGCTTTAAAGTAAGGATATTAAAAAACACTTCACCTTCCTGTGAGGCGGTGAAGACCATGAATGTGGAACATTGCAACTAATGTCAGTCTTTTTTTTTTTTTTTGTATTTTGGTGAGTTATGCTAATGTTCTTTTTTTTCTTTTTGATTCCTTGTTTTATGAGATGACTCTCAAATGGGAAGTGGGTAGAGATAAAATGGGAAACATGGGTGATACAAAAACCAAAGATAACATTCAAAAATTATCTAAAAATTAAAAAAAGCAGTGGAGTGACCTCACTTTTAGGCTTGTCCCCATGAATGTCAATGAAGAAAGAAATGTCATATTTATTATCAAATATTCATAACAACAACATTTATGGAAGCAAAATAAACTGGAAGCAAACTAGTTTTGGATCCATTTTTAAAGGACTAAAAATAGTTGTATATGAATGTTTTGAATTATTACTGCATGATAAAAAATGGTGACCATGGAGAATTCAGAAAAACAGGGTAAGACTAGTATGAAGTGATGTAAAGTGAAAGCATCAGAATCAAGAAAATAATGTACAAATTGACCATAACTGTAAATAACACTTAATAGCTAGCATTTATATGGCACTTTAAGGTTTATAAAATGCTTTACAGTATCATCTCATTTGATCTGAATTATTTTGATTTAGAATGAATTATCTTAGTCCTGCAGAAATGATAAGGAAACATACCTTTCTTCCTTTAATAAAGAGTTAAAGATCTTGGACATGGAATGAGGGACATATTTTCTGTATACTCTGTCAAAAGCAGTTGCTTTTTTTGTTCAAAAGCTGATCACTGACATGCTTTACTTTGTTTTAAGGAGGTAATGATGTGTGGCAGTTGAGAGAAATGAATGTTTTATTTATTTTTTGGGTAGGCAAATGGGGATAAGTGACTTGCCCAGGGTCACACAACTGTTAAGTATCTGAAACTAGATTTATATTCAGGTCCTCCTGTATCCAAGGCTGGTGCTCTATCCACTGTACAACCCAACTATCCCTGAAATTACTGTTTTAAAACAAAAGGCAAATATTAATTTTAGAAAACTTTTTTAAAATGTAGGAGAAAAGGAGAGGGAGGGAGAAGTGGAGGGGTGATGGAGGAAGGGAATAAATAGAAGGAGGAAGGAAAGAGAAGAGGGGAAAGAGAAAGAGGGAGGAAAAGGAAAGAGAAAGAGAGACAGAGAGGGAGAGAGAGAGAGAGAGAGAGAGAGAGAGAGAGAGAGAGAATAAGTTACAAATCTAGAGATGAAAAGGACCTCAGAGGTGATATCATTTGACAGACATAGAATATGGAATTTGAGATAAGCCCAGAGAGGTCAAATCACTTGGTTGAAGTCACATAGATTGTCTTTATCAGAAGCCCAGTCCCCTAAATACAGTCAATGTTCTTTCCAATATGAGAAGCAACCATATTCCTTTACACTTTGCTGAAGGTCTCCCTATTTTGTCAGGTTTATGGTCTATCAACTTCTCTTTGACTCATCTGAAATGGAACAGGACAAGTCTTCAGAGAGCATCTTGTCTACTGCCTTCATTTCACAGAAAAGGAAATTGAGGCACAGGGAGATTAAATGACTTTCTGTAAAGTCAAGCACAAGCAGCTTTCCAGAGGACTCCTGCTATGAAAAGCTTCAAGGTTCTGATTACACAGTATGGCAAACTTTCTATTTATTTGGTAAAAAATTAAGGCAAAATGTTCACAGAAATCAAAGTACAGCATTCACAATGTTATATCACTAAAATGGCCACATAGTTTTCACCAAAGTGGTAACACAGTTTTAAGCAAAAGATAACATTCATTTAGTAACACAATCATTTAGTAAGTCCTTATAATCATCCTTAAGGAGGCAGGCCTCCTTAATTAACACAAAGTACAAAGGTCAAAATCAAATACCCCTAGGTCACATTGTCTTAATCTCTTCAATCAAGAAGTCCTGTTTCTTCTTATTTGGAGAAGTCCTTAACTCAATCATCTAAATATAAAGGTCAGAGTTCTCCACCTCTAGGCCACAGTAAGTCATGATTTTCTCAGTTTGCATTAAATACCCAAGAAGAGATCTTTTTATCTTGACTCAAGGCTGGCTCTCAGCTTCCATGGTTCCTCTTCCATGGTCCCAGCTCCTGCCCGCATCTAACTGCCACCTGGGTTCAAAGACAGACAGCTCTCAGTTCATTGTCTAGCTTCTTGTGTAGTTCCTGTTCCATATTGAAGCTCACAGTGTCTGGTCAACCTCAGCTCCTTCACAGTTTCTGTTCCTGGGAAGACAAAGCTTAACAAAGCCACAATAACATTCACACACTGCTGGCATCCTTATCAATTCGCTTTCTGCCTGTGAAATCAACATTGACCCACCAACAAGGTCTGAGAAATCAACACAAATCATCAATATAGTCCCTGGACCTCTGAAAATATCAGCAAGATCCTCCTCCAAGATTTCTGTAAACATACAACAAGAAAATCCTCTTTCAGGGCTTCAGAACCAGCAGCAAGGTCCCAGGGCTTCTGTAACAACATTCTTTATCAACAGAGGAATCTGACAAAGTAACATCAAAACAAAGTACCAGCACCACAGTTATGCTTCCTCCCAGTTCTCCTCTCTTCTCATTTCTCAGTTCTTCTCAGTTCTCAGTTCTTTTTTCTCTCTCTACAGCAGTAGCAGCCCAGCCTCAAAGTTCTGGCCTCTCTTAGCTTGGGCTTTTCCTTATAAACGGTATTAGCTCCTCCCTGTTCTGTCCCTTCCTGTTATGTCAAGAAGTCCATACCCCTGTGAGATTCACAAGTTCTAGGTCTTAATCCTTGACACAATCATGAACTTGGAACAAGGTGCTGAGTACTTGTTTGATTGCAAATACGAAGTGCAGGGAAGATCTTCAAATTCTCATTACCATTTCCCAAGGTCTCATAAATAATATGAATACGAAGTGCAGGGAAGATCTTCAAATTCCCATTACCATTACACTTTCCCAAGGTCTCATAAATAAATACCTCAAGTGGGATTTTAACCCAGGTGATCTGATTCCAGAGCCAGTATGAAATTTCCACCCTGCCACAGTCTACCACACAAAGCCAAGAGGAATCAGAGAAGGTCTTTTCTGCAAATCAGTCATTCAACTAAGAAGCATTAATTAAACACTTGTTACATACAAAGCACTGCAATACTTACTGGGAGTACAAATACAGAAGTGAATGTTCTGAAGAGAACTGTCTTTCAACTCCAGTCACACTGTCTGAGTGCAACCTAACCTGAGATCTTTCCTTTACACAGTTAAGAATACAACCAGATATCAGTTATTTTTGTCATTGCCAAGCTATGAGGTAGGCTGGCAGCAACATAATGTTCATTTAATGAAATAAGAAGTCACAGAAATAGAGGCCTTAAAAATGTCCTTGTACCCTTCCTCCAGACACAGATGACAATCACTCAATATATTGACTCTATAACTACCAAAGTTCATTATAAGAGCTGTACATTTTTAATTTGGACAGTGTTAGTGTCAGAAAACAGAAGAATAAGAAAGGACCACCTTATCAAGAAGAAATGAGAAGCAAGAGCATTGCCAAGGGCTTGGAAAGTATGTGAAATGACAGATTTAAAACTGGAGGATCCCTATGTTGACAGGCATTTAATTCAAGGCAAACTCAGCTGTACACATGTTTTAGCATATGGCAAATTTCCAGTCTCTTCTCTCCTGATATTATTCTTCATCCTAAGAGTCACTGAGGGGCTGTTTTGCAGAAGGATGCTTTATTAAAATGGGTCAGGGACTTGGTGGCCCAGAATCAATCCACTGTTAACATGGGGAAAACAAACTCTGTAAATAATGAGAACAAATGCCTTCCATTACTTATAGACTATTTGGGGCAATTTTAAAAATATTTTTTTCAAAAGCATATTTTATATTGTAAGAGTATCATTAGTCTATATAGATGCCTCAATCCTACAGTGAGATCTCTTGAGGTAGGAAATATCTATCTGTCTATCTATCTATGTATCTGACATGAATTAACAAGCAACACTTATTACTGGCTAAACTCATATATAACACAATGTAGGTTGGTGATGGGTGGCAGGGAGATATGAAGTACAGCCCATATTTAGACCAATATAATATTACATTTTCCCCTACCTTTTTTCTGCACTGGTTTATGGAAGCAGAGCACTTGATCTAGCTGCTAGATCATATTATCTTTATAAAAATTACATCATCAAATTACATACACATTAGTCATAGCACATCTGAAATTTGTTTACCATCTGTGGTCAAGATTATGGTTTTACACATAGCCAAGGCCTTGCTCAGGCCACAGAGTAAACAGATCTTAACATATGAATCCTTCTGTGTGAAGAGTGTAATCTGGAATTATACAGAACACCATTTCTTGACTGAAGGAATTGAATTAATTGCTTGTTTAAATGCATTTTGGCTCCATCCAGAGTTTTGTCTACCAGAGTGAAGCAAATGGCAGTTTGAGCAATGAAATAAGGAGCATGTAAACAAACAAACAACAGTAACAACAAAAAAGAATGAGCAAATTGGCATTCATCATGCAAAATCCCACAGAAAACCTGGTCTAGTTATCATAGCCTTACTAAGTGAAGCAAGTGTCTGGAATTCTCTTCCCTAGAGGGCATTCAAAAGGTCGGAACAATACCTGGTTCTCTCATATGCTGTGTGTCTGGACTTTGTTATCCTAGGAGAGGTAAAATGTCTTTGTGGCAGAACAAGCTAAAAGGGGTTCAGCTTGAAATCTGCAGACCATATCACAATACTGTTTGTCCAGAGTGGATGTTGATTTGGCTTCTTATCTTGTTCCACACCTCAACAGAACTCAGCCAAGTATTGATTTTCAAGGGAGCTGAGATTGCCACATTCTATGGAGGAAATCGGAGGAAATACCTGCCATCATCCTCCTACACACACCATCTCTGACAACATGGGAAATGTGCCTTTAAAAATAAGGAACCTCACTTTAGTAAGTAATAGCCTTTTATAAAATGAAATGATATGTATATACCTTTCTGGATAGTTTTTTAAAAAAATACATTTTAGTAACATCTTTTGATTTTTATCCTCCCTTTTGCCTTTCCTCCTAGATAGAGATGACAACAATTGGTTTTATATTACCTACATTTCCCATTGCATTCTTTTCTCCCAGCCCTTCCCAAAGAGCTGTATGACTTTTATAGCAGAACTATATGTCCTACTACTGAGCAATCAGTCTCTAAGCATTTTTTAAAAGAAACTGCTATTTGAGAGTCACTGAGCTAGGTTCTAGGGATTGAAATATGAAGGTGAAATAGTTGTGCTCCTAAGGGAGTTTCCATCCTACTAGATGGATATATGTTCACAGGTAAGTAAATGCAGTGTTTGTTCAAAAAAAATAAGGATTTGGGGAAAACTAACAATTGGGGGATATAGAAAGCTATTATGTTCATATGTGAGATTTGATCAACCTGTGACAGTATGGTATGATTCCAACAGTGTAGGGAAGGCCTCGTAGAAGATTTCCTTCACCAATGGAAATTAGCAACTATGGGTGGATATTCCCTCCACTAATATAAATTGGCAACTTGTCTTTAATTTATCACTTCAACCAAATACTTGTTGCACTAAGGTTGGCTGCTGGTTTGCCTATGGTCACACAGCTAGCATGTGTGAGAGGCAGGACTAAGCCTTCCTAACTGCACTGATCATTCTCTCTCTCCACCATTGCTACACTAACTCTCATTGAGAAGGTATGATGATGATGGAACATTCTACAGAAGTTCCTGGACAGAACCTAGTATGACTTTGGAATCATGGGAATGAGAAGAATGAGACGGGCTTATGTGAATTTAGAAGGATCCTCCCATGTGTGTCCTTGGACATAGAACAAACTCCTGACAAGTAGTAAGCATTCAACAAATACTTATTGGATCTGATTGAACTAGGTTGAGACTCAGCCCTCAGTCCTCTATCTGTGCAGCGCTGCCTCTCCATAACATTCCTAGTCTACTTTTAGAATGAATAAAAGCTATCATAAAAATACTGTTATTTGCATTTTCTAATTTTGAAGCATTGAGGAAATTACCATCTGCACCACCTTTCCTTGATATCCTATGTCACATTAATACCTCATTATCAACATTTTAAGTGTCAAAGTAAAATGAAACTGTCATCCCTTAGGTGTTTGTGGAAGTGTAGAATTAGTGTAATGTAGTTAAGATTAGTAAAGGATACTGAAATTAATGGAAAAGCCAGAGGACCAGAGGTTTTCATTTTAGTCCTGTGACTTGCTACTTGAATGATTTTAAGCAAGTCATTTTTCCCTTTTCTGGGCCTCAGTTTTCTCTAAAGTGAGTTATCTGGTCTAGGCACTCTCCAAGGTGCTTTATAGATTAAAATCTATAATAACTATTAAATGGGACTTGGTACTCGAGGGAGTCTAGGAGGAAAAAAAATAAGGCAGAGTTGTTGTTATACCCTCTCCCAGGGAGACTTGTTAAAAAATGGAAAGACTGAATTTGCTAATATAATCTACACTTTTGAGTATCCATTGTTTAATTAAACTTCATAACCTCATAGTAGAATGTTCTGCAGAGGGCATAAAGAGACATAATCTTGTGGGAAAAAATAGTTTGATAGCTCAGAGTGTGGCATAGTGAAGAGGGAGCTGACCTCAGAACTAGGATGACCTAGATTCAAGTTTTGCTTCTGATAAATAGTGGTCAGGCAAGTCATTGAACCTCTCATTACTTTGGTTAATTCTCAAAGAACCTAAGTTGTAGAGATATTGACATGTAGATGGAGACTTCTTATTCAGGGAAATTTTTGTGCCAATGCAATAATAGACCTGGTCTCTGACTTTGGTTGAAACTCCAAGGTAAAATGTTGGGAAGAAAATGCTTGCTAGAGATAGAGATGAAATCTCTTATCATTTTGGCAGTATAGAAGTGATCTTTAAATCTTAACTGAAGTTGTATTGATATGGATCAAAGAACAGAATCATCAACTAATAGATCCAGAGGAGACCTTAAAGATTACCTAGTCTGACTCCATTATTTTACATACTAAATTTTTTTCAATAAACCACTTTTACTGACTTCATCATTTAGTCCAGAGGTGTCAAACTGTGTCCCTTAGGCCTTAAGTACCAGCAAAACTCCTAAGTACAACAGATCCATGGATATGTAAACAAAATAAATTAATAAGCACAACATAAATAATGTTGATTTGATGTTTTCAAGTTAATATATGGCTGCAGGGATCTGTTATTTAAATTTGACACCACTAATGGTTGGGACATCAACTGATTGGGTCAATTCAGTCAAAAATAATGGCTAGCATTTGCTTAGCACTTTAAGGTTGGCAAAGTGACTTACAAATATCTCATTTTATACCCAATATAACCATGAGAGGGAGGGACTACTATTACCCCCATTTTACAGAAGAGAAAACTGAGGTAGATAGAGATTAAGTGATTTGTCAAGAGTCACACTTACAGTAAGTGTCCAATGCTAGATTTGAACTTGGGTCTTCCTGACTCCAGGTGCAGTGCTCTATCCATTTTACCATCTAGTTGATAATACTATAGTAAGCTTGGAGGGCAAATGGGAGTATGTGAAAGACCTATGATTTTATTGGTATATGGAAATCTTAGAGAGGAAACTACCTCCATACATATAGATCAGCTTCTCATCTAAAACATAAATCTAGAGATTTGCCTGAGGCACTGATAGCTTGCCACTTGACTGAGATCCTATGGCAATTGTGTGTCAGAGGTAGAAACTGATTAAAGTCTTCTTGATTCCACTGCTGGCACAATAGCAGCTTTAAATATGATATACCATGAAGTGCCAAATAGTGTGTGTCACAGACAATAAAAAGGTACCATGGTAGTTCAGGAAGGGGATTCAGCGTACTCAGGGAAGATTTTATAGCAAAGATAAGACTTGTAATATTTATGTGGGCAAAAAAGAAGTAAGGGCACTTTGGTATAAAACCAGCAAAAGCTCTCCAAGAATATTCTCCTGCCTGGAGCAAAGGGCTTATGATAAATTATAGGAGATAAACAGATGAAGACAACAAATACAGATTATGAAAAGTCATGAATACTAGAATGAGAAGTAAGTCATTGCATATTCTTATTTAAGGGTGGGGTTAGCTGATTTAGTAAATCATGCCAACTTAGTTAAAGTAACTAGGTTAACCAAGTGAGAACATTTCTCCTCACTCAACCAATTAATTGGGTGTGATTGGATGAGATGTCATTGAAAGCCTCCAGTGATGTTTTAGAACAGGTGTTGGGAGCAGAGCTGAGATGGCAACATAGAAACAGGAAAACTCTGTGAGCTCCCCCTCCCCCATAACCACCTTAAATACCTATAAAATATGACTCTAAACAAATCTCCCACTGAAGGCAGCCCAGCAGGCTTAGAGGAAGGGTTCATCACAGCATGCTGGGAGCCGAGGCCAGCCCTGTGTGAGCCCATGGTTTTAGCCCCAGGGAGGCCCCAGCCAGCAGCAGCTAGAGCAGACTTCGGGAGAATGGATCACCAGCAGCTATGACAGTTTCCAGAATTATCAACTCATAAATGTCAAAGACAAATAACAGCTGTGTTGCTATTGGCCAAGAAGTTCAGTCATGCTTTGTGGGTTTAGAAGAAAATAGTCAGACATTAAGAACTTAGGTATTAAAATGTTTGGTACTTAAGCTCATTTTAGTGAAGGAGCTACTGGGAAAGAATTTCAGCTTCAGTATGCCCCACCCTCCCTCCATGGACTAGAGGAAGACCTAATGAATTTCAGAAGATGGATTACTTTGGATTTAAAATTAGCATTCCTAGATCAGATGGAATGTCTGCATCAAAAGCAAAGGGCTAGCTAGTTATGCTGAAGAAAGGCAGCTTTAAGACCCCCCAAGGAGACCAGAAGGAGGTTATACCATGCCTAAGGGAAATTTCAGGAAGGAAACAAGCAGAACTCCAGCTACCAGGAGCTGTGTTCTACCCCTTGGTCACATTTTCTTTCTAAGCTTGAGCCCATTTCTCCAGGAATGTGTAGATACTTGTAAGACAGTGTATAACCAGCTTTGGGGGCAGGACATGTTGTTTTGGACTAAATGCTACTGTGCCATTTTATTAAATACTCCTTTGTCAATTTTAGTTAAGTCTGCATAACTAATTGATATCAAAAGGGAAGAGTGTGTGTGTGTGTGTGTGTGTGTGTGTGTGTGTGTTGGGGATTAGAAAGTCAGTCTCCAGCTTAGCTCAGGAGAATTGACTGCCAGTGTGTGGAAGGGAGGGGTGGAGTTCTTGGGATATTAAGCTCAGATTATGTATTATCCCGGGTTTAAGAAGATTAATTTGACTGTGTCATGCAGGATAGATAGGAGAGAAAAGAGATATAATAATCATAACAACAAAAACATTTATATATGTGTCGAGTACTATGATAAGCACTTTATAATTATCTCATCTGATCCTCACAACAACCCTGGGAAGAAGGTGCTATTGGCATCCCCATTGAACAGATAAGGAAGCTGAGGCTTCCTCAGGGTCACACAGGTTGTAGGTATCTGAGGTTGGATTTGAATTTAATTCCTCCTAACTCTAGGCACAGCATTCTATCAATAACCATGGGCTGATGAGAGCCTAAACTAAGGTGATGAAAATAGGAATTAAGAGGAACAGATTAATCTAGTTTCAGATGTGATGGGTTTCATAGCTTCTTTCACTCAAGTGACCAGTTGTTTACCTAAATTAATCAGTTATTTTGGCATTGTTTTAAACCTGATACTTGGACTTAAGGATTGGCGATCTATAAGTATTCTAGGCTTACAGTAAAGTGTGTATGTGCATCTGTGGTATTTTCAATGCATCTAAGCTTTATGGAACCACTCCATAGTGGTTCCATTAGACTGTGGTTTCTAATGATGAAATTTACATGCAGAAAGCTCACTTGGAAGGGAAATCCAAAGGCTATCCTATGCACTTAGCAGGTCAGGCACTCAAAGGCTGAAAAGAAGTTGTACTACAGGGATTTGAGTGTTTTGCCTCTGGACTTTGAAGCACTATCTAAGAACATGTTGCCAAAATGCATTATAGGAAACTTTTGTTGAGTTTTCCCAAACTAATGATCTATATCAGCTGTCCAAGTAGTAGGTGGATGTGTAGGAAGAAGACTTAAAATGGACTCTTGCAAATTAGGGTATCTTGAGCAAGGTTGACATGCATTTCTTACTGGTGGAGCTGTACCTGGGAATATTTTCACCTGGGGCAAAAACAGTTGGGTAGAGGGAGAAAGGACAGAGGACAGTCTCAACCATACTGGTATAGCCATACTGGAAGAGGGTGTGACTGGGCTCTCCCCCAAGGGATGGGAGCTGTGAGGGTTATGGTGGCCCAGGAACAGTTGGACTTCAGGAAGGAAGGCTTGCCCTGCCGCCTGCCATAAGTTGGCCTCTGCCCAGTGCTAGTTAGGATTCTGCTGCAACTTTAATTCTGTCTTCAAGTAGAAATGTCTGCACCTTGAGGACAGGGGCTGTTACATTTTTGCCTGTGACTCTCTGATGCCTTGCATAGAAAAGGCACTTAATAAGGCCTTGTTGATTGATTGATTAAGATGATCATGCGCCCCAGGGAGGCTGCTCTGAGTCTAGTGAGCCATACTTACAGTTTGGCCTTGTAAAGCATTTTGTTCCAAACCTGTCAGAACACGACACATGCTGATTATTCATTTGCTTCCTGAATTCAGCATGTTTTCTTTCCCAAAGCGGGTCCAGTGATTTTGACCTTCTGTGGAGTGTTTCTTTTTTTCCCGAAGGGAAAGCAAAAGAAAAGGGACGTGACTACTGGTATAATAGGAGAACCACAAGTGGATTCTACCGATGAGATAGAAATGACAAGTGAATACCATGTCTTAAAATCACCCCAGGGATTCTCTCTCTGATGTGGAAGAAACAGCAGGATCTCTCCTTTCTGATTTAGTCTTTGACAGGCCAGTGCTTCTGACAGTGGTTGCAAGGCACTAAATGCTTGATTGGGAAATGTATAATATCTGAAAGGTTCCATTTGCTAGCGGCAGGACAAGAGTGGCCCTGAGGAGCTTACTGAAAGGAAATGAAAGCAAAAAATTAAAAATTAAAATGAGGAACCTCCTCAAAAAAATGAATTAGGTTGAATTTAGCAAACATCAGGGGCCTTGAGACTAATGATGTTCAAAGGATGGAAGGAAGAGAAAGAATTATGAAGGTGCCCTGTTACAGATTCAGTACCTATATTAGTGGAGACACTGTGAACTATAAAATGTATGTCCTAGTGTTTTCATAATGAGGGGAAACATAACTTAGAATAGCTTGACAAATAAGCACCCCAAACATACTAGCTTTTGATTTTTTTTTAATTGTTAAAAAGCAGTTTTTTCTACCCTACTTATATAGAGAGATTGAATTTTTTTTTTTTTTAAATCAGTATTATTTCCCAATTGCCTGTTAAAATGGTTTACTCCAACAGGGAGAGAAATGGGGATTGGAGCTGTAGAAAGCTGTCTAAAATTCACACACAGAGCCAGCAAGAATACACAAAAAGTCCACAACAGACAAAGTATAGACAATATAATGACTACAAGGGAAAGATAGCTATAGCACTATTTTTTTTAATCAAATTCTCTCCTCAAGGGCTATCTAATCACATAGGACAGAAATAGCTTGGCTCTCCTGATGTTTCTGAGGTCAACTTTTTGAGATGCAACTTTCATTCTATTTCTTTTCTGAGGCAATAACTACATTTTATTTTGAACCTTCAAGTTACCTTGATGCCCTGAATGAATTCATTTACCCTGAGGTGAACAGTTTATTCTCAGAAAATATTTTACTTACAGTGGCTCACAAGAGATATTAGTCAGCTAACTATTTTAATGGAAGAGGTATATGTTTTTTTTTTCTTCCCCCTATAGTTTTCCTTCAAATGGGAATCAGTGAAGCACATGATATATTTAAGTGCACAACGAGCAGATGGTTAGCCTGAGTAGAACACATGGTTTTACTATCATAAAATTGTTCTGCTCATACCTCTCTCAGAGTGAAAAGAGGGGAACGCCTTCCCTCTGGTGCCTCCCAAATTGCCCACCTTCAA
>CM053590.1:118652007-118665331 GCA_028646515.1 Pseudochirops corinnae
CTTTTTTTTTTTTTTTAAGGTGGCCCTATTCCCACCGGCACTATGTCATTCACTTCTGCTCTCCTCCTTTTGTTTGTTTTCTCTTTTCTTTGGGATTTTGATTGATAGTTCCTTTTTCTCTATTGCTTTTAGCTGTTATATAATTCCCTCCCCCTTTTTTTCCTCTCAGTCAAGTAGATTCACCTTTCCTATCCTCCCCTTCAACTACTCCTGTTCATTAGTTCTATAAAGGATTTATCTTACTCTCTTCATTTTTCATTCTCTCTGTCTACTCTAGATCATCAGTGTCTGACTCATGATCTCTATAATTATATGAACTCTTTCTTTTATCTGTATTCCTCTTGGAATCAAAACTCTCAAAGCATCTATTCTAGACACCCCTGACTAGGCAGTTTGTGTCACTGCATTGTAGAGATGACCCTGTGGATTCCTTTTTCCATTGTGTTGCACTCTCAGATGTGCAGTTATTTAATGTTAGAGAGAATATGAAGTTATTGAAAGTGTTAGAGAGGAAATTGTTCCACGGTAGGGCCCCTCCCATGATATCCCTGATTATATAGCCCATTCTGTACTGTCTCCCAGGTACCAATTACTCCCATGATTTCTCAGGTCCCCATTTCCCTTCACAGTCCATCTCTCTTCACCCATAGGAGCATTCTTCAGTGGAAAACTTTCCCACCAACATCCTTAATTTCACCCTTTTTGCAATCCTTCCCTTCTCCTCACTCCTTTGTAGGTGGTTCTCTTTCTGAGAACACAGACATCTATTTCTTTTCATTGTAAGCCGTTGTATTACCGTGGAATATTACACATTCTTCTTTTCCCCCTTACATTTTCCACGTTCCTGCTCCCCTTACATATGCCCTCCAGAGCAGCAATATAGGGCTATAAAAAAAAAAAAAAAACAACAATCCACTTCTAGGCAGTATATTGCCAGGTTCTATCCACAATGCCCCAAGCCTACCTCTTTCCTATTACCACCACCAGACTTCCACCTTCATCCCAACTCATCATGTCCTCTTAGAAAGAAGTTTCTTCTGGTGTTTCTATTGTAACTCTGATGTTTTTGCCATTGCTGACCTTTGCTGCTGCACTTATTCACTCCTCTTGCATTTTCGTTGTTTGGGGCATTTGGGAAGTAAATAATCTCTTCTAATTTGTCTTTCTAAAAATGATTCAAATGCCAAATTATTATTGAAAATCCACATTTTCTTTTACTCTTATTATAAGTAAGCTTAAGTTTGCAGGGTAGGTCACCTTTGGCTGCATGCTCTTTAGACCACATTATTCTATTCCCTACTTCATTTTCTGGAGGGTGCAGAATATTCTTACATTATTTCAATTTCCTTTTATTTGTATTTAAAAACTTTCTCATGATCCCTTGCAGAACTAATTGTTTCTAAATTAAACTGCTAAACTTAACCACTATGTGTCTTGGAATTCGTAGCCTTTGGGTTTTTTATCCAGAAGTGATCTGTGAATTCTTTCAATTAGTATTTCATTTTCTATGTTGACAAGTACTGGACAGTTACCTTCCATTATTTCCTTCATTATTGTATTTAGATATTTTTTTGTCCTGTTATGTTTTTACAGGAGACCTATGATTATTAAATTCTTTTTCAATGCGTCCTGTTTTAGAGACCAGTATGTTTTGCTTCCAAATGAACCTATTTTCTTTTAATGTTTCTTTCTTGCTTCTCTTCTTCTAGATTATTTTTCACTTTATACAGTTGAATTCTTGATTATCATTTTCTCTTTTGTTTCTGTAGTTCAACTTGTAATCATAGATTGTGGTTTTTCTATTCTGCCTACTATTTTTCCTTTGCAGGCTGTAAAATCTGTTATTATTCTCACTTTTTTTTTTTTTTAAGCTACTCAGGAATAGCATGTTATGGTTATATGTTCTCACATTATACAATGTCCTTTTTCTCATCAAGTATTGGATCATTTTCTTTTGTTTTGCAATATTTATCCATGGATATCTAATCTAGTTTTTAGGCTTGGGTTTTTTTTTTCTTTTAAGATCTGGATGCCATATTTACTTGTATTATCAATGTTTTCCCTTTTCATTTACCTATTACATTCAAGGTCTTTTAGTTTTCTGTTGAGATCTTTGGTAATTTCAATCTTCTTTTCCTTCCTAATTTTTCCCTATTAAGTTTGTGACACTGCCACCTCTGATGGTGATTTCCTTATGGGCTGGATCTCAGAGTCTAACCCTCTTGCCATGCTGTGTTATTCATGCTTCACCAACCTAGGTCTCTGCCCCAAGTGTCTTTTGGGTGGTCATAACTGGACCCACCTGGAAGCTGTGCTCTTTCTTTCAGGCTTAGTACAGGACTCTCTCTCTCTCTCTCTCTCTCTCTCTCTCTCTGTCTCTGTCTCTCTCTGTCTCTCTGTCTCTCTCTCTTTCTCTCTCTCTCTTTCTGTCTCTCTCTGTATCTCTCTCTCTCTCTCTCTCTCTCTCTTGCCCGCACACACACACACACACACACACACACACACACACACACACACACACACACACCACTTTCCTGTTCCCTTCAAGCTCTGTTATACTAGTGCCTCCCTTCACTGCCAGTTCATAGAGCTGCCCTCTGGTGATATAGGGTTTTCTACTCTGACGCTGGCAGTTCACAGCTTTGAGGAGCTGGTGTTATGGTGTTGCAGACAGTATCATCACCTAGGCAAACTTCCATAGCCTGGATCCACTGGAAGGAGGGAATGGCGATTGTAGTACAGGGATGAATTTTGTTTTAAGTCTGTGTCAGGTTCTTAAATCTGGTATAGCCTTGCTGTCCATAAAATAGAAGATGAGGGAAGGATTTTAAGTGAACTCCAGGTCAGTGAGGGTCAGTTGATATTTTTATTGTTTCGTTTTGTTTTGACTTTTCAAATTCTGAGTGTTTCAGACCTTAAAAGTAGCTGAAGGTTGTGAGGATCTGAGAAAATGTCTAGTCCTCCATTTTGTTGCTCATGTGACCCAGAAGAATTGATTGCATTCTTAGAACTGTGAGATAATGCACAAAGGTATATTACTGTCAGGTTAGTGATCTTAAAGTACAATAAGGGAACTTGAGTTCAGAAATAAAATAGAATTAAGATTATGCTTGCTTCTTTTTTTCAAAATGTATATCTTTTGTTCTTACATCATCTTAATTTCCAATACATTTACTACTCCCTCCCTACCACAGAGCCATCCTATATAATAATAAAAAAAGAGTCAAAATAAAAACAATTTAGAAAAACTAACCAACACATGAACCCAGTCTGACATTATATATACTTTTCCTCACCCATAGTCTCTTATCTGTGCAAAGAACACAGGGTATTTTGTTGACAAATGTACTTTTCTTTCTATATGGAACTTAAGGATAAACTAAAGATATACTATTAATATTCATCTCCCCACCTGCCATGCAAGTCTCAAACAACAACAATAATTGGAAAATAGAGGGCTCTTCTTCTGAACTATAAGCAAAAAATCTTTTTGCTGGAAGGTGGAGGTGGGTGGAAAAAGAAGAGAAATATGTTTAAAAACATTTTTAAAAGTATTTTTTTAAAAAATGCTATCATGTGTGACTATTGAACTATCAGTGACATTGTGGCTGAAAGGGCTTGTAATATATCTTCTCCATTAGTAAACATAAAGTCACCACATACCTTGATTTATACTGTGTATAAATTCAAGTTTAACACCTTCAGGGATGCATTTATCCCCAATTTACAAAAGATGCTCAATCAATAGTTAGAAACTCAGTGTGGTTAAAAACAAAGAGTAGAACTTAACACAAGATGACAAAGTCAACTTCCTTTTCTGTTCTCACAAGATCTTTTAACACTGGAAGAAAGGTTGGAGCAAGACCTTGTAATCAAAACCAGACTATGTAACTCAATGTTTGAGACCAAAGTCCAGAAGCATGGGAGCACCTGCTGTCGGGAATTACTCAAGCATGCTGTTAGCTTGCCTGCCTGATTCTCCTAGGTATTTCACACACTAGTTTCCTGTCCAACCCGCTCTATACTCTCTCCCACCAAAAAAAAAAAAAAAAAGTCCAAGTTTATTTTAAGAGCTATATCTGTTAACTAGACTTTTGTCTGAATATGTAAAAAAAATGCATTTATGTTTCAAAACCTTTTTTTCTCATTGTATATAAGTGTACTCATATGCACTGCTATGTTCTTTTCTCTTTCTAATTTGATTAAAACAATAAAACCAGGGTATTATAAGATGATCTTTTCTATTTTTGCAGTAGTAGTAATAGTTTTACGTGTGTGTGTGTGTACTGTTTACCTATATATACATAGACTCAATTAAAAAAAAAAAAAGAAAAACAACCAAAAAGCAACTCAAATTTGAAAATAACACAATTATAGACTCTATGTTGAAAGGAAACTTAGAATTCATTTATTCTGGTCACCTACTAGAAACATGAAATCCTTCTTCAATATTCCCAATAAGTTTCCTAGCACTATGTTTGGCACACAATAGGCACACAATAGGTATATAATAATTGCTTGTAGAATTGAATCAAATTGCATGGTCACACCATCTCTCAGTGACAAAGAGTTCACTATAGCTCAAGGCAGTCCATTGTGTCTTTTAGATTATTCTAATTTTTAGGGTGTTAGTTTCATGGTGGACTGAAGTCTACCTCCCTAGAACTTTTAGAGAAGTAATTGAATTTCTTCAAATATTTAAAGATCTTTATATTTACAGATTCTATGACTATTTTTGAGAGATATTAATAAAAATAAATGAATATTGTATTTTTGAGGACTTCTATTGATATAATAATGAAACCTTTGTTTTTTGTTATTTATATGATCAATGTTAATTATTTTCATAGCAGTGACTCATCCTTGACCGCTTGACCTATATATCCACATTGACCATAATAAATACACACCCTCATGCAATCATACAATTATTCATTTATGTATAATGATGAGTATCTTTGCTATAATTTTAATAAAAATTTAGCATTAATATTTATTAGTCAAATTTTTCTTGTCCATCTTTCGAAAATTCATTTTCATGTGATTAATATGATTGTACATCTATAACCTATATCCAATTGCTTGCTGTCTTGGGGAGGGGAGGGAGAGAGAAAAAATTGGAACTCAAAATTTTATAAAAGTGAATGTTGAAAACTATATTTACATGTAATTGGAAAAAAATAAAATATTAAGTGGAAGCAAAAAAGAAAAAAAGTATAAATTTTAAAAATTCAATTTTATTTTATTTTCAGTTCCATATTGTCTCCCTCTTGAAAACTGATAACAATATGTTCAATCAAGCAAAACAAATCCCTGCTTTAGCCATATCCAAAAAAGTATGCTTCAATATGAATTCTAACCCAATTACTTCTGTCTCTAAAAGTAGATGGCACATTTCATCATGAGTCCTTTAGAATCGTGGTTGATCATTGTGTTGATCAAGGTTCCTACATCTTTCAAAGAAGTCTTCCCAGATTTCTTTGAAGCCATAGTTTTAATCAGTACTTATAGTACCTCTTTAGTATCATATTGTTTGGATAATTATACCTCTCTTCCTGGAGTCGTAAAGACATAAGTTCAAATCTGACCTCAGACACTTACTAGCTGTATGAATTTGAGCAAAACACATTGTACACAGTAATAGCAATATTGTTCAATGAAGAACTGTGATGAACTTAGCTATATGATGACTCAAGAAAGTCCCAAAGGCCTGATGATTGAGTAAGACTGAAGCATGCTATATTCACTTTCTTTCATTTTTTTTAAAATTTGAGTCTTCTTGTATAAAATAACTAATATGGAAATGATTTACATAATTGCATGTGCATAACCTATATCTGTTTTGTTTGCTCACCATTTCAGGGAGGGGTGAGGAAAAAGGAAGGAGAGAAGGATAGAATTAGGAACTCCAAACTTTAAAATAAATGTTTAAAATGGATCATTTTGATTATATTAAATTTAAAATTTTACAAAAACAAAATTCATGCAACCAAGATTTCAAGAAAAGCAGAAAGCTGGGAAAGAATCTTTACAGCAAGTGGCTCTGACAAAGACTTCATTTCTCAAATGTATAGAGAACTGAGTCAAATTTATAAGAATACAAGCCATTGCCTAGTGGATAGTCAAAGTATATAAACAGCCAGTTTTTAGACAAAAAAATCAAAGCTATGTATGGTCATATTAAGAAATACTTTAAAGCACTTTTTATTAGAGAAATGCAAATTAAAACAACTCTGAGGGACCACCTCACACCTATCAGATTGGCTAACATGGCAGAAAAGGAAAACAGCAAATACCCAAGAGAATACAGAAAAATTGAAACATTGCTGCACTATTGGTAGAATTGTGTTTACCTGTCTTGTTGGTTGTTTTCCATAAAACTAACTCTTAGATTTATTTATTAATTCTATAGCTTTCTTACTTTCAATTACATTAATCTCACCTTTGGTTCTCGTGATTTCCAATTTGGAGCTCAATTGGGGATTTTAAATTTGTTCTTTTGTTAGTTTTTTTTTTTTACTTGCATGCCCAATTAATTGATCTGTTTTTCCTCTATTTTGTTGATGTAAGAATTTTAAGAAATACATTTTCCCCTAAGTACTGCTTTGGCTGCATCCCACAAATTTTGGTATGTTGTCTCATTGCTGTCATTCCCTTTAATGAAATTATTGTTTCTGTGATTTGTTCTTTGACTCACTTGTTCTTTTGGATTAGATTAGTTTCCAGTTAATTTTTAATTTATCTTTACACTCCCCATTGTTGAATGTAATTTTTATTGAACTATGACCTGAAAAGGAGGCATTTAATGTTTCTGTCTTTCTACATCTGATTTTGAGGGGTTTATGCCCTAATATATGGTCATTTTGGGGGGTATAGGTATCATGTACTGCTGAGAAAAATAGTATATTCTTTTCTATTCCCATTCAGTTTTTTCCAAACCTCTGTCATAACTAACTTTTCTAAGATTCTATTCACCTTCTTAGTTTCTTGTTTATTTTTGGCTGGATTTATCAAGTTCTGAGAGGAGACAGTTGAGATTCCCCACTTTTCTCCTGTAATTCACTTAACTTTTACTTTAAGAACTTGGATGTTATACCATTTGATACATTTATTAATACATTAGTATTGATATTACTTTATTGTCTAAGGTACCTTATAGCAAGACATAATTTCCTTCTTTATCTCTTTTAATTAGGTATATATATTTTTTTTTTTTTGCTTTTGCTTTATCTAAGGTCAGGGTTGCTACCATTACTTTTTTTTTCTTTAGCTGAAGCATAATATACTGTGCTCCAGCCCCTTACCTTTATTCTGTGCATGTCTCTATGTTTCAATGTGTTTTTTTGGTAAACAACACATTGTAGAATTCTGGTTTTTGATCCACTCTGCTATCTGCTTCCATTTTATGGGAGAATTCATCCCATTCACATTCATAGTTATGATTACTAACTGTGTATTTCCCTCCCTCCTGTTTGTCCTTCCACTCCTTTCATCTTTTTCCTTCTTCACAATGTTTGTTTATACCCACTACTTCCTCCCAATCTGTCCTCCCTTCTGTCAGTCCCATCTCCCTTACTTAATCTTCTCCCCTTTTACTTTCCTGTTGAGTAAGATAGATTTCTATATTCAACTGATTGTGTATGTTATTCCCTCTTTGAGCTAACTCTAATGGGAGTAAAGTTCAAGTGGTACCTGCCCTCCCATCTCCCCTTTATTGTAACAGGTCTTTTGTGCCTTTTCGTGTGAAATAATTTACCCCATTCTACCCCTGACCCTTCGCTCCTAATGTAATCTTTCTCATAGCTTAATTACACAACATTACAAGATTAATTGTCATTGAGGCTTGAGTCTTGTGATGTCATCCCTCAAATTCACCTTATACCTTTGCCCTTTGTTTATGTATGCTCCTTCTAAGTGCATTATTAGTGATACATTTCATAAGAGTTACAAATATCATCTTCCCACATAGAGACATAAACAATTCAGCCATATTGAATCCCTTATATCAGTGGTTCTGATGCCTAATGCCACAACCCTTTAATACTTGTATGTGGGCATGTCTGCATGTGGGCGAACCCACCTGGAGACGGATAGAGGAGCGTGGTGTCTCAGTTCCTAAGACCGATTTCTGATGGCCTTAGGCACCCCCTGTAACCTCTGTGAAAGGGTCGTTCAACCCCCAAAGGGGTTGCGACCCACAGGTTGAGAACCGCTGCCTTATATTTTCTCTTTCCTTTTAAACCTTTGCTTATGCTTCTCTTGAGTATCTGATGTTAGAAATCAAATCTCTTGTTCACCTCTGGTCTTCTCCTCATAAAAGCTTGAAATCCTTCTATTTCATTTGAATGACCTTTTGTTTTCCCTTGAAAAATTATGCTCAATTTCCCTAGGTAGGGGATTCTTGATTGTTGTCTTAGTTCCTTTGCCTTCTGGAATATCATGTTTCTTTAAATCCCTGATCCTTTAATGTTGTAGCTTCCAAGTCCTGTGTAATCCTGATTGTGACTCCATGATATTTGAATTATTTCTTTCTGCTTGCTTGCAATATTTGTCCTTGACCTGGTAGTTCTAGAATTTGGGTATAAAGTTCCTTTGACTTTTCATTTTGGAATCTCTTTCTAGAGATGATTGGTGGATTCTTTCAATGTCTATTTTGCCCTCTGGCTCTAGTATACCAAGGTAGTTTCTGTACAAATAAAGCAAATGTAATTAAGATTAAGAAGAAGGTGAAAAATTGGGAAAAAATTTTTATAACCAGTGTGTCTGATAAAGACCTCATTTCTAAAATATACAGAGAACTGAGTCAAATCTATAAGAATAAAAGTCATTCCCCAATTGATAAATGGCCAAAGATACGAACAGGCAGTTTTCAGAGGAAAAAGTTAAAGATATCTATAAGCATATGAAAAAATGCTCCAAATCACTATTGATTAGAGAAATGCAAATCCAAACAACTCTGTGGTACCACATGTCACTGGTCAGATTGGCTCAGATGACAAAACAGGAAAATGATAAATGCTGGAGAGGATGTGGAAAAATTGGAACACTGATGCATTATCAGTGGAGTTGTGAACTGATCCAACCATTCTGGAGAGCAATCTGTATCTATGCCCAAAGGGCTATAAATAAGTGTATATCATTTGACTCAGCAATACCACATCTAGGACTGTATCCCAAAAAAATCATAGAAGTAGGAAAAGGACATTTGTACAAAAATATTTATAGCAACTCTTTTTGTGGTGGCAAAGAATTAGAAATCAATTGGAGAATGGCTAAACAAGTTATCGTATTGTGCTATGAAAAATGGGGAGCAGACAGACTTTATAATAACCTGGGGAGACTTATATAAACTGATGTTGAGTGAGGAGAGCAGAACCAGGAGAAGTTTGTACACAATTACAGACACATCATATCTGTGACAACTAACTCTGGTAGACTGGGATCCTCTCAGCAATGCAAGGTTATAAGACAACTCCAAAAGACTTATGATGGAAAGAAATATCCACATCCAGAGAAAGAACTACATAGTCTGAATGCAGATTGAAGCAAACTACTTACTCTCTTTTTTTTGTTGTTTCTTCTTTCTCATTGTTCAGTCCATTGGTTATAATCCTTCTATACAATTTGACTCATATTTAATGTGAAGGTATTTGTAAATCATATATTTGATTTCATGCCACCATGGGGGAAGGGGGAGAAAATTTGAAACTCAATGGACTGTAGAACTGAATTTTGTAAAGCAAAAGTAAATTAATTAATTAAAAAATAATAAATGATGAGCAGGCAGAACTAGGAAAACATTGTACACAGTAATAACAACCTTGTGTGATGATCAACTATGAATGACTTTGCTCTTCTCAACAATACAATGATCTAAGACAATTATAAAAAAACTCAATGGAAAATATTATTGACATTTAGAGAAAGAACTGATTGACTCTGAATGCAGATCAAAGCATACTATTTTCACTTTATTTTTTGACATTTTTTTCCTTTGTGGTCTGTTTTTTTTTTTTTCACAACTATGTGTAATATGGAAATATGTACTATGTCATATATGTGCTATATATAACCTCTAACAAAATACTTACCATTTTAGAAAGAGGGAAGGGGTACTGAAGAATAGAGAAAATTTTGAAAGTCAAAATTTTGTAAAAATGAATGCCAAAATTTTCCTTTCCATATAATTGGAAAAAGTAAAATACTATTTGAAATGTTGTCTTGCAAATTCTCTCCCTATATCCTGCCCATTCTCCCTCCTTGAGAAGGCAAACAAACTTGATATAAATATACATGTGAAGTCAAGCAAAGCATATTTTCACATTAGTCATGTTGTAAAATAAAACACAATCTCCCCCCCCCAAAAAAAAAGTTTGCTTCAATCTTCATTTAGACTCAATCAGTTCTTTTTCTAATGGGGGAGAACATTTTTCATCATATGTCTTTTGGAATTGTCTTGGATCATTGTATTGCTGAGAAGAGCTAAGTCATTCCCAGCTGATCACTGTATAATATTGCTATTACTGTGTACAATTATATCCTAGTTCTGTTCACTTCACTTTGTGTCAGTTCACATAAATCTTCCATGTTTTTTTTTTCTGAAACTATCTAACTCTTCTTACAGCACAATAGTATTCCATCACAATTATATACAAAAATTTGTTCATCCATGTGAGTCTCCAGTAGTCTAAGCACCATACTGTTTCTTATCTTTATAAAACTGTAAGCTTAAATAGCTTAATTGTAACATAATTTCAAGCTCTACCCCTACCTCCTTTGCTTGAGAGTGAATACAGACATGCCCTTCAGAGAAAAGTATGATCATTTTTTGGTGGTCAGAAAATTAAGATGTTATTTTCTCCTTCAGAACAGTAGAATCCAGTGGAGATATTAATGAATTTATAATAAAAATCCCTGGGTTCATACTTTACCCTTATTTACATGACTTTGGGCAGGTCACTTAAACTCTGTCTGAGTAGCCTCATCTCTCCAAATGGTATCTCATGAATTGATATTTATAAGATTGAGACACAACAGAGGAAAAAAAGGAGAATGCAGCAAGAGGTATAAAGTCAATAACATTGAAATTGGTTACACTAGTGAGCTCAAACATAGCATCTCAGAATTTTTGACCTTATGAGAGATACAAACAGAATAAAAAGAGATAAAGATGTAGCCCATGAATTAGAAAAAAAAATGAATAACTAACAAAGAAGTGAGCAAAACAAAGAAAAAAGATATAGGAAAAATTAATGAAAATAAATAATTGAAGGAGAACTAAATTTAGTGGGGAAAGAGAAGGAACAAAAGAAGAGAAGAAAGGACTAAATAAATGAAAGAGAAATGAATAATTCAAATAAAGTCCAAGAACTAGAGAAAAGACAGGTAAATGGCAGTGGGAAGGATAGACCTATAAACTCTGACATCTTTGTTAAAAAGAGAAAGATCGCCCAAAAAATCCCTAAGAAATACCAGTTCATTGAAGTCATGTTTAGTCATTACCCTGTTCAGTGTTGTTTTCCTTTACATTATTGTGATCATCGCACAAACTCTTCTACTGATTTTGCTCATTTTACTCTGCATCAATTCATGTGAAATCTTCAGAGTTTCTGATTTCTTTATATTCATCATTTCTTATGATACAATAACATTCTTCTACATTCCCTACGCCACATTTGTTTTTTACTTATATCCTAATTGATGGACATTTATTTAGCTCGGAGTTCTTTGTTACAACAACAACAAAAAAAATGTAGTATGTATTTGCAATAGAGATTTGATATGCAAGACATGTAGGAAATTTATGCAAATATATAAGCATCAGAACCATTCCACAAGTTGTGGTTAGGTGTTCAAGTGAGGAAATACAATCTATCAACATCAGGTCAAAGAATGATCAAAATCAATAAAAATAAACACATTGCAAATTAAAGCAATTTTAAGGCTTCTCCCTATATGCCTCATTTTTGCAAAGGTGATAAGATGAAGATGTAAATATTGAAGGGACTGCAGGATGAGAAGGGTGGGCATTTACTCTTGGTGGGACTTTGAAGTACTCTAAGCATTCTGGGAAATAATTAGGCTTTATGCTAGAAATCATTAAATTTTCATGGTGAGACCAATTTTGACCAAGAGATATCTCTTAGAATTTCATACTATTATGATTTTGAAGGGAAAGATCACGTAAGTGTAATAAGTTGCTTTCTTGGAAAATGAGTACTTCAGCAAACCCTCCCTCTTTAGGGTTTTTAGGACCACCAGAGGAGGGATATCTAGGCCAAAGGGATTGTACAGCATGAACAATAGGAATATGGGAAAGGGTCAAGATTTAGGAAGCAATGGTCTTTGGATAAAAACGTGGTGAATATAGCACATGGACGAAAACCAGGCTGATTAAGATGGGACATAGAGAGCCACCAACCACAACTAACATTTTTTGACACTATTCTTCTCAGAAGAAGGTCCTGATAAATTTTTTTTTTTCAAAAATGGAAAAAAAAGTTCAGGACCTAAACCTAAACTTTAGGTAATATCTGGTATCTATTCAAAGTCGGGAAGGACAGAAGAGAGAATAAACCTTTTGGTATACAATAGCCCCACTTTATGTGAAGGATACAATACAAGGGCCATGAATAGGAGATCAGATTCCAGAATAGCTTTAAAGGGTAAAAAAGAAAAGAACGAAGCAAAAAAAATAAATCAATACCTCTTGAAAAGATGTGCCCCAGAAGAATATTAATCAAATTAATACCAGCAAGGAGAATTCTGAATTCATACTCTTAACTGGGCTTGAAAAGGAAGAGGGAGGAAGACAGAGCATCATAATATAAGCAAACTAAACAACAGCAACAACAACTTCTAGGGCAGAGTTGCATGTGATAGGAAAGAATCTGTTGGAGAAAACAAGAATCAAATTAATACAAGCAAGAAAAATCACAGGGATAATGTGATGATTTAAAAGAGGAGAAGAAAGTCTATATGGAAGAACTGATACAAAAGCACTGAATGGGAAGAAACAAAAACTTAATAATCATAACTTTAATGTGGCTGGATTTCCCTTGATCACTAAAATGAAGAATGGTAGCACAAATAAAGAAACAAAACCAGACAATTTTCTGGAAAGCAGAAACCTCTTTGAAACAGAAAAAAAAATATAAAACTAATACAATGTGAAATGAAGAATTTAGAACAAAATTAATAATGATTAAGATGAGCAAAAATATCCAGTTACTATTAAGATTTTAATCTAAAGAGATAAACAGAGAAACCACATTTTGTTTAAACATGATAGTGAAATAAATTATTACTAAATGTGGACCCAGTT
>CM053590.1:118670969-118688007 GCA_028646515.1 Pseudochirops corinnae
GCAATGGTGAAATCCTGAGGTGAGAGAGGATTAGATTGAGAGGAGACAGGGAGAATCAGAATGGGGTTAAGCATGTCATGGAAGAGGCAAGAGACAATTGTTACAATAGAGGGGGAGAACAGGAAGACAAAAGAGAAAGAGTCAACCTTATTCTCACTGAATCTGGCTTAGGGAAGGAATGACATAAACTCTAAACTGGGGATCTTGCCACATAGAAGAGTAGGGGGAAGGAGGATGAGAGGTGGGGTGATGGAGGGGAGGGCAGAGTAGGGGGGAGGGTTGATGAAAGTGCACACTTCTCTAGAGGGACAGGGACAGGGGACAGGGTAGAGAGTGGATCAGCATGTGGGGGTGGGAGAGGAAGAAGGGACATGTAATTAGACTCTCACAATATGCCCACTGTGGAGAGGTTCTGTGTAATTACACATGTTCGTTGATTGCTTGTCCTTCCAGTGGGGGTGGGTGATGACGGAGGAAGATTAAAAAAAAAAAAAAAAACATTATGCCTACCAGAAAGTCAGAGGGGTGATGGGGAAGGATATAGGAGAGAGCATATTGGGGCAGGGGGTATACAGTGGAATTGCTGTTTTGGTGTGGTGGGTAGGGGAAAGATGGGGAGAAAATTTGTAACCCAAAATCTCATGGAAATGAATGATATAAACTAAAAATAAACAAAAGTTAAAAGGAAAAAAAAAAAAGAAAGATTCTGAAGATCACCTGACAAGATAAGACAGGAGACACTGAGGTCTTTTTTCAAGCGGAACTGCCAAGCATTCAAACTCTACTGTAGGGAACACAATTTTGATGGGCTGGCCATGTTGTTTGAATGCTAAATGTATGTCTACCTGAAAGACTACCCCGTGGAGAACTCACACAAGGTCACACATAGAAGTCAGAAGAAATGATACAAGGATACTCTTAAGGTCTATCTGAAGAACTTCAGAATTGATTTGAGACATTGAAGACACTGGCACAAGCATGGCATGCCCACATCAGAAAAGGATTTGTGCTCTTTGAGGAAAGCAGAATTTCAGTGCTTTGAAAGAAATGTGAGATATGCCAGTTTAAAGACATCTCCACTCCAAATGTTCATATGGACTATTTGTGCTTGACCTTCCAAGCTTCCCTTGATTTGATCAACCCCAGTCAGACATGCTGTACCTTGACCCCGACATACTGATATCATTTTGTTCCTCTTTGACCGCAAAGGGCAACAACCAGCATGTGTGCACATTTTACATTATACATGTTACATACAAACATACATATATACAATGTTTATATGAAATACATGTATATATAATTATAAATGCATATATATGTAACAACACATATCCATATACATGTATATAATGTATGAAAAAAAGATTCATATCAATGTGTGGGATGCTCAACACTTTCTATTTGGGCTTTTAAACAAACTATAAAAATGAATTGTTCTGTAAACTGCTACTTAGCATACCCTCCCCTAATCCCTAGTCCTTCTACCTAAGCTGCAATATCCATTTGACCTTCAATATGCAAGTCAGAGGCTATACATAGGTGGCTATATTGGTATCAGTCCCATTTCACCACTTTCAAGTCAGAGAATGGTAAGATAATGTTATTCCACACAGACTTATACACTTACAATGTCCTGCAGTCAAACCCAGAGGGTCTCTACCACAAATGGTTGCACAGAAAACTAATTTCTGAGACCAAAGTAATGTGCTCCTCTTTGTCTATCACCCCCGCCCATACCCCATTAAGTAATACTAAGAAATTGGCCCCTTAGAGCTATAAATTACTTTGATAGCCACCAAAAACATAACAACAAATAGCTGTCAACTTTGGCATGCACTGGCAATGAGGTGGGCCTCCTCTCTGAACCCTGAATGGAAACATTATTTTTCCTCCACTCGAAGCCGTCATCGCTCTTTCACCATAAGAAAGGTCACACCATCTTTCACAAAAGATTTGCCTGCTTGTAATTACCGCCTGCAGTGTACAGACAAATGCAATCTTTTAAAATGCTAACTGTGTTATACTTATACCCAAGGGATCCCTGTGGTACAGATGTAATGTGGCCTCACCAGTTTGTCTTAGCAAGACCTTACAGTGCTGATTTGAAACAGCTGAACTAAATCAACAGTTACCTTGAGCCAGGGGCCTTTGGAGAGCAATTAGAGTCAAAGCTTGGGTTTTGAACCCAATATACTCTGTCACTCTCAATGATTTGTGTTTGTTGTACTCGGCCTCATTTCCTGTGTGAAATACGAGGCTGTATAAAGAGGAAAAATTCCCAAGATTAAAAAATATTTGACCTCAGTGCATTTGTGAGCATGAAAGAACACGTCTAAATGACCGTTTTGGTTTGTAGTACAAAGTTCTATTGATGTTGGCAGCCGGAGCTTCCCTGTCTCAAAGCCACATGAATGGTTTCGAGTTTCAGCCAAAAAATGTTTTCCACATGCTTTAGCGTGGGCCAATTTACACAGCAGATTTTGTGGAGACTGTGGCCAAGGGCTTCATAAAAGGCTGCCTTCTTTGGGATCAGGGAAAACCACAACAGACACATTGCTAATGCAATCTAATTATCTGCTTGAATATTTTTCCAGATGTATTCAATGTCTAAAAATACAGCAATAAAAAAAGGTATTATTTTGTTCCCTAGGCTGAAACAGTGGCATAAAGAACCTGTTTGTCTAGAGGGAAAGTTATGACATTGTACTTCCACGACTGCATTTAAATCAAGTCAGACAAAACAGAACACCCCAAGGGTGGTATATGTGGATGTTTGAGTTCACTGCTGAAGTGAAGACAGTTGTCTTAAAGAGGCAACTCCTTTCTGGGGAGAGGTGAATCTCTCATTATTAAGTCAAGCCCTTTCATTTGTGGTTCTAGTGAATTAGTTTGGAGTTGGTCAGTGTCATTTATAGCAAAGATACTCTGGTTTCATTCTAACTAATGATGAATCTTGTCCCATGTCCCATATGAGGCAAAAAAAGTTCTGTCACATAAGCTTTAAGCCTACAGGATAATGGTATTTATGTAGCACTTAAAAAGTCTGTAAATACTTGGCATGCATTCTCTCAGATAAGTACCAAAGTTATTATCATCCCCATTTTACAGATGTGCCTCTTAGAGCCTCAAAGAGGCTGATAGACTTGCCTGTGGGTGTATAGCTCCTACAGTTCAGGTGTAGCATTCAAACCCAAGTCTTTTCTTCTCCAAGTCCACCACCCTATTCCCTCTGACATGCTGCCTCTCAGATTGGCTATTATCATGGCACAATGTCCCAATTTAAAAGTCTTGAGAAGACAATGTATTTTTTTTTGCTTTTCTTCAGCAGGATTTATTTTTATATTGCAAGCACTGAACTTCAGTGTCATGCCCTTTGTGTCATGGATGCCCAAGTATTTCAACAGTCAGGATATTGTAATTTAAATGAATTCCATCAGCAAGCATTTATTAAGCATCCAGGTGCTGTGGATATGAAGACAAAAACGAAAATAATCTATGCCCTCAAGGAGGTTACAGTTTACTGAAGGGAAACGATGTACCCACAGATAATTAAATATAAAATATGGACAAAGTAAATACATAGTTAAAAAAAGCTTTGGGAGGAGCTGCTAACAATTGGGAGGATCGCGAGAGGTCTCAAACAGGAAAGGGTCCCATATTAGAGTGTGCATAATTAGCAGTGAATATACAGCACCATGAACAGAATTAGTCCCTAGCTGATCTAGCCAAACACTGTTTCACTGAAGGACGGGTTTTAGGCATCTATTTCCACATGTGTCTACATTTAAGCTTTTGGTAATTTGGCATAGTGGATAGAGAGCTAACCAATGAGCTAGGATTAACTGGGTTCAAGTCTTATCTCTAACACATTCTGGCTGTATGACCCTGGGCAAATCACTTAGCCTCTCAGTGCTCTGAGCAACTTTCTAAGATAATAAATTACAGAGAAAGTGACCTGCCCTAGTAAAAGGAATTCCATCACCTAGCAGTAACATTACAAATCCAGTACCTGAATAGAGTAGAAGAATGGATATTCAAAATAACCCAATGGAATATTGTTACTAATTACAGAAAAAACAGAGCTTTTTCTTTTTCCCACCTATGAGGCTGAGAATCTTGTGGAAATACTGTTTTTCTACTTGATCCTTCTTTAGGGAGAAAAGTGGAGGAAAGTTCCATTGCTGTAAATTTTTAGGAAATAATAAATCAAGGCCATAATGTTACCTTCCTTGTTTTGAGTAGTCTCAGTCACAACCACAAAACCACTGTGAACAGCTTTTTAAATTTCCATATTTCACCACTAGGGTGAGCAAAGATGCCAACACAACAGGATGACACAGTGTCTACAAATTGAAATTGTGGCTGGCGGTGGGGTGGGGAAGGAGTTGTAGGGGAGGGGAAAGATTGGCATGCCAACAAGAGCTTCAAGTGGAGATGTTGATGAGTAAGTAAATCCTCATGGTATGATTCATTCCGTTCTAGTTAATGGACCAGTTTTTTTGTGTAACATTTCATGGTGAGGATTTTTTTTTTCTTTTTATTTGATTCATTTGGATTCTCTTGTTAATTGTAAAATGCTGATGTCTTACAGGGTTTATACCATAGCCAGGCACATCTATTAACACCATCTGGGGATGGGTGGGGTAATCACTGATGGGAAGGAGAAGATCTTTCTTTCTTGTCTATCTCAACTTAGATGAGGACACTGAGCCATGTTTTCAAATACAATCTCTACTCAGATGACTCCAATATAAATATATCCAGCATGGACTATGTTTTGTTTTTTTTTTTCTGAATTCCAGACCAGCTTTTTCAATTGCCTAGAAAAATGCAAAATTATATTTTTTAATTTTTTTCAAATTTCTTATTTTTTTCTTTAGTAACAAACTCATGGTCTTTCTCTTCATTCTTTCTCCTAATATTATTCTTGGGAACTTTAAAAAACACAATCACATAATTTCTCAACTTCTTCTTAGTAATTCCAACTCAAATCATGCACTGTCATGATCACATCTTGGATATCACCAGGCAGGTAGTTTGCTATAGATGATAAGAGTACTAAACTTAGGATCAGGAAATCTGAGTTTCAAATCCCACTTCAGATTCTTAGCTATGTTACTCTGGACAAGTTAAGATTCTAGGTAAATTAACTTATCTGGGTCACAGTTCTTTATCTACAGATTTGGGCAGTCTTAAAATGGTTTCTGAGCTCATTAAATATGGCACTGTAGATAACTTTTCCCTTCCTTGACTTTTTATACCCTTCAAATACACTAGACCAGATTAGCATAACCTGCAGCCAACCCACCAAAGGATTTCAGGTGACCCATGAAAAATGTAGAGGATGTTTTTCTCTACATTTTTCACAGGCTGCTGGAAATCCATTGGTGGACTGCAGTTTGTGCTGACCTATACTAGATGCTTTGAAAGGTATCCTGGGAGAGGAAAATAAATGTCTAAAATATGTTATTTGTGATCCCAGAGATCACTGAGTTATTTTGTTTTGTTTGAGACTCCATGACAGCCTGTTTCATCAGTATTTTAGGCCTTCCTCTCTATGCTGCCTGGTGTAATGATTGATGGGCACTGTGTGAGTCTGGGCCCCCATTCTGAAATATCTTTGTGGATATACAGAAGGTCTCAGATCTTAAAATTGGGGGTGAGCAGTCTGTAGGCTCTCTTCACTTCTTTAAATATGAGGAATTTCTGTGTACACAAAGGAAAGAAAAGAGATAGTCTGAAGTCAAGACAAACACAGAGAAACAAAGAATGAGCAGGGAATACTTTTCAGAATAGGTATAACTAGAGTCAGAGACTGTCTTCCTAGAACTTAGCAGCCTTGATGTTACTCACATCAGGGGAATTGTTCCTTGGTTGACTGTGGACTAATCTGGTCCTTGTAGTAAGGCTGGCTTTTACAGAGATTTCAGAAATCTAAAGAGAACCAGGACCACAAATCTGATAGATTCTAATTCTCATGCTATTCCTCCTATGTAGGAGATCCAATTGTAAGCTGATATCCTCAAAGCTAACAATTGCTATTGGGTGACTTTTGAAAGACAGGAAATGTACAACATTCTTGGAAGACAATGTTAACTCTCCATGTAACATCAGGAAACTCCATTTGGACAATGACATTTCCCCCATCCCATACTGGTCATTCCTCCCTGGCTGAAATGCTCTTCCTCCTTACTTCTATACTCTGGCTTCCCTCAAAACTCAGTTCAAATCTCATCTTCTACAGGATGGGTCTTTCCCCATACTACAGGTAATATTACCTCCTATTCACAATGCATACATATGTTCATAGTTGTTTATTCCTCGTCTCTCCCCATTAAAATGTTATGAGAGTAGGGACTATGTTTATGCCTTCCTTTTGTCTCCAGCACTTAGCACAGTCCCTGGAACCCAGTATGCTCTTTGTAAATAAATGCTTGTTTACTGAATTGTCAGCTGTATAATATCCTATTTGGATAAAATATAGTCATGGAGTATTTCACTGAGGGAATCAATTTGGTTTTTAAAACAGAATGGTATAGCTTGGGTATGGTGGTAAATGTTTAACAACTAGCTGAAAAAATGCACAAATAGCACACTTTAAAGTTTAATCTGCATTATTAACATTTTCTCCATCACTTTCTTAAATTTAGACAAAAAAACAACCCAGTAAATCAAGCCCTGACTTATACATTTGCTGATTTCTACAGTGTAAATCTCACACTAAAAATTTAACAATTGACTCTTGTGAGCTGTTTCAAACTGGCTTCAGCATACTACTGGGTATTATGGAAAGAGCACTGGATTTTAAATTTAAATATCTGAATTTATAGCCTAACTCTGCTACTTGCCGCTACTTACTAACTTTATGAACATGGACAAGACACTTAACAGGTCCAGTTCTCATTCTTCTCGTCTGTAAAATGGAGTTAGACAAGATGAACTCAAACTTACCTTCTAGCTCTCAACATATGATACTATTGTCCAAAGTCATCCCCATACGCATCATTATTCTCCACCAAAAATATTTGGTCATCATGTAGATCGTTCCTGGAGGCAAACATAAAATATGACTGAATCAAATAGTAGAGAAAGGAAAAGGCAACAGGCCTTGGGAACCTTGGAATATAAGGCCCCATGTTAGGGAATCAGAGACCTCCCAAGACACCCAAAATTATAGTTGAAGAAGCCATTACTGGGAGGAGATGAGTGAGTCAGAACTGGGGATGAGTTTACTTGGGATATAGCCTTCAGGGGGAAGATAATTTGGAGACCAAATGCTATCCTAGTCTCTATTCTGACCTTGGCTGTGGTTAGAGCATTCTTGGGTATTAGGGAAATGGAAGGCACATTTCCTCTGAAGCAGAGATGCTTGGCTCTGACTTCCCCACTCTCTGATAGAAGGGCAATAGAAAGGGGGTGGCAGACAGCAGTAGAGTAATCCATAAGATTCAGAAAGTGATTCAAGAGAAACGAGAGGGGAACAGGAGGAGATACATTTTCTGGAGAAATGAGAGTTGCTGGTTGAGATCAGAAATGATGGCACAGGTTACATAGGAAGGGTTTATACCTAGGAGGGGAGGCAGTGTTGGGGTCCTATATCTCTCAACAATACCTTTCATTCATGGACCCATAACTACTTCCCTTATGCACATATGTATGGCACCCTCCTTGTCTGTTCTCAGTGCCTACATAGTTGCCTTTCTTATCCCCTCAGTAGCTATGTGTATGTTATGTGCCTAACCATTGCTCCTGTTAGGCCACTGAGGTAGCTGAAAGGTTTTTATTTCTCTGGGAAGAGATTCATGGCAAAGTTCCTCTCTATGGAAAAAAAAAAATCCCTTTGGGGAAAAGCTCTTATGGCTCCATCGTCGTTGCAGTTCTGAGTTCTAATACAAAATACTTTGTTTTTGGAAAAAAATAAATAAAATGAGACCTTGAGATTAAGACCAAAAATATCACTTTCAGGTATCTAGTTTTCTTTTTCTCATCTGCATAAGGGCTCCTAAATATATCACTTTGGGATCCCTGGATGCACTCTTCTCACACTGAAGGTAAGTTGTCAGTACAACATGCCCAAAGGCACTACCTGTCACTTGCCACGTGCTATGTGTCTTATAAGCTTCCTTCTTTTCTTTCTTGTCTTTGTTATTAGAAAGAAACCTGCTTTTCTGGTTTTTTGACATGCAGATAATATGTGGTGATGCTTAGCTATGGAATGTAGTTTATCATTCTAAGAATACCTTGGGCTTTTGGGTTGGCTAACTGTATCACTGGCAGGAGTAACAGCTGGGCAACAATTAATGGGAAAGATGTGGAGTCTGGCTGCTGCATGTATTTTTCCCCCTCTTGGAAGCCTGTTTCCTCTTGAGTCACTTTCTGATTGTGATGGATTCATTTTCTGTTGTGTACTTGAGTCAAAAGGTCTTGGACAGTCTTTTGTCAAGATTCACAGAAACAAGGATTCACTGTCCTGATGAAAAAAGGGTCGTTAACATCTGTCAGAGTCTGTGTTCCTGCACATTTTTTTCAAAGCACATTTTTGGCATCCTGAAATGTTATATAATAGCTATAATGATGCATGGAAATCTCAAAACCAGTATTGCTTCAACCTCTATCCCAACTTGTGAATAATGCTTTAAAAGAGCAAAAGTCTCCCTTTCTCTCTCTCTGTGAGTGAAGAACAAAGATTATGCAGAGCAGCACTTAGGAGGAAAAAACATGTAAGAGAAGTTTGTCTTTGGATCCCTGCTGTATCCCCTTCTTTCACTCTTCTCTATAGACCCCACTTTAGTCATTTATCTTTATTCATGATGATCTTTATTCTTAATGAACTGTCATCGACCCCACTGAAAACGGTCTGGATACAGATGTTATCAAACAATGGCCTAAGAGCCAAGTATGGCCCGCCACTTGCTTTTGTATGTATATACATACATATATACATACATACATACATACACATATATATGTGTGTGTGTTTATACACATGCATATATGTATACATAAGTATATACATACATATGTACATATATATGTAATACACAAATATACTTTAAATTGGCTTGCAGGCTATATAAAAACAGATAGTCAACTGTACTTTGCTGACTCCTGGATTAGGCATTCACAGGAATGTTTACATTTTATTGAAGATCCCTTAAGACTAAAACACTTTCAAAACACACAAAAAAGACAATCCCTAACAGTGGAATTTCGGGTTCATATTTTGGAGAAGGGATTTAAGCTGGAAGATAGAAGATTTAGAAAGGGGGAGAGATGATAGCTGTCTTCAAGTATTTAAAAAGCCCTCAAATGGAAGAGGAATTAGATTGAGGACAAAACTAGAAGCAATGGGTAGGAGTGAAGTGGCAGATTTGAGGAAAAGCTTCCTTGCAATAACAGATATCCAAAACAGGAGTGCACTATTTCAAGGGAATGTGGTTTTGCATCCATAGGAAGTCTTCAAACAAAGACTGTATGACCACACATTAGGAGTGTGTGTGTGTGTGTGTGTGTGTGTGTGTGTGTGTGTGTGTGTGTATAATACATACACAGTGAGATGGAAGAGAGGGTTGAGGAATGTGGCTCTTTTAAAAATGTCTCCTTTAAAACATGGTCTTATATAACTCCAAAATTCTGTAATTCTGAATGACAATCCTCAAACCATATGAAGGCAGCTTCCTACTCTGCCTACTCTTAATAGAAAGGCTAAATAGTTATCCCTACATCCATAATCTCAGAAGAATAAGATAAAAGAAGCCTACCAAGCGAGTCTTGCCTCACGTACAAGCCACAGGAGAGCTCCCAAATAAAAATTTTCTGATTAAAGAGGCCCAATGCAGCAGTTTTCATCCTCTGCGTCTGGTTCATACACAATACAATCCTTGAAAAGTATAAGCCAAAAATGAGTGGATAAGGAGCTATTTTCTTTGCTTTGCAGAATGTTGTTAATAACCCTATGCTGCATCAACATGTACATACCACATGTTTGCATGTATTCATTGAGCTTTGTACATAGTAGGTGCTTAATAATTTCTTATTGTTAGATCAACATATTTAGATAATTATGTATTTGTAGTTGTCTATGAAAGATCCCATTTTATTTTCTTTGCTTGTCAATAATAGGCAAGACCTGAGACCACATTTAGGCTATCCTTCTGTAAATCCTTAGTTTATTAAACAGCACCACATACCTTGTGGACACAGACTAACTAACTGATTGATCATCAGGATGATAAAGGAAGCAGGAAACAGGTGATTAACACCAATGAATGGAGTGTACATTGAAAGCCAAGAACATTAAATTGAGACTAGGTGGAGGACAGAGGAAAGAGAGGAGGGATGTCAGGGTGAGGTGAGCCTACAGAGAGCTAGAATTTGGCACAATCTACCCATGTCCCTCAGCACAATGGCATGCAGAATAAAACATGGGCTGAAGGCAGTAACCTGAAAGGAAGAAAGATGTTCTGAAAGGGAGGCTCTACCTAACATTAAACACAAGGGAGGAAAAGGGTGTTTACAGTTTTTTGAGATGAGATTCAAGGCTGAGCTCATGGTTTGGCAACCGAACTGGAGAATTTTGGTTTTTCTCTGAGAGATTTATATTTTCTGGGGTTGAGAAATATGCCTCACTGCCAATATTGAACACAGCAATATTTTTCATAATTCTAATACCTTTGTATTTGAGTTGGTTTCTTCACACAAAGAGCCTTTATTTTCTTTGTGGATCTCCAAGCACCTAACATAAACTGGGAGTTTGTATTATTTTGTACATGGATATTCTGAGCTATGAGGCAGTGAAGTAATTTGCCCAGGGTCATTGACACAGCTTGTAGAAATCATATGCTTTCTGTTCCTAATCCTCAGAGTGAGACAGCTCTGCCTTCTAAGGCAACAAAAAGGCAAATGAAGTGCCTCATTTGAAGGAACTGAATATAAACCACTAAAATGGGGGAAAAGGGATTTGGGGGAGGCGGGGGTGGTTCTCCACCCATCTGTTCCAGCCCCAAGCAGAGTTAGCTGACTTCTGAACTGCTACATCAGCTCTAGGCAACTTGTATCTTCTAAGTGTTTCTCCTTTCCTTCCTAAAGACTCATTCCACTGGCATTTCCATTCCTGTCCCCATTCCTTCTTCCACGTTGTATTTGACTACGTATCCCTAGTTCCTACAATGACTTTCACTATGACCTGTGATTCCTGGCTTTCAGAAATTATTTCCCACTCTTTGTCATAAAAATAAGTGTTATCCATAGTAGCTCTATACAGATTACAATGACTTAAAAAACTGTCTACATTTTTCTCATTTACATCATCTTTTTAATAAATCCCATTCCTTTGTATATAGCACAAATCAGAGACAGGATCTGAATGCAGGTCTCTCCATTCAAAGTCCTGCTCTTTGCCCATTATATCACATCACCTCTGTTGACTATGCTCAAAAAGGTAGAAATTGGAGTTGGCATAGTTGAGAGCTTCTCAATAGTAGAAATAGATCCAGAGGCATTTTGAAAGCTTTGCTAGTAAGTTACGGGGCATGAATAGCCCATTTCTGATACTCATGTGGCCATAACTAAGTCATTTAAATAGTCTAAACCTCAATTTCCTCACATGTAAATAGCAATCACACTTAGAGTAGTTATTATCAAATGCAACTATTAGAAATATAGCAAATTACTATGTGCTGCTTATATAAGACCTGTATTTTCACTTGCATTGGTTAGATGCGGCTTGGTGGGGAGACTTGGATAGCTATTTCTGGAATCTTACCTATCAAATCAGGGAGGGGAGGGAGGAGAGCAGGAAAAATGGCTATGAGGTTGGCTATGCTAATTTTCCTCAGACAGGAGATACCAAATAAAATTATATCTATCTGTCCTGGCCATCAAAATTGCTTGTTTATGGCAATTTTTTTACATTTGAAGCAAAAATCTAAAAGCGTCCCCATCATTATCCCTTAAAGGAAAGAGGGTAGCCCTTAACTTATAGTCATCAGTTTGAATTCTTCCACCAAATACTCATTACACAAATGACCATCACAAATAACATATAGCAGGCAAACTCATTCATCCAAGCATACATATATCAAGCAGAAATTAGAAGAGCTTTTCAGAATTGAAGGTAACAAAAAATACAAAGTGTGAATAAGCTCTCACTTTGGTACCAAGATATCTCAACTCAATGAAGAGAGAGTATTGAATTTCATCCAAAGAGAACTTCCTTCTCTAAGGAAGCAGGCTGGAAATCAGGTGTGTGTTGAGAAGCTAGCTTCCCCTACATATCTGCAAAATAATCTTTCTCATTCCCCTTTCAGGAATTGGTCCCCAAAACAGGGTCTGACAGCACTTGTATGCCTCTCTTAAAGCAGGAATCATGACGGTCTCCCCATCCCAAAAACCTTGTGCCAACTCCATTCCTCACTTAGGCACTTGGTTTTATGTCAGCATTATCTCTACAAATTAAGAGAGTCTCATGCAAAATGAAAATGTCATAATGTAAACTGAGTTTCCAGCCTTGCCAGGCCAAAAAGCTTTTTTAAAAAGTAAAATACCTACTTAGAGGCTTTCTGCCAACAAGTTGTCTCCTGTGCAGATGTCAAAATGAAATCTTTAAAAAATATAATGATCAGTGACCAAGTACATGTTGGGAACTTCCATTCTAGCTGGGGAGACAAGTACATATGAAATATATGTAGTATAAATATAAAGTATATATATATATAAGTGTGTGTGTCTGGGTGCATGCATACACACGAAGTGGTTAAATAAAAAAGTTTAGGAAAGAGAGAGCACTAGCATTATGGGGGAGAAAGAAGGGCTTCAGTCAGAAGATAAAGCCTGAACTATATCTTAAAGAATGAAAGATACTCTATATAGGAGACAGTAAGGAGGGAGTGCAACCAAGGAAATGGAGACAGACAATGCAAAAGCAAAGAGAAAGTGGATGGAATAAAAAGCGTTGTTTAATTACCCTCTGGTTATGAATATCAAGCTAGGCCTAAAATAGGGAGAGTAGCATTCAACAAAGGTGATTGCCATTGTCACAGAGGACATCAAGTATAAATTCAACATGGAGGAGAGATCCTCTCGAGTCTTGAGTTCGAGAATCACCCAAAAGGCAATGGAGAGGTTAATACTGATTATGATTATTATAGGGTGTGTGAAAATAAGATCTTATAAGCTGAGAAAAAGAGAGGAGAGTAGAGAGAAGAGAAAAAAGCCCAGGACAGGGTTACTTAGTTTTTAGATATCTAATTTTAAAGGTCTGCCTCCCCCTCACCCCACCCTATCCCCAAAATAGAGCAGTGTTCAAAAACTAATGAATTCATGATCACATCAATGTGGGTACTCCAAAAATAGAGAACATATCTCATCTGTGCCCGCCTATCCTGTGCAATTTTAATTCCTGACCTCCCATTAATCTAGTAGATGGTGTCAGATTAATGTCCATTAAGTTCCTACCATGTGCCAGAGGTAGTCTAAGCCACCCAACCTACTGGTGCTCATCCCTATTCTCTTGACTCTTGACACTAACTTTAGGGGATACATTGGGGAAAATAGTGAGCTACAGAGTATATCTGGACTACTGCATTAAGTTCTGGGCGCCACATTTTAGTTAAGAAATGGAGAAGGGACTAATGGCTATGTTATATGAGTATTAGTGGAACTAAGGACATTCAGTCCTGAGAAGAAAAGATTTAAGGGGTCAATTAGATAGCAGCCTTCAAGTATTTAAAGGCTGTCTTATGAAAGAGGGTTAGACCGATGTCTGAGGATAAAACTAAGAGCACTGAAGGAAAGCTACAGAGATGTAGATCCAGGCTTGTTTGTTGCAAGGAAAACATACTAACACTTAAAGCTATATAAAAGCTCGATGAATTGCCATGGTCGATGGTAACTTCCCCATGCCAGAGGTCTTAAAACAAAGGCTTGATGCCTTCTTACAGAAGGGATGTTGCAGAATAGACTTAGAAATATACGTTTAGGTCCTTTCCACTGTTGAGATGCCAGTTATTGACAAGTGAAATAGTCAAATTTTAAAATTATATAATTGATTTTGAGGAATATGTCATAGTTTTATGCCCCAAGAGTCTTTGGATGCTACTCTGCTGGTGAACAACAAGTCTCTAAGGGATCAGATGGAATTAATGTGTATGTGTGTTGTGGGGGAGGTATAGTAGAATAATAAAAATTCAGAGTGGAATAATAAAGTAGAATAATAAAGATTCAGTAGTTATAAATGTGCTTTTGATCACTGAGCTGACACAAATTAGAAATGGGCCAAGTAGTGTCCCTATCTGAAGTCCTAAATGATCTGCTTTTAAATCAAGGAAATCACCCCTTTTCACATAGTAAAAACAAGTCAGTGATGAATGGTGGATAAGGCAAAAGAGAAAGACAAAAAAATCTCTGGTCTATCTAATATCTTTTGAAGAACACTCTGACATACAGATTTTCATTTCATGCACTCATATTTTCCATAAATACTCAAGAGTTTTTGGTTTTCGTTAAATTCTTTTATTGTATTTTTATTTCCTTTCCTTTCCTTTCCTTTCCTTTCCTTTCCTTTCCTTTCCTTTCCTTTCCTTTCCTTTCCTTTCCTTTCCTTTCCTTTTCTTTTTCCATTCAACTGAATCTAGTTAGAGAAAGAAAGTTGGCTTTTTTTTAAGGAAATAAAGTAAGACTTTTGTGTCACAGGCCTTTGCTAGTACTAATACATAATATCATTTGGAACTCACACCCTGAAAAAGTTCCCAAGTTTGCAGTGTCTACTTGAATTTTCCCAGAGTACATCTGTCATTTTGTTCAAGAGTAGGCCTATGGGTAATCATTTAATCAAAACCACTGCAGTGATTGCTACTTGTACAGAAAATTATAAAGCTATAGCGGCAGTAAAGCCAGGATTACTGAGATTAAATGGGCACTGCTAAGTGTTGGGTAAGAATGAATTACCGTATCCTTAAATTTGAAGGAAATTGGAGTAGGAGAATTATTCATTTGGTCAGACCCACGTTTCCTAATTTTCATTTCCTCTCCTTGTACTTACAGTAAATTATGTAATTGAAAATTCATGGGAGACACATACAGGGAACATCTAATTATGATTCTTGTACTAGAAGAAATTTCATTTTAGCTTTTAGGCTTTTCTTTCTTCCTTTACTTCTTTCTTTCTCTTTCTTCTTGCTCTCTTCATTTCTTCCCTTCCTTCTTTCTATCCATCCTTCTTGCTTTCCTGCCTTCCTTTCATTTTTGCCTTCTTTCATTTTTTTGTTTAAGATTTGAGAATCTAATAATACATTACATTGAAAAGGTGAAGTTTTTTTGCCTTATCATTTCATATATACCTAACCTCAACTGAAATATATTCTGAGATAATAACTCCTGAAACATTTAATCCTAATGTGAGAACAATGAAGCAAGTTAGCAGAAATATAACTGCCAAACCAAAGAGGAAGCTTGTTTTCAGTTTCAGACTCACTAAATTATGCTTTTATCGATATTATTCTGTCTTACTTCCACTCACTCTAAAAGACTGAAGGTTTAGTAAATTGCCTAACAATAGGGGTTATCCCTTAGAGAGCAGGTTGATATGTTCACTGAAGAAAGTAAACACAGATCCCTAAAGAGACTTTATACTCCAAAAAGTTGCTGTGATTGAAATTTGCATTCTATGTGAAATGAATATGGCCTGAAGCTCTAGTGAGATGGTGGTTCTTGAAGGAGAAGGTCCAAAAAGCAGAGGAGTTAAGTGTGTTGGCAGCACCTCACTCACCACCATGACTAGCAGTGGCAAAGTGATAAACAGAACTTTCCCACAAAGCCTGTCCTAACCTCACAAGAAGGGATTCCTTTCCAAAAGGAAATCTTCCCAGATTTCTCACCCAAGTTTAAACACAGCTCTACAGTGTTTAGGTCCAAGCTGCCAAACATTCAGTTAGCTGTGGGTTTCCCCTAGTGCAATGAAGAGGCATCTAAACTCCAGTGAGATTCTCCCATCACAATCAGAGTTGCTTTACTGAATCAGTGTAGAAATAGGGGGGATCTTTTTTTTTTTAATTCAATTTCATCTAGGACCTTGGGTAGCAATTGGAGAAAATAAGATGGAACTGGGAGTTTTGTTAATCTAGAAGGAGATTAGCAAGTATCATACTGCAGATAGTCAAGAAATTATATCCAGAGGATCCATGAACCATTCCCTCCCCAAATGATTTAGGCAAAGGATTATGAGTAAGAAATTAGCTATAAAAGGGATTCAAGAATCCAGGTTAGGATTCTAAAGCAAAGACATCAAACATGTAGGCACAGGCATAAGACAAAAAGGTCTCAAGTGCAACCCCAACTATATTAAAATGTAATTGGGAAATATTTAATAAAGTAAATAAAAATATAATAAAATATAAATAATAACATGTGGCTTTCTAAACTAATACACAGCCCACAGGGATCTTCATTATGGTTTAGCGTTTGTTTGTTTCTACTTGAATTTGACACCACCGAGCTAGAGTATGAAGTGTGAAGACAAAGGGACATACAGATAATACTAGAAGAGACTTTAGACATCATATAGTCCAATTTGTCATTTTAAATGTGTGGAAACTAAGACCCAGCAATTTTAATTGATTTGTCCAAGATGACAGATGTAATGATTTAGATCCAGGTCCTTTGACTACTAATCGAGAATGTTTTCTACCTGGTACCATTTTATTAATAAGTAAGATAGGTAACTCATTCTCTACTCCAGGAAGAGAAGTAAGATAAAAAAAAATACCTGAGGTGGTAGTAATAACTAACATTATTTTCATAATTATCTCTTTTTCTTTTATGTTGTCTTAATTTCCCAATATCTTTACCTCTACCACCTAGAGAGACATTTCTTAGAATCAAGAAAAAGAAGAAAAACTATGCCCAAAGGGCTATAAATAATTGCATACTCTTTGACCCAGCAATGCCACTGTTGGGATTATATCCCAAAGAGATCACAGAAGTGGGAAAAGGACCCATATGTACAAAAATATTTATTGCAGCTCTCTTTGTGGTTGCA